>CM040618.1:32875531-33303407 GCA_022817965.1 Solanum lycopersicoides | reverse complement strand
TATTTGAGAGAAACATTATTTCATTGAACTGCAATGTGTTTTTTATATTTTAAATTAACTTATCAAGTACACAACTAATAATATATGATGTATAATATTTAGATTATGTATGTAGAGGCCTTGAATAGGAGAAATACTCTTGCAATTGATGAATAAAATGTTTGTACCACTTTTTGAAAATACAAATATCGACAATAAAATAATTACATATATAATGAATTAATAACAAAATTCATAAACACTTAGAATGAAATTTTTTTCGTTTTACGATTAAAGACACATTTCATTTCTTCTTTGGATAAAATATTCTTAAAAAATTATTGTAGGGTTGTACCCTCTCAAAACTACTTATATGATCAAATATTTAGAAGCGCGGGCAATTTACCTAGTATTTATATAAAAGAGAACCATAGGCCTACCTACGTGGCACTACAACAAGCAAGAATTTCCTTTTAAAACTTTTTTATTTCCAAAACTTGTGACATTAATGAAGAGTTGCGACTTATTTCAAAAGTCGTGACTCTAATGAAAAGTTGCGACTTTAATGAAGAGTAACGACTTTATGAAAAATTATAACTTTTATGAAAGATTGTGAACTTTTCGAAGGGTTCCAACTTTCCAAATAGTTGTAAGCTTTCTGATAAGGCACAATAAATATTTTTTCACATTACCCTTTGTTGTCTATAAATAGAGGGATTTCCTTTCATTTTAAAACAACAAAAATTCTGATCTTTTTCATCTACTTCCACAAAATTAAATATTCATGTGTTCTGATCCTGTTGAGTGACTTACTGACAGTACTGTTTTGGTATCAATAAGTTGGTAAATAAAATCATTCCATCCTGAGAGAATGTAATTCTTTAAACCTCTGATATTTGAGGGAAATAGTTTTTTAAGGGGACATTGTGCATTCAGTGGACTCGATTTTTCCTTTCTATTTCATTCTATTTTTTATCTTGGTATGTTTTTTACACTCATTAATTTACGCATATGATACTAATTGTTGCTTTTAGTACATATTTTAAACTGTATTGTTTATGTTTCTGCAAAGTTATTATCTCCGGTTATATTGAACATATACACATATAGTACGTACATTCATTGTGCATAAAAAAATTATTGTACTCATTTCCAAGAATTCATGTTTTGATATTTTATATTGAATTCTATAACTTAAAAGTACTATACATAAACTTACATATTATTTATTTTTACATAGATATAAAATTTCTCACTTATCAGTTGAAGAAATTCATTATGCAAGTTAAAAATTTATAACTGCTTTCATGTTCAAGCGTATTTTTTTTTTTGAATATGTTATCAAATTTTTGAATTTTCTCCTAAGACATACATCACAATTGTATAATCTATGCAACTTAAATGTTTCTTTTTATTACGAAATGCCTTTTATATATATTCTTAGTTTTTCTTTATTTTCCGTTCAATGTTAATTAAAGAACCAATGATTTATTATTTCGTGAATAATTCTTTCATTAGAGGTTCTTGAGTTATGTGATAATGACAAATAATTAAATTCATGTCGGAATATTGCTAATATTTTTTTAACAACCAATTTACCCATTATTTTTAATATATGGATATTAGTAAAAAATATTTGTAAGTTCAATGCAATTATTATTCGCGCGGACAAATTACCTAGTGTATTGTAAAGGAGAAAAAGGCTCACAACAGTCCACTATTATTTGGACTTAGACTCAAAATAGTTATATTTCTTTCACATGGTGTACTAGTAGTCATAACCCTTACTATGGTGAATTTATTAACAGAGACTAAGCTTCATATGCTTCTCACGTGTTTCTGATCCTAATATCTAACCTCCATTCTTCTATTTCCTCTTCACTCAAACCATTTGCTGGCAAATATATACATATAGAACTAAATATATATGATAGTCCTATTTGTAACTTCTTCTTTGTTTACTTCGACATGACCTGCTCGCAGTGTTATCAAAAGTGAAAAGCGCAAAGTATCTCCAAAGTCCGTGGGGGCTTTTAGTGCAAAGCAAAAATAAAGCGTGGGCTTTAATAAAAAAGGCACAAAGGAGAAAAAATACAAACATATATGTTTAGTCGAAGAATAATAACTATAAACATGAATGACTAATATATGACCAAACAAATTGTAATTTTTTTTATGATAAAGGAAAATATAATTTGTTTAGTGTTCACTTCTTCAAAAGAGGCTCATTCGCAAGGAGAAGTTTTTCTTACAACCTTGATGATGACGCTGAAGTGCACATAAATCGAGGCAAAGTGCAAAATACGTTTTGAGCCTCGCTTCAGGTCTTATGCACACCTTTAACTACACTGCCCGCTCGTGATGGATTTTGAACCGGATCAATTTTAGTGAACTTCTCGAAAGTCTACCTATGTATGAAGGAAAATTTGTTTGAATTGCCTCAATTATTTTTTTTACAGTATTATTTTTCGACGATCCTTTAATTTTATATGGTTAACAGGATCTTCCTAGTCTTCCATAACAAGTAGATTAATTTCTAACCTACAATCAGTTCAAGTTTAATATATTTCTTGTTGCATGACAAGAAGTGCATTATACTAGCAAGGCTTGTTAGCTATTGTTAAATGGGTTGAGATTCAATCAATTAGAAGTCAAAATCTGTAGATTGAGTTGGCTTTGATATATATATATATAGTATGACTAATTTAGCATAAAACTAAATACTCTGACATCAGAAACTCTCTTTTTCTTCCTCTACCAAAAGAGTCATAACTTTCCACAACGAAAATCGCTTCACATAGACAGGAGATGAAATTAAACCTGCCCAGAAGACATAAAACACTACAAAAATTACCTTCTCTAAAAAATATGATAGATCTGACCCTTGATTTCCATCTTCTTTGAATCATACTGCTCCAATTTCTCTCCAAGATGAACTGGTGGTGAGCATGATCTGGTGAACCAGAAAACACTGAGACAAGGAGATGTGATAGAATCATTCAGTGTTTCCCATAGATGTACATCCATACTAGTACTTGGAGATGAAGAGAAGAAGCCTATAATAGCTTCCTCCCACCCTAGAATGAAATGAAATTGAAAATTAATAAACACAAAAAATTTAGCATCTTGTACTTTGAGTTCTTAATCTTATTTTTATTTTATTTTATTTTTTATTTATAATGTAAAAATAAGAGAAATAAAGAAAAATATAAATGGAAAAATAGAAAAAAGTAAGAATTAATGTAAAGCTATTTTTAACTATATTGTAATTTTTTTAATCTATTGAAAAAAGTGTGGTATTTATAATATTCTTTACAACAAAATAAGTAAAAGAATAAATTTGACTATTTAAATAATAAATTAAAAATACTCGTTAAAAAGTTCTTTAAAATGTTATTCTAATAATTTGAGCAATTATTACAACAGTTACGACAACAATTCTGTGGTTGATCAATAATATATATATATATATATTCATTTACATAGTAATTTAATAATTACTAATTTAATATATTTTAAGTAAATTTAATTTAAAATGAAGCCTAAATTTCTACCAATTTGAAAATATTTTCTTTACATGAAAGTGAAAGATTTTGCCGAAGGTGACAATTGTTCCTTTGTATAGGTGCCAAAGTTATATACAAATCCCTAAATTTTGCTAACAAAGAAAACTATCGTAAATAAGGTATAATCTCCTAAATATATGCATCTTCCTAAAATAGTACACTCTTACTAAATCTCCTAATACTCCCCTCACGTTGGAGCATGGAGATCTCAAATGCCCAACATGCAAAGTAGATACATGAGATACAATTATGTGACCAGTCGCTATTTCATCACGAACAAAGTGGAAATCAACCTCAATATGCTTTGTACGCTCCTGAAAAACTGGATTTGAAGATATATGAAGAGCAACTTGACTATCACAATACAAATGAATGGGACCCTTGTTAAAGATGCCAAAGGATCGTAACAAAGCGTTGATCCATTACAACGCACACACCGTTGGAGCCGCAGAAAGATATTCCGCTTCGGCTGAAGAACGAGAGACAGTATATTGCTTTTTAGTTTTCTGTGAAATAGGTGAATTCCCCAACAAAATAAAATAAACAGTTATCGAATGTCCTGTCACCAGACAACTTGCATAATCAGAATCACAATATGCATTTAACAGCAAGTTGCTATCAAATCGTAAGAGAAATCCCTGACTTGGATTGCCCTTCAAATATCTTAGTACATTAAGTGCTTCCTCCCAATGTTTCTCCTTAGGAAGATGCATGAACTTAGACAATATGTGAACTGCATAAAATAATTTCGGACGAGTGATGGTCAAATAAATCAGCCAACCGATCCATCACCTATATTTATCAGGTTACAGAAAATTATTATTGTTGTCCAATGCAAGTTTGTGATTCTACTCAATAAGAAAACTGGCAGGTTTGGCTTAAAGAAGACCTGATTCACTCAAGATATCGAGGGTATATTTTCTTTTACAAAGAAATAGACCACTTCGACTTCTGGCCACTTCTATTCCCAAAAAATATTGTAATGCCGCAAGATCTTTCATGTGGAAACGCTGATGAGAATATTATTTGAAGCGAACAATAAAACTAGAATCGTCTCGTGCAATGATTAGATGGTTGACATAGACAAGAACATGTAACAACAAACCATTATTTAAATTTAAAAAAAAAAAGAATAATCTGCATATGATTGACCAAAACCAAATGTCTTTAAGGCAGCAACGAGTTTGGCAAATCAATTTCTCGGAGCTTGTCGCAATCCATATAAAGATTTGCGAAGACGACACACTTTCTCTTTAGTCGAGGTTTCAAATCCAGGTAGAAGTTGCATTTAAACTTCTTTATCGAAACCACCATGCAAGAATGCATTATGAACATCCATTTGATGTAACTCCCAATTTTTCGGTACAACAATGCTGAAGAAAACTTGTATAGTTACCATTTTTGCAACTCGAGTGAATGTTTCATTATAATCAATGCTAGACATCTGTTTGTTACCAAGAACCACAAGCCGAGCCTTATACCGTTCAACTGTACATTAGAATTGTATTTAATTTTATATACCCATTTGCATCCGATGGTGTTCTTACCTGGAGGAAGAAACTCTAATGTTTACGTACCTTTCTTTTCCCATGCATCAATTTCTTCTTTCATAGCACGTCACCAAAGAGGGCTCATGTACAACATCTCTAAACCTTGTGGGTTCAGTACCTGCAGTCACGGTTTCCAAAAAAACACTTGTGCCTATAAACAAAATTATTGTAAGTCACACGGTTAGCTAAAGGATACGACGTACCTGTGGAGTGTGACTTCGTGGGTGACGAGCATTGCATTGGGGTATTTGTGCACCTAGTAACATGACATTGATTTGTAGAACAAACGTAATTGATATCCCCAACCAAGAGCATGACCCACAGTACTAGAAGTTTCTGTAACAAGAAGGTATGACTTAAGAGATCTACATTACTACTAGGAAGTGAGAAGTTATCAATATGGACTTCACAGGTTTACCTCTTTCTTGTAGACAACATAACTCCATTTGGGTTATAGTTGATAGAGTTACTAAGTATGCATGTTATTTGGTGGTCAAGACTATATATTCGGCGGAGGACTACGCCAAGCTATACATTAATGATGTACGTGGCACCCTGTTTTGAACCAGCCGAAACAGTTCATAACATAATATGGTTGACACGCTGATTTTTTAAAAAAAAGATTGTTTAGAGTTACTATCGAAATTTTAAGGAAAATATTTGGAAACCCAATTTTTAATATGTAAATGTAAACTCTGTTTTGATTTGCGAAACCAGTGAGATTCTGAGTAAGGGTTTTGATTACTTGAGGGGAAGGTGCTAAGCATCCCTCAGAGCCTATCTGAAGATAGTCCTTAAACTCAATTTAGGTAAATATAATTAGCAAAACTTATTTTTTATTTGCTTTTAAAATTAGGATAAGTGAATTTTATTAGCTTAAGAAAAGAGTAAACTATAAAGTACGACATATAAATGTCAAATAAATAAAATGAATAGCAGTATGTTTATTATCCGGTAAAAATAAATAACTAAATGTACTTAAAATGTATGACAATTTTTATGTTGAAAAATATAGATGTTCCCAACATAAATGTATCTGAAATAAATATTGAGTTTTAAAAGATATAAAATTGTCATTTTATTTATATATAGAATTAAGACATGAAAAAAATAAGAAAAAAAATGAGATAGTAACCGGGTGTAAATATATAGTAAAATTATGTGTATGTTAAAGTGTAGAGATTTATAAATTATATCTAAAAAAAATAACACTTGTAAATTTGATAGTGGATATGAGAAAAATAATATAAAGTGTAGAAAAATAATAAGTTATGTATAGAAAACAAAAACTAAAAATATAGGATTTGTACCTTTTTGCCCATGACATATATATATATATATATATATATATCTTGAACCTGTTGGCATGTATAAAATCTTGAAATAACATGTTAAGAAATTAAATTATTTTAGTAATGTTTGAAAAAAAAAGTGACAATAGCAAATATATCTTTATAAAGGGGGTGATGTCAAAAGAACATAAAGTGGACATAATTATTGGTGTCCTACCCCAACTCATGGTCGTTCTTTACCTTAATTTGAAAACTACATTTTTATCCTTTAAATCTACCTATTTCAAGGTGTCCAAAGAGCTGCACTTTTACTCTAAATAATTCAACATTTTATACCAATATGTTGCGGAAGCCAAATATATAGAGAGTGATAGAATCACAACTACTATATCTAAATGTAGCTAATAAATAGTAAATGAGACAACAACAAAAGGAACACCAAGAATTAACGAGGTTCGGCAAACTTTTGTTTTCTTTTGCCTAGTCCTCAGACACAACCAACCAATATTTATTTCACTCCAAAAGAGTACAAGTGAAATACTACAAGAGAGAAAGAAGAACAAATGCCTTTGGAGATGAGAAGACAAGTGAGAGGTGTGTTACAAATGAATTAGGGGCTACCTATTTATAGGAGTGAATTCTTCCTATTGATGTCATCCATGACATCACAATATGTCAAAAATGTCAAGATTTACCTTGTGAAACCAATTTATGGTTCACCTAAATTTCACCTACAAAAGATGCTATCTTGACTTTTTCTACCAATGAAGAATTATCCTCCTAACTACCATATCTTCTCATTAATTCATTTTTGAATCTTGTCAAATTTAACAAATCTCCACCTTGGCAAGATTCTCCATTTTCAACTTTCTCTCAACAACAATTTTGATTGTGTCTTCAACCATAATCTTCAATGTTCAACAATGTTGATCAAGTTCAAACAATGTTGAAACTTGACCGCAGTCACCACTTTTGTCAACATATCGGCAGGATTATCCGTAGTATGAATTTTCTGTATTATGACTCCACCATCTTCTATGATTTCTCGTATGAAATGATATCGGACGTCAATGTGCTTCGTCCTTGCATGATAAACTTGGTTCTTTGCTAATTGAATAGCACTCTGACTATCACAAAATATTGTGATTTCTTCTTGTCCAATACCAAGCTCTCTAAGCAATCCTTGAAGCCAAATTGCTTCCTTCGCAGCCTCTGTAATTGCCATGTACTCTGCCTCAGTGGTAGACAAAGCAACTGTTGACTGCAAAGTAGACTTCCAACTAACTGGTGCATTTGCAATAGTAAAAACATAACCAGTAGTTGATCTTCGTTTGTCCAAATCACCTGCATAATCTGAGTCACAATATCCAACAAGATATTGACTATCTTTCTGCTCGAAAACCAAACCAACATCTACAGTATTATGAATATACCGTAGAATCCATTTTACAGCCTGCCAATGATCCTTTCCAGGATTGTGCATGTACCTGCTTACAACTCCAACAGCGTGTGAAATATCTGGCCTTGTGCAAACCATTGCATACATCAAGCTACCAATAGCATTCGCGTATGGTACTCTTGACATATATTCTCGTTCAGCTTCATTCTTAGGTGACATAGCATCACTAAGCTTAAAATGAGGAGCAAGCGGAGTGCTAACCGACTTTTTTTTCATTCATACCGAATCGGTTTAGTACTCTTTTCAAATATTCTTTCTGAGATAAATAAAGTTTCTTTGAATGTCTATCTCTTTTTATCTCCATGCCAAGAATCTTCTTTGCCTCACCCAAATCCTTCATCTCAAACTCCTTTCTCAGTTGAATCTTTAGCTTCTCAATTTCCTCTTGACTTTTAGAAGCTATCAACATATCATCAACATATAGGAGAAGATATATAAAGGAATTATCTTCAAGCTTGCGCAAATACACACAATGATCGTATTTGCTTCTTATGTACCTTTGCTGCAACATAAACTTGTCAAATCGTTTGTACCATTGTCTAGAAGATTGTTTCAATCCATACAACGATTTTTCAAGTTTGCACACCATATTTTCTTTTCCATCAACTTTGAATCCTTCTGGCTGAGTCATATAGATTTCCTCTTCCAAGTCTCCATGTAAAAAAGCAGTTTTTACATCCAACTGAACTAGTTCCAAATTCAACTGTGCTACCAAAGCCAACAAAACTCTAATGGAGGAGTGTTTCACAACTGGAGAAAATACCTCATTATAATCAATTCCCTCCTTTTGAGCATATCCTTTGGCCACCAATCTTGCTTTGTAGCGAACATTTCTTGGTTAGGAAATCCCTCTTTCTTTGCAAATACCCATTTGCACCCAATTGCTTTCTTGCCCTCTGGGAGATTGGCCAATCTCCATGTATGATTCTGATGAAGAGATTGCATTTCTTCATCCATGGCATTCCTCCACTTATCTTTTTGTGAACTTTGGACTGCGTCTTTATAAGTGGTAGGAATGTCATCGGCTGCAATTGAGTTAGCACAAGCCACCATATCTGTGAGTCGAGCAGGTTTTCTTATTGTCCTTTTTGGCTTGCTCGTTGCTATTGATTCAAGTTGTGGTTGAGGTTCTTGAGATGGAACCTCCTCTTCGACTGGCTCTCCTTCAAGAGGAAAATCTTCTGTTGTTTCCTCGTTTGATCCCTGTGTTGGGAAAATTATCTTTCCTTCAAACTCCACCTGCTTTGAAGCACCATCAATTTGTTTGGCTTCTTCAAGTGTTACCTTATTTGTCAAGGCAGATTCATCAAAGGTAACATCCCTGCTGAAAATAACTTTTCTTGTCTCTGGACACCATAAACGGTATCCTTTGACTCCAGAAGTAATTCCCATAAATAAAGCTTTCTTTGCTCTTGGGTCCAATTTTGACTCTCTTACATGATAATATGCAATTGAGCCAAATACATGTAAAGAACCATAATCTTCAGCAGGTTTTCCATACCATTTTTCAAATGGTGTCTTCCCACCAATAGCAGCAGATGGTAGACGATTAATGAGGTGGCACGCATATGTTATTGCCTCAGCCCAAAATTCTTTGCCCAAGCCAGCATTGGACAACATACACCGAACTTTCTCCAGCAAAGTTCGGTTCATGCGTTCTGCCACTCCATTCTGTTGTGGTGTATTTCTGACGGTGAAATGTCTGACGATGCCATTTTCCTCACAAATTTTCTGAAAAAGATCATTTTTGTATTCTCCACCATTGTCTGTGCGAAGACACTTGATCTTTCTGCCACTTTGAGTTTCTATCATCGCCTTCCATTTGAGAAAAATTCCCAAAACTTCATCTTTTGTTTTCATCGTATACACCCACAATCTTCGAGAAAAGTCATCAACAAAGGTTACAAAATAGTGTTTCCCACCTAATGAAGGTGTTTTGGAAGCACCCCAAACATCCGAATGAACATAATCCAAAATACCTTTAGTATTATGGATAGCTGTTCCAAATTTAACCCTTGTTTGCTTTCCCTTGATACAATGCTCACAAAACTCCAAGTTGCAAGTTTTTACTCCTTTTAGCAATCCTTGATCTGATAAAGTTTTCAAGGATTTCCCTCCAGCATGTCCCAAGCGCATATGCCACAGCTTGGTCATTTCTGCCTCCTTCTCGTCATTGGATGTTGTTGCCGCTGTCCCAATAACTGTACTACCTTGATAGTGGTACATGTTATTATTTCTTCGAATTGCCTTCATTACCACCAGTGCACCAGAGCAAATTCTCATCACGCCATTATCTGCAATGACTTTGAATCCCTTTGATTCTAGGGCTCCTACAGAAATGAGATTTTTCTTCAAATCTGGTACATATCGAACATCTGTTAATGTTCTACTTAATCCATCATGGTTCCTTAATCGGATTGAACCAACACCATATGCGGTAAGAGGATTATTATTTGCAGTGTGAATAACTCCACATTCTCCTTCTTGTAAATCAATAAACCAGTCCCGATTGGGACACATATGATAACTACAAGCTGAGTCCATCAACCATACATCAGATGATTTGGATGGATCTGTTGTAACTAGTGAGTAATCGGAGTCATCACAATCAGCCACATTTGAATCCATGACAGCCTTCCCATTATTTGGTTTGGCTTTGCTATTCAACTTTGGGCAGTCTTTCTTCCAATGCCCTTTTTCTCGGCAAAAGGCACATTCATCTTTGCTGAGTCTCGATCTTGACTTGGATCTCCCTTTCTTCGTTCTCATATGATTTTGAGAACGACCTCTCGCAACCAGTGCTTCTGCTTCTCCGCCTTTTTGTTTTTCTCTCTTTCTTTGTTCATAACTGTATAAGGCAGAACAAACTTCTTTGAGAGATACTTCATCATTCCCATGCAGTAGAGTCGTTTCAAGATGCTCGAACTCATCGGGAAGTGAACTTAACAACATTAAGGCCATATCTCCATCCGTAAAAGTAACATCCATATTCCGCAAATCTGTCGCCAACTTATTAAAGCTGGTGATATGATCATTCATTGTGCTACCAGGAATATAAGTGAAGCGTAACAGTCTTCTTTTCATGTAAAGTTTATTTTGACTGTTTTTCTTCAAGAATTTCTCCTCCAATGAATTCCATAATTTATTTGCAGATGTTTCCTTCGTGTATGGATACTTTTGTTCTCTTGCAAGGTAAGATCGAATGGTACCGCAAGCAACACGGTTGATAATCTTCCAATCTTCTTCTCCTACACCGTCTGGTTTCTTTTCTTCAATGGCAATATCTAGCCCTTGTTGAAAAAGAACATCAAGGACCTCGCCTTGCCACATTCCGAAATGTCCTGACCCGTCAAAAATTTCAACTGCAAATTTCGCATTTGACACAATTCTTGTCATAAGCGAAGATGCCAATGATGACGTATTATTGACACTTGATGTGGACTCATCATTTTTCTTGTCTCCCATTTTACTACAAATACTATTTACTAGCTAACAATGCAAAGACCAAAGTAAATCTTTTTCTGATGTGGAAGTTCAGACTATGCTGCAACCACAGAGCATACTCAGATAATACCTTGGCTCTGATACCAATTGTTGCGGAAGCCAAATATATAGAGAGTGATAGAATCACAACTGCTATATCTAAATGTAGCTAATAAATAGTAAATGAGACAACAACAAAAGGAACACCAAGAATTAACGAGGTTCGGCAAACTTTTGTTTTCTTTTGCCTAGTCCTCAGACACAACCAACCAATATTTATTTCACTCCAAAAGAGTACAAGTGAAATACTACAAGAGAGAAAGAAGAACAAATGCCTTTGGAGATGAGAAGACAAGTGAGAGGTGTGTTACAAATGAATTAGGAGCTACCTATTTATAGGAGTGAATTCTTCATATTGATGTCATCCATGACATCACAATATGTCAAAAATGTCAAGATTTACCTTGTGAAACCAATTTATGGTTCACCTAAATTTCACCTACAAAAGATGCTATCTTGACTTTTTCTACCAATGAAGAATTATCCTCCTAACTACCATATCTTCTCATTAATTCATTTTTGAATCTTGTCAAATTTAACACAATACACTCTGATTATGTATTCTAAAAGAGGAGGGGGATTTTACTCTCAAAATCTACATTTTTTATTCTCAAATTGCTACTCTTTAAAGCCCTTAACGTGATTTTTTTGACTTTAAAATTACAACCCCTTTTTAAAAAAAAACTGAAACTACATCATTTGTACCACAAAATATCACCTCATGAAACTCTCCTAACAAAGTGTTTTTGTTCCAAAAAAAATATATTGTTTGCACTAATATCTACACCTCTAGGCCCTAAAAGAAATGAGTTTTAAACTAAAGAAATCTGCACATTTTTACACTTAGAAAATCTGTTGGAGAAAGTTTTAAAAACTCCAGATTTTATCTCTTATTAAACTACAATTTTCCAGTTAAAATTTCACTTAACAGCCTGCAAAAGGGTTGTGTTTTGGACCTCAGAAAAACTGCACTTTTAAACTCAAATCATGCATATTTTGAGCTCAAATTCTGCACCCTTTTGAGCTCAGAATGCTGCACTTTTTGAGCTCAAAATGCTCCATTTTTGTGACTCGATATACCACTCTTAAGATCTCAAGAAAGTTATATATTTAACCTTAAAATCTGTACTTCTTTGAACTTGAAAATCAGCACTTTGAACTTACAAAAATCTGCACTTTAGACTACCAAAACCACACTTGAAAAACTTGAAAAGAATCTGAAATATATGTTCACAATATTTGAAAACATTATTTCTAAGTTAAATTTCTTTATAAAGAACTATGTTTTTATAGACACCAAAATGTGTCAAGTAACAAATAAAACTTAGTTGAAAAAAAATGTCATTCTAAAACTAAGTAACTATAAAGAACCCAATATCTAAAGGGAAGCGAGATGTACAACTACGTCTTACTACCGCTCTCAATTGGTTTCTATAAACCCATGAAATAAAGCAAGCATGAATATAAAACATTAATAAGGAAAATGTTAGTCAAAATAGCAACACATATATGTATATATTAATAACTATATCATAATTTCTATCAGTTTTTCAAAATAAATATACATATATACATATGATTATTTTGAAAGTTACTGGGTGCACGCCCACGCCCACGATATAGTGTGGGTCCTCCCCTGGTTATAACAATAAAATTTGAGAAGTGCAAAGAAATATAGCTGAGATGCTTTCTCATAAATGTACGAACAATGTGTTGGGATAACTCGAAAAATAGAAACATTTCAATTGATTGAGGACAAAGAATGGGAGTAAAAAGGAAGAATTCCTAGATTAGCATAATGAAATATAGGAATGGTAATTAAGAGTTCTTTAAGTTACAACCTTACTAGAAAGGTCAACAAAGAGAAATGTTAACTAACCTGAAAATGAATTTAAGAAAATATTAATGGATAAACTAGGATTCCAAATTGCTATTGTAGTGTCCTTCACGACTTCTTTCTCATGGCTACCACTTACACAAGTTCATCACTCGTTATCCCATGATTGGTTAATTCATCAAAAAGTTGCTTAGCAAAAATGCCTTCACCATGTTTAACCCTCTCAAAACGAGAGATTTCAATCCATAGAATAAAGCTATTCATGATTAGTAAAGAATAAAAATTCCTTTGAAATGGGCTGGAAAAGTTCTACACACACACATTAATATATCGTTAGTTTTAAAGATCATAGTTTTAGTTTAATAGAAAGAGAATGATGAAATTACAAAGTATAAATGGACAGAGCTAAACTGTACTAGTAGGGAGTGTATCAGTTGCACTTCCTTCAGAACTATCCCAAATATATCAAGAGATAAATTAAATAATATGATAGTCGTTCATGCTGAAAATATTATGGTGATTTATCCAAGTTTGAGAACTGCTGGAAAAATTCTCTCGATTTTTGTGATTGCAAAGACGTTTTTTTCCTTCAACTTCTTGATCCTTTTATAGAGTTTGATTTGTCTTCAACTTCTACATGGAAAGGAATTACAAATCCTCTTCCTTCTTGAATTTGTCTCCTTATCGTATAAGGAGAAGAGTTATAATTGTAGTATAAAAAGGAATACAATATTTTGCCTATTACTGTACAAACCTTTTTATACACAACTTTCCTTTTTTCAATTAAACTTGTACACGTACTCAAGCTTCAAGTTTTCTTGTTTGTCTCGACTTCTAGATGCGACGCGTTTTGATCTCTTTTTACCACAAATTAGGAGTTTATGCCATTTACTGTATGACTTCTGCATTAGTGTGTGATGCGACGCGCTTTGATTTCTTTTTGCCATAAATTACGTGTTTATGCTTTTTACAGTTATAGCTTCTGGTGACTTCTGCACTGGTGTGTGTATGTCTATCATCAAAACTTGCTAACCATATTATACTTTCCAACATTTCCCCCCTTTTTGATGATGATAAACAATGATTTGTTACACATCAATACTTTTTGTTAGTCATCAAAACTACAACTCTTTGTCATCCATCAAAACTACAAACTTCATGATTTCTCATTCCCCAACAATTTCCCCCTTTTTGATGATTACAAATTATGCATATTATGTCCCTATCCCACATTCTATAACTTTCCCCTTTTGGCATCATTGAAAATCAATAACCAAAGAACTTGAATAACAGTCAATGAGTGCAATGTCATTTTTAACTCATAGCCACTTAGGCAACACTTTCAACTACACTTCTGCTAACAATATAGTTAGTTAATATGAGAATATTAGCCATCTTAAACTCACACACAATCAAGATCTTCAATGAGAAACATAATAAACAAATATGTACCAGTTTAAGCCCTTAGAGCCCTAAATCAAAAGCATATGATATCATGAGTATGAGAAAGACATAAGCACATCAACGAGTCAGAGAGTCTAAATAATTTAGGATAAGGATTGGGACAATGATTACTTAAGTGAGAAAGAAAGGGATGTTTACTGCCATTAATAGTTTTTTTCAGTATGCCCATTGTGCACCAACTCCTTCGTTCTGATCAATTTTCTTAGAATGTGAATTTTATCAAGAGAAACATGAGGTACATCATCAATTTTTTTTTTAAACTCTACTTCATAACAATTTCATTCCTCCATGAATTTTTAATAGACTTTTTGTTGATGACATTTTGAAGGAGTACCAACTACAAGTAAGAGATTCACCACATTTTGGTGCACAAAGAGATGTGTTTATCAATAATGAAAGCAAGCAGCAATTTATTTCTGTGAGAATTGTTCCCCCTGAGAGATAGACAGGTTATACACTTGGAATGGATGAAATATCAATTTGAAATTTGTGAATCTGGTTCAGAAGTGAGTGGTAAAGCAAAGTTTCCCCTAAATTAAAGCATGAATGACTTCGAGACTAAGGTTTTCATCATTAGAACGATTTGGGATTGAATGATGCTTATTGTCAAAGAGGGTTCTTGGCGTTTTTATAAGATTTGAATTTTTTGATGATCGACCAGGTTCACTAGTGCTTATGTTTGACCCAAACTTAGGAAATTCATGCATTGAAGAAGGTTAGTACATACCTGAGTATTACAGAGAAACCAGGTTTCCCCTTTTTGTGTTCCTCCATGATTTACTTAATGGTGTTAGCAAAGAGTAGAAATAATATTCGCAGACTTTCTAAACATTGTTTGAGATGTGACTAGAGTGTGTACCTGTTACAGTACGAGGTTGAGTTAGCAGATATTCATTGTATAATTACTCAAGCATAAGATTATTCGTTTACTAGCCAATTATTAAAGGAAATCATGATAATGCATCAACTTGTTTCGATAAGACCATTTTTTTTACTGATTTTTCTCAAGTTCTTCATGTTTAAGGCCTTCATGAGTATATCGCATCATCATATTCTCCCATATTAAATGAATCTCAAGCTGAGTCACAGAGAACCAATCCTTGTCAATTTTCAATACCTTTCAATGAATAACAAGGACCAGGTTCACACAACGAAGTTCCCCCTGAAGGTGTACCATTCTCTAACTGTTTCGATTATTCTATTATTCCCCCTATCTCCAAGACCATAGGTTAGTACAGTAATTCATCTTTCAGGTGCATCAATGATTGTTAGATGTGAACCAGGTTCATATGCAATATTCTCTAAATTTGCATCATCAAAGATGTTTGTTATCATGTCACTTTCTTCAACCTTTTTTTCCCCATTTTTTTCATCCTTTTCAAGGACTAAACTGCCGCCTTGAAAATCAAAGAGCCAGAGAAAGTTTTCTACCATTTTTAGCACCTGTTTGGAGCATGCATTATTCATGTACCAAGTTGACCTTTTCCCTCTCACCTTCACCTGAAACACTAGTCAAAGATTAGTCTTGGGAACCCAGATTTGCTTGGGCCCCTTTATGTGAGTAAAAGGATGAATAATATTTCTTCTAGCCCATAAAGGCAAATCAGAAAACCTTTTATTTGGAGCATTTTTATTTGGAACCAGGTTCTTAGTCGTGTCAGCTTTTTCCTTTTTGGTGAACTTAACATTTTTCTGAAAAGCCTCAAATAGAACTTTACACTGATTCTTTAAATGACCTGAGTTTCTACAATGAGTGGATAAACTTTTAGACATATGAATAGTGTGTGCTACAGGATTATTCTATTTTCTAAAACCTATCCCACTTTGACTGGTGGTTTGCCTTTCTTGAATCTGAGTTAAAATTTCAGAGGACCTGGTCCATCTAAGATTTCGTTCCAGATCAAGTTTGGTATGATCAATATTTTCTTGTAGAAACCTATTTCTTTCAGTTAAGGCCTGACAACTAATGGTTAAAATTTTTTTTTTCTTCCAGAGCTAATTGAAGTTCACTAGCAGAGTTTTGCCCTTGTGACTTAAATTTGAGATCTGAATTTGTTCTTTTAATTTATTTTGAAGACATTGATTGTTTTTCTCAAGATTGTCGTTTTCTTCTCTTAAGGATGCATAGTTTTCCATCATTTGTTCTCTTTCAGAATTGATTCACTAATATGCATCTATAAGAGTACTCAATAGGGACTCTAGTTCTGTTTTAGAATATGAATCAATATTTTCTTTAATGTGATGAAAACTTACCTCGCTTTGTTTGTCATCTTCTTCATCATCTTCAGAATCTGTTTTAGCAATGAGTGCAAGAAAGTCATATTTATTGGATTGTTCTATTGCAAGTAGTGACTGATTTTTCGAACTCTCCCATCCTCATATTCTTCTTCTGATAAGTCCCCCATAGCGGAAAAAACCCTTTTTATTGAAAGATCAGCTTCTTGATTGGTCATTCGCCTGTTTGTGGGAATGTACTTATCATTCTTGATTTCCTTTTCTTTCTGCAAACTATTCCTCTTTTTCTCTAGAGCTTTTAAAGGACAAAACTTGACAAAGTGATCCAGACTTTCACACTTGTGACATACTTGATCTATTGGATTTTCAGTGATTTTTTGAGAGTTCCTTCCGTGGAACACTTGTCCCCTTTTTAACATTCTTGAGAACTTTTTGGTCATTAACGCAATGTTTTCGTCCTCAAAATTTTCTGGTGTTGTGCCTGTAAGAACCAAGTTCTTCTCTTTTCTTTTGCCTCCAATTTTCTTTTCTTGTTTTTTCTTGAGTTCATAGGTCATGAGATTTCCGATAAGTTCATCCATAGCTAACTTATCTAGATCACGGGCTTCAGTAATGGCTTCTACTTTGCTTTCCCAAGATTCTAGAAGAACACTTAGAAGTTTTCTGACTGCCTTCCCATTGGAAATTATTTCACATAGTGAGTAGATTTCATTAATGATAACAGTGAACCTGGTGTGCATCTCTTGGATTGTTTCACCTTCTGCCATTCGAAACAGTTCATATTGTCTGTTCAAATTATCTATTTTAGACTTTTGCATCTTGACATGATGAGATCGATTATATTCATCGGGACCTATTCCGCATATCAAGATCTTTTTTGCTTTAGAATTATTTTGAATTGCAAGTTTATACGCAACATTCCATTCTTTCCTATCCTTTGGTACTTGAGTGATTCCATCAGTTCCATTCATCATGGGTATGGTTGGACCGTCCAACACAACTCCCCATAGGTATGGATTTTCTCCTTGTAGTTGATCCATCATGCGGTTCTTCCACCATCCATAATAATTTTCATCAAACAGTGGTGGTTGAGTTTGAGAAGCTCCTTCTTGTGGTGTAGGTGGTGCAACCATTGATCCTTTTCAAGATGTTAGTCTTTTAATGAAAAGACCTGCTCTGATACCAATTGAAAAAACTTACCCTGATACAAGAACCATGTTCTTCTGTCGCAACATAATAAAATAAAGATTTATCGTGGAAACCTTCCTAACTCAAGGAAGGGAAAAACCACACCGAAGTTTTATATTAATTCAAGATTTCCAACTCAGTTAATCAATGAATCTAACTCTATACTTCTACCCTTTTCGATTAACTATAATAAAAAAATCTTCACTCACCAAGAAGTCAAACTCGCTTCTTTTTTACAAAAGTTCTCAACTCTTCTTAACTCTAACCACCCAAGAAGTCAAACCCACTTCTTGTTATCTCTCAAGACTCTACTCCCAAGAAGTCAAACCCACTTCTTGTTACACAATCTAGGAATTATTACAACTCAATAATATACATAGAATAAATCAACAAAGACTAATAACCCTAGACTTTAATTGATCAGACTTCAACATTCAATAGTTCAGAGTGAAACAGTTATCGTGAACCTGGTCCTTACGTTGCTGTGACGAAGGCGAACCTGGTCCTTACGTTGCTATGACGAAGACCTGCATGTTTTCTCCTGTAACTACTGCTCTCAAGATGATATATTTCGTGAATATGCAATAGCTATTGTTCTGGCTTTGCTGGAAAAATTCTCTCGATTTTTGTGATTGCAAAGACACTTTTTTCCTTCAACTTCTTGATCCTTTTATAGAGTTTGATTTGTCTTCAACTTCTACAAGGAAAGGAATTACAAATCCTTTTCCTTCTTGAATTTGTCTCCTTATCGTATAAGGAGAAGAGCTATAATTGTAGTATAAAAAGGAATACAATATTTTGCCTTTTACTGTACAAACCTTTTTATACACAACTTTCCTTTTTTCAATTAAACTTGTACACGTACTCAAGCTTCAAGTTTTTTGTTTGTCTCGACTTCTAGATACGACGCGTTTTGATCTCTTTTTACCAAAATTAGGAGTTTATGCCATTTACTGTATGACTTCTGCATTAGTGTGTGATGCGACGCGCTTTGATTTCTTTTTGCCATAAATTACTTGTTTATGCCTTTTACAGTTATAGCTTCTGGTGACTTCTGCACTGGTGTGTGTATGTCTATCATCAAAACTTGCTAACCATATTATACTTTCCAACATTTCCCCCCTTTTTGATGATGATAAACAATGATTTGTTACACATCAATACTTTTTGTTAGTCATCAAAACTACAACTCTTTGTCATCCATCAAAACTACAAACTTCATGATTTCTCATTCCCCAACAATTTCCCCCTTTTTGATGATTACAAATTATGCATATTATGTCCCTATCCCACATTCTATAACTTTCCCCTTTTGGCATCATTGAAAATCAATAACCAAAGAACTTGAATAACAGTCAATGAGTGCAATGTCATTTTTAACTCATAGCCACTTAGGCAACACTTTCAACTACACTTCTGCTAACAATATAGTTAGTTAATATGAGAATATTAGCCATCTTAAACTCACACACAATCAAGATCTTCAATGAGAAACATAATAAACAAATATGTACCAGTTTAAGCCCTTAGAGCCCTAAATCAAAAGCATATGATATCATGAGTATGAGAAAGACATAAGCACATCAACGAGTCAGAGAGTCTAAAAAATTTAGGAAAAGGATTGGGACAATGATTACTAAAGTGAGAAAGAAAGGGATGTTTACTGCCATTAATAATTTTTTTCAGTATGCCCATTGTGCACCAGCTCCTTCGTTCTGATCAATTTTCTTAGAATGTGAATTTCATCAAGAGAAACATGAGGTACATCATCATATTTTTTTTAAACTCTACTTCATAACATTTTCATTCCTCCATGAATTTTTTTAATAGGCTTTTTTTGATGACATTTTGAAGGAGTACCAACTACAAGTAAGAGATTCACCACATTTTGGTGCACAAAGAGATGTGTTTATCAATAATGAAAGCAAGCAGCAATTTATTTCTGTGAGAATTGTTCCCCCTGAGAGATAGACAGGTTATACACTTGGAATGGATGAAATATCAATTTGAAATTTGTGAATCTGGTTCAGAAGTGAGTGGTAAAGCAAAGTTTCCCCTAAATTAAAGCATGAATGACTTTAAGACTAAGGTTTTCATCATTAGAACGATTTGGGATTGAATGATGCTTATTGTCAAAGAGGGTTCTTGGCGTTTTTATAAGATTTGAATTTTGGATGATCGACCAGGTTCACTAGTGCTTATGTTTGACCCAAACTTAGGAAATTCATGCATTGAAGAAGGTTAGTACATACCTGAGTATTACAGAGAAACCAGGTTCCCCCTTTTTGTGTTCCTCCATGATTTACTTAATGGTGTTAGCAAAGAGTAGAGATAATATCCGCAGACTTTCTAAACATTGTTTGAGATGTGACTAGAGTGTGTACCTGTTACAGTACGAGGTTGAGTTAGCAGATATTCATTGTATAATTACTCAAGCATAAGATTATTCATTTACTAGCCAATTATTAAAGGAAATCATGATAATGCATCAACTTGTTTCGATAAGACCATGTTTTGACTGATTTTTCTCAAGTTTTCATGTTTAAGGCCTTCATGAGTATATCGCATCATCATATTCTCCCATATTAAATGAATCTCAAGCTGAGTCACAGAGAACCAATCCTTGTCAATTTTCAATACCTTTCAATGAATAACAAGGACCAGGTTCACACAACGAAGTTCCCCTGAAGGTGTACCATTCTCTAACTGTTTCGATTATTCTATTATTCCCCCTATCTCCAAGACCATAGGTTAGTAAAGTAATTCATCTTTCAGGTGCATCAATGATTGTTAGATGTGAACCAGGTTAATATGCAATATTCCCTAAATTTGCATCATCAAAGATGTTTGATATCATGTCACTTTCTTAAAAAAAAAAATTCCCCATTTTTTTCATCCTTTTCAAGGACTAAACTGCCGCCTTGAAAATCAAAGACCGAGAGGAAGTTTTCTACCATTTTTAGCACCTGTTTGGAGCATGCATTATTCATGTACCAAGTTGACCTTTTCCCTCTCAGCTTCACCTGAAACACTAGTCAAAGATTAGTCTTGGGAACCCAGATTTGCTTGGGCCCCTTTATGTGAGTAAAAGGATGAATAAGATTTCTTCTAGCCCATAAAGGCAAATCAGAAAACCTTTTATTTGGAGCATTTTTATTTGGAACCAGGTTCTTAGTCGTGTCAGCCTTTTCCTTTTTGGTGAAATTAACATTTTTCTGAAAAGCCTCAAATAGAACTTTACACTGATTCTTTAAATAACCTGAGTTTCTACAATGAGTGGATAAACTTTTAGACATGTGAATAGTGTGTGCTACAAGATTATTCTGTTTTCTAAAACCTATCCCACTTCGACTGGTGGTTTGCCTTTCTTGAATGTGAGTTAAAATTTCAGAGGACCTGGTCCATCTAAGATTTCGTTCCAGATCAAGTTTGGTATGATCAATATTTTCTTGTAGAAACCTATTTCTTTCAGTTAAGGCCTGACAACTAATGGTTAAAAATTTTATTTTTTCTTCCAGAGCTAATTGAAGTTCACTAGCAGAGTTTTGCCCTTGTGACTTAAATTTGAGATCTTAATTTGTTCTTTTAATTTATTTTGAAGACATTGATAGTTTTTCTCAAGATTGTCATTTTCTTCTCTTAAGGATGCATAGTTTTCCATCATTTGTTCTCTTTCAGAATTGATTCACTAATATGCATCTATAAGAGTACTCAATAGGGACTCTAGTTCTTTTTTAGAATATGACTCAATATTTTCTTTAATGTGATGAAAACTTACCTCGCTTTGTTTGTCATCTTCTTCATCATCTACAAAATCTGTTTTAGCAATGAGTGCAAGAAAGTCATATTTATTGGATTGTTCTATTGCAAGTAGTGACTGATTTTTCGAACTCTCCCATCCTCATATTCTTCTTTTGATAAGTCCCCCATAGCGGCAAAAGCCCTTTTTATTGAAAGATCAGCTTCTTGATTGGTCATTCGCCTGTTTGTGGGAATGTACTTATCATTCTTGATTTCCTTTTCTTTCTGCAAACTATTCCTTTTTTTCTCTAGAGCTTTTAAAGGACAAAACTTGGCAAAGTGATCCAGACTTTCACACTTGTGACATACTTGATCTATTGGATTTTCAGTGATTTTTTTAGAGTTCCTTCCGTTGAACACTTGTCCCCTTTTTAACATTCTTGAGAACTTTTTGGTCATTAACGCAATGTTTTCGTCCTCAAAATTTTCTGGTGTTGTCCCTGTAAGAACCAAGTTCTTCTCTTTTCTTTTGCCTCCAATTTTCTTTTCTTGTTTTTTCTTGAGTTCATAGGTCATGAGATTTCCGATAAGTTCATCCATAGCTAACTTATCTAGATCACGGGCTTCAGTAATGACTTCTACTTTGCTTTCCCAAGATTCTAGAAGAACACTCAGAAGTTTTCTGACTGCCTTCCCATTGGAAATTATTTCACATAGTGAGTAGATTTCATTAATGATAGCAGTGAACGTGGTGTGCATCTCTTGGATTGTTTCACCTTCTGCCATTCGAAACAGTTTATATTGTCTGTTCAAATTATCTATTTTAGACTTTTGCATCTTGACATGATGAGATTCGATTATATTCGTCGGGACCTATTCCGCATATCAAGATCTTTTTTGCTTTAGCATTGTTTGAATTGCAAGTTTATCCGCAACATTCCATTCTTTCCTATCCTTTGGTACTTGAGTGATTCCATCAGTTCCATTCTTCATGGGTATGGTTGGACCGTCCAACACAACTCCCCATAGGTATGGATTTTCTCCTAGTAGTTGATCCATCATGCGGTTCTTCCACCATCCATAATACTTTCCATTAAACAGTGGTGGTTGAGTTTGAGAAGCTCCTTCTTGTGGTGTAGGTGGTGCAACCATTGATCCTTTTCAAGATGTTAGTCTTTTAATGAAAAGACCTGCTCTGATACCAATTGAAGAAATCTTACCCTGATACAAGAACTAGGTTCTTCTGTCGCAACACAATAAAATAAAGATTTATCGTGGAAACCTTCCTAACTCAAGGAAGGGAAAAATCACACCGAAGTTTTATATTAATACAAGATTAACAACTCAGTTAATCAATGAATCTAACTCTAAACTTCTACCCTTTTTGATTAACTATAATCGAAAACTCTCCACTCACCAAGAAGTCAAACTCGCTTCTTGTTTACAAAAGTTCTCAACTCTTCTTAACTCTAACCACCCAAGAAGTCAAACCCACTTCTTGTTATCTCTCAAGACTCTACTCCCAAGAAGTCAAACCCACTTCTTGTTACACAATCTAGTAATTATTACAACTCAATAATATACATAGAACAAATCAACAAAGACTAATAACCCTAGACTTTAATTGATCAGACTTCAACATTCAATAGTTCAGAGTGGAATAGTTATCGAGAACCTGGTCCTTACGTTGATGTGACGAAGGTGAACCTGGTCCTTACGTTGCTTGACGAAGACCTGCGTGTTTTCTCCTGTAACTACTGCTCTCAAGATGATATATTTCGTGAATATGCAATAGCTATTGTTCTGGCTTTGCAGGAAAAATTCTCTCAATTTTTGTGATTGCCAAGACGCTTCTTTCCTTCAACTTCTTGATCCTTTTATAGAGTTTGATTTGTCTTCAACTTCTACAAGGAAAGGAATTACAAATCCTTTTACTTCTTGAATTTGTCTCCTTATCGTATAAGGAGAAGAGCTATAATTGTAGTATAAAAAGGAATACAATATTTTTCCTTTTACTGTACAAACCTTTTTATACACAACTTTCCTTTTTTCAATTAAACTTGTACACGTACTCAAGCTTCAAGTTTTCTTGTTTGTCTCGACTTCTAGATACGACGCGTTTTGTTCTCTTTTTACCACAAATCAGGAGTTTATGCCATTTACTGTATGACTTCTGCATTAGTGTGTGATGCGACGCGCTTTGATTTCTTTTTGCCATAACTTACGTGTTTATGCTTTTTACAGTTATAGCTTCTGGTGACATCTGCACTGGTGTGTGTATGTCTATCATCAAAACTTGCTTACCATATTATACTTTCGAACATTTCCTCCCTTTTTGATGATGATAAACAATGATTTGTTACACATCAATACTTTTTGTTAGTCATCAAAACTACAACTCTTTGTCATCCATTAAAACTACAAACTTCATGATTTCTCATTCCCCAACAAGAACAAATTTTTGATGATCACCAAGAGTTTTTGTAAGGCAATTTGTCAAGATTTATGATCAATTTTTTGGACATCACCATAACTTGATGTAAATGAAGTCTTGCCCAATATCATATTTTAGTAGTGAAAAACATATTCATCTTACAGTTGAATCTAGGAGGTAGGATGTACACATATCTTATTCCTATTTTTGTGGGATAAAGAATTTTTTACTAATTTTCCACAATCCAAAAGATGAGTTTATTCAGACCTCTTTTGAAGTTGATTTTTCTAGTAAAGAACATTCGGTGTAATCACACAAGTGAGTTTGAGGAAAGAAAGAATTAAGATGTACACATATTTTACTCATATCTTTGTGTCATAAGAATATTATTTCAAATAGACCTACGATTCAAAAGAAAACGTTCATAACATGGTTGTAAGCAAAAAAATATGACAATAAAATAGGAATAGAGAAAACAAATTTAGGTTTATGCATAGATATTCTTCAACTGATTAGATAGTATACTTTTTGCTAAAAAAAATAAAATAAAAAATTTACAGGATGATATATATTTATATGGAAAAGTCAAGTAGTTTTTGTTGGTGAAATTACAAAATTACAATTAAAAATAAATTTTCAGGTTGAGAAATGAATATATATCTTGATCTTTTTAAGGAGATTTAAGCCCACAGCAAAAAGCTTTTTCACCAGTCTAGCAATAATTTCTTAGCTTGTCTTCTCCAAAAAAAATACCTCAATCTCCAAGTACAAGTCAAAAAATATGAGACAAGAATTGAATCCAAAGCTTCATAAAAAGATCATCTTCAATAACAACTTTTATTTACTCATTATTATGCGCTCTATATTTTCTTATACATCGAAAAACGTAAGATCATCACTATTTGTAGTGGAGACATTCTTTCTTACCATGAATAGGAAGATTATGGAGTAGTAACATGGATAGACAAATAACCTAGAGGTTTAAACGAGTTTCAAGACATAAGAAGATAGAATAATGACTAAAATAATAAAGTTCAATGAGAAGTTATGGCCAATATGGCTGACCACGTTCAGTCACTAAATAAATCACAATTACTCCAACATTGTGATAACAAAGTAAGACCATCACTATTTATTTGGGAGACATTCTTCCTTGCAATTAATAAGAAGAATATGGGGTAGTAAATTTGATAGATAAATGACATCTAGGTTACATGAGTTAGAAGACATAGAAATATAGAATAATGAGTGAAATAATGTGTTACGACCTAGAGCGTCGTGATTGACACCCATACTAACCCTCCGGTGGGAGAATCATTACTACAAACCAAATTTTTTTTAATGAAAACTAACGCATTTAAAGATACGGAAGTATGTTTAATGATAATAAAAATGGAGTCCCCATAAACTCCATGGTTTTAACAAACAACTAACCAAACTAATGCAAAAGAACAATCCCTAGAACTTGAAAGTCAATGTATCTAAATAACTAAACGAGGAATCGAAGTCTAAACAAGAAGGGATAAAACCCCAAATTAATGAAATATTAACTAACTAGAAGAGTCTAAGTCCAAAATGTGGACATGGACGAAAGGAGAGCTCATGGAAGCCCGGAGGAATTGGCTCACCCTTGAATTCGAACGACATCACTGATCTTCACGACAAGGTCTGTCAATAGCCGCCCGAATATGCCTTATACTCAACAAAAATAAGAGCAAGTTCAGTATCAGTACACAACCACAGTGTACTGATGGGACCACTATGCCATCCCACTAACTGTAACATAAGCAAGTCAATACAACATCATAAACATTCAAAATATCAAACATATACAATATTATCAATATCTATGAACAACGTACTATTTCACAATTCTTAAGATAGAAAATTATGTCAAGTAGTTGATCCTCTCATGGAACCCAAACTCAAACTGTTAGCATACCAGAACGTGGCACCCGATCCAATAGTTTGTCGAAATGTGATAATCAATCCCATATTTATGCAGGAAAGTGACAAGTGATCCCAATCAGTTATGCCGAAACGTGGAACCCGATCCTTTGCACACACCGCAATCACAGGAACAAGTATATTCTCAATATTATACGGTCAAGAAGTGACATGGCATATAGGTCTTCCTTCATATAAATTTACAGAAAGTGTGATCAATAATGCAACGTTCGCATACATACATGCATCACAATGAACACAAACTAACATATCATAGAATCATAATCATCACCTATATCAAAATAAGATTGAAACCCTAAATCCTTCCCTTTATGGATTCGTTCTGCTTGTTCTTGGTTTACAAACAATAAATATATTTACGGTACTCAATAAGCAATCACTAATTACCTAGATTACTAACAATTCTAAAAACCCTAGATCATACTCATGATGCTAAGTATCTGTAATGACCCGCTAGGTCGTTTTGAGAAGTAGGACTATTTTGACTCCTTCCGAAAAATTTAAAAGGGTATTTTAAACTATTCGATAACTATGAGTATTTAATTGATAAAATTTTGTTAAATGAGTATTATAGTTGAATAGTTAGTGGTCATATTCATAATTAATATTTACCACTTGGCCCATGTATTGAATTTAACTATGTAAAAAAAGGGCTTAATAATTTCTGAGCTATTACTCAGAAACAACAGAAAATAAAAATAGAACTCCAGAGAAAAAAAATTAGGGCAAGGAGCACGGATTGCTACAGAGGTACGATTGTTTTCATTGTTTTCTGGTAAGCACTTCAAAATTCTCAATGTGGATATGTAGTGGTGTGACGCACCTGTAGTAGTAGCCGCAAAATAATATTTCATTTTTTTTTATGATTTGCTTCTCTTAGTGTTAGTACTATTGTGATGGATTGGTTAGATTATATGGAAATAAGGGTAATGGAGTGAGTAATTAATTAATATGATCGATTTCTAGGGATACGTTTTTAGCGACGTGTTGATTTTTAATTTGTGCAAGAACTGGAAGGTGATTACGTTCTTGGACTAGAATATGAAGAGGGAATTGTTTATATTAATTATCAAGCCTAATCATTGAATAATGATTAGGCATAATCATTGAAAACAAATGGAAAATCATTGGCAATCATACATGTCTGCGCATAAATGAAAATCTGTGTAGTTCCCTGATCATTTTATTTTATTTTAATTTTTGATATAAAATTTACTCCTTGAAGTTTAATATATATGGGTAAAGCTAACCAATTTTGGTGGTATCGTGTCATATGAATATCATCAAATTCATGGTATTTAGATGAGTTGAGGATTAATACTAGACTTAAAATTTAGCAAATAGGATCCTTGACATATAAATTGTATCAAATTAGGAGCTTGATTGGAGATATGAGTGAGTTTTTCGGTCTAGGATAGACATATAATAAATTGAGTATACATGAACTTTCTTACTTACAAATATTACATAATTGGTAGATTGGAAACGTTCCGTAGCTTTGCAAAAAGGGAAGGAACTATCTTGAGGTTTCGTGGCACGAATTCGGCACTTAAGGTATGTTAAGGCTTTTCAGACTTGTTGAAGGACGTTTTTCTAACTACAGATTAAAAATCAAATAGACAAAGGGGTAAGGGCGAAAAATGGGGGTATCGTATCAATGGTGTGATTGGCATTGATACCGGTATCGGTGTTATAAAAGGGAAAGTTACTACTATAGAATGTAGATTGTAATTTGAGAATGACAAAGCATATGGTCATTAGCTGATATATTATTGACTTGAAATGCTTGTGTGATTGTGTTTTCTTTATTACACTCGTATAATTGTGTTAATTGAGGTGGTTATGTATTATTAGGTGCATCAGCATCCCCTTATTTGAAATAATATTGTGTACATGCATTGACATGAGATTGAGTATAAGTTGGGCACGTGGAGATCGTTCGTGTTGGGGATGGTGAGATGTTAAGATTGTAATTTGGGCACGTGGAGACCGTCCGTGCGAAAATTGTTTGATTTTATGAAAGTGCATTGAGATCGTCCGCACAAACACGCGGAGATCATCAGTGTCGGTATATGGACCTCACAGTCCCCCATGGGTCATGAACTCTCGATATATTTCCGAGGAGTATCATGTATATACGGTTGAGAGAGTACTGGGTATTCTGAGACATATCATTTTATGGTATCATATTGCATTGAATCTCATAACATCCTTCATTTTGATGATTATGTGTTTTATTTGGTGGTTGGAAAGTACTTGATATTTGATTACCTCTATTTGATGAAACTTGACTAGTAAGTGTAATATACACTTGTAGAATTAAAGAATTGATTTTTCTTATATAAACTCCCGTCACTATCTCTTCGTTGTCGGCCAATGAGATATACTAGGTACACGTGGTTTCGTACTCATACTAACTTGTTGCACTCTTGTGGTGCAACTTCGATTCCGAGTACGAGCACATCTCGTGGAGCAAATTGAGTATGAGTTTGGAGTGTCTTGGAGTTTTGGTGAGCTGCTTGGCTGTTCCGTGGCCCATACCTCCCTCTATCTTTTACTTAGTCTGTTACTTTAGTATTCAAACAGGATATCTCTTATGTTAGATTTGTCATTTTAGTTTCAGACTTGCATCGTATTTTAGAAGATATTGTACTTAAGACACCAATTCTTGGGGTGGTATTTTTAGTTTCCACATATTGTACTTATAAGGAACTCAGTGTTGGAGATTTTTGCTAAGTATTTACCTTTTTACTCATTCGTTGGTTAAGTTTGGTTAAATATGTTGGGTTTGCTTACCTATTGTTTGGGAACATAGGTTCCATTACGACTTGTGAATTTGGGTCATGACAAGTATCAAAATTAAGGCTTTTTATACCATGGTTTCCGATTCAAAACCCTCCCCATTGATAATTATCCATTCTATTACGTTCAACGGATTGAAAAATGGATTCGGGGAGTAAAAATCTTCCCTTTAGCCCGAAGAATGGTAGAAAACTGGCGAAACTCGCATTGTTTCGTTCCTTAGCTCTAAGAATTAAAAAGTGCAGAATAAAGTCGTTTAGGGTTTAGTTACGACTTTAAGTCACGTCTGGCCCGCTAAAGCGTCCCCTCCATAGCGACAAAATCCAACACCAAAGCGGCTTGGACGAAATAGTGAGCTATTCTAATAATTCCAAGACCCCCATTTCACAACACACCTCTAACCGACGGCACTCAAAAAACCTCTTTCGTGCTAAGATCAATTGCCGGAGTTCTACTTGCCCAAATTCAATTGTATAAAGTCGTATGGATTCCTTAATGAGTTATCTATCCCCTAATTTAATCAAAATTTTAAATAAATCACCCTATTGGTACTAGATATCCCTACACTTTAATGACTTCAATTTCGTCCATATCTTAACTAGGTTGGAAAAATTCCAAATGCTACGAATAAGTTTTCCGGACTCAAAATTACCCCCATTGATTTCCTATAACGACGGAACCCAATCGTTACATAATGGAGTTTCAATGAGAAGTTGTGACCAATATGACTGACCACGTTAAGTCACTAAACAAAAGGTAATTACTTTCAATGTATTGCTAAAAAAGTAAGACCATCACTATTTATAGGGGACAAATTTGCCTTGCAATGAATAGGAAGATTATGTGGTAGTAAATTTGGTAGATAAATGACCTAGAGGTTACATGAATCAGAAAACATAAAAAAGATAAAATAATGGAGTTCCAATGAGAAGTTATGGTCATGACTGACCAGGTTTAGGTACTAAGCAAAAGACAATCATTCTCAATGTTCTGCTAATTATAGAGTAAGACCACGACAATTTATAGGGGAGAAATTTTTCCTTGCAATAAATAGAAAGATTAAGGGACTAATAAATTGGGTAGATAAATGCCCTAGAGGTTACATAAATTACAATAGTGATAAGGCGCAAGTACCCATGTGGACTATGACCAAAATCTCAAAGACACACCTAAATTTAACTAGATCATATTACTCCCCCCTCCCCCCCCCCCCAAACTAATTTAAAATGGAAAATATACTACATACGCTAACATGACATAGAAAGTGTGCACACACACTGGAAGACAAGTGATGAGTTGCCAAATTGGACAAATGTCATTTATTGATTAGTAATTTTATAATTAGTTAGTACATATATTTATTAATTACTAGTTTTGACGCACATGCATTGCACGTGAATGTCAAACCAGGTAGCACACTATTTTTAAATATGAAGTGAACATTATTAAAAACAAATTGTCACTCTTAAAATCTCTTAGTTACACCTCTTCAATATACTTTCTTCTCCCTTCTCTTTTGTGTGGTACTATGTTATTATTTTATTCTTGGTGTTCTTACTTTTATATAATATAATTTAATAAAAATATTATTATAAAATATAGAAGATGTACTAAATTTGATGTTTTTAGTTGGAATATTAAATTAATTTAACATTCATGTTAGAGAGTATTCTAATTACCTTTAAGATTGTCCACGTCTATAAATCAATCCTGAGGTTTTAAGAAAAGAAGAACTAAAAACATTTAAAAAATGTAGTTTAAAAATGTGAGGAAACCCCATCATTTATAGTTAAAATGTATAGTAGCATATTGTTCCATCATAAAGATATAGAAGATATACTAAATAGGATTTTTTAAGAAGAAGAAGAAGAAGAATGAATATTTTTTTTTAAAAAATGTAGTTGAAAAATTGAGGGACCCCTCTTATTATAGCCAATAAAGGATAGTGTGTGAAAAATTACTTACTGTGTCTTATCAAAAAGACGTCACAACCCTTTAGAAAACTCAAAATCATTCAAAAAAGTCACAACTCATAAGAAAAGTCATAACTCTTCGGAAATGTCACAATCCTTCGGTAAAGTTACAACTCTTCAAAGTCGCAACCCTATAGAAAAGTCACAACCCTTCTCAAAGCTCACAACTCATCTTAAATGTTATAACTCTTCGAAAATGTCACAACCCTTCAATTGTGAAAATGTGTCTGTCTTTAATATAACATAGTATAATACACTCAATTAAATATAATACAATATAACATATAGAGGATATACTACATTTGTTGTTTTAAGTTAGGTAGTATAGACAGATAAAAAAATGTATTTATAGATTGGTCTAATTTTAATTTGATATGAAATTTTACAATATAAAGAAGAATTTCAATATAAGGATCATATGTTTAATATATTAAAAGTTCTTTTCACTTTGTGGTCTTAAAGATGTGTCACACCCAAAGAAAATAACATTCTATATTAAATTGAATAAATGTAAAAGTACACTAAATAAATTGGAAATGAAAGAGTATTTACTAAATGCAGTTTGGACTCTTCAAATAAGTTTTTGATCAAATATATTTTCTCCAACATTTTGAGACTTTTTAGATTTTGAAAATTAAGTTGTAGTTTGTGCAACAGAAATCATTGATATTTTTGTCAAGTAGAAGTTGCTACAAAAGTATATTTTATTGCTACGAAAATGAGTAAATATGAAGTAACAAGATAATCTTTTCATTTGAAGTTGAATTATTTCATTTGCCTTGCCGAATCAATTTTTGTTGATCTATTATTTTACCCACAAAAAGTATTGTAATTGAATGATTGAAAAACTCTCACAATCTTCCTTATTTAAAGAAGAAGAATAGAAAATCAAAAAATATTATAATTGCATGATTGAACAACTCTCACAATCTTCCTTATTTTAAGAAGAAGAATAGTAAACTTACAAAATTTGTAGTTTAAAAGTGTGAGAAACGCCCTCTATTTAAAGACATTAAAGGATATTATGAAAATATTCCTTCGCGTCTTTTCATAGAAGTCACAACCCTTCAAAAAAATCACAACTTTTCGATTATGTCATAACTCATCGAAAAAGTCAAAACTATAAACAAAACAGAACCTTTCAAAGAGTCAGTGCCCAACAATGTGAAAATGTGTATGCTTTTAATGTAATATAGCATAAACAAATACAATATTAAATATATAACATATATACTAAATATAGTGTTTTAATTTGGGGTATTTTAGTAATTTAACGTTCAAATTAGAGAGTTCATGCTTTTAAGGTAGTATATAGATATAGATAGATAAATAGATAGATAGATATAACTTATGTACATTAAATTATTTTAATTTCTTTCTTTATAAAATATTTATTTTAATTTCTTTCTCACTTTAACTTTTTAAAAATTAATTTTTTATCTTTTCACTTTCAAATTTTTTAAAAAGACAATGTTTTTTTTTAAAAAAAAAAATTTAAAAGTGTCCTTTAGTTTTATCATTTTATTTTTTGATGTTTTATTTGGTTTTCTTCATTATTTTTATATCATATCAAAATTAAGTTATTTTAAATACAAGACACTTGGAATTAAATTTGAAATAAAATAAAAATGAAAGACAAAGAAAATAAAATCAATAGAAAAACAATGAATCAAGGTAAAAATTAGAAGTTTCGGTACAAGGTAAAAAAAAGTCTATTAACTTAATTTAAACACATGATAAAGAAAATGAGAATATTTTTTAGTAAAATTATTTTATAAAAAAATATATATTTACACACGTGGCAGACTAATGTGTACAAAAAACCAACTTACTTGAGTTGTTGAACTTGCCAAGTCAGCACTAAAGGTACACAAAAATATGAAAAAAATGAGTTCGGGGGGAGGGGAGGGGGTAATAGGAACCTAGCTAAGTTTAGGTGTGTCTCTGAGATTTTGGTCATATTCTAGGGAATACTTGTGATTTATCCCATTACAAAACATAAAAAGATAAAATAATGTGTGATATAATGGAGTTTCAATGAGAAGTTATGGTCATGACTGGCCACGTTCCGTCACTAAATAAAAGACAATTACTCCCAATGTTCTACTAACGTTTACCTAGGAAGAGTGGGCAATAGTTGATGATAGGATAAGAGACAATTTTAAAATAAAATAATATTAAAATGCACAAATATACTAACAATTTTACGAATATTTTTTCCTAAAAAAACCCGAAAGAGTTTCATGCAAATCACATACCAAACAATTGTTCACATCATCAACTTAATTATGTTAATTCAATTATGAGATTTTTTTTTCTTCAAAACACAAAATCTTGAGAAAAAAAGGCAAATGATAAAGGTTAAGAGATTAATTATAGTCTCCAATCTACATTGACGATAAACTATGAATTACCCGAACTACAAAACAAAAGAAACTTAATACACGTAAAAAACATCAATAAATTTGACCACCTTCTAGTAAGTTTTACTCATTACTTCCAAAATATTCTTATTTTTTCATTGTCATTCTTCGGTGCTTCTCTTTGCAATCATTATCCGAATCGTTCTTGCATTCGCAAACCTTATTTCTCATTTTCGTACTCCTCCTCACCACCGACTCACCTTCTTCAGCTTTTTTATGTGCATAATATGTCATGTTCTCCAATAGTTGCTAATTCACACACAATTTCACGACAAAATTAGGGTTTCTCAATATAATGGCTTTGAGTTCTGGTGAGGCAAAATATTGAAGAGTTTCATTCTGGTAATAAACAAGGATGTTGCTAAAAATCAATAAGATATCTTTAAAAAATTGATATTTTCCAAGTTCGAAAAACCTATCTTGTTCTAACATGTTTTGAATAATGTATAAATCCATATGTTGCTTAATTTGTTTAGTATAATATAAATCTTCTAGAAAAAAATATAAATATTAGCACTTATAACGAATATACAATCCATGTTTTATGATTCTTGTACTGTAAATTTGACCTCACAATAATGAGTTCAAAAAGAAAAAAATGACTTTTTGGATTATATGTCTGATACCCCTTTGTTTCTGATTTTATGTAACACCATTTTGATATCAATCTATCAAAAAAAATGACAGTTATCTATTTTTGAAAATAATAAGGCTATAAATTTTTAATTTTATCATTAGTGAGAAGTTTTATAGTTACACAAATATTACAATGTATTTAAGGCAACAAATTTTAGAATTTTGTGTTCCATGTAGAGTCAAAGTAAACATGTCTTTGAAAGATAAAATATATGAGGTTCAAACTTCATCATGTTTCAATTAAGAAAATATTATTTTTTAGTAATAGATTAAAGAGGAAAGAATGTCACTTGAAATTGAAGAAAAAAAGTATTCTTTTTAATTGTCTAAGATTTTGTTTATAATTAAAGTACAAATATAAGTATAAGAAACCACAACATATATATAGATTAGCAATGTATAGACCTTTTTGAGAAGCTGAGATTCGAAAAGACGATAATGATTGTAAGATCTCACCACATCAAGAATTTTTATCAAAATCTTGATTAATCTTCACCATTTGATCATTAGGATTTATCATCTCTTTTTTTCTTCATTTAACTTTATTCTTTCTTCAGCTTCTTATTTGAAGAAATTTGAAATTTTTTCCTACATAAACATATCATAATTAAAGATATCAATAATTATATAACCTTTTTGCTGTCAATTTATAATAAAACAATATGGACATATAATTTCACTCTCATATTACTATTAGTGAAAATTATAAACACTTAATAGAAATGAAGCATAAAATATGCATTCGAAGAGAGATTATAAATAATCTTACAGATTCTTTGAGAAATAAAGATTGTAACATACAAAGAATTGTTAGTTTGAGATTCATAGTCGCTATGTTGGTTGACTACCTGAATTTTCAATTTATTGGTGAGGGTTTAACCCTACCTTGTAATCCACCCCTCCATTTTCTCTTTCTCTAAATCCAATTTTATTTTTTAAAATAATGAAGAATTTCTAATTTGGAAAGTCACCAACAATAAGATAACGTTTTTTTCTCTTGAGAGAATCAAGTAATTTGACTTATCAAAATTCATTTTTTCCATTTTAGGTTTTTTTGAATGTATCAAAAAAAAAAAAAGATTCACAACATGAATTTGGACAATAGCAAAAACTAATGAATGCTTATTTTCGGGCCAATTATCAAAGCTAACAATAAATTAGTGCTTTTATAAGAAAAACATGAATTAGCTAGGAAATTTGGTATTAAAAAATATATAGTTAATAATATTGTTTTAACAATTTTTCCCTAAATATTTTTAAAATGCGGTTTTGATATTAAGTGAAACTAGTTTTTCTTATCTGGTAATATTAAAATGGAAAAACATTTATTTGAAAAAATAAAATAAAAATTAGTGCATATTGTACCAATTAGTGATACTTTATTTGTGTTCCAACACCTTATAAACTTTAGAAAAGATAATATATCTTTGGATATATTTTTATCTACTACAAAATTTTATTTTTATAAAAACCATCATATAAATTTGGATCAAACAAAACATTAGTGAAAACTCATAATTCTTTCAACATAATAAGTAAAGAATAATTAAAAAGGAAAAAAGAGGGATTTATGAAAAAGATGGAGTATCCCTTAGTTTGACTTGCTATGTCCAATAATCTCTATATTTCTTTGTGAGTTTATATGTCATCATCTTCTTCATCAGTAAAATTTGTTTAATATAGACACTTAAACGCCTTTTAAACTTTGATACTTAACCTGACATTCTGCATATGAGAATTGAAGAATACATCGACGTATATCAAAAATTGAATTTGAGAATTTGGCAGCCTAACCCATGACGTCACACTACACATGACAACACCATATCTTATTCAACTTTCTTCATTTTTTAAAGAAAATATTTGAGTGTTTTTTTAGAAGAACTAAATTACTTGGTGAATTATCATCCAATTTTTTTCTTCTTAAATAGGCATATCTTGCATTAATGAATAGTTGTTAGATTGGTAGAAATCTTATTTTGATTGAATATGAATTGAATGAATCAAGATCAGCTAATGCGAGAGTGGTAAAAAGAAATAAGTGCTTCTTGTTCATTGTCATTTTCTCATAAAAGTCATGGTATATAAATTGTATTCACTTTCTTAAAATAATATTTTTTTTATGAAATTAGTGTTTTGCTATGAAATTGTTCATTTTTTCCCAAGATGAATTTTGAAATTTTACTCACATTTTAAAAAAAGAACTTTCAATTTATTTTTTTTATAAATAAAGACAGAAATGAAGCAACAAATTTATTAAGCACTATTGATGTTGGCCTCCTGCTCTAAGTCTAGAGAAAACACTATTGGTGCAACGATTCTAAGAAAACATGTTATGAGAACCTAATGGATGAAAGGAACCCACTAGTGAAATCCCACATACCTGGTGAAGAAATCTTAAGAGAAATCCTTGAGATTTTTGGGCTAAAACATAAAGAACACTATTTCTTGTTCTTGAAAGAAACTGGTGCCTCTTTCTCTTTCTATTAGTAAAACGACGTAGCTTAGGCATCAAAGGACATATCTTAAGTGCCTCAATGCATAACGAAACGACAAAAACGACCCTGACATAAAAGCTGACGAAGGCCATTAACTACGGTACTCACGGGCCATCGTTTGAACTATCAACTATCAAACGGGGTCATGGTTTTAGATCACGTGGTTTATGTCTCGTTAATAGTATCTCCCAAAGTAAGACTCTTAGTGCATTGGACCAGGTTTTCAGCAGTTATATTAGTGTACTGTTCATCATGTTATGTTCATGATTAGTACTTGATCACTTCATTCAGCTTAACCTTTTTGTTATGTTTCAGTATTTATATTCTTGCTCAGATTATGTAATTGCTCAGTCACACTTTGTTCTGCTCATATATATTTTTAAGCTTAGTATCTATATCATGCATACTCAGTACATTCAAAGTACTTTCTCATACTCTGCTCTACATCCTTTCATGATATAGGTTTAGGTAATCAGCATACACATCACACTAAAATCAATTCTCCGTGCACATTCAGCAACTTCAAAGGTGAGTCATCATATTTCGAGGAAAATAGACATGCTTTCATTTTAGTCACTATTTTTAGTTTTAGTTTTATTAGAGTTAGCTGGGGGCATGTCCCATAAACTCAACTCATTTAGAGGCTTTTCATATATAGTAGTAGATTCAACTTGTTAAGTGGTTGTTTCTGTTATCACAAACTCTAGTTTATTTCACTTAGATTAAGTGCATTTCGATTTTCCCCCACTTTCAGGTATCCTTCATGTATTTTCGGCACAGTACATGCTTTACTTAACTATATTCGGTATTTTCATGATATGCCAAATTCAGCGTTTGCTTTGGATCACTCATGATCCTATGTACCGTGTTACGTCCAGGGTAGCCTCGGGGTGTGATAGTTGGGGTCCACTTTTGAGAATTGTATTTTTTCACATTAGATAACTTTGTACTCGTGACTTCAAGGTTTTGGAAGGTTCCTATTGTATATATTTTTATTGTTTTACTTCGCTTCTATCTCTTTGTTTTATTAATATTATTTAACTTTAGTTCTACCCTTGCACTCACTACATTACCTTCTCGGTACGGGTTGTCTTACATACTAGCTGATATAGTAGGTGCCATCAAGACTCAAGAAGTCAGGTTGTGGCAGGACTTTTGTTGAGGCAGGTGGAGAAAGGGTTGAAAAAAAGGGAGATCTGCGATGGTTCCAAGGTTTATTTTTTAAGAAACTAGGGTTACAAAATTGTGTAAAGGATAATGTAATTCTTCTTTATCATTTATAAAATATGAGCCAATTTTGATAAAATTAAAAAAAATATCGGTCAATTTTAATAGCAGTGGTGTTTCAATTGGTTTTCTCAATAATCAGTTCAAGAATTCATCTGACATTGTGTCAAATCAATAGAGTAACATAAAATAACATATTAAAGAGTATTTAAAAGAGAGAATATATGTTATATATAAAATCTTGTTTTAAAAATATTTGGTGCAAACTATATGTATAGAAATCAGTATATTATGAACTCATGAATTTCAAAATGTTAAATATTTATCGACAAATATAGTTTTAAAATTTTGATTGATTATTATACCCTTAAAAGCTAAATAATTTTTTAAAACAGATAAAACATATTGGATAAATTTTTTTATTGAGCTTTACTTAATAACTTAAATCCAACAAAAACTTTTCCTGCTAAATTAAATTCTTGATCTATCAATTATGAATTTGATACTAATTTAATTAGTTCATATGGTGAGATTACTATTAGAAACTTCTATCAGAAAAATGTCATGACGTTGATATAGATTTACAAAAAGCATGCATATGCCTTTGAATTTATTCATTTTTATAGATACTATTTGGTTTAATCAATTTATAAACATGTTTTATTAGTTTTTCCCTTATATTCATATTGTTCACTATTATTAGTTTGAAATAAAAATAAAAATAAAGTGTAGGTGTTAGAGCTCTTTATTGTTTTCATTGAACAAGAGCTTTTTGATCATGGTCGTGTATATGATTTAAAGTAAAAGTGAATTTTACTTATAATCAACTCTTTTTTAAGTTGGTATAATCAGAGGCGTAAGAATAAAGGAACAGTGAAGTGGTTCAGTGATCAAAAGGGATTCAGTTTTGTTTCTCCGCATGATGGTGGTGATGAGCTTTTTGTTCATCAATCTAGTATAAGTTCTAAAGACTTTCGTAGTTTAACTGTCGGTGAAGCAGTTGAACTCGACGTAAAATCTAGGAATGATGCTCATACGAAGGCTATCAATGTATCAAAAGAGGATCCCGTGATCGCAGAGGTGGTGGAAGTGATTCCTATGGTTGTGGTGGTTTATATACATTTTTAGGTGGGAAATATTGTGGTGGTGAAGGTTGTTAGGCTGGCAGCAGGCGGTATGGAGGTGATGGTTGATATGTCGGTGGTGGTGGGAGGTATGATGGAGGTGGCGATGGGTATTGTGGTGGTGGTAGAGGAGGAAGTGGGTGTTACAAGAGTGGAGAAGATTGTCATTTCACAAGGGAATGTAGCAAAGGTTGTGGATATGGCAACGGTGGTGGTGGGAGATATGGTTGTACGAGAATGGAGGGGAGGTGGTGCGAATGATTTTTATATAATGGATGTCAATGTTACCAATGCTTCTTCCCCTAACTTGTAACAACCACCACCACATCCATCTCCTACGTCGTTCAACCATATTTACCACCACCACCGCTTCCACATCCATAACCTTGACTACATTTCCTTAATAATGAACAGCATACTCACACTTGTAATACCCACTTCCTCCTCTACCACCGCCACCTCCACCATACCTTCCACCACGACTGCCATATCAACCATCACCTCCATAACGCTTGCTACCATCCTAATCCCCTTCACCACCACCATATATCCCACCTCAAGATCAATATACACAACCACCACCAAATAAATCATCCCCACCACCTCCACATAATGTGGCCCTCCTTTGACAGAAGCACCATCTAGGCCGATAACATTGAAAGCCATAATACACCATCATTCCCAGATTCCACATTGAGTTCAACAGCTTCAACATCATCTAAACTATGAAAACCTTCACATCTATACAAGATTGATTATCAGAGAGCTCATTGCCATCATAATCAGAAGTAACGAAATTGAATCCATTTTAATCACTAAATCAATTCACCGTTCCGTTGTTCTGACGTCCCTGAATAAACTAACACTTCAAGGTAGAGAATACAATTATTATACCTTGGATGCTAGAGGAAAGAGATAAGGAGGTTCAAGAAATCATTTGGTTAAGCACACGATATCCTTTTTCATAAAAAAGGTTACGAAAGTGGTACTGCCTTATAATTTATTTGTTGGTGTTTCAAATAACCAAAATAGGAAAAGATTGTATTAATGTTCACTCTTATTTAAGTAAAAACACTTTGTTCTACTTATCTTTTCCTTTTCTTCCTAATGTTAAATTAATGAAATATACCTAAGAGATGTAATTCTCATATGGTCGACTATCATAGTTATATATGAACACATATTTTAAGTTATTTCATATATGATATTATGGATTAAATTTAAAATATGAATTTAAAAGACCCTATCCCAGTTCTCTCCCTATTTCTACAGCTCTGATGCTTTACATGAGGTTTTGCAAATTTTTTTTAACATTAGTCGTATAGACTTGAACCCTCTTGTGATCCATTGTGAATTTGATTCACGGTGGCTTGGTGCCTACTTGAAATTCTGTTTAGATTTGGCACTGCACCTGGAAGTAGTCGTGATCAAAACAGAAAGACCATAAAAGGGGAAAAGAAATTTCAACTATTTCATTTTGCTTTAATATGTGCTTAACATCATCTACCAAAGATTTTATGTGTTTCATCCCACTTGAAGTACATTCAACAACCTTATTATTACAACACTTCTAACAGAAAGAAGACTAGGAGATAGAAAATAAAAATAAGATTTTTCACGCCACGGGGTAGCCCAAAAAGTAGATCTCACTCAAATAATATATATATAGATATATATAATGTGTAATGACAACATGTGTAATTTGGAATAAAGTAACTAACATCTTTAAGGTAATAAACTGAATAGTTTCTTTTGATTCTCCCCATAAATGAATTTTCCCGTTTAGGCATTTTTTAAACTCATAAGAAAATTTCAAAATGCTAGAATAATTTTTTCCAACAAAAAATTCTTTCACATGAATAAGCAACAAAGAGTTAGAACATTGATGAATAAAGGAAGGGAAAACATAGGAGTTACATTACCTTGGTTGAGTGACACATCTTGTATGAGAAGAAGAGAGATGAGAACGTTGGAATAGGGAACTTGTACAGCCCACAAGAGAATAAGGAGTAGTGTAACATTCAGCCATGAGCAAGGAGGCAACATAGTAAGAGGAAATGAAGGTGAGCTCAAGAGGAAGTTGAAGTTAGCTTTTATAGATAGGGTTAATGAATGTGGGCTTTACCCTAATCAGATTAGGTTGGGCTTGGGCCAAAACATTATTTTCATTTTTTGATAATTAATAAAATGGCCTATATGACCAAAAAAATTAATCTTTTAAAAAAAGGGTTTTCGGGGTAATTAAGGAAGTTATAGAAATATCAAATACGCTAAAGAAATGTCAATCGTGTAATATTCTTAAAATAGTTAAAATATGAAATTTCCATGTTTTTCGTGAGTTCCACATATAGAAAATACCTTCATCTCCCTTCACAACTACTTACATTCGGATTGTGTAGGAATATAAGAAATCAAAATTCCATCTATTGTAGATAATGATAAGAGATTTATTGATCACCAAAGATGAAGTAATCCTTATGAGTTTTCTAGCTCCTCCAAAAATTTGAGGACAATAGGAATCGAATTTGTTGATTCTCTCAATGAACTCCCAATATTCACAATGACCAAGGATCATTTACTCTTTAGATATCAAACTCTAATACACCGTTATAAAGAAAATCTAAAGAAATTATGTCCCCCTAACTAATAGAATTGCTCATGTTCAAGTACTTATGACAAAGACTTAAAGGTAGAAAATCCTACCCTTGGTTTGAATCGCCTTGCATGAAGAATGTGCAACCAAGTAAAAGTAGATGAGGATGATAGATCCATGACATGTCTCCAACTTATCGACTATACCTTCAACCTTTTTTCAGCTACAAAAAGGAATTGCATGCATCAAATTAGGAGGGCACAAAATTATCATCGAGAGAAAATGGTCTCTTTCATCATTAGCTAAAGGGAATATGAAGAATTCTTACCTTAAATAAACTTCCCTCTTCAATATTGGCGTATCGTACTCTCTATAATCAAGAATATTTTAGTAAGAAAATTATATTGCAAGTGAAGGACAATGAGTCTTTAATGGACACTGGTCTAGAGGGTGGTATATCTACCTTCTACCAATTGCACAAGGATACTTCTATATTTTTATGGGTGCACTGTTAACTATATCTTAATTTCTACCAGTTTTTCAAAATAGATATACATATATACATATGATTTTTGTCAAAAGTTACAGGGTGCACGTACAACCCAACGGTATAGTGTGGGTCCGCCCCATGTTATAAAAATAAAAATTGAGAAGTGCAAAGAAATATAGTTATGATGCTTTCTCATAAATGTATGAACAATGTATTGGGATAACTCGTAAAATAGAAACATTTCAATTGATTGAGGACAAAGAATGGGCACAAAAAGGAAGAATTCCTAGATTAGCACAATGGAATATAGGAATGGTAATAAAGAGTTCTTTAAGTTACAACCTTACTAGAAAGGTCAAGAAAAAGAAATGTTAACTAAGTTTAAAATGAATTTAAGAAAATATTAATGGATAAACTAGCATTCCAAATTGCTATTGTAGTGTCCTTCACGATTTTCTTTCTCATAGATACCACTTATACAAGTTCATCACTCGTTATCCCATAATTGGTTAATTCATCAAAAAGTTGCTTAGCTAAAATGCCAAACTTCACCATGTTTAACCCTCTCGAAACGAGAGATTTCAACCCATAGAATAAAGATATTCATGATTAGGAAAGAAAAAACATTCCATTGAAATGGGCTGGAAAAGTTCTACACACACATTAATATATCGTTGAGTTTTCGGGAGCATATTTTTAGTTTAATAGAAAGAGAACAATGAAATTACAAAGTATAAATGGACAGAGCTCAACTGTACTAGTGTATCAGTTCCACTTCCTTCGAAACTATCCCAAATATATCAACAGAGTCAGTCCTGAGGGGCTATGGCAGGCGCGGCGTCCCAGGTCTTGTCAGACGTGATTTTCAACTTTTCTTCTCCGATTTTCAATTATAACTCCTCCAAACTCCCATGGATCCCACCCCAAACACTTAGGATCTCTAAATACTTCATTACTCAATATATTAAACCCAAAAACAATCCAGATTTATGAATCAAATCTACTAGAGATCAACTACAATTAAACCAACTAGAACTTCACAACTTTTCATCAAGAACTTCAAGATTTTCATTCAAATAAACTCTAGTTTGTTGTATTGAATCACATTGGGGTGTGGGTGAAAGGACCAAACATCGAATGATCTCACATAACTCTATAGGGATCACCTCCAACGAAATCCACGCAACGATTCTTGGTGTTCTTGCTTCTTCTTCTCCTTTCTCCACTTTTCTCCTCTTCTTTTCTCTTCTCTCAAAACCCTAACTTTTTTTCTAAATGCGTAAACTGAATGGGATTAGCTTGAACCCCAACTTATTACTTAAAAATGAAATTAAATAATTGGGTAAGGAAAAGACTAAAACACACTTAATAAATCCGGATTGGACTTTCCCCTGTCCAACAACACAACTTCCGAAATTTATATCTCCCTTATACAATCTCGAAATTTCACAAACTCAGCGCCGTTGGAAAGATCTTGCCTAGAGATTTCCATCCATATAAATAACTCACCCTAACTCCACCTGAGCTGGAAGTTATGGCCATTTAAAAATGACAAAACTCCCTTTTGAAATCTGGAAACTTTCCAGATTTCCCTACATAATTTCAAAAATGATTATTCTTGGTTTCTTAGCTTATTCTTAGATGTTTCAAGTTATGAGATGTTACAATATCTCTCCCTTGGGAACATTCATACTCGAATGAGAATTCTTTCTCTAAGCTAAGGGTAGTAGCACCATTTCAGCACTCAACAAAACAAAATCAAGTAATAACATGCTTACACATAGTCTTATAAAGTGCTAATAAAAGAATTTAGTAACTTGATCTGCATTCTCTCCAGTTTCAAAGAGATGTGGATATATATTCTTCATATCCTCTCAGCTTCCCAAGTCGCTTCTTCAATGAATTGGTTCCTCCAAAGGACCTTGACTGAAGCAACTTCTTTTATCCTCAACTTGCGAACTTGACGATCCAAAATCTGAACCGGAATTTCCTCATAGGATAGGTTATCCTCAATCCGAACATTCTCTGTTGGTACTATCCATGAAGGATCACCCAAGCACTTCTTCAACATAGAAATATGGAATACCGGATGAACCGCTCCTAACTCTTGGGGTAGCTCAACCTCATAAGCCACATTACCCACTCTCTTGGAGATTCTGTAAGGCCCAATATACCGGGACTAAGTTTCCCCTTCTTACCAAACCTCATAACACCCTTCATGGGTGAAACCTTAAGATAAACCCAATCATCCACCTCAAACTCGAATGGACTTCTCCTAACATTTGTGTAGGACTTTTGGAGACATTGTGCCGTCTTAAATCTTTCTTGAATTACTTTCACCTTCTCCATAGCTTGGTGAACTAGATATGGTCCTATCAACCCTGATTTTCCAACTTCGAACCACCCAATAGGAGATCTGCACCTTCTCCCATAAAGATCTTCATATGGAGCCATTTGAATGCTCGATTGATAACTATTATTGTAAGATAACTCGATGAGAGGTATGTGATCATCCCAACTTCCCTTGAAGTCGATCACACAATCCCTCAACATATCTTCTAAGGTCTGGATAGTACGCTCTGCTTGTCCATCTGTCTGTTGATGAAAAGCCATGCTTAGGTTCACCTTTGAACTCAAACCTTTCTCGAACGATTTCCAAAACAATGCAGTAAACTGAGCACCTCTATCTGAAATAATGGAGACTGGAACTCCATGAAGTCTTACCACTTCTTAAAGGTATAACTTAGCATAATCCTTGCCGAATAAGTAGTCTTTACCGGCAATAAATGGGCTGAGTTTGTCATTCTATCGATAATCAACCAAATGGAATCCTGTTGCCTCCGAGATCTTGGCAAGCCTGTGATGAAGTCCATATTAATCATCTCCCACTTCAATTTCGGAAGTTCTATATTCTAAGCCAAACCTCCAGGCCTTTCGTGCTCTACTTTCACTTGCTGACAATTTGAACACTTGGCAACAAACTCAGCAATATCTCTCTTCATGCCTTCCCACCAATATACCTCTCTCAAATCGCGGTACATCTTGGTGGAACCCGGATAAATGGAATATCTGGAGCTATGAGCCTCCTCCAAAATCCTCTCTTGGAGTCCACCTACGATAGGTACACATAATATGCATTGGTACTTGAGCACACCATATCCCCCTTTTCAAAAGACGACACTCTTTGGTTATGGACACTTGACTTCAAATCAAGCAAAATAGGGTTTTGGTCTTGCTTCTCTTCACCTCTGACACTAATGATGATTAAGCCCCATTAGTCACCACTATGCCTCCTTATGTGGAATCCATAAGTCTGAATCCCAGACGTGTAAGTCTGTGCACATCTTTAGCTAACTCTCTCTTTTCATCTTCGACATGGGCGGTACTACCCATGGACAACCTGCTTAAGCCATCAACAACCACATTATTCTTACCTGGGTGGTAAAGAATACTCATGTCATAATCCTTGAGTAATTTCAACCACCTTCTCTGTCTGAGGTTGAGCTCTTTGTGGGTGAACACATATTGGAGGCTCTTGTGATCAGTGAATATATCAACATGAACATCATACAAGTAGTGTCGCCATATCTTAAAACACTACTGCAGACAATTTTAAGTCATGTGTTGGATAATTCTTCTCATGAAACTTCAATTGTCTGGAGGCATAAGCTATAACCTTGCCATTCTGCATCAATACACAGCTAAGACAACTCTTAATGCATCAAAATACACCACAAAACCTTGAGTACCCTCTGGTAAGGTCAAAACGGAGTGGTAGTCAATATCCTTTTAAACTCCTGAAAGCTTTTCTCACAAGCTTCAGACCATTAAAACTTGACTGTCTTCTGAGTTAGCTTGGTCAAAGGAGACGATATAGATGAGAACCCTTCAATAAATATCCTATAGTAGACAACCAAGCCCAAGAAACTCCTAATATCTTTTGGAGATGTGGGTCTAGGCCAGCTCTGAACTTCTTCTATATTCTGAGTGTCAACTCTAATCCCTTCACCAGAAACAATGTGGCCTAAGAATGCCACAGACTTAAGCAAAAACTCGCACTTGGAGAACTTGGTATATAACTCTTTATCTCTCAAGGTCTGAAGATGAATCCTAAGGTGACTAGCATTATCTTCTTCATCCTTGAATAAATCAATATGTCATCAATAAAGACGATGATAAATAGATCTAAATAAGGTTTGAAGACTCTGTTCATAAGATACATGAAACGATGCAGGTGTATTTGTCAACCCAAAGGACATAACCAGAAATTCATAATGTCGATACCTTGTTCTAAAAGTTGTCTTGGTAATATCACATTCCCTTACTTTCAACTGATGATAGCCTGATCTGAGGTCAATCTTGGAAAATCAAGAAGCGCCTTGAAGTTGATCGAAAAGTTCATCTATCCTTGGAAGAGGATATTTATTGTTGATGGTCACCTTATTCAATTGGCGGTAGTCTATACACATCCTAATGGACCCATCCTTTTTTCATACAAACAAGACCGTAGCGCCCCAAGGTGAGACACTTGATCGAATTAAGACTTTATCTAACAAGTCTTTAAGTTGTTCTTTTAGATCTTTTAACTCTGCTGGTGCCATTCTGTATGGCGGAATGGAGATAGGAGGAGTATGTGGGATGATGTCTATGCCAAAGTCTATCTCTCTTTTGGGAGGGACCCCGGGTAGATCATCAGGAAAGACTTCTGGAAACTCACTAACTATAGGAATTGGCTGAAGGAAAGGTACCTCAACACTTGAGTCATTAACTCGGACTAAGTGATAGACACACCCCTTAGAAACTAAGTTTCTCGCCTTAAGGTACGAAATGAACGACCCTTAGGCACTGTTGAACTACTACTCGACTCTATAACTTGCTCATTAGGAATCTGAAACTTGACAACTCGATTTATACAATCTATTGATGCATAACAGGCGTGCAACCATTCCATACTTAGAATGACATCAAATTCTACCTTGTCTAACTCTATTAAATCGGCCATGGTACTTTTGCGACTGACGAAAATAAGACAATCACGATAAACTCTTTTGCTAGAATGGATTCACCAACAGGTGTGGAAACACTGAATGGTTCGCTAAGTTGCTCAAGAATATTCTCAAAGTTCATCGCAACATAGGGAGTTACAAAAGATAAACTCGCCCCTGGTCTAATAATGCATAAACAGTAAAGTCAAAGACTCGAATCATACAAGAGATAACATATGGTGAATTCTCTATTTTTTGGCGATTATTGAGAGCATACAAGTGGTTTGTTCCTCCGCCAATACCAAAAGTAGCTCCCCTAGGTTACAGCTCTGTCAGGTGGAGCAACTGATGAAGACTGAGCTCTATTGTCCCCAGTACCACCGTTTTGCTTATTCTTTGGACATTCTCTCATGAAATGCCCGGTCTGACCACATTTAAAACAACCCCAGAGCTTTTCCGACATATGCCAGACTGATTTCTTCCACACCTGGCGTAGGAAGGAGGCTTACTACCTCATTGCGCCACACTACCCTGTGAATATGTAGATCTAGCTTGGGAGTTCTCACCATGATGGTCAACTCTAACTCTAGGTACAGGTGCACTAGGAGATGATGGTGCATACCCTTTCTATTTCTGAAATTGTGGTCGGCTCGAACCACCTTTCTGCTGCCTAGACTCATTCCCAGTCTTGGCTTTCTTGTTCTTGTACTCTTCTCTGTCCCTTAGATTTTACTCTTAAACTTGCTTCACGTAGACCATTAGCCTGGATATGTACATATCGCCAATCAACATTGCATCCCTGCCCTCCTTGCTTGATGAACGACCCAAACCAGCAACAAACAAACTCATTCTGCTCCTTATGTCCTTGACCATTTCCGGAGCATAGCGGGAGGTGAACTTTAGACCATACTCGTGCACACTCAAGGAGTCCTATTTCAGAGTAAGGAACTCCCTTAACTTGTCTTCCTTCAGTTCTCGGGGAAAGAACCTCCCCAAGAAGGATTCTTTGAAGCAAGCCCAACTTTGATATGGTGCATCCTCAGCTCTGCGTCCCTTCTATTAGTTGAACCAAGTCCTAGACACACTCTTCAGTTGGTATGAAGCTAATTCAACCCTCTCAACATCAACCACATGCATTTCCTCAAACACTTTCTTCAACTCGTCCACAAAGTTTTTCGGATCCTAGGTAGTGTTTGATCCGGTAAACCTAGGAGGATTCATTCTAAGAAATTCACGAACCCTTGAGGTTTCAGCCCCTTTTTGTTGAGCTTCTCTATGTTGCCTGACTTGATTGGTTACTACCTGACTTAATAACTGGATAGCTTCCCGGAATTCGGCATTTGTAAACTCTCCTTGGGGTTGCACATCCGGTGCATTAGGAACACCTTGTTCATCAACATTTCTTCTGGTTGGTGGACCTGTAACTGCTCTTCATGGAGACATGATGAATCTAAAAATATACGGAAGCAGGAAAGAGATAGACTTTTAGAGATAAACTCTACGCACGAAAAGAATATGAAAGAAGTGAAACATTCATAGATGTGGCACACTTCCCACCGATGACTAAGACTCTACAGACACGACTTTATAGACTCCCTAGGACTCTTGAACGTGGCTCTGATACCAAGTTTTTCATGCCCCGAGCCTACACCCTGGGTGGGACTTGCACTCGGTGACCATTGATGTCCTCGAGCGAACCCTTGGCTTGACTTACTTAACTTAGCGGAAGACAATAATCATACTTATAATAATGAAAGAACTCATCTTAAATGAACAATAATATTATCTGGAATGTTTTCAAAGTTTATATATTCGAAACTGGCTAAAATGGCAACCAAGTCTTTAACTAAGAATGAAAAGTAAAGACTACTGGACTACTAATTGTCTATGAAGCCTCTAAACTGACTCAGATGAATGTTGGGACAAACCCCACAACATTCTATTGAACTAATCTAGAAAGCAATAAAAAGATATCCTCTGGATTGCAAGGAGACTCACCAATTGACTCTGGAGTGCTCAACTGGATCAATGGTGCACTGGATGTCGATCCTCATTACATGCATCTGCATCATGATACGATGCAGGACAACTGGCATCAGTACATTGAATGTACGAGTATGCAAGTTGGAAAGCTAAACAACACATAGGCTTGAAAAGGAGTAAGAATGAACACTTACCTTGGCTATGCTCAACTCATTATCTACTAACTCTTATTCAATATACGCAATTTAAAAGTATTACAATATAAATAAATGCAGACTAAAAATATGTTGAAACCTCTGAATGAATACAACTATACAATAATATCTAAGATGTATAAAAAAATACAATAACTGATGTATATTAAAATACAATGTTGTTGTGGGAGCTTCTCTAACCGACAACCATCACTTAAGAGCTACAGTGATGATACATCGTTACTCGGCCCATGCTTCTCGGCCATCCTAACTTTTCCAGAGTATAGGACCTGAACTGCCTAATGAATCCACTAGTAAACTGTGAAAAGAAGTCATCTAAAAAGTATGACCCTTTTTTACCCATGATGGCTACATGGTTTATGGGGGCTGTATTATCTGAACTCTCCCCCATATCGGTGCTCAATACTACTCCCAAAAATATATTGGCTCTTATGTTTAAAAACATACTAATTCTGTGATTTGAGATTAGTGCTCAAAACTCTCTTGGAAATCATAGTTTTATTTTTCTTCTATTAAACAAGCCATAGGCTCTGTGGAAGTCTATCTTCCTTTCTTTCTCAAAAGTTTGAAAACATTTTAGTTTAAGATCGAAGGGACTACTTAGTTCCCTTATAACTCTTGAGAAATGAACTCGACTTTATGCTCTTTGCATACTCGAAACTTAACTCTTAGGGAATACTTAGTTCCCTTATAGCATTTGAAAATTTGACTCAACTCTTTACATGAACCTTAAAACAAAGTTAAAATATTTGTTTAATACTCTTGAATGCTTTAGGAACTTACTTTGACTTGCTTCTTAACTTTTAGACTTGACTCTTAACTTTCTTGACTTTGATCATAACTTTCCTTGAATTGGATTATAGATTCAAAGATCATGATCTCATGTTTATGGATGATTTCATGATGTTTATATGTACTTTATAGTGTTTGAATCGACTAGGAATGATAGGTACATCACTTAGGAACTAGTATGGAGAGATAGGGAAAGAACGGGGTCTCCGGGGGTTGTGGCTCTGAGAGGCGGAGAGCGCTAGAAACTGATGGATAGAGGCTTTCCTCAGGTGCTTTGGCTGGCGCGGCGCGCCAGGGTTTGACGGAAAGAGTCTGTCCTAATAGGTTATGGTAGGCGCGGAACCCTAAGTCTTGTGAGACACGATATTCGACTTTTCTTCTTCGATTTTCAATTCTAACTCTTCTAAACTCCCATGGATCCCACGCCAAATAGTTAGGATCTCTAAATACTTCATTACCCAATATTAGACCCCAAAATAGTCCGAAAACATGAATCAAATCTACAATACATCAACTACAATTCAACCAACAAGAACTTCACAACTTTTCATCAAGAACTTCAAGATTTTAATTCAAATAAACTCTAGTTTGTTGTATTGAATCAAATAGGGGTGTGGGTGAAAGGACCCAACACCGAATGATCTCACATACCTCGATAGAGATCACCCCTGGCGAAATTCACGCAACGATTCTTTGCATTCTTGCTTCTTCTTCTCCTTTCTCCTCTTTACTCCTCTTCTTTTCTCTTCTCTCAAAACCCTAACTTATTTTCTAAATGCGTAAACTGAATGTGATCAGCTTGGACTCCAACTTATTACAAAAATGAAATTAAATAATTGGGTAAGGAAAAGACTAAAACACACTTAATAAATCCAGATTGGACTTTCCCCTGTCCAACAACCCAACTTCCGAAATTCATATATCCCTCATACGACCTCAAACTTTCACAAAATCGGCGCCATTGGAAAGATCTTCCCAAGATATTTCCATCCATATAAAGAGATCACCCTAACTCCCCCACAGCTGGAAGTTATGATCGTTTGAAAATGACCAAAACTCACTTTTTAAATCTGGAAATTTTCCAAATTTCCCTACTTAATTCCAAAAATAATTATTCTTGGTTTCTTAGCTTATTCTTAGATGTTTCAAGTTACGAGATGTTACATCCACAATCCAAAAGATGGGTTTATTCAGAACTCTTTTGAAGTCGATTTTTCTAGTAAAGAACATTCGGTGTAACCACACAAGTGAGTTTGAGGAATGTAAGAATTAAGATATACACATATTTTACCCATATCTTTGTGTCATAAGAATATTATTTCTAATAGACCTATGATTCAAAAGAACAGTTCATAACATGGTTGTAAGAAACAAATATGACAATACAATAGGAATAAAGAAAACAAATTTAGGTTTATGCGTAGATATTTTTCAACTGATTAGATAATATAGTTTTTTGTTAAAAAAGAATTACAGGATGATATATATATATATATATATATATATATATATATATATATATATATATATATATATATATATATATATATATATATGGAAAAGTCAAGTAGTTTTTGTTGGTGAAATTACAAAATTACAATTAAATATAAATTTTCAGGTTGAAATATGAATATATATATCTTGCTCTTTTTAAGGATATTTAAGCCCAGGGCAACAAGTTTTTTCACTAGTCTAGCAATAATTTTTTAGCTTGTCTTCTCCAGAAAACATATCTCAATTAAAAAGTACAAGTCAAAAAGTATGAGACAATAATTGAATCCAAAGCTTCATAAAAAGAACATATTCCTTCAACTAATAAGAAATTTTATTTACTCATTTTTATGCGCTCTATATTTTCTTATACATTGAAAAATGGAGTTAATAGCTCAGATGGTCACTCAACTTTGACTAGTTTACTTAGAAAGTCACTCAACTTTGAGTAGTTTACTTAGAAAGTCACTCAACTTTGTTTTATCACCCAAAAGTCATTCAACTATTGATATTTCACTTAGGAAGTCACTCATCTAATGATATTTTACTTAAAAGTCATCCAATTAATTTAAATAATTTGTAGTGGAGACATTCTTTCTTGCCATGAATAGGAAGATTATGGAGTGGTAACTTTGATAGACAAAAAACCTAGAGGTTACATGAGTTTCAAGACATAAAAAGATAGAATAATGAGTAAAATAATTAAGTTCAATGAGAAGTTATGGACAATATGGCTGACCACGTTCAGTCACTAAATAAATAGCAATTACTCCAACATGGTGATAACAAAGTAAGACCATCACTATTTATATGGGAAACATTCTTCCTTGCAATGAACAAGAAGAATATAAGATAGTAAATTTGGTAGATAAATGACATCTAGGTTACATGAGTTAGAAGAAATAGAAATATAGAATAATGAGTGAATTAATGTATTACGACCCAGAGCATCGTGATTGGCACTCATACTAACCCTCCGGTGGGAGAACCATTACTAAAACACAAATTAAAACTTTTTATGAAAACTAAGGCATTTAAAGATACGGAAGTAGGTTTAATGACAATAAAAATGGAGTCCCCATAAACTCCAAGGTTTTAAAAAACAACTAACCAAACTAATGCGAAAGAACTATTCCTAGAACTTGAAATTCAATGTACCTAAATAACTAAACGAGGAATCAAAGTCTAAACAAGAAGGGATAAAACCCCAAATTAATGAAATATTCACTAACTAGAAGAGTCTAAGTCAAAAATATGGACATGGACGAAAGGATAACTCATGGAAGCCCGGAAGAATTGGCTCACCCTTGAATTTGAACGACATCACTGATCTTCACGACAAGGTCTATCAATAACCACTTGAATATGCCTTGTACTCTCCAAAAATAAGAGCAAGTTCAGTATCAGTACACAACTACGTTGTACTGATGGGACTACGCGGTTAATCTACTAAGTGTAACATAATCAAGTCAATACAACATCATAAACATGCAAAGTATCGAACATATACAATATTATCAATATCTATGAACACGTACAATTTCACAATTCTCATGATAGAAAGTTATGTCAAGTAGTTGGTCCTCTCATGGAACCCAAACTTAACCTGTTAGCATACCAGAACGTGGCACCCGATCTAATAGTTATGTCGAAATGTGACAATCAATCTCATCTTTAAGCAGGAGTGACAACTGATCCCAATTAGTTATGCCGAAACGTGAAACCCGATCCTTTCCACACACCGCAATCACAAGCACAAGTATATTCTCAATATCAAAAAGTCAATAAGTGATTCAAGGCATATAGGTATTCCTTCATATTAATTTATAGAAAGTGTGATCAATAATGCAACGTTCGCATACATACATGCATCACAATGAAGAACAAACCAACTTATCATAGAATCACAAGCATCACCTACCTCGAAACAAGCTTGAAATCCTAAATCCTTTCCTTTATGGATTCGTTATGCTTGTTCTTGGTTTGCAAACAATAAATATAATACGGGACTCAATAAAAAATCACTAATTACCCGGATTACTAACAATTCTAAAAACCCTAGATCATACTCATGATGCCAAGTATCCTAACTAAGGCTTTTTCCACCATGGTTTCCTATTCAATCCCCCCCACCCCCCCACCCCTTGATAATTACCCATTCTATTACGTTCAACGGATCAAAAAATGGATTCGGAGAGTAAAAAGCTTCCCTTTAGCCTGAAGAATGGTAGAAAACTACCGTAACTTGCATGGGGTTCGTTCCTTAGCTCTAAGAATCAAAAAGTGCAGAATAAAGTCGTTTAGGGTTTATTTACGACTTTAAGTCGCGTCTGACCCGCTAAAGCGGCCCTGCATAGCGACCAAATCCAACACCTAAGCGGCTTGCAAGAAATAGTGAGATATTCTAATAATTCCAAGACCCCCATTTCACAACACACCTCTACCCGACAACACTCAGAAAAACTCTTTCGTATTAAGATCAATTTCCAGAGTTCTACTTGCCCAAATTCAATTGTATAAAGTTGTACGGATTCCTTAATGAGTTATCTATACCCTCATTTTATTAAAATTATAAATAAATCACCCTATTGGTACTAGATACCCCTACACCTTAATGACTCCAATTTCGTCCAAATCTGGACTAGGTTAGGAAAATTCCAAATACTACGAATAATTTTTCTGGCCTCAAAATTTCCCCCATTGACTTTTCTATAATGACGGAACCCTGTGGTTACATAATGGAGTTTCAATGAAAAGTTGTGGCCAATATGACTGACCACGTTTAGTCACTAAACAAAAGGCAATTACTTCCAAAGTAGTGCTAAAAAAATAAGACCATCACCAGTTATAGGGGACAAATTTACCTTGCAATGAATAGGAAGATTATGTAGTAGTAAATTATTAGATAAATGACCTATAGATTACATGAATCGCAAAACATAAAAAGATAAAATAATGGAGTTCCAATGAGAAGTGATGGCCATGGCTGACCACATTTAGTTATTAAGCAAAAGACAATTATGTTATGCTAATTATAGAGTAAGACCCTCACTATTTATAGGGGAGAAATTCTTCCTTGCAATAAATAGAAAGATTATAGGACTAATAAATTGGGTAGATAAATGCCCTAGAGATTACATAAATTACAATAGGGATAAGGTGCAAGTACCCCTGTGGACTATAACAAAAATCTCAGACACATCTAAATTTAACTAGGTCCTATTACTCCCCCTCCCTCCCCCCCCCCCCCCCCAAAAAAAAAATTATTTAAAATGGAATAAATATACTACATACGCTAAGATGACATAGAGAGTGTGCTTACACACTTGAAGACAAGTGATGAGTGCACAAATTGGACAAATGTGATTTATTGATTAGGAATTTTATAATTCGTTAGTACACATATTTATTGATTACTAGTTTTGACGCACGTGCATTGCAGGTGAATGTCAAACCAGGTAGCACACTATTTTTAAATATAAAGTAAACATTATTAAAACTAGTATAGAAAGTTGGTGTTCTTACTTTTAATATAATACTAGTATATGGGCACGTGTTTTGCACGTTTACTTCATAACGATGAATATGAACTATTAAAAAATCATATAATTTTTTACAATAAAAATATGAATAAAATGCTAAATGTTTTTAGTGTATAAACTAGTAATAAAAGGGCAATGCGCGATTTCGCTTTTACAAAGATGTTTGTAGTGTATAGTTAACTTATAGAAGAACTTTTTTTTTGCATTTAGTCCTCCCTTTATTATAATTTTGATATAGAAATTTTATATTTGTTTTAAAAGAAAAAATAAAGTAGCAAAAACAAACATGGAGACACACTATCTTATGTTTAACTTTCTTATAATGTCTTTTTTGTCTCATAGAATAGAGTTAAAATATTGAAATTCTTTCTTAAAATGTCTCTCTTGTCTCAGAGAATAGAGTAAAAATGTTGAAATTAAATTAATAGTTACATAGAATATACATTTCAAGAAGATAAAATGTTTGACATTAATTAGTAAAAGATGAAATTTTCCTTCTCATTAAGTAGAATGCAATTAAGTAATTCAAATTTATAAATAAGAAAACTTATTAGAAAGAAATAACTAAAGATTTAAAGTGCAATGATTGGTATTCAAATTATCAATTATATAAATAAAATATTAATATTTAATTAAATAAATCAGATTTTAATTTAGTGGAGAGCCAAAATAACAATATTAATATTCTTACAATTAAAAGTTTGTTAAAATATATTTAACATTTTTTTGTTAAAAAATTAATAGGAGTTATATTTGGTCAAAGGATAAAAGATCTTCTAACTTTTTAAGCATTTTGGTATATCAATTTTTTGACTTTGGGATTTGGATCTCACGGCAATTGAATAAAAATTGTCTAAAAAGTATTGATTTTATCCACAGGAACATGTAAGAATGATTCTTTACAAATATTTAAAATTTAAGATGCAAAAATATAATTATTAATAATTTGAAATTAGAATATCTTGTAGGCATTAATTGTTTTACATGCCTCATATACTATTTTTATGATTGTATTTGTCTTATTTTCTAAAGCAAAAAATACACTCTTCAATAAAATATATTCTTTAAACAAAATTACAAATACAAAGAAAAAGTATCATATATAGGAGCAAGTTTAACATAAGGCTACCAACGAAAAATAAAAAAATTCTAAGACAATCTTTTCCATATTTTTTATTGATAATGCAAATTGAAACAAAGTTATAGTAATAAACATTCAACTTTGACCATAAAAAAAGAGTTAAAATCTTTGGAAGACAAGTTAATGGAAGTGATATTCAACTACATAAATGGAGGGTTCTTATCATAGTTCTGATCTCGACAAATAAGCAAAAAATATAATACATCAAGCTTCGATATTTTAGTAATTGAAGTGTTATTCATCCCTATAATCACATTATGCCTTGTAATCTTGACATAAATCCTCTTGCCTTAAAATTTTCTTCACTTGATTAAAGGTTCTCTAGTCTTTCACACACAAAGATTGTATCACATATAAATCTTTCTATGAAAATACTATTGAAAGATTTGTATTTATAGGGGAAAATATAGCTTTGAAATTTGAAAGGTCAAGTGTTACAACAAATTAAAGATAAATATTAATTAAAAACATAAATTAATTTGGAAGATAAACCATATACATGTATCTATTTAAAGGGATAGCTTTTATTTTTATTTTTTACTATTTAATTTATTCACATGTATACCATCTAAAAATATTATAGAAATTCTACTATTTACTAATTAATTAATTAAATATTTAATAATATTTAAATTTAGTATAAGGGCAAAATGGTAATTCAACTTTTTATTTTGGAGATTCCCACTTATAATAATATATGATAATATAATATAAATATTATTATAAAATATAGAAGATGTACTAAATTTGATGTTTTTAGTTGGAATATTAGATTAATTTAACATTCATGTTAGGGAGTATTTTAATTTCACTAAGCTTTGAGATTGTCCACGTCTATAAATCAATCTTGAGGTTTTAATAAAAGAAGAACTACAAACATTTAAAAAAAGTAGTTTAAAAATGTGAGGAAACCCATCATTTATAGTTAAAATGTGTAGTAATAGTATGTGCATATTATTCCATCATAAAGATATAGAAGATATACTAAATAGGATCTTTTAAGAATAAGAAGAAGAACAATGAATATTTCTTTTAGAAAATGTAGTTTAAAAATTTGAGGAAATTCCTCTTTTTATTATAGACAACAAAGGGTAGTGTGTGAAAAACTAATTAGTGTGCCTTATAAAAAAGATGTCACAATCCTTTAGAAAACTCAAAACCATTCAGAAAAGTTACAACTCATAAGAAAAGTCATAACTTTTCGAAACTGTCACAACCCTTCGAAAAAGTTACAACTCTTCAAAGTCACAACCCTATAGAAAAGACACAACCCTTCTCAAAGCTCACAACTAATCTGAAAAGTTATAAATCTTGAAAAATATAACAACCCTTCAATTGTGAAAATATGTCTGTCTTTAATATAATATAGTATAATACACACAAATAAATATAATACCATATAAAATATAGATGATATACTACATTTAGTTTTTTAAGTTAGGCAGTGTAGACAGATAAAAAAATGTATATATAGATTGGTCTTATTTTAATTTGATATGAAATTTTACAAAATAAAGAAAAATTTCAATTTAAAGATCATATGTTGAATATATTAAAAGTTCTTTTCACTTTGTGGTCTTAAAGATGTGCCACATCCAAAAGAAAAAATAACATTCTATATTAAACTGAATAAAAGTAAAAGTACACAAAATAAATTGGAAAGAAAAGAGTATTTACTAAATGTAGTTTGGATTCTTCAAATAATTTTTTGATCAAATACATTTTCTCCAAAATTTTGGGACTTTTTAGATTTTGAAAACTAAGTTGTAGTTTGTGCAACAGAAATCATTGATCTTTTTGTCAAGTAAAAGTTTGTACAAAAGTATATTTTATTGCTACGAAAATGAGTAAATATGAATCATCAAGATAATCTTTTCATTTGAAGTTGAGTCATTTCATTTGCCTTGTCGAATCAATTGTTGTTGATCTATGTATTTTACCCACAAAAAATATTGTAACTGAATGATTGAAAAACTCTATCAATCTTCCTTATTTAAAGAAGAAGAATCGACAACCAAAAAATATTATAATTGCATGATTTAACAACTCTCACAATCTTCCTTATTTTAAGAAGAATAGTAGAAAACTTACAAAATTTGTAGTTTAAAAGTGTGAGAAACTCCCTCTATTTAAAGACATGAAAGGATATTATGAAAAGGTTCTTATCGCGTCTTTTCAGAGAAGTCACAACCCTTCAGAAAAATCATAACTTTTCGAATATGTCATAACTCATCGAAAAAGTCACAACTCTATAAAAACAATCAGAACCTTTCAGAAGAGTCACTACCCAGCAATGTGAAAATGTGTATGTTTTTAATATAATCTAGCATAAATAAATACAATATTAAATATATAACATATATACTATTTAGTGGTATTTTAGTAATTTAATATTCAAGTTAGGAGTTCATGCTTTTAAGATAGTATATATATATATATATATATATATATATATATATATATATATATATATATATATATATATATATATATATAACTTATATACATTTAATTATTTTTATTTCTTTTTTTATAAAATATTTATTTTAATTTCTTTCTCACTTTAACTTTTTAAAAATTAATTTGTTATATTTTCACTTTCAAAGTTTTTAAAAAGATTATGTTTTTTTTAAAAATAAATAATTTAAATGTGTTATTTTAGTTTTAACATTTTATTTTTTGATGTTTTATTCGATTTTCTTCATTTATTTTGATATCAGTTCAAAATAAGTTATTTTAAATACAAGACACTTGGAATTAATTTGAAATAAAAGAAAATGAAAGACAAAGAAAATAAAATCAGTAGAAAAACAAGAATCAAGGTAAAAAGTAGAAGTTTCGGTACAAGGTAATAAAAAGGTGTATTCATTTAATTTAAACACAAGATAAAGAAAATAAGAATATTTTTTAATAATATTTTATTTAGTAAAATTAATTTTTTTAAATAAAAAATATATATTTACACATGTGGTAGGCCAGTGTGTACAAACGCAACTTACTTGGGTGGTTGAACTTGCCACGTCAGCACAAACGGTGCATAAAAATATGAAAAAATGAGTTGGGGGGGATAATAGGACCCTAGTTAAGTTTAGGCGTGTCTCTGAGATTTTGGTCATATTCTAGGGGGTACTTGTGCTTTATCCCATTACAAAACATAAAAAGATAAAATAATGTGTGATATAATGGAGTTTCAATGAGAAGTTATGGCCATGACTGACCACGTCCGTCATTAAATAAAAGACAATTACTCCCAATGTTCTACTAAAGTTTTCCTAGGAAGAGTGGTCAATAGAGGATGATATGATAGGAGACAATTTTAAAATAAAATAATATTAAAATACACAAATATACTAACAATTTTATGAATATTATTTCCTAATAAAAACGAAAGAGGTTGATGCAAATCACATACCAAACAATTGTTCACATCATCAACTAAATTATGTTATGAGATTTTTTTCTTCTTCAAAACACAAAATCTTGAGAAAAAAAGGCACATGATAAGGTTAAGAGATTAATTATAGTCTCCAATCTATATTGACAGTAAAATATGAATTACCCGAACTACAAAACAAAACAAATTTAATACACCTAAAAAACATATATAAATTTGACCACCTTCTAGTAAGCTTCACTCATTACTTTCAAAATATTTTTATTTTTTCTGTGTCGTTCTTCGATGTTTCCATTTTCAATAATTATACGGATCGTTCTTGAATTCGCAAGCCTTATTTATCACTCACGTATTCCTCCTCACCAACGACTCACCTTCCTCCGCTTTGTTATGTGCATAATATGCCATGTTCTCCAATTGCTGCTAATCCACACACAATTTTGTTGAGTGTTTTAATTTAGCAAAATAAAAGAATTGGTTCTTAGTGGACCTTTTCTTTAGGAAGATATTATTGTCAAGCGATTCAAGGTCTTTGTTGAAAAGGAATAGGGGAAGAAAATCAAAATTCTTCGCACTGATCATGGTGGTGAGTTCAATTCCAATGAGTTTACAGGCTTTTGCGCTATGAATGGAATTCGGAGGCAATTGACAATAGCTTATACACCATAACAAAATGGTGTATCTGACAGGAAGAATCGTACCATTTTGAACATGGTAAGAAGCATATTGGCAACTCGGAGCATCCCAAAAACTTTTTGGCCATAGGCAATTAATTGGAGCGTTCATGTATTGAATAGGTGTCCTACTTTTGCGGTGAAAATATGACACCAGAAGAAGCTTGGTCCTCTCAAAAACCAAATGTTGATCATTTTAGGATTTTTGGGTGTATAGCATATGCTCATATTCGTGATGAAAGGCGAAGGAAACTTCACGACAAGGGAATCCTATGTATATTCCTTGGAGTGACCGAAAAGTCAAAGGCTTACAAATTGTATAATCTACACACAAAGAAGATAATTGTAAGTTGTGCTGTCATTTTCGATGAAGATGAATCATGGGATTGGAATAGTGCAGAAAAATAATCAACCTCAATACATATTGAGGATGAGGAAGTAGAAACAATGATTGAAGAGACAAATCAGGAAGATGGATCAAATATGCAACAACATTTATCTGATGTTGTGAGAAATGACCAAAATGCAAGGACCTCAAGTGAAGAACAACCATCAAGAATGACAACTGAACGAAATCAACGTCAAATAAGGAGGCCAAATTGGATGATTGATTATGTAAGTGGAGATGAGCTATCTGATGATGATAATACTGCCAATCTTATTTTATTTGCAGATAGTGATCCCATTGCATAAGTAGATGCAACAAAAGACTTAAAATGGCAGAAAGCTATGGATGTAGAAATTGAATCAATCAAAACGAATGATACTTGGGAGATGACTGATCTTCCATAAGGCGAGAACACCATTGGCGTAAAGTGGATTTACAAGACCAAACTAAATGAAAAGGGGGAGATTGACAAGTACAAAGCACGACTGGTAGCGAAGGGATACACTCAGAAGTTTGGCATTGATTATGGTGAAGTGTTTGCTCCGGTCTCTAGGCTCGATACTGTTCGATTGATAATAGCTATGGATGCACAAAATTCTTGGACAATTTATCAATTGGAAGTAAAATAGGCATTTCTTTATGGCAAGTTACATGAACGTGTATATATTGATCAACCTCCTGGATATGTAAAGCAAGGCAGTGAAGCGAACATATACAAATTGAAAAAGGCTTTATATGGGTTGAAACAAGCACCTCGAGCTTGGTACACTCGTATAGAGGCTTATTTTGGAAAGGTGAGATTTCAAAAATGTCCATACGAGCATTCTCTTTTCACTAAATTTAGTACCTCATCAAAAAATTTTATTGTTTGCCTATACGTAGATGATTTAATCTACACAGGAAATGATAAAAGTATGATGGATGATTTTAAACAATCTATGTTGTCAGAATTTGAGATGTCTGATCTAGGTATGATGCGCTATTTTCTTCGCATTGAAGTAGTACAATCTGCTTCAGGAATTTTTATCATGCAAAAGAAGTATGCTCGAGAGATCTTGGACAAATTTTGGATGTAACTCAGCCAGTATTCCAGCTGATCCAAGAGTAAAGTTGGCAGTGGATCCTGAAGGCAAGAAGGTCAATAACACTTTATTTAAGCAGATTGTTGAGAACTTATTATATTTAACTGCTACTAGACCAGACATAGCATATGTTTAGCAGATATATAGGATGTCCAATGGAGTTTTATCTTGCTGTAACAAAAAGAATATTGCGTTACGTGAAAGGTTCCATTGATTTTGGTATTTTTTATAAGAACGAAGGAAAATCTGATCTTGTTGGTTACAGTGACAATGATTATGCAGGAGATTTAGATGACATAACGAGTACTTCTGGGTATGCTTCATGTTAGTTCAGGGGATATATCATGGTCATCAAAGAAGCAACAAATTGTTACTTTGTCAACAACTGAATCAGAGTACATTGCTGCAACATCAGGGGCGTGTCAAGCTATTTGGTTCAAGCGAATACTTGATATGCTACATCAGCTTCAACAAGAACCAACAATGATCTACTGTGACAACAGTTCTACAATCAAGCTCTCCAAGAATCCAATATTACATGGGAGAAGTAAACATATCGATGTGCGATATCATTTTCTTTAAGATCTTGTCAATAATAATGTCATAGAGTTGGTATTTCGCAGAAGTGAAGACCAGGTTGCAGATTTATTAAATAAGCCTCTTATGTTGGGTCCATTTGTGAAGCTGTGCGAATTACTTGGTGTTTACTCAGAGAATGATTGTAAACATATGCTATTAATAACATTAGGTTTAAGGGAGGTTGTTGAGTGTTTTAATTTAGCAAAATAAAAGAATTGGTTTTTAGTTGACCTTTTCTTTAGGAAGATATTATTGTTACTGATTTTAAGAGTTCTTTAGTTGTAGGTCTTCTTAGTTGCTTATTTTTAAGAATCAGTTTTATATGTAATGTCTAATTATTTGGAGAGTCTCCGATCAATAAGAACATCTATGTTTCTGATTACTGTTTACTCAACTCAACTCAAAAAAATTTACGACAAAATTAGGGTTTCTCAAATGGCTTTGAGTTCAGGCGAGAAAAATATTAAAGAGTTTCAGTCGGGTAATACACAATGACGTTGCTAAAAATCAATAAGATATCTTTAAAGAAATTGACATTTTCCAAGTTCGAAAAACCTATCTTGTTTTAACATGTTTTGAATAATGTATAAATCCATATGCTGCTTAATTTGTTTAGTGTAATATAAATTTTCTTGAAAAAAATATAAATATTAGCACTTATAACGAATATACAATCCATGTTTTATGATTTTATACTTTAAATTTGACCTCACAATAATGAGTTTAAAAAATAAATAAATTGTGTAACATGTCAGATACTCCTTTCTTTACGATTTTATGTAACACCATTTTGATATCAATTTATCAAAAAAAAAATAATCAAGCTAATTTTTTTTTATTTTATCATTAGTGAAAAGTTTTATAGTCACACAAATATTACAACGTATTTAAAATAACAAGTTTTAGAATTCTGTGTTCCATGTAGAGTCAAAATAAACATGTCTTTGAAAGATAAAATATATGAGGTTAAAACTTCGTCATGTTTCAATAAAGAAAATATTATATTTTAATAATAGATTAAATAGGAAAGAACATCACTTGAAATAGAAGAAACAAAGTATTCTTTTTAATTGTCTAAAAGTTTTAGTTTATAATTAAAGTATAAATATAAGTATACTGATTTTAGGAGTTCATTAGTTGTAGGTCTGTTTAGTTTATTATTTTTAGGAATCAGTTTTATATGTAATGTCTATTTATTTGGAGAGTCTCCGATCAATAAGAACATCTATGTTTTTTATTATTGTTTACTCAACTCAACTTAACAGTGGTATCAACGCTAGACTTAGATTGACTTGTGAGTAATAGAAGCCTCAGCTTACTTGGTATCTTGTAGCAACAAGTGCTCATGACATCTGAAAGTAAAAATTTCATCCAACCTGCAATTCCCCGCTTTGATGGTCACTATTATAATTGGAGCATGTTGATGGAAAACTTCTTGCGTTCAAAGGAGTTCTGGAGCATTATAGAGACTGGTTTCAGTGAACCAAATCGTGGTGTGGTGATAACAGAATCTCAACAGAAGGTTTTGGATGATCAAAGATTGAAGGATCTCAAAGCTAAAAATTATCTATTCCAAGCAATAGATCGTCCCATACTGGAGACCATTCTTCAAAAGGATACCTCGAAACAGATTTGTGATTCAATGAAAGGAAAGTATGCCGGTACAATAAGAGTGAAACGACAGCAACTTCAAGTATTTCGCAAAGAATTTGAAGTTCTACGCATGAAAGAAGGGGAATCAGTAGATGAGTACTTCGCCAGAACATTAACCATTGTTAACAAGATGCGTGTTTATGGTGAAACACTGGATGACATTGATGTTATTGAAAAGATTCTACGATCTATGTCTTCAAAATATGCATATGTAGTTTGCTCTATCGAGGACTCAAAGAATATTGATACAATGTCAATTGATGAACTAGAAAGCTCTTTACTAATGCATGAGCAGAGAATGACACCTCCTCGTACAGAAGAACAAGCGTTGAAGATGGAAACTCAATTTGATTCTTCCAACATGAATGGTTTTGGACGAGGCAATGGTCGAGGTCGAGGTCATGGTCGAGGCAGAGGACGTGGGCGAAACATGACTTCAAATGGTAGAGGAAATGCAAGTGATAATATCAATACTCTACTTATGATTCGACATTTGATAAGTCATAAATAGAGTGTTATCATTGTCACAGGTATAGCCACTATCAGTCTGAATGCAGAACTAATTTGCATTCATACAAGGGAGATGGAGAGAAGTCAAATTTCATAGAATGGGAAGAAGAAGAAGAAACTTTGTTGATGCTTACCTTGCGCAAGAACAATCTCATTCAAATAAATGGTATTTGAAATCAGGTTGCAGCAATCATATGTGCAATACAAATCTTTATTTTTGACTTTGGATGAATCTTTTAAAGATAGTGTCAAGCTTGGAAACAATTCTAGTATTTCTGTTATGGGACAAGGCACTATCAGATTGTTGGTGTAAGGGCATTTTTTCAAAGTTGGTGGAGTTTTTTATGTTCCTCAATTAAAGAGCAATCTTCTTAGTATGGGGCAGCTGCGAGAAAGAAACTACAAAATTTTTATCCAAAAGGGTTACTTCACAATACAACATCCACAGAAGGGAAGAATTCTTGAAGTTAAAATGACAGTCAATCGATTGTTCCCTTTACACAATAATGACCAATCATGCTTGACAACAAAATGGGTGGACTCTACTTGGTTATGACATATGTGATATGGACACCTCAATTTTAATGGGTTGAGAACCTTGCAGCAACGGAATATGGTTGGTGGTCTTCCCCAAATCGATGTTACTACCAAAGTTTGTCAAAATTGTGTTGTTGGTAAACAACATTGTGAATCCTTTCCGATATGAAAAGCAAGCAGGGCTAAGGAATTGTTGCAATTGATTCACTCAGACCTTTGTGGTCCAATCAATCCAGCCTCAAACACCAATAAAAGGTATTTTATATCTTTTACTGATGACTATAGTAGGAAGACGTGGGTTCAGTTTTTGCAACAAAAAATGAGGATTTTAGCACATTAAGAAACCACAACATATATATAGATTAGCAATGTATAGACTTTTTGAGAAGCTGAGATTCGAAAAGACAATAATGATTGTCAGATCTCACCACATCAAGATTTTTTATGAAATCTTGATTAATCTTCACTATTTGGTCATTAGGGTTGATCATCTCTTTATTTCTTCATTTAACTTTATTCTTTTGTCAGCTTCTTATTTGAAAAAATTCAAAACAATTTTCTATATAAACATAGCATAATTAAAGATATCAATAATTATATAACCTTTTTGCTGTCAATTTATAATAAAACAATATGGACATATAACTTCACTCTCATATTGGTATTAGTGAAAATTATAAATACTTGATAGAAATGAAGAATAAAATATGCATTCGAAGAGGATTATAAATAATCTTACAGATTCTTTGAGAAATAAAGATTGTAACATACAAAGAATTGCTAGTTTGTGATACATAGTAGCTTAGTAGGAGATTGTTAGGGTATATATTATTAATCATGTGTTTAGACATAGTATTCTAATAATTTTTGAGATTAAATATCTAAGTGGAGATTGTTAGGGTATATACTATTAATCATGCATTTAGATATACTACATTATAACAATTATGATGGTTAAAAGTCTGAGTGTGAGATTGTTGGGATATATACTATTAACAATTTGTTAAGAAATTAATACAATTGAATCAAAAGAAAATATAAGTCTCATATGACATTGTTTCTAGAGTAGAGCAAAATCATAAACAGGAGTAAGAAGGTCTGATGAGATAACAAACAGCTACCCTACAAATCTTCAAGAAGCCTCGGAAAAGAAGAGAATACATCACAAAGGTCCGGGCTAGTAACCTACAAAGAATCGTAGAAGCAAGGGGGTGAGTACCAAACCACACGGTACTCAACAAGTAAACCTCTAAACACAAGCTAAGGGGATGAAATACGGGTACTCCTACCACCCCAACCGAACCTCCACAACTATAACTTGCATAAAAATCAGCCCAATCTAACAACTCACAGTTTACAGCGCACATAGTTCAACAACAACACTCAGACAAATTACATATCCTCAACAACACTTTGACAATTGCATATCTTCCACAACATACTCAATATTCATCAATCAAAAGTTTCATAGAAAGGCACTCACACGATCAGCAGCATATAAAATCGAGTTCACCAATAATAAAGAAGTGCAATGCAATGAAATGCAATATCAAGTAAAGTGATGCATGTCTAACCTACTTTCTCAATGCATATAACACTTGTCACAATCATGTCTCAATATAATGCAAATGACATGTTACACTAATAATGAGGATATGACCATTTTCATAACATTGCACAATTCACAACAACACAAACATGATATCAGATCAACAATGATTCAACAAGCTTTCAAATCTTTCTCAACACATCACACATAAATAATTAATCACATTACCTTTTGTGACCCCTTTTTCATCATTAGAATTAATCAATGTGGACAAATCAACCCATCACCAATTCCCATTACCCCCAAACATATACCACAAGGAAATACACGCATACACTTAACAAGAGTTTAGAAATTTCACTTGCCTCAATTAATTCGCAATTCACTCGAGACTTGAGCCTTCCCTTTTCGTAGAACTTTCAAATCAATGCAATCTATTCAAGTATATATTCACAATAAGATTTTGAAACTAGCAACACTCACATTACCATGTATTTAGCCTTCCCCTAAAAATCCACCCAAATTTATAATCAAGTTCATAAATATTTATGTCAATTAAAATTTCAACTATTATATTTTTCAAATTTCAAGTCTAGGGTTAAATCCCAATTTATTTTAATATCATAATTCGAATGGTATTAATAAAAAACCATACATCTATTATTTAATTACATACACCGACATATTAAAACTTGAATCATAATATAATTTCTTTGCCACCCTTTATTCCAACCAATGATTGGCTCATTATGGCCAATCATTGGCCCACTATTTCTGTTAATTTAGCGCCCACTGTTATCATTAATTTTCAAAACAACTCACAACCCATTTTAACTAACATACATCAATTTCACATTAATTTTGCCAAATTCTTAATGCATTAAAATATTAACTTATATAAAAGAAAAGTCCCATATCCTAGTAGTCTTTCATCTGCCAACCATATCAATTTTATCAATATATATAATATATATGCAACAATCTGTACAAGAATAGAAAAATTAGCTTCACATGTACATATTTACTCACTTACCTAACATTCTCCTTGTTCACGCCGCACAAGTTCTCCACGAACTTTTGTTCTTGCCTTCTCTTTGTTCTTTTTCTTTCTTTTTTCCCCCTAAATTATGACCCAATATTTCTCAACCCTAATAATTATTGTCCTATATGATTAAGTTGTATTAAACTAAACTTAACCAATTAAGCATTTACTAAAATTAGTTATTTAATAATTAACCATCAATTAGTTCACTCTAGTTAAATGAATATTCACAATTTTCGAAAATGACCTTTTGGGTCATTACATTATCCATCACTAAAACTCATGTTCGTCCTCGAACATAACCAAAAAGAAGAAAGAATAACTGACGTTACCAAAAGCTTAAGTTATGACCTACCAGTTGGTTGTTCATCTCTCCAAGTGAGTTCCTCCTTAAGACCATTCCATCAAGATCAACTACTAAGAACCGCACTTTCTAATAAACCTTCGGCGAATCTATAAATTAGGAGTAATTACCAAGCCACAGACTAATTCATGAATCCAAGTTGAATCGAAACCCATTGGACCTTAACACAATCATCGTGATGAATATATTGTCACATAACCACGATAATATTCTGAATCCATACTGGCTACAATCATAAGTGAACTTTAACCAACCACCACACACTCATAATGCACAATTCACCATATATCGTATCAAGATTCCCTTCTCACAACATAATATTTTCACGAGTTTAATCTATAAAAAGCTGATCTTTCGACATTTGGTACTCATCAATAGAGAATCAAAGTCATCTAACCCAAAGAAGAATAATCAAATAACTACCCAAAAAGCGGTATACTTCAAAATGCAAAACCTCTAACAACACTCTTAGACAATTGTAACTCTTCATAGTAGCTCTTAAATAAGTTCTCATATGTAAGGTTGTGCATATAGAACTACCAGTATACTCCAACTATCTTAGAGAACACTGAATCTATCATAACTGAAATGACCAATTCTGTCCAAGGATCCTATTATATCAAGAGGACATAAGAGGATCAGTACATCCGATCCACCACTAGGAATTTACCCATAGATGTGCAAACACGTGTAATATAAGTAGTGAATTATACTCCAAATAGTGTTCAATAGGAAGAAGGTGGTCACATAAGACTACACATAACTAAGATTGAACAACACTACAGACTTCTTTCATAGTGCCCATATCAAATATTCCCATTCATCTAACTACATACATCAATTTTTAGCCACATAAAATCAACCAGTCTGATCCCCATGACAATCTTACACATACTCGATTTATCAAACTCCACATATTCTCATAGTACTTTAATAAAGCCAACATTCTTAATACTAAAAAGTATCCGAACCACACCAGACACTTACCTTACTCTCAAATCATCACTAGTATCAAAGTTTTCTTAGCAACCATATTATCGCTTTCAATTTTATTTTTTTTGAACTATGGTTTTCTCTCTTTCATTTAAGCATTACATGACAAATATGAGTCACACCAAGACTGATAACACTAACTTCAAATCTAAAATACTTTTTCATTGAAGTACAACCATTAATTACACTTAATGTCAATTCCACGTAATTTTTTAGATACCATATTTCGATTTATATTCAAAACTATCATGTACCTAATGTAAAAATTCAAAGAAATCCTTGGTCACTCTAATAATTTTGTATACTATAAGCTCATAACTTGTATTCACCATCAAATATCTATGTAACACAATAAACAGTCTATATAGTTCGATCAATGAAGTAGTTTCAATCCCCTCGAAACATTCAATTCATAATGTAGCGTCCCCATAAGTCATCTACCACAATACGAACAACCTCAAACCAACATAAAGACGTAGCATCTTCCATACGTCACTGTTTATTACTTGAAGAAAACTCAATCCTCGTAAAAAAAAATCATTGTTAAACCTCTAGTAAGTCTTTACCCAACCTATTTATATATCATAGTTATATCCAAACTCAAAGGCGAAATTCCATATAACCTTCAATTTTGAACCAAAGATCTATATGAGGGGTTTTATTCATTCATGTTTCTTAAATTATTCCCATGCTGAGAACTCTAAATATCTTGAACTATTCAACACACCAAACTCTTATTTGTTTTTTCAATGACTCGCTTACCGAACTTATTCATTGGCCAACAACCCATGACATTTTATCTTATACTCTAAATCAAAAAAATTAGATGGAACCCTTCCTTAGGTTCTTTAACAATAAAAAGTAACCAAATTTACCACTCAAATTATTTTTAGGTACATCCAAATGCTTCCAATGAGATCGATCATTTCTTACCTTACCAATCCATATCTTGACAAAACACACTATCACAAATTTAAACTCACTGTGAAAAAATTTGAATTTTGAATCCAACTATGTAACTCAATTCCTTTATCTATCAATATTAGCTCATACCTTGAAGATTTTTATGACCTCACGTATCTTAGCTTATCATTGATCGCCTCTCCATCAACCTTAGCATATCTTTCGCTAAATATTCTACCATACTCATTATCAAACTCAAAACCACAAATAAACTAATCATCATACTCGAACTTAACGTCCTTACACTTATTTCTCATGTTTTATCCAATAGTTGTTTATTTTAACCAATCTGATGATCTTGTGACACTATATATTATCATAACCTGAGCAAAATGGATGAAATCATGTATCTCCGAACCCAGTTCTCAAACCCTCTGAAGATACCTCCTTAGCCCTCGCATAAGAGAAACATTCTTACTCTCTCACCCCTTTCTAAAGGCTACACTATATCCCACTAATTTATTATTATTTTTCATTATGACTCTAGCTCCTTTAAATTCTATTCGAGTGGTGTTTCAACACCTCCCACAACTTTCCTTGCAACCACGCTACTCACCAATAATAGCAAATCATAACATTAGATACTCACCAGTTGTCATTACCATACAAAAATCTATTTAACCAACAATCTTTATCATATAGTCCACCCCAATCACAATCCAACACAAACTCTTAATTCCATTATGCTCAGTTAGCCCTTGTCATCACCACAAAGGCATCTTTATCATCGACATGACATCCCAAACAAACTATACTAATCAAATTCAAAAGACTAACACAATTTTATATGCACTTTCTTACTAAAATTTTCAATTACGTTCACACAAGTATACTTGTTGAAACTTCCTTTTCTTATAAGCTTATCATCCTAAGGTAGGTCCACTTCCACAAAGATTACGGTGAAATCAACACTCATTTAAAATCCACAAAATACATTTCACAACCTGAACACATCAATCTCATACCAAATATCCACCACTAAAAGCTTCCTTATAAATAATTCTTAAAACATCCATCTGTACTAACAAGTTAGCTGGTTTCTCAAATATGAATTCAACACCAAATCTTATCATATGAGCATGTAAGACAAAAGTAGTTAGTATTTGCACTTAACAATCAATATAGTCGTTTTCATGTACCACTAGTACCACATCGTGTAAGTTCGTTACATTGACCACTAGAACACATCATATCAATCGAGAAGATCATATCCAAATAGGTCACACACTTTTATCCATCAAATAGTTGTAAAATATTACCAAATTAATTTAGTATATAGCCCAAGCTATATGTATTCTTTCGTAGGTCAGGTCAATACCAAAAGTAACACTCCATAACTCTAACCAAGTAAGCATTGATACTATTGCAATAGTCATATCATGGCCTTCTTTGATATACGCACAATCTATAAATAATAGATTTTAAAAGTGACATGTTCATTATCTAGCTATCCATCTAATCATTTCACTTCCAATTGTCAAGCCACTCAAGATAGTACCTATACCACACAAGTACTATTCCCTTTGGTAACTAACCTGAAAAATATAATACGTTTATCAAGTACCTTAGACCATTTTCAACCTCATCATTTAGAAATCAAAAAAATGTTTCGTCTATCCATCATCTAACTCAACTCTTTAAAATTGAACATTTCAAATCTGACCACACATTTTACATAAGTCTATCACTTTCACCTTAGTACTAGATTTAACATTAAACCAATATACGGAACACCAAATACTCACATGAGGAACTACACACGAGTCATCACATAAATGAGAGATAATGAAATGAAGCAATAAGAATCAGAACGTACAAAGGATGCACGATAGAGATCCAATAAGTGAAGAATTTTTTTCTAAAAGTCACTATAGCCTCTCGAAGATAAGTACAGACGTCTTCATACCGATCCTCGAGACTCTACTTAGACTCCGCTTGTATACACGTGAGACCTATGAATCTGGGGCTCTGATACCATTTTGTCATGACCCAAAAATGGACGTGATGGCACTCATCTTATCCAACCACGACAAGTCAGCCTAAATCTCAAAACCATTACACTAAAATGCGGATATTTTATCGTAAGCTCAAAAATATCCCCAAAATCTGGTTGTCACGTGTACAAGCCTCTAAAGTAATATATTTGAATCAAAAGAAAATGTAAGTCTTATATGGCATTGTTTCTAGAGTAGACAAAATTATAAACAGGAGTAAGAAGGTCTGCTGAGATGACAAACAGATACCACAAAAATCTCCAAGAAGCCTCGAAAAACAAGAGAATACATCACAAAGGTCCGGGCTAGTAACCTACAAAAAATTGTAGAAGCAAGGGGGTGAGTACCAAACCAGACGGTACTCAACAAGCAAACCTCTAAACAGAAGCTAAGGGAATGAAATACGGGTACTCCTACCACCCCAATCGAACCTCCACAACTACAACTTGCATAAAAATTAACCCAACCTAACAACTTACAGTTTACAGCGCACATAGTTCAACAACAACACTTAGACAAATTACATATCCTCAACAACAACACTTTGACAATTGCATATCTTCCACAACAGGCTCAATATTCATCAGTCACAAGTTTCACAGAAAGGCACTCTCAAGATCAGCAGCACACAAAATCAAGTTCACCAATAATAAAGAAGTGCAATGAAATGAAATGCAATATTAAGTATAGTGATGCATGGCTGACCGAATGATACACACCCGCTGTCTCTCAGTCCGGGACCCACGGGAGACATATCTGTCCATGCATCCATCGCGGCGTGCGATACGACCCTCAATAATAGTAACCATCGTGGCGCGCGATACGTCCCTCGATATATAGTATCCATCGTGGCGCGCGATACGTCCCTCGAAATGGTACATCCTTTTTGAATTCTCCTTCTTTCTCAATGCACATAACACTTGTTACAATCATGTCTCAGAATAATGCAAATGACATATTTACGCTAATAATAAGGAGATGACCATTTTCATAACATTGCACAATTCACAACAACACAAACATGATATCACATCAACAATGATTCAACAAGCTATCAAACCTTTCTCAACAAATCGCACATAAACAATTAACCACATTGCCTTTTGTTACCCTTTTTTCATCATTAGAATTAATCAATGTGGACAAATCAACCCATCACCAATTCCCATTACTCCCAAACATATACCACAAGGAAATATACAAATTTCATACACTTAACAAGAGTTCAGAAATTCACTTGCCTCAATTAATTCGCAATTCACTCGAGACTTGAACCTTCCCTTTTCGTTGAACTTCCAAATCAATGCAATCTATTCAAGTATATATTCACAATAAGATTTCGAAACTAGCAACACTCACATTAGCATGTATTTAGCCTTCTCCTAAAAATTCACCCAAATTTATAATTAAGTTCATAATTCTTGGTGCCAATTAACATTTCAATTATCATATTTTTCAAGTTTCAAGTCTAGGGTTAAATTCCAATTTATTTTAATATAATAATTCGAATGATATTCACAAAAATACCATACATCTAATATTTAACTACATACATTGATATATTAAAACTTGAATCATAATATAACAACGTAAAACTTAAACCGGTTGCCTTAGGGACAGTAGCGTGGAACTTGAAGTTATTTTTTATTTTTACCTTTCTTTGCCATCCTTTATTCCAACCGATGATTGGCTCATTATGGTCAATCATTGGCCCACCATTTCTATTAATTTAGCACCCAGTGTTATCATTAATTTTCACAACTCACAACCCATTTTATCATTATATATAATATAATATATATGCAACAACCTGTATAAGAATAGAAAAATTAGCTTCACATGTAAATATTTACTTACTTACCTAACATTCTCCTTGTTCCCGCCGCACAAGTTCTCCACAAACCTTTTTTTTTTCCTCTTTCGTCCGCTGAGTTCTTGGCTTCTCTTTTTTTCTTCTTCTTTTTTACCCCTTAAATTATGACCCAATAATTCTCAACCCTAATAATTATTTTCTTATATTATTAAGTTGAGTTAAACTAATTACAAACTTAACCCATTAAGCATTTATTAAAATTAGTTATTTAATAATTAACCATCAATTAGTTTACTCTAGTTAAATGAATATTCAAAATTTTCAAAAATGATCTTTTGGGTCATTACATTATCCATCACCAAAACTCATGTTCGTCCTCGAACATAACAAAGAAGAAGGAAGAATAACAGACGTTACCAAAAGCTTAAGTTATGATCTACCTGTTGGTTGTTCATCTCTCCAAGTGAGTTCCTCCTTAAGACCATTCCATCAAGATTAACTACTAAGAACCACACTTTCTAATAAAACTTTGGCGAATCTATAAATTAGGAGTAATTTTCAAGCCACAGACTAATTCATAAATTCAATTTGAATCGAAACCCATTGGACCTTAACACAATCATCGTGATGAATATATTGTCACATAACCAAGATAATATTCTGAATCGATACCAGCTATAATCATAAGTGAACTTTAACCAATTACCACACACTCATAATGCACAATTCACCATATATCTTATCAAGATTCCCTTCTCACAACATAATATTTTCACGACTTTAATCTATAAAAAGCTGATCTTTAGGCATTTGGTACTCATCAATAGATATCAAAGTCATCTAATCCAAAGAAGAATAATCAAATAACCACCCAACAAGCGGTATACTTCAAAAGGCAAAACCTCTAACAACACTCTTAGACAATTGTAACTCTTCATAGTAGCTCTTATATAATTTCTCATATGTAAGATTGTGCGTGTAGAACTACTAGTATACTCCAACTATCTCAGAGAACACTAAATCTATCATAACTGAAATGACCAATTCTGTCCAAGGATCCAATCCACCACTAGAAATTCACCCATATATGTGAAAACACGTGTAATATAAGTAGTGAATCATACTCCAAATAGTGTTCAATAGGAAGAAGGTGGTCACATAAGAATATACATAACCAAGATTGAATAACACTACACACTTCTTTCATAATGCCCATATCAAATATTCCCATTCATCTAACTACATACATCAATTTTTAGCCACATAAAATCAACCAGTCTGATCCCCATGACAATCTTACACATACTCGATTTATCAAACCCCACATATTCTCACAGTACTTTAATAAGCCACCATTCTTAATACTAACAAACATCCCAACCACACCAGACACTTACCTTACTCTCAAACCATCACTAGTATCAAAGTTTTCTTAGCAACCATATTATCGCTTTAATTTTTTTTTTTTTGAACTATGGTTTCCTCTCTTTCCATTTAAGCATTACATGGCAAATCTGAGTCACACCCAAGACTGATAACACTAACTTCAAATCGAAAATACTTTTCCATCGAAGTACAATCATTGAATTATACTCAATGTCAATTTCACGTAATTTTTTCAGATACCAGATTTCGATTTATATTCAAAACCATCATGTACCTAATGTAAAAATTCAAAGAAATCCTTGGTCACTCCAATAATTTTGTATACTATAAGCTCATAACTTGTATTCACCATCAAATGCCTATCTAACACAATAAACAGTCTATATAGTTTCATCAACGAAGTAGTTTCAATCCCCTCGAAACATTCAATTCATAATGTAGCGTCCCCATAAGTCATCTACCACAATTAAAACAACCTCAAACCAACATAAAGACGTAACATCTTCCATAATGTAATTTATCTTAATTATTAGAACGGGATAGTTTCAACTTCTTGTGCTAGTACATTTTGTATGTTTTAAACAAGACCGAGTCGAGATAGTTGTTTTAGACTAACTAATAAAAAAATATTCTCTAAACTATTAAATGTACTTATATTCTTAATTCTTGTATAACTATTATTATTTGTATATATTAATTATCGTTTTGATTTATTAAAAGGTGAGATTCTGAGATGGGTCAATATACTTGGTAAGTTGGATGATAATAATATATGTTGGTGAAATAATAAGTTAGTTGATGGAATCCATGTCTCGTTATAGAGATTGATTCATATGCCTTTTTGAGAAACTTATAAGTTTTCATCGTGTCAAATCTTACAAGTGGATTTAGGAATTCGACACATGAAATAAGTTAAACAGTGCTCTAAAGAAAATTAATCATTAAGTTAAATTCGTCAGTAATTCAATTTATTGATTAGTATATGAAATCTTAACATGGGAAATTACATAAGTGTTTAATGGGAATTACGAAATATAAATAGAGGAGTGCAATTACGAATTTCTAGTGGAATGATTTGTAATTTATTATGGTAAGAATAATTCAAATTGATTATTTGGAATTATTTCCATAATAGGAAGCCTCGGTAATTAATTATGTGGTCCCTATAGTGCCCATATTTAACTAGAACTCGGAATTTAATTTCTATGAAAAAAGGAAGAATAATATAGTTTTTTCTAGTCTTCTAGTAAAACTAGGTTTTCTAGTCCTTTTTGGATTAGGAAGAAATTCTATAAATAGGGATTCTCCTAACCTAGAATGATGATGATTAATTTTCTATTTATGCTTGCCCGCCAGTATTGAGAGAGTTCGGATGTTACTTGGTATAACTATAAAAGATCATAGCTATCTTGTAGATTCACTTGAAGGTCTATCTATCTTGGGGATTTGATTGAAGGTACCGCTCACGCTTCAAAAGGTATTTATTGAATTAAATTTCAGTATGTTTATGTGTTCTAACATGATTATGAGGTCTAGCATAAATTTTATTGATTATCTATTATTCATGTAAGTTGTAAAGATCTTAATATGCTTCCGCTGTGTATATATGTTTTTCAACAATTGACATCAAAAGTCATGCTTGCATCATTATAGATAACTTGAATTATATATGTGTTTTGAATGTATACACAATTGGTGGCAGATCAGGAATAAACTTGGAAAATTTTGATTATATTGTAAGTGGCTGCAGAAGTTGGTTTAACTTTACTAGCTAAATCTGTTGTTGTAAATGGCATCAGAAAGATTTTGTTAATCGCAATGTGTTGTTGATTTAATTATTATTTTTTTAAAAAAAATGGTATTAATGTTGCAATCTGCTGGAGTGGTTTTTTTTTCCAACCCATTGTTCTTTAAAGTGCTTGTTTATGCATACAAAGATAAAAGCAATTAAGGATCTGTAGTTGTAGATTAGTCGGTGGCTATTTTTATAATCCAAGTGTCGACGACAGCGGTGTACTATATTTTGACAAAGTGAATATTTAATTATTTGCCAAATAATTGATGCTATATATAAGCATGCTTCGTTCCTTTGGATTGGCCAAGATTTTTTTTTTATTATTTGGGCATTGTCTTTGTTACACGATACTAAATTTTTCTCATACGCGTAATATGTTACATATGAACTGAAAGTTTGTGATTAACGAATAGTGTTATCATTAAATGGTCTATTTATTTGTGATCACTGAAAAAAACTCTCAAGGTTTTATACATGTGAGATTATATATATTGTAATACATTAATTGAGAATCGTGATTAATAAATAGGATTGACCGAAGTAATCTATCTATTTGAGTCATTAAATTTGCTCAATGTATCATGTTCAAGAAGGTATTGTATGTCTTAAACAAAGGAAGGACTCGATGTATGCCTTGTGCTCATGAGATAATCATTAAAAGAGAATGAGATCATAATCAAGTACGTCTAAAACGATTAATTTTTCAAATTCGGCCATTGTTTAGGTGGTCATGAATTTTATGATCTTTGATTAGCTTGAAATTTGATGGTTCCAAGGAAAATCGTTTAGATGGGTTTAGGTAGTTTGTGAGATTAAAATTTGATTTGAATGTGACAAGATCATTCTTTAAGTTAAGTATGTTTATGTTAAATTTGGACATCATTTCACATGGTTATATGGCATGAATTGATATGTGATAAGATTTTTGTAGCTTGAAAAATTAATTTTACCGAAAAATTACTCGACTATGATATAGTGGTGTGATATAGTTTGTTCTCTATGATCTTAATGACTAAATTTTAGTGAAGTATTAAGTTCATGTGCTGGCTTAGACCTTTCTCCATAACGGATGAAATTAATACAAGTCATTAAAGTTTAATCTCTAGTTTTAGTTATATGTATTGACTCTACTAAACTGAGTAATATTTGATTGGATCAATGGATCTAGGGATAATGATATTCACTTGACTTAAATTAACATATACTCTCCATCTGAGTTGGCTTTTGTTCTAAATTTGTTGAAGTGAATATCAGACATCATATATATATGTTGCATGAGTAGTCATTTTTTCATCAAAATTTATTGTTCAAGATGCACTGATAAGGTGTGTTTTGAATTTTAATATTCAGTGTAAACAAAACATGCTTTCTTTTGGAATTTTAGAATTTCGTTCTTTATTCTTGATTTGTGTATCTATTTCACAAAATGATGATATATGATAAGAATTAATGAGCGGGGAAATTTTAAATTCTCTTATGGTCAAATAACGTTTTCAACTAAATTGATCATAATTTTAGAATTCGAAAAAAAAACTCTGATTGATCTAAAATTTGATAGATTCATACGAATGACCTAGTAAGAAATTATTATTTTTTTGATCGTTATATGAGTTTCTCGCCATATTTAATTAAATAGTAGTGAAGTATTACTTTTATATGTTTGCTTAGACCTTCCTTCCCATCGAATGAAATTGATACAAGTCACTATGTATTTAATCGTCTAGCTTTGATAATCTATATTAACTCTCCTAAACTGAGAAATATAAGATAGGATCAATGTAACTAGAGGATTTTCACTTGACTTAAACTAATAGTAGACTCTCCATCTGAGTTAGGTCTGTATAAGTTTATGGAGTGAATAATCGGTCATTGTACATGTGTACTGCGTGAGTAGTTCTCCAATCCCATCAATTGGCTATTCGAGAAGCATGGATATATATATGTATAAATGAGCCCTGAATTTCGTTATTCGGAATTATTCGAAATATTATGATCTATTTAATGTATTATGTCTCATATTTCCAATAGACTTTAGGCACCCACTTAGTACCACTTAAGCTTTTCTTTTGATAGGGGTAAAATTCTAATTCAAAAAATGCATTGTACATATACCTTGTGTTAGAAGGAATTATTTTCAGTTTCTAACTGGATAAGAGATGAATATTTGATATATTTGTTTGTAACTCTCCTATCATTGAGTTTGATAAATATTTCATTTATAGTGGCATGTAGATGCATGATTTTTTATTAATATTATCTCACATAAATTGAATTTTATTAATCTATCTCATAAGAGAAAGTATATTTTAAATTGAATGAAACTTATTGTACACTAGTATCTGAGTTATTTATTTTGAATAGAACTTCGAGGTTGGTTAATGGATTGGACATAACGGTTCATTGAAAGTGAAGTCACTATCAGTTCTGTTTAGAAGGAAAAATAACTACGAGACTTTTCCTCATAAAAAGGAAAAAGGTGGTAGCGATAAGTTAGAATTATTCTATCTTGATTTGTGAGGTAAATGAACATTCGGGCAAGAGGTGACTTTGAGTATTCTAAGATTTTCACAAACGGTTACTCATGATACAATATATTTTCTTTTTGATATTTTGGTAGTCTGAATATCTTGATAAACTTATCAAGATATTTTAAACTAATATAGCATCATGAAAAATATATATAAAATCATTGCAATATGATTGTAGTAACGTAAACCTCTTTGTAGAGCTCATGAGTCATTTATCTTATAGAATAATTGCATTTCAATTGTCTACATCAGACGCTCTATAATAGATTGGTGTAGAAGAGAAAAGAAGTAGACTCTTATGAAGATGATAAGATTAATTATTGACTTATTATTAGTTATTTTGTTCCTTTCGGGATAGGTGATAATAACTACATATCACATTCTTAATTCAATATCTTTCAGATCAGTACCTTTGGACAACTATAGAACTAGTTGGACGACGTAAGTCTAATCTGCGACATGTTCAAATATAGAATTGTCCAACACATGTGCTGAGTGGGTGAATATGAAAATTGGAATTAAGAACATAATGTGTGTTAATCCTAAAGACTGAAAGAGGGTTTAGTATAGTGTCCAAAAGAAAATAAGGCAATGGTTAACACAACTGTCTGCTTTCTAGAAAAGGATCATTTAGTAAACCATGTTCCTAGAAGTAAACTAGTTTTACAAGAATTAAACAAACAAATAACAAATAAGTCAATTATAAATTCATACGATCAAGACCATCTAATGGGTATGTCAGAATTGACGTTCCATTGCATTTAAATAGTGGGAGAAACGTTACTAAACGTAAGAAAACTACTATCTCAAGTAGTGGGAGTAATGATGAGCATATTAAAAGAACACTTCATGAAAAATTGTTAAATATTTCAATATCTAAAGATTTTGAAGAAAATATTAAAACTCAAGAACATGAAAGTGTGATTATGATAGTAGTACTTAGTCGTAGTGGGAGAATCATAACGAAAATTGATTTGTTTTGTATGTTTGAGAGAACTTTTATGATAGAGCTCCTAAAAAGAAGTACACTCTTGGAGGGTTCCATGAGAAGGTCTCTCAAGATCTAGTACAAAATTGATTTGTTACGACGAAACACTACTAGACAAAATTGCATGAGAAAATAGTTGGAAAATTTTCTTTCGATAAGAAATAAAGGAATGCATGTGAAAGTTGTAAATACATAGTTAAGAGTCTAAGTGGGAGATTGTTAGGGTTTATAGTATTAATCATGTGTTTAGGCATAGTATTCTAACAATTTTCAAGATTAAATATCTAAGTGGGAGATTGTTAGGGTATATACTATTAACCATGCATTTAGATATAGTACATTATAACAATTCTGATGGTTAAAAGTCTAAGTGGGAGATTGTTGGGATATATATTATTAACCATGTGTTAAGAAATAATATTTATTAGAGAATAAATATTTACTCAATTTAAATAGATAATATATTCGTTTATGGTGTCTATTTACTTGTATAGTAGATGATTTAATGTGTAGAGTTTTAACTTATACATAGAAGATTAAATCATCGGTTCTTATAAGTATAAAGTTTTTTGTTCACAATTTAGGATGGAAATTGGACATGCCATCAGGTAGGATTGTAGCACAAAATTATATGTATTTTATCTTGATTATGGGAACAGTATAGTTCCAACTTCTTGTGCTAGTACATTTTGTATGTATTGAACGGGACCGAGTAGAGATAGTTGTTTTAGACTGACTAACAAAAACATATTCTCTAAGATATTAAATGTACTTATATTCTTAATCCTAATATAACTATTATGATCTGTATATATTAATTATCATTTTGATTTATTAAAAGGTTAGATTCTGAGATGAGTCAATATGCGTGGTAAGTTGGATGATAATAATATATGTTAGTGAAATAATAAGTTAGTTGATGAAATCCATGTCTCATTTTAGAGATTGATTGATATCCTTTTTGAGAAACTTATAAGTTTTCATCGTGTCAAATTATGCTAGTGGATTTTTGAATCCGACACATGAAATAAGTTAAACAGTGCTCTAAAGGAAATTAATCATTAAGTTAAATTCGTCAGGAATTCTATTTCTATGAAAAAAGGAAGAATAATATAGTTTTTTTCTATTTCTATGAAAAAAGGAAGAATAATATAGTTTTTTCTAGTCTTCTAGTAAAACTAGGTTTTCTAGTCCTTTTTGAATTAGGAAGAAATCTCAATAAATAGGGATTCTCCTAACCTATAATGATGATGATTAGTTCTCTTTTCATGCTTGTGCACCCAAGTATTAAGAGAGTTCGAATGTTATTTGAGATCACTGTAGAAGATCATAGCTATCTTGTAGATTCAGTTGAAGGTCTGTCTATCTTGGGGATTCGATTGAAGGTATCTTCTCACGCTTTAAGAAATATTTATCAAATTAAATTTCAGTATATTTATGTGTTCTAGCATTATTATGAGGTCTAGCATAAACGACATTAGTTATCTATTATTCATGTATGTTTTAAATATCCTGATATACTTTCGCTGTGTATATATGTTTTTCAACAGGTTGACTACATGAATTTTCAATTTATTGATGAGGGTTTGACCCTACCTTGTAATCTACTCTCCATTTTCTCTTTCTCTAAATCCAATTTTATTTTTTAAAATAAAGAATAATTCCTAATTTGGAAAGTCACCAACAATAAGATAACGTTTTTTTTTTCTCTTGGGAGAATCAAGTAATTTGACTTATCAAAATTTATTTTTTCCGTTTTAGTTTTTTCTTCAGTTTATACAAAAATAATAATAGATTTACAACATGAATTTGGACAATACCCAAAATTAATGAATAATTATTTGGGGCCAACTATCAAAGCTAACAATAAATTAGTACTTTTATAAGAAAAACATGAATTATCTAGGAAATTTGTTATTAAAAAATATATAGTTAATAGTATTGTTTTAAAAATTTTCCCCTAAATATTTTTACAATGCAGTTTTGATATTTTGTGATACTTTTTTTTTTTTTGGTAATAGTAAAATGGAATAAAAAACATTTATTTGAAAAAATAAAATAAAAATTAGTGCATAATGTACCCATTAGTGATACTTTATTTGTGTTTCAACACCTAATTAAACTTTAGAAAAGATAATATATCTTTGGATATATTTTGTATCTCCTACAAAATATTGTATTTTTACAAAAACCATCATATAAAATCGGATCAAATAAAACATTAGTGAAAACTCATAATTCTTTCAACGGTAACGACCTTTTTGGTCGTTTTGAGTGCTAGAACTTTTTTATTGCATAAAATACTTTTCGATATGTTGTAAAGGTGTATTTTGGACTATTTTTAGTTACAAGTAGGAAATTATTGGGGTAGTTTTAATAATTTACTTAGTTTGTGGTTAAAGAAAATAACATTAAATTTAATAGTGGGCCACTTTTATTATATTTATAATAAGAAGTGAGGAGGGTTTATTAATTTGGGAGTCATTAGATAAAAAGAAAATAAAAGGGAGTTCGGGCGATTGTGCATAAGCCGCACAGGAGAAAGGATCAATTCAGATTGGAAAGGTTCAGAGGCATTGAGGAAAGAAATAGTATTGGAGAAGTAGCTTGCTTGACTTCGGTTCTTAGGTGGAGGTAGGTTATATATGGTTTATGCTATTTAATAGTAAACTCTTAATAGTGATTGATATACATTGAACGATATTGTGAAGTTTTCTATGTACTTGATTGTGTGATTGTGTGACTTGGTTGTGTGTTTTTTGATTGGTCTTAAATCCCGAGACCGAGAAATTTATATTCTTGAACCCTCTTTATCGAAGTGATGCCTTGAATAAAAAAAGGCTTGATGAAATATTATCAATGAATTGAAAGTGATGATAATAAATGATAAATTAATGGTATTATTGGATCGGAGTGTCATATTCCGATACGGTATAATTGGATCGGAGTGTCACATTTTCACCCGGTATAATTGTATCAGAGTGTCACATTCCGACACGGTATAATTGTATCGGAGTGTCACATTCTGACACGGTATAATTGGATAGGAGTGTCACATTTTAATTTGGTAGTCATTAGATAAAAAAGAAAATAAAAGGGAGTTCGGGCGATTGTGCATAAGCCGCAAAGAAAGGATCAATTCAGATTGGAAAGGTTCAGAGGCATTGAGGAAAGAAATAGTATTGGAGTGCAGCGAGTGTACCAGCGACTTTGACTTTTCCTCAGCTCTAGTCAACCTCCAGCATATCAGGTTCGATGGTGAGCTATTCATTCAAGAGCTTGTTGGATTCTCTTGGTCATGACATGATGTCCTTAGCTTTCGGACATAAATGATTTTATTCATTTACTTTGGTGTCTTTGATACTCTTAGACTTAGTAATTGGAGATTACATGTCCTTGTTGTGATGACTTTCAGGTTTTGGGAAACGATATTAATCAGATTTTGAGCTTCCGCATTATTCTTGTATAATATAATTTAAGGTTGAATTCATTGGTTCATCCACCTAGGTAGTTATGTGTGGGTGCCACTCACGAGTTGATTTGGGTCGTGACATCAACATCATAAGTAAAGAATAATTAAAAGGAAAAAAAGGATTTATGAAAAAGATGGAGTATCCCTTAGTTTGACTTGCTATGTCCAATAATCTCTATATGTCTTTGTAAGTTTATATGTCATCATCTTCTTCATCAGTAAAATTTGTTTGATATAGACACTTAAAACGTTTTTTAAACTTCGATACTTAACCTGACATTCTGCATATGAAAATTGAAGAATACATCGACGTAAATTGAAAATTGAATTTGAGAATTTGGCAGCCATCTTCTAACCCATGACGTCACACTACACATGAAAATACCATATCTTCTTCAACTTTCTCCATTTTTTAAAGAAAAGTTTTGAGTATATTTTAGAGGAACAAATTACTTGGTGAATTATCATCCAATTTTTTTCTTCTTAAAATAGGCATATCTTGCATTAATGAATAGTTGTTAGATTGGAAAAAATCTTATTTTGATTGAATATGAATTGAATGAATCAAGATCAGCTAATGCGAGTGTGATAAAAAGAAATAAGTGTTTCTTGTTCATTGTTATTTTCTCATAAAAGTCATGGTAGATAAATTGTATTCACTTTCTTAAAATAACATTTTTTTATGATATTAGTGTTTTGTTATGAAATTGTTCATTTTTTCCAAAGTTGAATTTGGAAATTTTTCTCACATTTTAAAAAAAGAACTTTTAATTTATTTTTTTAATACATAAAAATAGAAATGAAGCAACAAACTTAGTAACACTATTTATGTTGGCCTCCTTCTCTAAGTCTGGAGAAACACTATTGATGCAACGTTTCTAAGAAAATATGTTACTTGCACTATGTATTCTATAGCAGCTGAAATCACAACAAATTCCCAAGATGTATTCAAACTCTAGGTCTATACAATCTATGTAGAATCAAGGAAATGACTTAATTCTAGGAACCTAATGGATGAAAGGAACCCACTAGTGAAATCCCACATACCTGGTGAAGAAATCTTAAGAGAAATCCTTTTGATTTTGGGACTAAAACATGAAGAACACTATTGCTTGTTCTTGAAAGAAATTGGCGCCTCTTTCTCTTTCTATTAGTAAAACGACGTAGCTTAGGCATCAAAGGACGTAGCTTAAGTTCCTCAATGAATAAGGAAACGACAAAAATGAACCTGACATAAAAGCTGACGAAGGCCATTAACTACGGTACTCATGGGCCATCGTTTGAACTATCGCCTATCGAACTAGGTCATGCTTTTAGATCACGTGGTTTATGTCTCTGTTAATAGTATCTCCCAATGTCAGAATCTTAGTGAATTGGACCAGGTTTTCAAAAGTTATATCAGTGTACTGTTCATCATGTTATCTTCATTATTAATACTTGGTTACTTCATTCAACTTAACCTTTTTGTTCTGTTTCAGTATTTATATTCTTGCTCAGATTATGTAATTGCTCAGTTACACTTTGTTCTGCTCATATATATTTTCAGCTTATTATCTATATCCTGCATGCTCAGTACATTCAAAGCACTTTCTCATACTCTGCGCTACATCCTTTCATAATATAGGTTTAGATACTCAGCATCCACATCACGCTTAAATCGATTCTCCGTGCACATTCAGCAACTTCAAAGGTGAGTCATCATATTTCAAGGACAATAGACATGCTTTCATTTTAGTCATTATTTTTAGTTTCAATTTTATTAGAGTTATCTGGGAGCATGTCCCATCAACTCAACTCATTTAGAGACTTTTTAGATATAGTAGTGGATTCAGCTTGAGTTGTTAAGTGGTTGTTGCAGTTATCACAAACCCTAGTTTATTTCACTTATATTCAGTACATTTAGTTTTTTCCGCATTTTCAGGTATCCTTTATTGTAGTTTTCGCATAGTACATGTTTTACTTAGCTATTTTCAGTATTTGCACGATCTTCCAGATTCAGCGTTAGTTTTGGGTCACTCATGCTCCTAGGTCCCGTGTTATGTCTACGGGGTAGCCTCGGGGTGTGACAATTGGGGTCCACTTTTGGGAATTGTATTTTTTCACATTAGATAGCTTTGTACTCGTGACTTCAAGGTTTTGGGAGGCTTTTTATTGTATATAGTTTTTTTGTTTTACTTCGCTTCTGTCTCTTTCTTTTATTAGTATTATTTAACTTTAGTTCTACCCTTGCACTCACTACATTATCTTCTCGGTACGGGTTGTCTTACATAGTAGCTGACATAGTAGGTGCCATCAAGACTCAAGAAGTCAGGTCGTGACAGGACTTTTATTGAGGCAAGTGGAAAAGGGTTGACAAAAAGGGAGATCTGTGATGGCAAGGGTTATTTTTTTAGAAACTAGGGTTAAGGAATTGTTTAAAGAATAATGTAATTCTTCTATATCATTTATAATATGAGCCAATTTTGACAAAATTAAAAAATATCGGTCAATTTTAATAGCACTGGTGTTTCAATTGGTTTTCTCAATAATCATTTCAAGAATTCATCTGGTGTAGTTTTACATATAATCAACTCTTTTGTAAGTTGGCATAATTAGAGGCATAAGAAAAAAGGAATAGTGAAGTGGTTCAGTGACCAAAAGGGATTCAGTTTTCTCCGGATGATGGTGGTGATGAGCTTTTTATTCATCAATATAGTATAAGATCTAAATACTTTCGTAGTTTAACTATCAATGAAGCGGTTAAACTCGATGTGGAATCAGGGAATGATGGTCATACAAAGGCTATCAATGTTGCCGGCCCAGATGGTGCTCTTATCAAAAGAGGATCCCGTGATCGCAGAGGTGGTGAAGTGATTCCTATGGTGGTGGTGGTTTATATACATTATTAGGTGGAAATATTGTGGTGGTGAAGGTTGTTAGGGTAGCAGGAGGCGGTATGGAGGTGAAGGTTGATATGCGGTGGTGGTGGGAGGTATGGTAGAGGTGGCGATGGGTATAGTGGTGGTGGTAGAGGAGGAAGTGGATGTTACAAGTGTGGAGAAGATTTTCATTTCACAAGGTAATGTAGCCAAGGTTGTGGATATGGCAGAGGTACTGGTGGTGGGAGAAATGGTTGCACGAGAATGGAGACGGATGTGGTGAGAATGATATTTATATAAAGGATATCAAAGTTACCAACCCTTTTTCCCCTAACTTGTAACAATCACCACCACCTCCACCTCCTCCGTCGTTCAACCATATTTACCACCACCACTGCTGCCATATCCATAACCTTGACTACATTTCCTTGAAAATGACCAACATACTCACACTTGTAATACTCACTTCCTCCTCTACCGCCGCCACCTTCACCATACCTCCCACCACGACCGCCATATCAACCATCACCTCCATAATGCTTGCTACCGCCCTAACCACCTTCACCACCACCATATATCCCACCTCAATATCAATGTCCACAACCACCATCATATAAATCACCCCCACCACCTTTACCATAACGTGGTCCTCCTTTGACAGAAGCACCATCTAGACTGATAACATTGAAAGCCATAGTACGACCATCATTCCCAATTCTCAACAGCTTCAACATCATCTAAACTATGAAAACCTTCACATCTATACTAGATTGATTATCAGAGAGCTCATTGCCATCATTATCAAAAGTAAAGAAACTTAATACATTTTGGTCACTAAATCAATTCACCGTTCTGTTGTTCTGACGTCCGTGAATACACTAACACTTCAAGGTAGATAATACAATTATTATAACTTTGATGCTAGAGGAAAGAGATAAGGAAGTCCCAAAAATCATTTGGTTAAGCACACGATGTCTTTTTTCATTAAAAAAGGGTACGAAAGTGGTACTGCCTTATAATTTATGTGTTGGTGTTGCACATAACCAAAATAGGAAAAGATATATTAATGTTCCTACACTCTTATTTAAGTAAAAACACTTTGTTGTAGTTATCTCTTCCTTTTCTTTCGAATGTTAAATTAATGAACTATACCTAAGATATGTAATTCTCATATGGGGACTATCATAGTTATATATGAATGCATATTTTTAAGTTATTTCCATATATGATATTATTGAAAAAATTTAAAATATGAATTTAAAAGACCCTATCCTAGTTCTCTCCCTATTTCTACAGCTCTGATGCTTTACACGAGGTTTTGCATTTTTCTGTGAACATTAGTCATATAGGCTTGGATCCTCTTGTGATCCATTGTGAATTCGATTCACGGTGCCTTGGCGCCTACTTGAGATTCCGTTTAGATTTGGCACTCCACAGGGAAGTACTCGTCATCACAACAGAAAGACCATAATAGGGTAAAAGAAACTTCCACTAAGTCATTTTGCAGCAATATGTGCTTAACATCATCTAACGAAGATTTTATGTGTTTCATCCCACTTGAAGTACATTCAACAACATTATTATTAGAACACTTCTAACAGAAAGAACACTACGAGATAGAAATAAAAATATGATTTTTCACGCCACGGGGTAGCTCAAAAAGTATATATATATATATATATATATATATATTGTATAATGACTACATGTGTAATTTGGAATAAAGTAATTAACATCTTCTAGGTAAGAAACTGAATAGTTTCCTTTGATTCTCCCCATAAATGAATTTTCCCTTTTATCCATTTTTTAAACTCAAAAGAAAATTTTAAAATTCTTGAATAATTTTTTCCAACAGCAAATTCTTTCACATGGATAAGTAACAAAGAGTTAGATCAGTGATGAATAAAGGAAGGAAAAAGGAAGGAGTTACGTTACCTTGGTTGAGTGACACATCTTGTATGAGAAGAAGAGAGATGAGAATGTTGGAATAGGGAGCTTGTACATCCCACAAGAGAATAAGGAGTAGTGTAACATTCAGCTGTGAGCAAGGAGGCAACATAGTAAGAGGAAATGAAGGTGAGCTCAAGAGGAAGTTGAAGCTAGCTTTTATAGATAGGGTTAATGAATGTGGTCTTTACCCTAATCAGATTATTGTTGGGCTTGGGGCAAAACTTTATCTTCATTCTTTGATAATTAATAAAATGGCCTATATTACCAAAAAATTAATATTTAAAAAAAGGGTTTTCGGGGTAATTTAGGAAGTTATAGAAATATCAAATATGCTAAAGAAATGTCAATCATGTAATAATTTCAAAACAGTTAAAATATGAAATTTCCAAGATTTTTGTGAGTTCCACATATAGAAATTACCTTCATCCCCCTTCACAACTACTTACATTCGGATTGTGTAGGAATATAAGAAATCTAAATTCCATCTATTGTAGATAATGATAAGAGATTATTGATCACCAAAGATGAAGTAGTCCTCAAGAGTTTTCTAGCTCCTCCAAAAATTTGAGGACAATATGAATAGAATTTGTTGATTCTCTCAATGAACTCCCAATATGCACAATGACCAAGGATGATTTACTATTTAGATATCAAACTCTAATACACCTTTATCAAGAAAATCTAATGAAATTATGTCCTCCTAACCATTAAACTTATATTGTAGAGGAATCTGGTTAACATTGAAACCCTGCTCATGTTCAAGTACTTATGACAAAGACTTAAAGGTAGAAAATCCTACCTTTGGTTTGAATCGCCTTGCATGAAGAATGTGAAACCAAGTAAAAGTAGATGAGGATGATAGATCGATGCCAGGTCTCCAACTTATCGACTATACCTTCTACCTTTTTTAGCTACAAAAAGGAATTGTGTGCATCATATTAGGAGGGCACAAAATTATCATCTCGAGAAAAATGGTCCACATTCTCTTTCATCATTATCTAAAGAGAATAAGAAGAATTCTTACCTTAACTAAAATTCCTTCTTTAATATTGGCGTATCTTACTCTCTATAAGCAAGACTATTTAAGTAAAAATATTATATTGCAAGTGAAGGACAATGAGTCTTTAATGGAGATGAAGTACATTTCAAAGAATTTACTATTTTGTATGGTTATAGTGATTTCACAATGGCGTTATAAGTTATAACAATAAAAATTGAGAAGTGCAAAGAAATATAGTTGAGATGCTTTCTCATAAATGTACGAACAATGTATTGGGATAACTCGAAATATAGAAACATTTCAATTCATTGAGGACAAAGAATAGGAGCAAAAAGGAAGAATTCGTAGATTAGCATAATTGAATATAGGATGGTAATAAAGAGTTCTTTAAGTTACAATTTACTAGAAAGGTCAAGAAAGAGAAATGTTAACTAACCTTAAAATGATATTAATAAAATATTAATGGATAAACTAGCATTCCAAATTGCTATTGTAGTGTCCTTCATGACTTTCTTTCTGATAGCTACCACTTATACAATTCATCACTCCTTATCCCATAATTGGTTGATCATCAAAAATTTGCTTAGCTAAAATTCCTAACTTCACCGTGTTTAACCCTCTCGAAATGAGAGATTTGAACCCATAGAATCAAGCTATTCATGATTAGTAAAGACAAAACATTTCATTGAAATGTGATGGAAAAGATCTACACACACATTAATATATCGTTGAGTTTTCAAGAGCATAGTTTTAGTTTAATAGAAAGAGAATGATGAAATTATAAAGTTTAAATGGACAGAGCTCAACAGTACTAGTAGGGAGTGTATCAGGTCCACTTCTTTCAGAACTATCCCAAATATATCAAGAGATAAATTAAATAAAATGATATTGTCGTTAATGCTGAAAATATTATGGTGATTCATCCAGGTTTGAGAACAATTTTTGACGATCACCATGACTTTTTGTAAGGCAATTTGTCACGATTTATGATCAAATTTTTTAACATCACCATAACTTGATGTAAATGATGTCTTCCACAATATCATATTTTAGTAGTGCAAAACATATTCATCTTACAGTTGAATCTAGGAAGTAGGATGTACACATATCTTATTCCTATTTTTGCGGTTTAAAATTTTTTTTCTAATTGATCCACTGTCACGCCCCGAGCCTATACCCTAGGCGGTACCTGCACTCGGTGACCATTGCTGGCCTCGAGCGAACCCTTGGTCTAGCTTACTTAACTTAGCGGAAGACAACAATCATACTTATAATAATGAAATAACTCATATGAAATGAACAATAATATTATCTGGAATGTTTTAAAAGTTTAAACATTCGAAACTGGACAAAATGGCAACCAAGTCTTTAACTTAAGAATGAAAAGTAAAGACTACTGGACTACTAATTGTCTATGAAGCCTCTAAACTGAGTGAGAAAACTGTTGGGACAAACCCTACAACATTATATTGAACTAATCTAGAAAGCAATAAAAAGATGTCCTCCGAAATGCAAGGAGGCTCACCAATCAAATCTGGAGTGATCAACTGGATCAACGGTGCGCTGGATGTCAATCCTCGTTACCTGCGTCTACATCATAATACAATGCAGACCAACTGGCATCAGTACATTGAATGTACAAGTATGCAAGTTGGAAATCTGAACAACACAGGCTTGAAATGGAGTAAGAATGAAGACTTACCTTGGCTATACTCAACTCATGATCTACTAACTCTTACACAATATACGTAGTTTAAAAGTAATTGCAATTTAAAGAAATGCTGACTAAAAATATGTTGAAACCTTTGAATGTATATAAGTATACAATAATATATGAGATGTATATAAAAATACAATAACTGATGTATATTAAATAAAATGTTGTTGTGGGAGTTTCTCTAACCGAGAACCATCACTTAAGAGCTATAGTGATGGTACAACGTTACTCCGCCTACGCTGCCCAGCCATCTTAACTTTGCCTGAGTATAGGACCTAAACTGCCTAATGGATCCACTAGTAACCTATGAAAAGAAGTCATCTAAAAATTATGACCCTTTTCTGCCCATAATTGCTACATGGTTTATGGGGGCTTTGAGTTATATGAACTCTCCCCCATATCGGTGCTCAATACTATTCCCAAAAAATATACTGGCTCTTATGTTTAAAAACATACTGATTTTGTAATTTACGATAAGTGCTCAAAACTTAGCTTTTTGAAAAACTCTCTTGGAAATCATAGTTTCCTCTTTCTTCTATTAAACTATCCATAGGCTCTATCGAAGTCTAGCTTCCTTTCTTTCTCAAAAGTTTAAAACATTTTAGTTTAAGCTTTGAGGGACTACTTAGTTCCCTTATTAATCTTGAGAAATGAACTCAACTTTATGCTCTTTGCATACTCGAAACTTAACTCTTAGGGAATACTTAGTTCCTTTATAGCATTTGAGAATTTGACTCAACTCTATATTTGAACGTTAAAACAAAGTTAAAATGTTTGTTTAAGACTCTAAAATGTTTTAGGAACTTACTTTGACTTGCTTCTTAACTTTTAGACTTGACTCTTAACTTCCTTGACTTTGATCTTAACTTTCCTTGAATTGGATTATGGATTCAAGAATCATGATATCATGTTTTTGGATGATTTCATGATGTTTAGATGTACTTTAGAGTGTTGGAATCAACTAGGAATGATAGGTACATCACTTAGGAACTAGTACGGAGAGATAGGGAAAGAACGGGGTCTTAGGGGGTCGTGGCGCTCTGAGAGGCGCGGAGCACAAGAGCCTGACGGACAAGGACTGTCCTCAAGTTCTCTGACTGGCGCGGCACGCCAGCGCCTGACGGACAGAGTCTGTCCTGAGGGGCTATGGCAGGCATAACGCCCCAGGTCTTGTCAGACGCGATTTTTTACTTTTCTTCTTCGATTTTAAATTCAAACTCCTCTAAAATCCCATTGATCCGACCCCAAACACTTAGGATCTCTAAATACTTCATTACCAAATATATTAGACCCAAAAACATTTCATAAATATGAATCAAATCTACAAGAGATCAACTACAATTCAACCAACAAGAACGTCACGTCTTTTCATAAAGAACTTCAAGATTTTCATTCAAATAAACTCTAGTTTGATGTATTGAATCAAATTAGGGTGTGTGTGAAAGGAACCAACACCGAACAATTTCACATAACTCGATAGGTATCACCCCTGATGAAATCCAGGCAACGATTCTTGGCGTTCTTGCATCTTCTTCTCCTTTCTCCTTTTTTTTTTTTATCTTCCTTTCTCTTCTCTCAAGACTATAACTTGTTTTCTAAATGCGTAAACTGAATGGGATAAGATTGGACCCCAACTTATTACACAAAAATGAAACTAAATAATTAGGTAAGGAAAAGACTAAAACACCCTTAATAAATCCGGATTGGACTTTCCCCTGTCCAACAACCCAACTTCCGAAAATCATATCTCCTCAAACGACTTCAAAATCTTGCAAACTTGGTGCCGTTAGAAAGATATTCCCAAGAGATTTCCATCCATATTGAGAACTCATCCTAACTCCCCCTGAGCTGGAAGTTATGACCGTTTGAAAATGACAAAGACTCACTTTTGAAATCTGGAAATTTTCCTGATTTCCCTACTTAATTCCAAAAATGATTATTCTTGGTTTGTTATCTTATTCTTAGATGTTTAAAGTTATGAGATGTTACAATATCTTCTCCTTGGGAACATTCATCCTCGAATGAAGAATCTTTCACTAAACTAAGGGTAGTAAAACCATTCAGCACTCAACAAAACAAAAGCAAGTAATAACATGTTTACACAGTCTTATAAAGTGGTAATAAGAGAATTTAGTACCTTGATATGCATTTTCTCCGGTTTCAAATAGATGTGGATATCTCTTCTTCATATCCTCCTCAGCTTCCGAAGTCGCTTCTTCAACGAATTAATTCCTTCAAAGGACCTGGACTGAAGCAACTTCATTGATCCTCAACTTGCGAACTTGACAATCCAAAATATGAACCAAAATTTCCTCATAGTATAGGTTTTACTTAATCCCAACATTATCTGTTGGTACTATACATGAAGGATAACCCAAACACTTCTTCAACATAGAAATATGGAATACCGGATGAACCGCTCCTAACTCTTGGGGTAGCTCCAACTCATAAGCCACATTACCAACTCTCTTGGAGATTTTTTAAGGACCAATATACCGAGGACTAAGTTTTCCCTTATTACCAAACCTCATAACACCCTTCATGGGTGAAACCTTAATATACACCCAATCATCCACCTCAAACTCTAATGGCCTTCTCCTAACATCTGTGTAGGACTTTTGGCGACTTTGTGCCGTCTTAAATCGTTCTTGAATTATTTTCACCTTATCCATAGCTTGGAGAACTAGACTGGTCCTATCAACCCTGCTTCGCCAACTTCGAACCACCAAATAGGAGATCTGCACCTTCTTCCATAAAGAGCTTCATATGGAGTAATGATAACTATTGTTGTAAGCAAATCGATGAGAAGTATGTGATCATCCAAAATTCCCTTGAAGTTGATGACACAATCCCTCAACATATCTTCTAAGGTATGGATAGTACGCTCTGCTTGTCCATCTTTCTGTGGATGAAAAGCCATGCTTAGGTTCACATTTGAACCCAAACCTTTCTGGAAAGATTTCCAGAACTATGCTGTAAACTGAGCACCTCTATATGAAATAATGGAGAATGGAACTCCATCAAGTCTTACCACTTCTTGAAGGTACAACTAGCATAATCCTCTGCCGAATAAGTAGTCTTTAACGGCAAGAAATTAGCTGACTTTGTCTGTCGACAATCACCCAAATGGAATCATGCTGCCTCCGTGATCTTGGCAAGCCCGTGATGAAGTCCATACTAATCATCTCCCACTTCAATTTCGAAAGTTCTATATTATGAGCCAAACCTCCATGCCTTTGGTGCTTCACTTTCACTTGCTGACAATTTGAACAGTTGGCAACAAACTCAACAATATCTCTCTTCATGCCTTCCCACTAATATACCTCTCTCAGATTGCGGTACATCTTGGTGGAACCCGGATGAATGGAATATCTGGAGCTAGGAGCCTCCTCCAAAATCCTCTCTTGGAATCTATCCACCTTAGGTACACATAATATGCCTTGATACTTGAGCACACCATTTCCCCTTGTTCAAAAGCCGATACTCTTTGGTTATGGACAGTTGTCTTCAAATTAGGCAAAATAGGGTCTTGGTCTTACTTCTCTTTCACCTCTGACACTAATGATGATTCAGCCCTATTGGTCACCACTATGCCTCCTTCTGTGGAATCCATAAGTATGACTCCCAGACGTGCAATTCTGTACAAATCTTTAGCTAACTCTCTCTTTTCTTCTTCTACATGGGTGGTACTACCCATGGACAACCTTCTTAAGGCATCAGCAACCACATTATTCTTACTTGAGTGGTTAAGAATACTCATGTCATAATCTTTAGTAATTCCAACGACCTTCTCTGACTAAGGTTGAGATCCTTGTGGGTGAACACATATTGGAGGCTCTTGTAATCAGTGAATATATCAATGTCACATACGGAGAGCACCCCCTAGAAGTAACATGACGTACTCGACCTCTCATAGGTCTTATACAAGCCCATAGTTATCATTCATCGCATTGACATAGTAAATTTAGCGGAAAATTTAAAACTTTTCATAGCACATCATATGCTAGAAATATCACTTCATATATATCTAAAATATAAGTCATAGTACATATTTAGAACTTAAGTCTCTTTGTAATCTTAGAATCAACAAAATTAGAGTACATTAGGGACACGACCCTTATAACATAATAAATAAGTAAACTTTATACATAACTTTGCAGTAAAGACACAACATAGGAAATCCTTGGACTTAAGGATTCCTTTCCTTGAGCTTGGAAATCACATCAAGCTCCTAAATCATATAGACATCCTTTAAGCATCCATAACCTATACTTTGTGTAAAAGTAGATAAGAATGGGATTAGTACAAGAATGCACTAAGTATGACAACCATGCAAAAACATGCATTTAAAAGGGACATTTCTTGAAATCATACTTCATGCCATTTTGAGTAAATCTTTATAAAACCTTTATACAATAGCATTTATATCATTCACATACTTCATATAGACATAATCAAAGTCCAACCATCATAAAAAATCACTTATAGAATTTAAGCCATAATTGAGGTCACTTTACAATGAGCTAATTTCCCTTAACTGTGAACTATCTTTCCTTTTATTCCTTAACCTCCCAAGTAACCCTCTAGTGATACTTGGTGCAATGCATCACCTTAAGGTCACAAAGAAAGCATACATACAACCTACATAAGCCACCACATATCATCATATAAGCATAATATATCATATACACATTTAAGTTAAGACTTCATTGACTTTACAGTAAGTTACATCTATTTAAACATATTTTTACTTCTTTTCATATTTATCATTATAAGACCTTGTTCATGACCCCAATCTTAGTCTACTAGTGCAATGCACATGTGAAGCCCCATAACCTCACACATACTTTGTAAAACCATCATGAGATCACCAACCTTAACATTCAATTATTAAGTGAAGACAACTTCATTCATGTCAACAACCTTCATCATATAGTCATTAAGACCAACATTAAGCATGTACATAAAGACCACTTCACATAGGCTCATACAATGCATTTCATCACAACAAGTAGACAATTACTACAATGTCATGCATAAAGACATAACCATAATCATACACATTAGGTCACCTCCTTAGGACTTCCTAAGGAGCTACTTGTGCAATGTCTAGATGGGTTCATTACTTCCACCTATCCTAAGTAACCTCCCTTAAGTCATTCTAGTTAGGATCCTAGGCATTTACTTCCATTGTCCATTTTACTTTAGGGAAACTATAGCCTTAACTGACACTAAGACCATGGGTGCTAAACAAGGAATTTGGTGTTGTAGAGCCTTACACCAATGGAACGTGTTCCACTTAGCCAAAGTAGAACATTAACATACATCCTAGCATCCTAAGTGAATTCACTTTGCTAGATCCTATGTGGCAATCATAGTTTATGGAACTAAGAGATATGTATAATCCCTCTACATTCCATTTGGCAATTGGGGCCTCCTCTCATGAGAAAACATGGGTGAACCTTCCTTAAAGGGAAGTCACCACCTCATGTGGATCCATAGATGAGTACTCCTCTAAGGGAAGTCAACACTCTATAAGGAACAAATGGTGAATCTTCCTCCAAAGGAAGTCAACACCTCTAATTGTCAAGTTCACTCGGTGCTAAGCTAAGTTCTGTTTATTGAAAAGCCTTTATTACATTATTTCATAAAACATAGGCTTAGGATATTCATTCTTCATATGCTTATAGCATATTCAAGAACCTATCTAGTTTTAGAGTATTCTTGGTCACACATTTCAAGACCCCTCTATTTACTAGATCATCATTCATATGTGTGTGTATTTATATGTGAGCAAACCTTTCACATAATCACATAAATGTCAAACATGTTTATATATCAATGCATAAGTATATAGGTATAACTATATGAGCAAACCTTTCATATAAACCCACTAAGACACTATGCACACTCATACTTCATCATATCATATAAATTATATTCATAAATGCCCATACATTCACTTTCATGTACATAGAAACCAAACCTAGGAACTATCCTATCAAGGTACACATGTGCAATGCATAGACAAGGTCCCATACCCTTGCCCACACTAGTACACCTATCAAGTTATCCTAGTTAAGGAATACATAACATACTTCACATACATATACTTTACATGCATAGTAGTAGATGCTAGTGAATATGAGAACAACCTTTCATTAGACACTATGATCCCATACTACTTGTAAGCATGCATGAAGTGTGAGTGTGTACATTGGTCATCATGATCACATAATGGATATAAACAACACATTGAGGCAACCACCCTCTTAAGACCATATTACACTTTCAGGTATAGACCACACAACACTCAATAACAAGGAGACAATTCAACTTCACATTACACTTACGACTCCTAACTTTGGCTATCCATGCATTCACATAGGGGTACATAGGTAAGGGATTATTAACCATTTTAATTCATCAATATCAGCACCTACACTTTACACTAATATGGATATAAATATGCTTATACAATAGCCATACAACCTAGATCACAACTAGAATAGGAAAGTAGGCATAAACTTAACATAGTATCATCATAAGCACATATTCATATGTTCATCAATTTTCCTTCAAGGCCATAATCAACACATATATATATTGACAAGAAGTAAACACCGCCACCATAAGTGGATCATACCACACAATGTCATACAAGGCTTCAACAATTACAATACTATAAGAAAAGTGGAGAGGAAGAGCCATTCTTACCACTTCATTATCCTTTGATCATCATTGATCAATACATCCTTTCCATCATCAATACATTTTAGGGCAGTATCTATATGTACGTTAAATCATGAAGAAACCATGTACAAGTTGCTACAAAATCATGATACCATCTAATACACTATATCACATATATGGTAGAAGGTATGAGTTATAGATCATCAAGTAACTTCCCTAGTTTTACTCATCAATCATCATGTATCAATAATATTTATTTAGGGCAGTATCTAAAGAGATAGAAAACAAGTCTTAATCATGCTTTATTAGTCTTAGAGTATAACTCACAACATATACATTACCCTATCAATGTCTATAGGCTAGAAGGACTTAAATCAATCTTTACCAATTTCATTGTTATCTATTCATATTGTATCAATTATACTTAATGATCATCATGTTACACATATACGAAGTAGCTAAGGCAATTCACCATATTCGAATCACATAACAACCATCCTAACGTCAAGATCACAAGTTACTACTTGATAACTTAGAAGCACCTAGATAAATTAATACCAAGCCTTTTTTATTTTTATCATATCATATTTATACTCACAATTCAACAAACTTATTAACTTAGGGCAGTAGCTACAAGAACCACAACATTATCGAATTCCACTTTTAGTTATTAAAAGGTCCATATTACAGTGAACATATAGAGTTATAGACTAAGCATGTTCAAATCTTTAAACATTGATCCACATGAATCCTTCATCGATTCATCATCAATTCACGTAAATAATAGTAGGTATAAGCAATTCAACATAAGAGAATCACAATTTAACTAATAACAAGCCATGATCACAAAGCCCATGCAAGGGCTAAATCGATTTTGGGAAGGGACATGGGTTCATCATGCAATTGGATTAAAATCACGTTAACATCAATTCATCATGATTTAATCATTAAAAATATTTTTAGAAAGAACCCATGGCTAGATTGAAGAAGAAGAGATTTGATCATGAAACCTGCTTTGAAAACTTGAGATTAACTCTCCAAGTGAAAGGTTACTTGGAGATGAAGGATTACCATACCTGTGTCTAGTTGAAAACCTCTAGAAATTGGTGAAGAACCCATGAGAATCCAATCTACAAGTTGTTCTTGAGCTTCAACAACAATGGATGTTTCTAGGGAGAATTGGTTTTGGAGGGAAGGTTTAATTTGTGTGAATGGGATTGGGAATGGGTTGGTCATGTTTTAGATCACTTATATACACCCAAAAATATCTAAATAAATCAATTAGGGTCAGGTTAGGACGCGGGGTGAATTTCCTATTCACCCCTTTTATGAGGCAGTCGCATGGCAGTGGCACCAGGCCTGCATCGACGGACCACCATCGACGGACAGTAGGTCCATCGACGGGCCGTCTGTGGCTTCAGTCGATTGGACCTTGGCATGTTCTTTGTCTGATACTTGACCAGGCTAATTTTCCATCAACGACACCTCACCAACGGGCCGTTGGTCAACCAACTGGGCGTCGTTTGGTTCAGTCGATTGACACTGCCAAGGCAGTGTCTCGACAATTCTTGGGTCCTTCTTGTGGGCCCTTTTGTGGGGCACTTGGGAAGTCGTACCCAGGCTTTTCCAATGTAAATACAAATATTAACAAGTATACTACCTTCCATTCAAGTTTCACCAAAATGCACACGTAAAACACCTCCAAACATGCAAGGCCCCATCAAGACACACATAAGCGTCTCAAGGGCTAACTTTCGAACGTCTTGGACGTTCTTGAATGTTTGATCTCCAAACTTCATGAAACTACATATAATTCCTAAAAACATCATTTTGACTCATTTTAAGACTTCATAAGCTCATTACATATAATTATAAGCACGTATAGACAGATGAGGCACATAGGTGACTAGTCGTCGAACGTCTTGGTCGTCCCTTGACGTTTGACTTCCAAATCACCATAAACTTTACACACTGACTCAATACCATATTATAAGACATTTTAGGACCTTATAACCTTAATACAAACATGTTAGGCTCTATACACCCTAACTCATTTTGGGGGTCTAACATTATCTCCTACTTGGGAACATTCATCCTCGAACGACACTTAGAACACTTTAATCACAACAAGGACTTCAATGCATTATAGAGAAGTTCATCATATTCATAAAATCATCACATAGAAGTTAATGCGCCAAACTTACAAGGAACACAACTTCAAATCATTTTAGCATTAAATGCACACAAGCAAGCAAAACATTCATTCACTCACCCTTTAATGCATCAAACACAAAGGCTCTTATCATGTTTATAGGAGGAACATCCTTCTCCTAGTTATAACATGGTAATTACACTTCATTTTATTAAGATTTCATCACTTAAGATCACACATAGGCATATTTCAACAACACCCAAGAATTTGCTATGCACTTATACTTCAATGCACATAGACTTCAGTTAATTGAATCCACAAAGATCTTTATTAGTTAGACCTAGTTCTATGAGGTCATACTCAATCATACCATGCTTAGTTGTGTCCATGGAGGAATGTCTTTCTCCTCAACACACTTACATGTGTGATGAGTTCACACCCAAGCAATTGCACAAAGGTCATCTATACTTTAACATGAGAATTTCTCAACTTTTAAAATCAAGACATGTTCATGTTTTATTCCTAGTGAAGTATGAATGGTAGGTCACATCAAATACATCACATAAATAGGAAGACATTTCACAAAATGTCAATTTCTAACATAGTACTCACCTTCACAGTAAGCATCATTTGGGGAAAAACTATACAAATCATAGGCACACACATGAATACTTAGCTACACATGCTTTCATCTTTTAAGAGTGAGCCTACAATCATGCTTCCCAAACCATACAAGTCACATAATTTTCAAGAGACTCAACATATTTCATTTGAAAGAGACTTAACTTTTCATTATAAGGCTAAACATTACACCTCACAAGTGACTACAACCAAGTTTCTTACCTTACCTCATGAACTCAAATCCGCAATTAGCATGTTAAGATGCACAATACACATGAGAAAACATGGATTTTATCAAAATTTTCCTTCGTGCACTTTGGAATCTTAAAAATATCCTTAAGGTAATGTCAATCAATACATATCAAACATATAAAGTTTATGAAATTCATACTTTATGCAAGACTATATTCATGAACAAGCTTACTAAGAATTCATTAGTTTCAAGTTCAAGTAAAAATAGAAGGACAAAGTAGAAATATCTACAACCTTACCATTTCATCACCATCCCCCACTTAGGGTAAACCCAATTAAGAGCAACTTAACCCAACCTAAAGAGGATCTTCACTTAACAACCTTTATTTTTCATCACTTAAAAGTGATTACCGCTTTAAAAGGAATTACAGTAAGTCAACCAAGGCATTCTAAACTTTAGTACCTAGGCAAATTATCCCCAATCATCAAGTTAGGTCATACCATTCGACCACATAATGTTTTCATACATTACCATAGACACCAAGGTCATACAACATTAGTGGAAACAACAAGGAGACTTAGCCATAAAATTTCTTCTTTTCCCTTGAACATTACAGTAAGGTGACTTCTAGGTCACTAAAACCCACATCATCACCCTACCAAGACAAGCATACTACCTTCACACCTAGGATCAAGTCTATACAAAGGACTCCAATCCATATTAGGCAACTTATCAAGGACCACATATATACAAGAAAAACATTGAACACTTTTAAGCACATATTGCTAGGGTAGGATGCTTCCATAGGTAGTCACTAAGCATTTCAAGTTCAAATCCTAATATTAGACTACCATCAGAGGAAAGGATCAAAATAGTCCCTTTTCATTGGGTTAAGGCTCAAAGTGATCCTTGAGTTTTCACATGGAACACTAATAGTCCCTCATGCTTGCAATATTGGTGCACTTTTGGTCCTCCTCAAATATTTTACCTATTCTTTAGCATTGATTTTATCCATAACCTATGTATGGGATGTTCAATCGTCATTTTATATATTTCGTAGAAATAACAACTCTATATGAAAGAATGTGAGAAGAAAAATACTTTGTTTTGTTTAGTAGAAATTGTATTGCAGGTAAAGTCGAGAGGTTTATTACAATAATTTCACGTGCAATAGTACAACTTTTTCTTTTCTTGGAAAGTCATATGTTAAGATGTTTTAAGTTTAGCTGCAATAATATTTCTAGTGAACAGAACAAAGTGTTTTTCTTATCACCTTCTCTCAGATAGATTTATTATTACTATTATGTATATATATATATAAAATACGACTGGACATTCCTTATATAAAATTTTGGACAAAATTAATGTTAAAAAAATAGGCAAAATTTTAGTGGAGGGACAAAAGTGCACCAATATTACAAAAATGAGGGACTATTAGTGCACCATGTGAAAACTCAAGAATCACTTTGAGCCTTAACCAAAGATAAGGGACTATTTTAAGCTTTCCTCCTACCATCATGTCAAACCATATAGTACACATCATTCCAAAAGAAACTCATTTTAACCATAATAATTTCTAACATGCTTTAACTATATCATGACATACATTTCTCAACATAACATTCTATTTCACATAAATCTCATACTTAGCCATAAATGACATCACATCATCAAAATATGCCAAAATGCACCTTCACACATACTCATCAAACCATAAAACCAATATTACATGAAAACTCACCTTTTTCTCCCTCAAGCATAAAGTACCATCTCATCTAAGCAATCACATCTAAAAGACCAATAGACAAGAAAACATAAGAGAGAGATCTTATAGAGTTAAGTTCTATGGCACGATATGAGAATGATGAAGAAGGGAAACTCTATCGTTTTATAGCCTCTCATATCATTTGATGATGTCGCGACTCACCACCAATGAACACGAGACTCTACTAGACGTGGCAATATGAGACTTTTAGAACCTAAAACCACTTTATAAACCTCATGCTCTGATACCACGTTTGTCACATCCGGGGAGAACCCCTAGAAGTAACATGGTATACTTGACCTCTCGGAGGTCTTATACAAGCCCATAGTTATCATTCATCGCATTGACATAATAAATTTAGCGGAAAATTTAAAACTTTTCATAGCACATCATATGCTAGAAATATCACTTTATATATATCTAAAATATAAGTCATAATACATATTTAGACCTTAAGTCTCTTTGCCATCTTAGACTCAACAACATTAGAGTACATTAGGGACACGGACCTTATAACATAATACATAAGTAAACTTTATACATAACTTTACACTAAAGACATAATATAGGAAATCCTTGGACTTAAGGATTCCTTTCCTTGAGCTTGGGAATCACATATCAAGCTCCTCAATCATACAGACATCCTTTAAGCATCCGTACCTAGAATGACATCAAAGACTACCATGTCTAACTCTATTAAATCGGCCATGGTACTCTTGTGACTGACAAAAACAGGACACCTACGATAAACTCTTTCTACTAAAATGGATTCACCTACAGGTGTGGAAACACTGAATGGTTCGCTAAGTTGCTCAGGAATATTGTCAAAGTTCATAGCAACATAGGGAGTTACAAAAGATAAACTCGCCCCTCGGTCTAATAATGCATAAACAGTAAAGTGAAAGACTCGAATCATACCAGTCACAACATCTGGTGGATTCTCTTTTTCTTGGCGATTATTGAGAGTATACAAGTGGTTTGTTCCTCCACCAGTACCAGAAGTAGCACCCCTAGGTGCAGCTCTGTATGGTGGAGCAGCTGATAAAGACTGAGCTCTATTGACCCCATTACCACCGCTTTGCTTACTCTTTGGACATTCTCTCATGAAATACCCTGTCTGATCTCACTTGAAACATCCTATGGAGCCTTTGCGACAGATGCCAGAGTGATTTCTACCACACCTGGTGCAGGAAAGAGGCTTACCTTGGATTCCTTCAGTTCTCGAGGAAAGAACCTGCCCAAGAATGCTTCTTCGTAGCAAGCCCAACTTCGATGTGGTGCATCCTCAGCTCTGCCTCCCTTCCATTGGTCGAACCAAATCCTAGACAGACTCTTCAGTTGGTATGCATCTAATTCAACCCTCTCAACATCAACCATATGCATTACCTCAAACACTTTCTTCAACTCCTCCACAAAGTTTTTCGGATCCTAAGTAGTGCTTGATCCGGTAAAACTAGAAGGATTCATTATCAGAAATTCACCAACCCTCGAGGTGTTAGCCCCTTATTGTTGAACTTCTCTCTGTTGCGTGCTTGATTGGTTACTACCTGACTTAACATCCGGATAGCTTCCGGAATTTAGAATTTTTAACCTCTTCTTGGGGTTGCATATCCGGTTCATTAGGAACCCCTTGTTCATCAACATTTCTTCTGGTTGGTCGAGTTCTGACTGCTCTTCCTAGAGGCATGATGAATTTGAAAATACGGGTAAGCACGAATTATAGAGAGACTTTTAGATATAAACTCTATGCACGAAAAGAATATGAAAGAAGTGAAAAATTCCTAAATGTTGTAGCCTCCTAATCATAGATGTGGCGCGCTTCACACCAATGACTAAGACACTACAGACATAACTTCATAGACTCCATAGGACTCTTGAACCTGGCTTTGATACCAATTTTGTCATGCCTCGAGCCTACACCTTGGGCGGGATTAGCACTCGGTGACCATTGTTGACCTCGAGCGAACCTTTGGCCTTGCTTACTTAACTCAGTGGAAGAAAACAGTCATACTTATAATAATGAAAGAACTCATCTGAAATGAACAATAATATTATATGGAATGTTTTAAAATTTTAAACATTCGAAACTGTCCAAAATGGAAACCAAGTCTTTAACTTAAGAATGAAAATTAAAGACTAATGGACTACTAATTTTCTATGAAGACACTAAACTGAGTGGATGAATGTTGGGACAAACCCCACAATATTCTACTGAACTAATCTAGAAGAAATAAAAAGATGTCCTATGGAATGCAAGGAGGCTCACCAATTGACTCTGGACTGCTCAACTGGATCAACGGTGCACTGAATGTCAATCCTCGTTACCTGCGTCTGCATCATGACACAAATAGGCCAACTGGCATCAATACATTGAATGTACGAGTATGCAAGTTGGAAAGTTTAACAACACATAGGCTTGAAAAGGAGTAAGAATAATCACTTACCTTGGTTGTGCTTAACTCATGATCTACTAACTCTTATTCTATATACACAGTTTAAAAGTAATTGCAATATAAAGAAATGCTGACTAAAAATATGCTGAAACCTCTGAATATATACAAGTATACAATAATATCTGAGACGTATATAAAAATACAATAACTGATGTATATTAAAATACAATGTTGTTGTGGGAGCTTCTCTAACCAAAAACCATCACTTAAGAGCTACAGTTATGATACACCGTTACTTGGCCCACGCTTCCCGGCCATCCTACTTTGCCAGAGAATAGCACCTGAACTGCCTAATGGATCCACTAGTAGACTGTGAAAAGAAGGCATCTAAACAGTATGACCCTTTTTTACCCATGATGGTTACATGGTTTATTGGGGCTGTGAGTTATCTGAACTCTCCCCCATATCGGTGATCAATACTACTCCCAAAAATATATTGGCTCTTATGTTTACAAATATACTGATTCTGTAATTTGCGATTAGTGCTCAAAACTTAGCTTTTAGAAAAACTCTCTTGGAAATCATAGTTTCCTCTTTCTTCTACTAAACTTCCATAGGATCTATGGAAGTCTAGCTTCCTTTCTTTCTCAAAAGTTTTAAAACATGTTTTTTAAGCTCTGAGGGACTACTTAGTTCCCTTATAACTCTTGAGAAATTAACTCAACTTTTTGCTCTTTGCATACTCGAAACTTAACTCTTAGGGAATACTTAGTTCCGTTATACATTTGAGAATTTGACTCAACTTTTTATTTGAACCTTAAAACAAAGTTAAAATGTTTGTTGAAGACTCTTGAATGCTTTAGTAACTTACTTTGACTTGCTTCTTAACTTTTAGACTTGACTCTTAACTTCCTTGACTTTGATCTTAACTTTCCTTGAATTGGATTATGGATTCAAGGATCATGATCTCATGTTTATGGATGATTTAATGATGTTTTGATGTACTTTAAAGTGTTGGAATCAACTAGTAATTATAGGTACTTTACTTAGGAACTAGTACGGAGAGATAGGGAAAAAACGGGGTCTCTAGTGGGTCGTGGCGCTATGAGAGGCGCGAAGCGCCAGAACCTGACGGGCAGAGGTTGTCCTCATGTTTTATGATCCTTATACTGTAAATTTGACCTCATAATAATGAGTTTAAAAGAAAAAAAAGACTTATTGTATTACATGTCAGATACTCCTTTCTTTCTAATTTTATGTAACACCATTTTGATATCAATCTATCAGAAAACAAAATATGACATTTGTCTATATTTGAAAATAATCAAGCTATAAATTTTTTATTTTATCATTAGTGAGAAGTTTTATAGTCATACAAATATTACAACATATTTAAAAAAACAATTTTTAGAATTCCGTGTTCCATGTACAGTCAAACTAAACATGTCTTTGAAAGATAAAATATATGAGGTTCAAACTTCGTCATGTTTCAATTAAGAAAATATTATCTTTTAATAATAGATTAAAGAGGAAATAACTTCACTTTAAATAGAAGAAACAAAGTATTCTTTTTAATTGTCTAAGTTTTAGTTTATAATTAAAGTACAAATATAAGTATAAGAAACCACAACATATATATAGATTAGCAATGTATAGACCTTTTTGAGAAGCTGAGATTCAAAAAGACAATAATGATTGTGAGATCTCACTACATCAAGAATTTTTATGAAATCTTGATTAATCTTCACCATTTGGTCATTAGGATTGATCATCTCTTTATTTCTTCATTTAACTATATTCTTTCTTCAGCTTCTTATTTGAAAAAAATTGAAATTTTTTTCCTACATAAATATAGCATAATTAAAGATATCAACAATTATATAACCTTTTTGCTGTCACTCATATTGGTATTTAGTGAAAATTATAAACACTTGATAGAAATGAAGGATAAAATATGCACTCGAAGAGAGATTATAAATAATCTTACAGATTCTTTGAGAAATAAAGAATGTAACATACAAAGAATTGCTAGTTTGAGATTCATAGTAGATATGTTGGTTGACTACCTGAATTTTCAGTTTATTGATGAGGGTTTGAATCTACCTTGTTATCCACTCCTCCATTTTCTCTTTCTCTAAATCCATTTTTTTTTTAAAATAAACATGAATTTCAAATTTGGAAAGTCACCAACAATAAGATAACGTTTTTTCTCTCTTGGGAGAATCAAGTAATTTGAATTATCAAAATTTATTTTTTCCGTTTTAGATTTTCTTCAGTCTACCAAAAAAAAAAAAGATTTACAACATGAATTTGGACAATAGCCAAAATTAATGAATAATTATTTGGAGCCAATTATCAAAGCTAACAATAAATTAGTGCTTTTATAAGAAAAACATGAATTAGCTAGGAAATTTGTTATTAAAAATATATAGTTAATAGTATTGTTTTAACAATTTTTCCCTAATTTACAATGCAATTTTGATATTTAGTGATACTGGTTCTTTTTTTTCTAGTAATAACAAAATGGAATAAAAACATTTATTTGAAAAAATAAAATAAAAATTAGTGCATATTGTACCAATTAGTGATACTTTATTTGTGTTCCAACACCTTATAAGCTTTAGAAAAGATAATATATCTTTGGATATATTTTGTATCTACTACAAAATCTTATTTTTATAAAAAACATCATATAAATTTGGATCAAACAAAACATTGTGAAAACTCATAATTCTTTCAACATCATAAGTAAAGAATAATTAAAAAGGAAAAAAGAGGAATTTATGAAAAAGATGGAGTATCCCTTAGTTTGACTTGCTATGTCCAATAATCTCTATATTTCTTTGTAAGTTTATATGTCATCATCTTCTTCATCAGTAAAATTTGTTTGATATAGACACTTAAACGCCTTTTAAACTTTGATACTTAACGTGACATTCTGCATATGAAAATTGAAGAATACATCAACGTAAATCGAAAATTGAATTTGAGAATTTCAGCCATCTGCTAACCCATGACGTCACACTACACATGACAACACCATATCTTCTTCAACTTTCTCCATTTTTAAAGAAAATATTTGAGTGTTTTTTTAGAGAAACTAAATTACTTGGTGAATTATCATCCAATTTTTTTCTTCTTAAATAGGCATATCTTGCATTAATGAATAGTTGTTAGATTGGTAGAAATTTTATTTTGATTGAATATGAATTGAATGAATCAAGATCAGCTAATGCGAGAGTGGTAAAAAGAAATAAGTGTTTCTTGTTCATTGTCAGTTTCTCATAAAAGTCATGGTATATAAATTGTATTCACTTTCTTAAAATAATATTTTTTTAATGACATTAGTATTTTGCTATGAAATTGTTCAATTTTTCCCAAGTTGAATTTTGAAATTTTACTCACATTTTAAAAAAAGAACTTTCAATTTTTTTTATTTTATAAATAAAGACAGAAATGAAGCAACAAATTTAGTAAGCACTATTGATGTTGGCCTCCTTCTCTAAGTCTGGAGAAAACACTATTGGTGCAACGTTTCTAAGAAAACATGTTACTTGCATTATGGATTCTATAGCAGCTGAAATCAACACAAATTCCCAAGATTTATTCATACCCTAGGTTTATACAATCTATGTAGAATCAAGGAACTTACTTAATTCTAGGACCTAATGGATGAAAGAAACCCACTAGTGAAATCCCACATACCTGCTGAAGAAATCTAAAGAGAAATCCTTTAGATTTTGGGGCTAAAACATGTAGAACACTATTGCTTGTTCTTGAAAGAAACTGGCGCCTCTTTCTCTTTCTATAAGTAAAACCACGTAGCTTAGACATCAAATTACGTAGCTTAAGTTCCTCAATGAATAAGGAAACGACAAAAACGACCCTGATATAAAAGCTGACGAAGGCCATTAACTATGGTACTCACGGGCCATCATTTAAACTATCGGCAGTCAAACTTGGTCAGGGTTTTAGATCACGTGGTTTATGTCTCGGTTAATAGTATCTCCCAAAGTCAGACTCTTAGTGCATTGGAACAGGTTTTCAGCAGATATATTAGTGTATTGTTCATCTTGTTATCTTCATGATTATTACTTGTTCACTTTTCTCAGCTTAACCTTTTAGTTATGTTTCAGTATTTATATTCTTGCTCAGACTATGAAATTGCTCAGTCACACTTTGCTCTTCTCGTATATATTTTTCAGCTTAGTATCTATATCCTGCATGCTCAGTACATTCAAAGTACTTTCTCATACACTTCTCTACATCCTTTCATGATATAGGTTTAGGTACTCAACATACATATCACACTTAAATCAATTCTCCGTGCACATTCAGCAACTTCAAAGGTGAGTCATCATATTTCAAGGACAAAAGACATGCTTTCGTTTTAGTCATTATTTTTAGTTTCAGTTTTATTAGAGTTAGCTGGGGGCATGTCCCATCAACTCAACCCATTTAGAGGCTTTACAGACATAGTAGTAGATTCAGGTTAAGCTGTTAACTGGTTGTTTCAGTTGTCACAAACCCTAGTTTATTTCACTTATATTCAGGGCATTTCAGTTTTTCCCCATTTTCAGGTATCCTTCATTGTAGTTTCGGCACAATACATGTTTTACTTAACTATTTTCATTATTTTCATGATACGCCAGATTCAGCGTTAGCTTTGGGTCACTCATGATCCTAGGTCCTGTGTTACGTCTAGGGGGTAGCCTCGGGGTGTGACAGTTGGGGAACACTTTTGGGAATTGTATTTCTTCACATTAGATAGCTTAGTACTCGTGACTTCAAGGTTTTGGGAGGGTTTCTATTGTATATATTGTTTTGTTTTACTTCGCTTCTATTTCTTTCTTTTATTAATATTATTTAACTTTAGTTCTACCCTTGCACTCACTACATTACCTTCTCCGTAAGAGTTGTCTTACATACTAGTTGATATAGTAGGTGTCATCAAGACTCAAGAAGTCAGGTCGTGGCAGGACTTTTGTTGAGGCAAGTGGAGAAAGGGTTGACAAAAAGGGAAATATGCGATGGCTACAAGGGTTATTTTTTTAGAAACTAGGTTTAAGAAATTGTATAAAGGATAATGTAATTCTTCTCTATCATTTATAATATGAGCCAATTTTGATAAAAATAAAAAAATATCGGTCAATTTTAATAGCACTGGTGTTTCAATTGGTTTTCTCAATAATCAGTTCAAGAATTCATCTGGTGTTATATCAAATCAATAGAGTAACATAAATAACATATTAAAGAGTATTTAAAAGTTAGAATATATGTTACCTACCTATATAATATTTTTTGGGACTCACGTGCAAAGCACGTGTCCAGGACTAGTCTCCTTAAAAAGAGAAAGATATCTATTCATGTCTCAACCTGAAAATTTATTTTCAATTATGATTTTGTAATTTCACCAATAAAAACAACTTAGACTTTCCCATATAAATATATATCATCCTGTAATTTTTTTATTTTTATTTTAAACAAAAACTATACTATCTAATCAGTTGAAGGTAATCTACGCATAAACCAAAACTTGTTTTCTCTATTCCTATTTTATTGTCATATTTTTTTCCTTGCAACCATGTTATGAACTTTTCTTTTGAATCTTAGGTTTGTTAGAAATAATATTCTTGTGACACAAAGATATGGAGAAAATATGTGTACATCTTAAGTCGTACTTTCCTACAACTCACTTGTGAGATTACACCGAATGTTCACTTCTAAAATAATCGACTTCAAAAGAGGTGTGAGTAAACCCATCTTTTGAATTGTGGATTTATTCGAAAAAAACTCTTTATACTGCAAAGGTAGGGATAAGATATGTGTGCATCCTACCTCCTAGATTCAACTGTAAGATGAATATGTTTTTCACTACTAAAATTTCATATTGGGCAAGACTTCATTAACATCAAGTTATGGTGATGTTAGAAAAATTGATCATAAATCTTGAAAAACTGCCTTACAAAAATTCATCGTAAAAGTCAAAAATCTGTTCTCAAAGCTAGATGAATCACCATAATATTTTCAGCGTTGACGACAATATCATATTGTTTAATTTATCTCTTGATATATTTGGGATAGTTCTGAAGGAAGTGGAACTGATACACTCCCTACTAGTACTGTTGAGCTCTGTCCATTTATACTCTGTAATTTCATCATTCTCTTTCTATTAAACTAAAACAATGCTCTTCAAAACGGAACGTTATATTAATGTGTGTGTAGAATTTTCCAGCCCATATCAATGGAATATTTTTTCTTTACTAATCATGAATAGCTTGATTCTACGGGTTGAAATCTCTTGTTTCGAGTGGGTTAAACACGGTAAAGTTTGGCATTTTAGCTCAGCAACTTTTTGATGGATTAACCAATTATGGAATATTGAGTGATGAACTTGTAGAAGTGGTAGCGATGACAAAGAATGTCGTGAAGGAAACTACGATAGCGATTTGGAATGCTAGTTTATCCATTAATATTTTCTTAAATTCATATTTAAGGTTAGTTAAATTTCTCTTTCTTGACCTTTCTAGTAAGGTTCTAACTTAAAAGAATTCTTAATTACCATTCCTATATTCCATTATACTAGTCTAGGAATTCTTACTTTTTGCTCCCATTCTTTATCCTCAATCAATTGAAATGTTTTTTATTTTCTAGTTATCCCAATACATTGTTAGTATATTTATGACAAAGCATCTCAACTATATCTCTTTGCACTTGTCAATATTTATTATAATGATAATGTAAAATCACTATGGCCATAAAAAAATTCTTTCAAATGTACTTCATCTCTTTTAAAGTCTCATTGTCCGTCACTTGCAATACAATATTCTTACTTAAATTGTCTTGCTTATAGAAAGTAAGATACGCCAGTATTGAAGATTGAAGTATAGTTAAGGTAAGAATTTTTCTTATTCCCTTTATTTAATGATGAAAGAGAATGTGGACCATTTTTCTCGAGATGATAATTTTGTGCCCTCCTAATTTGATGCACATAATTCCTTTTTGTAGCTAAATGAAGGTTGCAGGTATAGTCGATAAGTTGGAGACCTAGAATGGATCTATCATCCTCATCTACTTTTACATGTTTGCACATTCTTCATGCAATGCAATTCAAACCAAAGGTAGGATTTTCTATCTTTAAGTCCGTGACATAAGTACTTCAACATGAGCAGGGTTTCAATGTTTAGTAGATTCCTCTACTATATAATTCTAATGGTTAGGGGGACATAATTTCTTTAGATTTTTTTGATTACATCGTATTAGAGTTTGATATCTAAAGAGTAAATTATCCTTGGTCATTGTGCATATTGGGGGACATAATTTCTTTAGATTCATATTGTTCTCAAATTTTTGGAGGAACTAGAAAACTCTTCAGGATTACTTCATCTCTGGTGATCAATAAATCTCTTATCATTATCTACAATAGATGGAATTTTTATTTCTTATATTCCTAAAAAATCCGAATTTATGTAGTTGTGAAGGGGGGTGAAGGTATTTTCTATATGAGGAGCTCACGAAAATCTTGGAAATTTCATATTTTAACTGTTTTGAAAATATTACATGATTGACATTTCTTTAGCATGTTCGATAATTCTATAACTTCCTAAATTACCTCGAAAATCCTTTTTTAAAGATTATTTTTTTGGTCACATAGGGCATCTTATTTGTCACGATCCAAAAATAGACGTGATGACACTCGTCTTATCCCACCAAGACAAGTCAGCCTAAAACTCAACCATTACAATAAAAATGCAGAAAATTTTCTATCAACTTCAAAATACCCCCAAAATCTGGTGTCCAATAGATCATAATTAAGGAGAAAGAAAGTCTGTTGAGACGACAAACAACTACCTCACAAATCTCCAAAAATCCTCGAATAAAATAATATAATCACACATAATGTCAGATACGGATTACCTGAAAGATACGGATCATACCCAAGACTGATAGCACTAATTTTAAATCTAAAAAAAATAATTATTCATCGAGATAAAATAATAGAATCACACATAATGTCAAATTCACACGAAATTTCACATACCACTTCAACTATCATTCATACCATAATGTACCTCATGCCCACACTCAACGAACTCCTTGGTCACTCCAATAATTTCGTATACTATAAGCTCATAATCTCTACTCACCATCAACACTTTATGTAACACATCATAACAATCTATGCTGTCTCATAAAAATAGTAGCTTCAATCCCTTCAAAATCCTTAATAACCTTGTATATTTGTAGGTCCATACTGTTAAGTATCCGGAATTTACCTATCATAATTTGAACAATCTAGTTCGACATAACCACATAGAATATTTTTTCACATCTAGTTGCTTGTCACCCGATCAAAAACTGAATCTCTAGAAAAGATGATGATATCTTTCTAGTAAGTCTGTACCGAACTAGTTCACATTTCACATTCATATATATCCTCATATGCAAAAATCCATAACTCCTTCAACTACAAACAAAGAACTTATACGAGAGGTCTTATTCATTCACTTTTCTTAAATTCTTTCCATAACAGAAAATATTAAATATCTTGAACACTTCAATATACCAGACTTTTGTTCCTTTTGTTGACTCGCTCACCAATCTTATTCTTTGGCCAACAACGCCTATAATTTTTACCTTATCCTAAAAATAAAGACTTCCGATGCAACCCTTTCTTAGGTCCTTTGAAAATTAAATTAACACACTTTTGACTCAAAACATATCAGTCCTTCCAAATGCTCAATATTCCATGTGATCGATCATTTCTTACCTTACCAATCCAGACATTGACAAAACATACTACAACAAACATAAACTCACCATGAAAAACTTAATTTTTTTTATCCCAACCATGTAACACAATTCCATTATCTATCAACATTAGCTCATACCTTGGAATTTGTTATAAATTCATGTATCTTAGCTTATCATTGATCACCTTTCCATCGACCTTATAATATCTTTTGCTAAAAATCCTACCATACTCATTATCAAACTCAAAATCACAAAATAACTAATGATCATACTCGAGCTAAATGTTTGTACACTCATTTCTCAAGTTTTATCCAACAGTTTTTACCCCATATGATGATCCTGTGACACTATATATTACCATAATCAGAGCAAAACAGATGAAATCACATATCTCTAAACCCAATTATCAACCCCTTTGAAGAACCTCCTTAGCCCTTGCAGTCAGAGAAAATTTCTCACTCTCACCTCTTTTCGAAACCTACACTATATTTCACTAATTTATTATTTTTTAATTCTGACACTAGTTCCTTTAAATTCTATTCGAGCGGTGTTTTAACACCTCCTACAACTTTTCTTGCAACCACGCTACTCACCAAATAATGGCAAATCATAACATTAGATACTCGCAAGTTGTCATTGCCATACAAAATACATTTAGCCAACAATCTTTATCATATAGCTGCATCCTAATCACAATCCATCACGAACTCTTATTATCACTATGCCTAGTTAGCCCTTTCCTTCACCACAAAGTCAACCTCATCATCGACCTGAGATCCCAACACAACTATACCAATCAAATTCAAAAGACTAACTCAATTTTATACGCACTTTTGTACTAAAATTGTCAATTACCTTCACACAAGGATACTCGTTAAGACTTCCTCTACCTATAAGCTTGCTATCCTAATATCGATTCACTTTCATGGAGCTTATGATCATATCAACACTCATTTAAAATTCTTGAGATACACTTTCCAACCTAAACACATCAATATCGTACCAAAGATCCACCACTAAAAGCTTCCTTATAAATGATGCTTAACTCAAATATCCATAGTAGCAAACCAGTTGGTTTCTCAAATGTGAATGCAACATCAAACTCATTGGGCAAGCATGTGATACAACTAATAACTCCTTATGTAGTTAGTATTCATGCTTAACAATAAACATATCCATTTTAATATAACACTAATACCATATCGTTAAAATCCATTACATCCACCACTAGAACACATCATACCTATCGAGAAGATCATATCCAAATAGGTCACACATTTCTATTCATCAAATAGATGTTAAATATTAGCAAATTAGTTTCATATCTAGCCCAAGCTATATGAATTCTTTCAAGTCAGGTCAATATCATAAGTAACACACTCCTTAACTCTAACCAAGTAACCATTGATACTATTGTAGTAGAAATTCCAACCTTAATTGGTGCATCATTATTCTCACCATTATCTAAGCAACCCATTCATGTTATGATAACTATACTAAGTGTAGTTTGCAAAGCTACGTGCTCATTATCTAGCCGTTCTTTTAATCATTTTATTTTCAATTGTTAAATCACTCTAATTATCGTATATACCATACAAGTACTATTCATTTTACTATGGTAACTAACCTTACACAACCCTTCAAATTGTTGAACATTCTAAATCTAACCTATATTACTTCCACCTTAATACCAGATCTAATATGTAAGTCATACACGACATCAACTATTCACATGAGGAACTATGCACGAGTCATCATATAAGTGAGAGTGAATGAAATAAAGCGGCAAGAATCAAAGTAGGATCAAGTACGCACGAGAGAGATTCAAGAAGTGAAGATTTTTCTAAAAAGTCACTATAGCCTCTCGAAGATAAGTACAGACGCTCCCGTACCGATCCTCGAGACTCTACTTAGACTCGACTTGTACACACGTGAGACCTATGAACCTGGGGCTCTGATACCATTTTGTCACGACCCAAAAATAGAAGTGATGGCACTCGTCTTATCCCACCAAGACAAGTCAGCCTAAAACTCAACCATTACAATAAAAATGCGAAAGAATTACTATCAACTTCAAAATACCCCCAAAATCTGGTGTCACGTGTACAAGCCTCTAAAGTTTTACAATTGAATCAAAAGAAAACACTAGTTTCAATGAACTTGTTTCTAGAATAGAACTAGATCATAATTAAGGAGAAAGAAAGTCTGTTGAGACGACAAACAACTACCTCACAAATCACCAAAAAGCCTCGGAAAAGAAGAGATAGACAAGTACCATAAAAATCAGGCTCATAACCTACAAAAAAATATAAAATCAAGGGGTGAGTACCAAACCACACGGTACTCAGCAAGTAAATCCTTAAACACAAGCTAAGGGAACAGAATATGGGTACTCCTACCACCCCAACCGAACTTCCACAACTACAAAATGCATAAAAAATCAGTCCAACCTAACAGCTCACAGTTTACATAGCACATAGCTCAACAACAACACTTAGACAAATTGCATATCCTCCACAACAACACTTTGACAAATTACATATCCTCAACAACAACACTTCAACAAGTTACATATCCTCAACAACAACACTTCAACAAGTTACATATCCTCAACAACAAGCTCAGTATTCATCAATCACAAATTCTGCAGAAAGGTATTCACAAGATCAGCAAAACACTATATCAGGTTCACTAATGATAAGTATGTGCAATGCAGTGGAATGCAATGTCAAGTATATGATGCATGTCTGACCTAGTGATACACACCCGATGTCTCTCAGTCCGGGATTTATGGGGGACATATCTGTCCATGCATCCGTTGCAGTGTGTGATACGACCCTCGATAATAGTAACCATCTTGGCACGCGATACGTCCCTCAAAATATAGTATTCATCGCGGCAAGCGATACGTCCCTCGAAAGGGTACATCCTCTTTAGGTTCTCATTCTTTCTCAATGCACATCACACTTGTCACAACCAAGTATCAGAATAATGCAAATGATATGTTCATACAAATAAAGAGAATATGACCATTTTCATAACATTCCAAAATTCACAACAACACAATAACGATACAATATCAACAATGATTCAACAAAGTCTTTCAAACCTTTCTCAACACAGCACACATAAACAATTAATCACATTGCCTTTTGTTACCCCTTTTTCATTATTAGAATTAGTCAATGTGGACAAGTCAACCCATCATCAATTTCCATTACTCCCAAACATTTACCACAAGGAAATACACGCATTTCATACGATTATAAAGGGTTTAGAAATCCACTTGCCTCAATTCGTTCAACAATCACTCTTTGATTTGAGCCTTCCCTTTTTCATTGTACTTCCAACTCAAAGAAATCTATTCACATCAATAATTACAATAAGGTTTCGACAATAACAACACCCATATTATTATAGGTCTAGCCTAGACCCAAGAACTCACTGAAATATATAATCAAATTCTTAAGTTTCAAGTCTAGAGTTTAGTCTTAATATCTCCAAATAACATAATTTTAATGATTTTTATATATCAAAATACACCCACTATTTAACACATATCTCAATATATCATAACATGAATTATAATATGATAATAATAAGAAAAATCTAAAATCAAAAACTAAATTACGTGCCAGTAACTTTAATGACAGAAAAGTGCAGAAGCCAAACTCTAATTTTTTAGAAAATCCTTTAAGACATACATCAATTTACTACAAAGTTTATAATGGCGTGGCTGATAATATGGATCTCACAATACACATGTCTTCCACCCACTAGTCATCAGTAAGCAATTATTACACCACTAGCTCTTGTTCCATAACCATAAGAATTAATATTCATTGCAATTACACAATTCTTGCAATTCAATTTCCCCATTATAATAATAATACTAATATGAATTCAATATATATGCACTATTCCTTATATCTGATGCGGTTAATACTAACCTGCTAGACGCCGTTCTTCCGCTAGTTGTGCCGAGTTTTTAAGCGGATACTTTTGTCGTTATGACCAAAATTTAATAAACCCTTTTTAATGTAATTTATTACATGGGTCAAGTAGGTATAAGATGGTAAATTAATTTTGAACTTGACTCATTAATCATCAACTAAATAAATAAATTATTTAATAAATATTTATCAATTAACTAATCGTAGTTATCGAAGAGTTTAAAATTTTAAAACACACTTTATTGACTGACCACAAATAACCCAAGACAACTCTCGAGAGTGATAAAATGATAATTTTATAAAAAAATATCCAAATATAACCTTTCGGGTCATTACATTATTAATTATCAAAAAAAAAAAAGTTTTGTCCAAAGCCCAACCTAATCTGATTAGGGTAAAGCCCATTTTCATTAACCCTATCTATAAAAGCTAACTTCAACATCCTCTTCAGCTCACTTTCATTTCTTCTTACTATGATGCCTCCTTGCTCACGACTGAATGTTACTCTACGCCTTCTTCTCTTGTGGGTTGTACCAACTCCCTATTTCAACGTTCTCATCTCTCTTCTTCTCATACAAGATGTGTCACACAACCAAGGTAACGTAACTCCTATCTTTTCCCTTCCTTTATTTATCACTATTCTAACTCTTTGTTGCTTATCCATGTGAAATAATTTGTTGTTGAAAAAAAAATTATTCTACAATTTTGATTATTTATTTTTCGAGTTTAAAAAATGGTAAAAGGGAAAATTCATTTATGGAGAGAATCAAAGGAACTCTTTAGTTTCTTACCTAGAAGATGTGAATTACTTTATTCCAAATCACACATGTAGTCAATATATATATATATATATATATATATATATATATATATATATATATATATATATATTAGTTTTGACGCACGTGCGTTGCACGTGAATATCAAACCACGTACCACAATATTTTTAAAAATAAAGTAAATATTATTAAAATAAAAAAAAATCACTATTAATATATCTTAGTTACACCTCTTAAATATATTTTCTCCTCCCTTCTCTTTAGTATGGTACTTTGTTATTATTGTATTGTTGGTATTCTTACTTTTAATAATATAATATAAATAATTATTGTTATAAAATACAGAAGATGTACTAAATTTGATGTTTTTAGTTAGAATATTAGATTAATTTAACATTCATGTTAGGGAGTATTCTAATTTCACTAGCCCATGAGATTGTCCACGTCTATAAATCAATCTTGAGGTTCTAAGAGAAGAAGATCTAAGAACATAAAAAAAACGTAGTTTAAAAATATGAGGAAACCCCTTCATTTATAGTTAAAATGTGTAGTAATAGCATGTGAATATTTTTCCATCCTAAAAATATAGAAGATATACTGAATAGGATATTTTAAGAAGAAGATGAATAAGGAATACTTTTTTTTTGTTAACAGTTTAAAAATTTGAGGAAGACCCTCTTTTTATAGCCAACAAAGGATAGTGTATTAAAAACTACTTATTGTGTATTATAAAAAAGATGTCACAACTGTTTAGAAAACTCACAACCCTTTAGAAAGATCACAACTCATCAGAAAAGTCATAACTCTTTGGAAATGTCACAACACTTCGGAAATGTTACAATTGTTCCGAAAAGTCGCAACCCAATAAAAAAATCACAACCCTTCTAAAAGCTCACAACTCATCTGGAAAGTTATAACTCTTCGAAAATGTCACAACACTTCAATGTGAAAATGTGTATGTCTTTAATATAATATAGTATGATAGACACCATGATTTTTTAAAGCTATTTGATCGAGATATCGTAGCATATTTCGTTTGATCTAATTCACACCATTATTTTTTAAGCTATATATCTTCTTCCTAATATTCATTATTTGTTTAGTTGATATATTTTTGTCACACAAAGTATGTAATTTCTGTTTTACATTTTCATTGTTGATGAGTATTTAAGCACCATTCTATGAACATATAATTCTCCTAAGATATATGTTGTGAACTCTTTCCTACAGTTAATAGAAAATTCTAAGTTGTCATATATAATGTATGAGTGAAAAGGTTATAAGTGCACTATAGACATACACAATATTTCGATTCAACCAACTCCCATATTTAACTTCAAATTTTTATGGTGGATCACAATAAAATAAGATAACATATGGGTTAATACCTCCAATACTAAAAGATATGAAAGAATATTTAGTGTAATATTAATGGGAATTTGAAATATTTTTATTTTTTTCTCCCTCACTATATTTTTAAATTAAACAAAAATCATAGGCCCGCCTACATGACGCCATTTTTAAATTAAACAAAAACCCTAGGTCCACCTATGTGACGCCACCACAAGCTAGAATTTCCTTTTAAATTTATTAATTTTTAAAAATAGCCTTCCCCTTTTTTGAAAAGATGTGACTTTTAGGAAAAATTAAGGTCAAATGCTTTCTTTCGAATGTTGTTAAGAAAATTTCAAAGTAGGAATTTGTATACATTCCACAACATTGCAATATTTTAAAATACAATAACCAATAAATTTTATTTGACTTTAAATTTTAAGATGGATCTGAACATATATAATTTACACAGTGTAATTGTCCATTTTATCGTTGATATCAATCGATCTTCTGCGCTGACAATCCTCTCATTTAAATTATGACTACACCAAATTATGTTATATCAACTTAATTAATAGCAATGAATGGAACGAAAACTAATTAGATTAAAACAAAGTGATTCTATACACCTTATTTGTGATACATATCACACTCTATGTCTCCGTTGGCTCCACTAAAATAATATGGAAGTAAAAAAACTTAAAACATCATATGCTGATCAAAATTAATCTTCTTCACAATATTTGTTTTCTAACAAAGGGATTTTAAATTACTAAAATTATAAATGTTTCACATAAAAATGATTATTCCATTATAATCTCACAGGTTAGGTATGAGAAGAATAGTGTTGGCACAGAGCCTACTCCTATCGTGGAGGATAGGAAGGTTGTTTTTGATACACCATTAGTTCAAATCAATAAAAGAGTGAAGAAATCAAGAAAAAAATACTACACTTGTCCATACAAAACAAATTAATTGCACTCGAAGTGTAAGAAAAATGGAAAGTGTAGAACTATATGATTACTCACATGATGTCGGAATGCCAACAATTTTGATCCCTTCAGGACTTGACTCACTCACAAACAGTTTTGTCGCTCTGCATGTCCTTATTCTTTATCTTGTTCTGCATTCAAAGAATCTGCAATTTTGATTAAGTTTCACAATTATCAAATCACAAGTTTATTATCGAACAAAATTTACAGCCTACAAATGATCACGAAAAAACTAAAGTTATAATATATACAAGTTCAAATATAAAAACTTGAAGGTCTATTGAATAAAAATTACAACCTAAGTAAAACATAAAAGGCGGGAGAGGAAAGTCCAGTATTTATAGACAACAAAGGGTAGTGTGAACAAATAATTATTGTGTCTGACCAGAAATGTTACAACTATTTGATAAAGTTACAACCCTTCGAAAAGGTCAAAAACTTTCATAAAAGTCACAACTATTCATAAAAGAGACAACTCTTCATAAAAGTGCTAACTTTTCATAAAACTCACAACTTTTCGCAAAGGCTATAACTCTTTGGAAAAGTTACAACCCTTCGGAAAGGTTACAACCTTTCATAATAGGCATAACTTTTCATAAAAGTGATAACTCTTCATAAAAGTCACAATTTTTCATAAAAGTCTAAACTTTTCCTGAAAGGAGAAGACTAGTTTTGGAAATAAAATAAATTGAAATGAGTCCTAGTTTGTAGTGAAAATAATAATAATCATATATATATATATATAAGTGGGAAGCTCTAAAGTAAAAAGTTGAATTATCATTTTGCCTTTTTCTAAATTAAAATTGGATTATCATTTAATTATATACAAATATTTTAATTATATAATTGCAGAATTTAAGTCCTTTAGCCCTTTAATAATTAAATTATTATTTCTTGATAAATGAGTACATTGATATTGTTTGTAACCTTTATCATAATTATCATAATGGAGGAATTTGAAAATTCACAATAGATAAAAACAGTGTATCCATCATCATATCATATCATTCATATACTATATTATTATTATTTTATTTTTTATTATCATATCTCATCATATCATATCATATAATTATTATTATATTTTATATTATAAGTAGGAAGATGCTTTGTCTAAAGTTGGATTAAGAAAAGGCCCTTCAACTTTTTAATTATCATTATCATATTATTATAAATAAGAATTAATTATTATTCTATGAATGTGAAACTATTAAAATTCAATGACTTTTTAATTCTTCAAGAAATCAGCATTAAATTTGAATAACTTTTTAATTCTACAAGAAATCACCATTAAAGTTGAATGACTTTTTAACCCTTCAACAAATCACTATAAATAAGTCTCTTACACGTTGTCTTCTAATGACAATATTGTACATTTAAATTTGGTTTAGAGAGCATAAAACTCTTATCATACTATGTTTTTTCAAGCCTTTCTTTACATTTAGATTTTTCATTTTTTTCTATCATTAAAATTATATTCATAAATTGATATCTAAATGTTTGATCTCTCACATGAAAATATACTGCTAAAATTTTATTTTATGAACTTATGATGTAATTTTTTCTCAGTTATAAATCAGAGGTGATTCTTTTGCAGACCATTGAATAGAACTTTTAGTAGAAATTGCGTCAATACAAATGAGGTATGCGGCATGTCTCTCCAACAATTATGCATTTCTTCGCATGATTACTTTTTAATAAATTTGATATACATACGATTATTGTATTTTTAATTAGATTTTAATAACTTAATGCATGTGTATTTTACAAAGTAGAGCCTCCTTGATAACTTTAATTTGAAACAATGACTTATTGAAATTTATTTTTTTCTTCAATCTCCTAGATTCCGAGGTAAAAATGATAACTAATGTTTCTCCCTCAATAATATAGAGCAAAATTAATTGAGAAAATCTTTGAAGAAGACATATTCTAACAAATGAGATAATTTAATTTATTATGAAGGAGTACTTAAAAGTCAAATATGAATAATAAAGTAAGAGAAAAAAAAGGATAAAAAAATTAAAATATGATAAGAAGTATGAAATATAACCATAAACAAACTATTGTAATGTTTTGATCATGCTACAAAGGAGAATAACACGCTATGTCATCTTATTGTAATATGGAGACAACATATGTACTTGTTACAAGTACATATGGCAATTCAAACTTAGTACAAATTGAGTAGGTGTGTTATGTGTGTATTATCTCTTTCTTAGAAATGTAACAAACTAATATATTGTAGGTTTCGACCCAATAACATAAAAAGGTAAATTATTTATCACATTGTATTTTTTTCTCAAAATTTGAATGGTTATCGGAATATCTAATTATTTGGCATTTACATTTTACAATAAAGAAGTCATTTAGATAGGTTGATTGTTCATTTATTTCATTTATATTTTTTCACTAAATTATTTTTGAAATTCTTCAAAATGTGTTTTAATAGTTTTTGTTAAAAATTCCTTTTTGTTTAATGTGATTTTTTAATATAACTCCTATCATATATAAGATTTTTTGGGACTCACGTGCAAAGCACGTGTTCATGACTAGTCTCCTTAAAAAGAGAAAGATATATATTCATGTCCAACCTGAAAATTTATTTTCAATTGTAATTTTATAATCTCACCGATAAAAACAACTTAGACTTTTCCATATAAATATATATCATCCTGTAATTTTTATTTTTTATTTTAAACAAAAATTAAACTATCTAATCAGTTGAAGGTAATCTATGCATAAACCAAAATTTGTTTTCTCTATTCCTATTTTATTGACATATCTGTTTCCTTGCAACCATGTTATGAACTTTTCTTTTGAATCGTTGGTCTGTTAGAAATAATATTCTTATGACACAAAAATATGGATAAAATATGTGTACATCTTAATTCTTACTTTCCTACAACTCAAGTGAGATTACACCAAATGTTCACTTCTAGAAAAATTGACTTCAAAAGAGGTTTGAATAAACCCATCTTTTGAACTGTGATCAATTTAAAAAATACTCTTTATCTCGCAAAGGTAGGGATAAGATATGTGTACATCCTACTTTCTATATTCAACTGTAAGATGAATATGTTTTTCACTACTAAGATTTCATATTGGGCAAGACTTCATTAACATCAAGTTATGGTGATGTTAAAAAATTGATCATAAATCTTGAAAAATTGTCTTTCAAAAAGTCATGGTAATCGTCAAAAATCTGTTCTCAAAGCTAGATGAATCACCATAATATTTTCAGCATTGACGACAATATCATATTGTTTAATTTATCTCTTGATATATTTGGGATAGTTCTGAAGGAAGTGGAACTGATACATTCCATACTAGTTTTGTTGAGCTCTGTCCATTTATACTTTGTAATTTCATCATTCTTTTTTTATTAAACTAAAACTATGCTCTTCAAAACTGAACGATATATTAATGTGTGTGTACAATTTTTCTAGCCCATATAAATGAAATGATTTTTCTTTACTAATCATGTATAGCTTGATTTTACGGGTTGAAATCTCTTGTTTCGAGAGGGTTAATGTCACGACCCAAAAATGAGCGTGATTGGCACTCATCTTATCCCTCCAAGACAAGTCAGCCTAAAACTCGACCATTACAATAAAAATGCGGAAATTTGAGAAATCAATTCAAAACACCCCCAAAATCTGGTTGTCACGTGTACAAGCCTCTAAAGAATTATAATTGATTCATAAGAAACGCAAATCTCAAATGAACTTGTTTCTAGAATAGAACAAGGTCATAACTAAGGAGAAAGAAAGTACGCTGAGACGACAAACAGCTACCTCACAAATCTCCAAGAAGCCTCAGACAAGGAGAAGAGAAATATCACAAAGTCCGGGCTAGTAACCTACAAAAAAATTGTAGTAGCAAGGGGTGAGTACCAAACCACACGGTACCCAGCAAGTAAACGTCTAAACTCAAGCTAAGGGGATAAAATACGGGTACTCCTTACACACCAACCAAACCTCCACACCTACAACCTGCATAACAATTAACCCAACCTAACAGTTCACAATTTTCATAGCATCCAACTCTTCAAAATCATTTTAACAAATTACACAACCTTAACTATAACTCAATATTCAAAAATCACAAACTTTCACAAAAAGGCACTCAGAATATCAGCAACACACAAGATCAAGTTCGTCAAATAGAGGTAATCAAATATCAAGTACTTCCCAACCACCAATAAAACACATAATCATCAAGAATGAAGAATGTCATGGGATGCAATGCAATATGACACCATGAAGTGATATGCCTCAGAATACCAATTTCTCTCTCAACCGTATATACATGATACTCCTCGGAAAAACATCGAGAGTTCATGACCCATGGGGGACTCGCGAGGTCCATATACCGACACGGACGATCTCCACGTGTCTATGCGGACGATCTCAACGCACTATCATAAATCAAACAAATTCGCACGGACGATCTCCACGTGCCCAAATCATAATCATAACTTTTCTATTGCACGGACGATCTCCACGTGCCCAAAATAATCATAACTCGATCTCAACACGGACGATCTCCACGTGTTAGACCCTTACTCATACCCAGTCTCATGTCAATGCATGTGCACAATATGATATCAAATAAAGGAGATGATGCAACATCTCAATAAACCAAATGTCGCTATAACATATAATCGCCTCCATTATCACATTTATACGGTTTCAGTAAAGAATACAATCACAATCAAATCAATAATATTTCAGTTAATGTCCATATGTTTTGGTATTCTCGGATTACAATTCACATTCTATAGTAATAAACCTTCCCATTATAACACCGGTACTCGTACCATTCTCAACACATCACATACAACAAATAATCACATTGTCTTTTATTGCCCCCTTTTATCATTAGAATTAATCAATGTGGACAAGTCAACCCTCACCAAGTCCCATTACTCCCAAACATATACCACAAGGAAAACACGCATTTCATACACTTAGCAAGGGTTTAGAAATCCACTTGCCTCAAATTGTCGAACAATCACTCCGGAACTTGAGTCTTTCCCTTTCATTCAACCTCCAAATAAATGCAATCTATTCAAATAAGTAATTACAATAAGACTTTCGAACTAACAATAATCATATTACTATAGGTCTAGCCTAGACCCAAAAACTCACTTAATTTATAATTTAGTTCTTAATCTTGTGTCTATCAATATATCAACTCTTTCAATTTTCTCTAAATTTCACGCTTAAGATTAAGTCCTAACTCCTTCAATATCATAATCTAATGGTATTCAAATAATATAATACATATATGATTTAATTAGGTATAATAATGTGTCAACTTGAATCATAAAGTGGTGACCGAATTTAGATGCATATATAATTAGCATCCTTAATTATTGAACACGGTACCAAAAATCTAAACTCGATGATTTATCCAAACCTAATGGCACTAAAATTAGTGTCATAATTAATCCCTGGCAGTATCACTATATTACTATTACCATTAAATACTTCACTAATTTCTAAAGAAAACAATTAAAAGGGGCCACGCTGCACTGAAGCAATCAATTTGCTTCCTTTAAGTTGAAAAAAAATCAGCCCTCACAACAATATAAAAATTGATACTTTCCTTCTACTAATACATATTTAAATAATAAATTGTTAAATATTCTACAATGTAACTTCTCAATTTTTGTGCAGCTTACCTGGAGAAACGGCTCCCTCCTTTACAGTTCGTCGATGCAGGTATGTTCCTGACTCTCTTTATTTTTCTAAAATAATTATGTACTAACCTATTTTTGTTATATATGGGCCAAAAATATAGGGTTTTAATTAAATTTCAGACCTGGCCCAATATTATCAATTAAATAAATTATTTAAAATTATTCGTCAATTAAATAATCAAAATTATCAAATAGCTCAAATAATTTTCAAATTATTTTTTTCAGGTCATTACATTATCCACCACTAAAAATCATGTTCGTCCTCGAACATAACGATGAAGAAAGAAGAATAATCAATGTTATCAAACACCTGAGGCATAATTTCCAGAATCAATATTTATCTCTCAAAGTGAGCTCCTCCTTAAGATCATTTCATCAAGATCCACTACTAAGAACTGGTTTTTCAAAAATAAAAATAAAAATAAAAAATAAAAAATAAATTGGAGGATTTATAAATCAGGAATTATACCAAACCACAGACTAACACATGAATCCATTATGAACTGAAACCTCTAAACCATAACAAAATATTTTCTCACATAACCGAGATAACCTTCTGAATCAATATTGGCTACAACCATAAGTGATCCTGAATCAACCACTAGACAATCATAGTGCACAAATCATCACAAATATTATCAAGATTTCCTTGTCACAACACAATCTTTTCACTAGTTTAAGTCATAAATATTTGATCTTTAGACATCGGGTAGTCATAAAGGGAGAATCAAACTTATCTAACCCAAAGAAGAAAATGAGTAAGTAACCACCTGGTAAACAATACCTCCAAGTATACAAGACCCTAACAACACTATCAGGAAAGATACTAGACAATTGTAACTCTTCATAGTAGCTCGTATATAAGTTTTCATAAGCAAGGTTATACGTGTAGAACTACTGGTATACATCAACTATTCAAAAAAAACACTAAATCTATTTATTCTGAAATGACTAAGTCTATCCAAGAATCCTACTCTATCAATAGGACATAAGAGGATCGGTACATCCGATCGACCACTAAGGATTCACCCATAGATATAGAAACACACGTGGACACATACATCTAATTATATTCCAAATTGTGTCCCAAAACACAGTAAATGTGTCACATAATGAGGTAAGCAAAAAAATCGAATAATACCATATATTCTCTCCATAGTGCTCATATCAAACATTCCATTTTAATGACTCACTCTCTTTTATTTTTAGTAACCCACAACCAGTCTAATCCTCATTAAGATATAACAAATACTTGATTCATCAAACCCTACATACTTCTCAAAATAATTCGTTAAAGTCAACACTCTTAATACTTACAAACATCATAACCTCATAGTCATTTACCTTACTCTCAAACTATCACTAGTATCAAAATATTCTTAGCAAACACATTGTAGCCTCTAAAAATTTCAAAATATGACTCTCTCTCTTTCCATTTAACCATTACATAACAGATATAAGTCACGCCCAAGAATTATAGCATTGATTTCAAATCTAAAGTACTTTTCTATCGAGGTACAATAATTGAATCACATTAAATGTCAACTTCACGCAAACTTTCACATACTATTTTGCAACTATCATTCATACCATCATGTACCTCGCTCATGCCAAAACTCAAAGAAAATCTTGGTCACTCCAATAATTCTGTATAGTATAAGCTCAAAATCCCTACTCACCATCAGATGCCTATGTAACACATCATGACAATCTATGTTATCTAAATAAATAGTAGTTTCAATCTCTCAAAATTCTCGATAACCCCGTATAACTGTAGGTCCATACTGTCGCATATCCATAAAAATTCATCTATCACTAAATAATTTAGCCCCACATAACAACACATAATCTTACAAACCTCACAATTTTTCATCCAAATCAAAAATCCAGTATTCATAAAAATTATTTATAAATTCCTAGTGAGGCCATACTGAACAAGTTCACATTCATAGTCATATTATAACTTATATATGAAAACCTTTACATCCTTTAACTTCAAACCAAGAGTCTATATGACATGTCTTATTCCTTTACATATCTCAAATTCTTTCCATGACACAAATTTTAAATACCTTAAACTCTTCAATACACCAGATTTTTTTTTCTTTCACTGACTTGCTTATCCATCTTATCATTTAACCCATAACCCATGATATTTTTACCTTATTCTTTAAATCAATAAAAAAAAAATTTTTTTTTTTACGTGAAACCCCATTTAGGTATAATAATCAAAAGTAACCAAATTTACTACTAAAAATATTTTTAAGTCTTTTCAAATAATTCACACTCAATGTGATCGATAATTTCTTACCTTATCAATTCATACCTTGACAAAACACACTACCACAAATTTAAACTCACCATGAAAAACTTGAATTTTGAATCAAACAATGTAACCCAATCCCTTTATCTATCAACATTAGCTCCTACCTTGATGATTTTTGTGAATTCACGTATCTTAACTTACCATTGATTGTCTCTTCATAGACCTTATTATATCTTTCACTAAAAATCCTACCACACGCCTTATCAACTCAAAATCACAAAAGAATTAATCATCATACTCGAGTTGAACGTCCGTACACTAAATTTCTCAAGTTTTATCCAATAGTTTTTAACCAATCTGATGATCCTGTGACACTAGAATATTATTTATAGCCAAATCAAAATGGATGGAATCACGTATCTCTGAACTGAATTCTCAACCCCTACGAAGATACCTCCTTAACCCTTACAATCAGAAAAATATTCTTACTCTTGCCTTTTTCCAAAGGCTACATTATATCCCACTAATTTATTATTTCTTCATTATGACTCTAACTCTTTTAAATTCTATTCGAGTGGTGTTTCAACACCTCCTACAAACTTTCCTTGCAACCACACTACTCACCCAATAATAGCCAACCATAACATTAGATTCTCCCAAGTTGTCATTCCCATATAAAAATCTATCTAACCAACAATCTTTATCATATAGTTCATCCCAATCACAATCGGGCACGAACTCTTACTGTCATTATACTCAGTTAACCCTTGCCATCAGCACAAAGTTAACTTGGTCATCGACATGACATCGAAAAACCAACTATACCAATCAAATTCAAAAAGACTAACAATTTTATATACACTTCTTTACAAAAGTTCTCAATTACGTTCACACAAGCACACTCGTTGAGACTTTCTTTATCTATAAGCTTGTCATCTTAATATCAATCTACTTTCATGGAGCTTACAGTGAAATGAGGACTCATTTTAAATCCTCAAGATACATTTCACAACCTTAACACATCAATATCATACCAAAGATCCACCACTAAAATTTTTCTTATAAATAATGTTTAACCCATCCATCCGTAGTAACAAGCTAGTAATTTTCTCAAAATAAATATAACATCAAATCTGATTATATGAGCATGTGCTACTATTGATAACTCCTTATGTAGTTAATATTCACGCTTAACAATCAACATATCCGTTTTCATATAACAGTAGTATCACATCGTGAAAATTTGTTACATTCATCACTTAAACACATCATACCTACCGAGAAGATCATATCCAAATAGATCACACATTTCTACCCATCAAATAGCTGTAAAAATATTACCAAATTCATTTCATATCTAGCCTAAGCTATATGTATTCTTTCGTAGGTCAGATAATATCAAGAGTAACATACTCCATAACTCTAACCAAATAAGAATTGGTACCATTGTAATAGTCATTTCATAACCATCTTTGGTATACACTCAATCTATAACACCACAAAAGAGTATCTGGCCTCAATTGGTGCAACAACATTCTTATCATTCGCTAAGCAACTCATACATATTATGACAACTTTTCTTACTGTGTTTTATCAAGTTGCATTGTTCATTATCTTGACATCAATTTAATTGGTTCACTTTCAATTATCGAACCACACATCATTTTCATAAGTATATCACTCCAACCCTAGTACCATATCTATCATCCAAGCCATACGCAACACCAACTACTGACATGAGGAACTACGTACGAGTCATCACATAATGAGAGGGAATGGAATGAAGCGATAAGAATAAAATCAGACCAAGTATGCACGATAGAGATTCAAGAAGTGAAGATTTTTCCTAAAAGTCACTATAGCCTCTCGAAGATAAGTACAGACGTCTCCGTACCGATCCTCGAGACTCTACTTAGACTCGACTTGTATACACGTGAGACCTAAAAACCTGGGGCTCTGATACCATGTTGTCATGACCCAAAAATGAGCGTGATGGCACTCATCTTATCCCTCCAAGACAAGTCAGCCTAAAACTCGACCATTACAATAAAAATGCGGAAATTTGAGAAATCAATTCAAAACACCCCCAAAATCTGGTTGTCACGTGTACAAGCCTCTAAAGAATTATAATTGATTCATAAGAAACGCAAATCTCAAATGAACTTGTTTCTAGAATAGAACAAGGTCATAACTAAGGAGAAAGAAAGTACGCTGAGATGACAAACAACTACCTCACAAATCTCCAAGAAGCCTCAGACAAGGAGAAGAGAAATATCACAAAGTCCGGGCTAGTAACCTACAAAAAAATTGTAGTAGCAAGGGTGAGTACCAAACCACACGGTACCCAGCAAGTAAACGTCTAAACTCAAGCTAAGGATAAAATACGGGTACTCCTTACACACCAACCAAACCTCCATACCTACAACCTGCATAACAATTAACCCAACCTAACAGTTCACAATTTTCATAGCATCCAACTCTTCAAAATCATTTTAACAAATTACACAACCTTAACTATAACTCAATATTCAAAAATCACAAACTTTCACAAAAAGGCACTCAGAATATCAGCAACACACAAGATCAAGTTCGTCAAATAGAGGTAATCAAATATCAAGTACTTCCCAACCACCAATAAAACACATAATCATCAAGAATGAAGAATGTCATGGGATGCAATGCAATATGACACCATGAAGTGATATGCCTCAGAATACCAATTTCTCTCTCAACCGTATATACATGATACTCCTCGGAAATACATCGAGAGTTCATGACCCATGGGGGACTCGGGAGGTCCATATACCGACACGGACGATCTCCACGTGTCTATGCGGACGATCTCAACGCACTATCATAAATCAAACAAATTCGCACGGACGATCTCCACGTGCCCAAATCATAATCATAACTTTTCTATTGCACGGACGATCTCCACGTGCCCAAAATAATCATAACTCGATCTCAACACGGACGATCTCCACGTGTTAGACCCTTACTCATACCCAGTCTCATGTCAATGCATGTGCACAATATGATATCAAATAAAGGAGATGATGCAACATCTCAATAAACCAAATGTCGCTATAACATATAATCGCCTCAATTATCACATTTATACGGTTTCAGTAAAGAATACAATCACAATCAAATCAATAATATTTCAGTTAATGTCCATATGTTTTGGTATTCTCGGATTACAATTCACATTCTATAGTAATAAACCTTCCCATTATAACACCGGTACTCGTACCATTCTCAACACATCACATACAACAAATAATCACATTGTCTTTTATTGCCCCCTTTTATCATTAGAATTAATCAATGTGGACAAGTCAACCCTCACCAAGTCCCATTACTCCCAAACATATACCACAAGGAAAACACGCATTTCATACACTTAGCAAGGGTTTAGAAATCCACTTGCCTCAAATTGTCGAACAATCACTCCGGAACTTGAGTCTTTCCCTTTCATTCAACCTCCAAATAAATGCAATCTATTCAAATAAGTAATTACAATAAGACTTTCGAACTAACAATAATCATATTACTATAGGTCTAGCCTAGACCCAAAAACTCACTTAATTTATAATTTAGTTCTTAATCTTTGTGTCTATCAATATATCAACTCTTTCAATTTTCTCTAAATTTCACGCTTAAGATTAAGTCCTAACTCCTTCAATATCATAATCTAATGGTATTCAAATAATATAATACATATATATTTAATTAGGTATAATAATGTGTCAACTTGAATCATAAAGTGGTGACCGAATTTAGATGCATATATAATTAGCATCCTTAATTATTGAACACGGTACCAAAAATCTAAACTCGATGATTTATCCAAACCTAATGGCACTAAAATTAGTGTCATAATTAATCCCTGGCAGTATCACTATATTACTATAAAATTTCACAACTAAAATTCATTACCATTAACATACTATCACTAATTTCTTATTTTAAAGAAAACAATTAAAAGGGGCCACGCTGCACTGAAGCAATCAATTTGCTTCCTTTAAGTTGAAAAAAAATCAGCCCTCACAACAATATAAAAATTGATACTTTCCTTCTACTAATATATATTTAAATAATAAATTGTTAAATATTCTACAATGTAACTTCTCAATTTTTGTGCAGCTTACCTGGAGAAACGGCTCCCTCCTTTACAGTTCGTCGATGCAGGTATGTTCCTGACTCTCTTTATTTTTCTAAAATAATTATGTACTAACCTATTTTTGTTATATATGGGCCAAAAATATAGGGTTTTAATTAAATTTCAGACCTGGACCAATATTATCAATCAAATAAATTATTTAAAATTATTCGTCAATTAAATAATCAAAATTATCAAATAGCTCAAATAATTTTCAAATTATTTTTTCAGGTCATTACATTATCCACCACTAAAAATCATGTTCGTCCTCGAACATAACGATGAAGAAAGAAGAATAATCAATGTTATCAAACACCTGAGGCATAATTTCCAGAATCAATATTTATCTCTCAAAGTGAGCTCCTCCTTAAGATCATTTCATCAAGATCCACTACTAAGAACTGCTTTTTCGAAAATAAAAATAAAAATAAAAAATAAAAAATAAATTGGAGGATTTATAAATCAGGAATTATACCAAACCACAGACTAACACATGAATCCATTATGAACTGAAACCTCTAAACCATAACAAAATATTTTCTCACATAACCGAGATAACCTTCTGAATCAATATTGGCTACAACCATAAGTGATCCTGAATCAACCACTAGACAATCATAGTGCACAAATCATCACAAATATTATCAAGATTTCCTTGTCACAACACAATCTTTTCACTAGTTTAAGTCATAAATATTTGATCTTTAGACATCGGGTAGTCATAAAGGGAGAATCAAACTTATCTAACCCAAAGAAGAAAATGAGTAAGTAACCACCTGGTAAACAATACCTCCAAGTATACAAGACCCTAACAACACTATCAGGAAAGATACTAGACAATTGTAACTCTTCATAGTAGCTCGTATATAAGTTTTCATAAGCAAGGTTATACGTGTAGAACTACTGGTATACATCAACTATTCAAAAAAAACACTAAATCTATTTATTCTGAAATGACTAAGTCTATCCAAGAATCCTACTCTATCAATAGGACATAAGAGGATCGGTACATCCGATCGACCACTAAGGATTCACCCATAGATATAGAAACACACGTGGACACATACATCTAATTATATTCCAAATTGTGTCCCAAAACACAGTAAATGTGTCACATAATGAGGTAAGCAAAAAAATCGAATAATACCATATATTCTCTCCATAGTGCTCATATCAAACATTCCATTTTAATGACTCACTCTCTTTTATTTTTAGTAACCCACAACCAGTCTAATCCTCATTAAGATATAACAAATACTTGATTCATCAAACCCTACATACTTCTCAAAATAATTCGTTAAAGTCAACACTCTTAATACTTACAAACATCATAACCTCATAGTCATTTACCTTACTCTCAAACTATCACTAGTATCAAAATATTCTTAGCAAACACATTGTAGCCTCTAAAAATTTCAAAATATGACTCTCTCTCTTTCCATTTAACCATTACATAACAGATATAAGTCACGCCCAAGAATTATAGCATTGATTTCAAATCTAAAGTACTTTTCTATCGAGGTACAATAATTGAATCACATTAAATGTCAACTTCACGCAAACTTTCACATACTATTTTGCAACTATCATTCATACCATCATGTACCTCGCTCATGCCAAAACTCAAAGAAAATCTTGGTCACTCCAATAATTCTGTATAGTATAAGCTCAAAATCCCTACTCACCATCAGATGCCTATGTAACACATCATGACAATCTATGTTATCTAAATAAATAGTAGTTTCAATCTCTCAAAATTCTCGATAACCCCGTATAACTGTAGGTCCATACTGTCGCATATCCATAAAAATTCATCTATCACTAAATAATTTAGCCCCACATAACAACACATAATCTTACAAACCTCACAATTTTTCATCCAAATCAAAAATCCAATATTCATAAAAATTATAAATTCCTAGTGAGGCCATACTGAACAAGTTCACATCCATAGTCATATTATAACTTATATATGAAAACCTTTACATCCTTTAACTTCAAACCAAGAGTCTATATGACATGTCTTATTCCTTTACATATCTCAAATTCTTTCCATGACACAAATTTTAAATACCTTAAACTCTTCAATACACCAGATTTTTTTTTCTTTCACTGACTTGCTTATCCATCTTATCATTTAACCCATAACCCATGATATTTTTACCTTATCCTTTAAATCAATAAAAAAAATTTTTTTTTTTACGTGAAACCCCATTTAGGTATAATAATCAAAAGTAACCAAATTTACTACTAAAAATATTTTTAAGTCTTTTCAAATAATTCACACTCAATGTGATCGATAATTTCTTACCTTATCAATTCATACCTTGACAAAACACACTACCACAAATTTAAACTCACCATGAAAAACTTGAATTTTGAATCAAACAATGTAACCCAATCCCTTTATCTATCAACATTAGCTCCTACCTTGATGATTTTTGTGAATTCACGTATCTTAACTTACCATTGATTGTCTCTTCATAGACCTTATTATATCTTTCACTAAAAATCCTACCACACTCCTTATCAACTCAAAATCACAAAAGAATTAATCATCATACTCGAGTTGAACGTCCGTACACTAAATTTCTCAAGTTTTATCCAATAGTTTTAACCAATCTGATGATCCTGTGACACTAGAATATTATTTATAGCCAAATCAAAATGGATGGAATCACGTATCTCTGAACTGAATTCTCAACCCCTACGAAGATACCTCCTTAACCCTTACAATCAGAAAAATATTCTTACTCTTGCCTTTTTCCAAAGGCTACATTATATCCCACTAATTTATTATTTCTTCATTATGACTCTAACTCTTTTAAATTCTATTCGAGTGGTGTTTCAACACCTCCTACAAACTTTCCTTGCAACCACACTACTCACCCAATAATAGCCAACCATAACATTAGATTCTCCCAAGTTGTCATTCCCATATAAAAATCTATCTAACCAACAATCTTTATCATATAGTTCATCCCAATCACAATCGGGCACGAACTCTTACTGTCATTATACTCAGTTAACCCTTGCCATCAGCACAAAGTTAACTTGGTCATCGACATGACATCGAAAAACCAACTATACCAATCAAATTCAAAAAGACTAACAATTTTATATACACTTCTTTACAAAAGTTCTCAATTACGTTCACACAAGCACACTCGTTGAGACTTTCTTTATCTATAAGCTTGTCATCTTAATATCAATCTACTTTCATGGAGCTTACAGTGAAATGAGGACTCATTTTAAATCCTCAAGATACATTTCACAACCTTAACACATCAATATCATACCAAAGATCCACCACTAAAATTTTTCTTATAAATAATGTTTAACCCATCCATCCGTAGTAACAAGCTAGTAATTTTTTCAAAATAAATATAACATCAAATCTGATTATATGAGCATGTGCTACTATTGATAACTCCTTATGTAGTTAATATTCACGCTTAACAATCAACATATCCGTTTTCATATAACAGTAGTATCACATCGTGAAAATTTGTTACATTCATCACTTAAACACATCATACCTACCGAGAAGATCATATCCAAATAGATCACACATTTCTACCCATCAAATAGCTGTAAAAATATTACCAAATTCATTTCATATCTAGCCTAAGCTATATGTATTCTTTCGTAGGTCAGATAATATCAAGAGTAACATACTCCATAACTCTAACCAAATAAGAATTGGTACCATTGTAATAGTCATTTCATAACCATCTTTGGTATACGCTCAATCTATAACACCACAAAAGAGTATCTGGCCTCAATTGGTGCAACAACATTCTTATCATTCGCTAAGCAACTCATACATATTATGACAACTTTTCTTACTGTGTTTTATCAAGTTGCATTGTTCATTATCTTGACATCAATTTAATTGGTTCACTTTCAATTATCGAACCACACATCATTTTCATAAGTATATCACTCCAACCCTAGTACCATATCTATCATCCAAGCCATACGCAACACCAACTACTGACATGAGGAACTACGTACGAGTCATCACATAATGAGAGGGAATGAATGAAGCGATAAGAATAAATCAGACCAAGTATGCACGATAGAGATTCAAGAAGTGAAGATTTTTCCTAAAAGTCACTATAGCCTCTCGAAGATAAGTACAGACGTCTCCGTACCGATCCTCGAGACTCTACTTAGACTCGACTTGTATACACGTGAGACCTAAAAACCTGGGGCTCTGATACCATGTTGTCATGACCCAAAAATGAGCGTGATGGCACTCATCTTATCCCTCCAAGACAAGTCAGCCTAAAAATCGACCATTACAATAAAAATGCGGAAATTTGAGAAATCAATTCAAAACACCCCCAAAATCTGGTTGTCACGTGTACAAGCCTCTAAAGAATTATAATTGATTCATAAGAAACGCAAATCTCAAATGAAATTGTTTCTAGAATAGAACAAGGTCATAACTAAGGAGAAAGAAAGTACGCTGAGACGACAAACAACCACCTCACAAATCTCCAAGAAGCCTCAGACAAGGAGAAGAGAAATATCACAAAGTCCGGGCTAGTAACCTACAAAAAAATTATAGTAGCAAGGGGTGAGTACCAAACCACACGGTACCCAGCAAGTAAACGTCTAAACTCAAGCTAAAAGGATAAAATACGGGTACTCCTTACACACCAACCAAACCTCCACACCTACAACCTGCATAACAATTAACCCAACCTAACAGTTCACAATTTTCATAGCATCCAACTCTTCAAAATCATTTTAACAAATTACACAACCTTAACTATAACTCAATATTCAAAAATCACAAACTTTCACAAAAAGGCACTCAGAATATCAGCAACACACAAGATCAAGTTCGTCAAATAGAGGTAATCAAATATCAAGTACTTCCCAACCACCAATAAAACACATAATCATCAAGAATGAAGAATGTCATGGGATGCAATGCAATATGACACCATGAAGTGATATGCCTCAGAATACCAATTTCTCTCTCAACCGTATATACATGATACTCCTCGGAAATACATCGAGAGTTCATGACCCATGGGAGACTCGTGAGGTCCATATACCGACACGGACGATCTCCACGTGTCTATGCGGACGATCTCAACGCACTATCATAAATCAAACAAATTTGCACGGACGATCTCCACGTGCCCAAAATAATCATAACTCGATCTCAACACGGACGATCTCCACGTGTTAGACCCTTACTCATACCCAGTCTCATGTCAATGCATGTGCACAATATGATATCAAATAAAGGAGATGATGCAACATCTCAATAAACCAAATGTCGCTATAACATATAATCGCCTCAATTATCACATTTATACGGTTTCAGTAAAGAATACAATCATAATCAAATCAATAATATTTCAGTTAATGTCCATATGTTTTGGTATTTTCGGATTACAATTCACATTCTATAGTAATAAACCTTCCCATTATAACACCGGTACTCGTACCATTCTCAACACATCACATACAACAAATAATCACATTGTCTTTTATTGCCCCCTTTTATCATTAGAATTAATCAATGTGGACAAGTCAACCCTTCACCAAGTCCCATTACTCCCAAACATATACCACAAGGAAAATACGCATTTCATACACTTAGCAAGGGTTTAGAAATCCACTTGCCTCAAATTGTCGAACAATCACTCCGGAACTTGAGTCTTTCCCTTTCATTCAACCTCCAAATAAATGCAATCTATTCAAATAAGTAATTACAATAAGACTTTCGAACTAACAATAATCATATTACTATAGGTCTAGCCTAGACCCAAAAACTCACTTAATTTATAATTTAGTTCTTAATCTTTGTGTCTATCAATATATCAACTCTTTCAATTTTCTCTAAATTTCACGCTTAAGATTAAGTCCTAACTCCTTCAATATCATAATCTAATGGTATTCAAATAATATAATACATATATTATTTAATTAGGTATAATAATGTGTCAACTTGAATCATAAAGTGGTGACCGAATTTAGATGCATATATAATTAGCATCCTTAATTATTGAACACGGTACCAAAAATCTAAACTCGATGATTTATCCAAACCGAATGGCACTAAAATTAGTGTCATAATTAATCCCTGGCAGTATCACTATATTACTATAAAATTTCACAACTAAAATTCATTACCATTAACATATTATCACTAATTTCTTATTTTAAAGAAAACAATTAAAAGGGGCCACGCTGCACTGAAGCAATCAATTTCCTTCCTTTAAGTTGAAAAAAAATCAGCCCTCACAATAATATAAAAATTGATACTTTCCTTCTACTAATATATATTTAAATAATAAATTGTTAAATATTCTACAATGTAACTTCTCAATTTTTGTGCAGCTTACCTGGAGAAACGGCTCCCTCCTTTACAGTTCGTCGATGCAGGTATGTTCCTGACTCTCTTTATTTTTCTAAAATAATTATGTACTAACCTATTTTTGTTATATATGGGCCAAAAATATAGGGTTTTAATTAAATTTCAGACCTGGCCCAATATTATCAATTAAATAAATTATTTAAAATTATTCGTCAATTAAATAATCAAAATTATCAAATAGCTCAAATAATTTTCAAATTATTTTTTTCAGGTCATTACAGTTAAACACGGTGAAGTTTGGCATTTTAGCTAAGCAATTTTTTGATGGATTAACCAATTATGGGATATTGAGTGATGAACTTGTAGAAGTGGTAGCTATAAGAAAGAAAGTAGTGAAGGAAACCACGATAGCAATTTGGATTGCTAGTTTATCCATTAATATTTTCTTAAATTCATATTTAAGGTTAGTTAACATTTCTCTTTCTTGACCTTTCTAGTAAGGTTCTAACTTAAAAAACTCTTAATTAGCATTCCTATATTCCATTATGCTAATCTAGGAATTCTTCCTTTTTGCTCCCATTCTTTGTCCTCAATCAATTGAACTATTTTTATTTTTCGAGTTATCCCAATACATTGTTCGTATATTTATGCAAAGCATCTCTGCTATATCTCTTTGAACTTTTCAATATTTATTATAACGATAATGTGAAATCACTATGACCATAAAAAAATTCTTTCAAATGTACTTCATCTCTTTTAAAGACTCATTGTCCGTCACTTGCAATACAATTTTCTTACTTAAATTGTCTTGCTTATAGAAAGTAAGATACGTCAGTATTGAAGATGGAAGTATGATTAAGGTAAGAGTTCTTTTTATTCCCTTTAGTTAATGATGAAAGAGAATATGAATTATTTGTCTCGAGATGATAATTTTGTGCCCTCCTAATTTGATGCACATAATTCCTTTTTGTACTAAAAAAAGGTTGAAGGTATAGTCGATAAGTTGGAGACCTAGCATGGATCTATCATCCACATCTTCTTTTACATATTTGCACATTCTTCATGCAATGCAATACAAACCAAAGGTAGGATTTTCTACCTTTAAGTTCGTGACATAAGTACTTGAACATGAGCAAGGTTTCAATGTTTACCAGATTCCTCTACTATATAAGTCTAATGGTTATGGGGACTCAATTACTTTACATTTTCTTGATTACATGGTATTAGAGTTTGATATCTAAAGAGTAAATAGTCCTTGGTCATTGTGCAGATTGGGGGACGTAATTTCATTAGATTCATACTGTTCTCATATTTTTGGAGTAACTAGAAAACTCTTCAAGATTACTTCATCTTTGGTGATCAAAAAATCTCTTCTCATTATCTACAATAGATGGAGTTATTATTTCTTACATTCCTAAAAAAATCCGAATTTAAGTAGTTGCGAAGGAGTATGAAGGTATTTTCTGTATGGGAACTCACGAAAATCTTTGCAATTTCATATTTTAACTATTTTGAAAATATTACATGATTCACATTTCTTTAGCATATTCGATATTTCTATAACTTCCTAAATAACCCCGAAAACCTTTTTTTAAAAGATTATTTTTTGGTCACATAGGCCATTTTATTAATTATCAAAAAGTGAAAATAAAGTTTTGTCCCAAGCCCAAACTAATCTGATTAGGGTAAAACCCACTTTCATTAACTCTATCAATAAAAGCTAACTTTAACATCCTCTTAAGCTCACTTTCATTTCATCTTACTATGCTGCCTCCTAGCTCACGACTGAATGTTACTCTACTCCTTCTTCTCTTGTGGGCTATACCAAGTCCCTATTCCAACATTCTCATCTCTCTTCTTATCATACAAGATGTGTCACTCAACCAAGCTAACGTAACTTCTATCTTTTCCCTTCCTTTATTCATCATTATTCTAACTCTTTGTTGCTTATCCATGTGAAATAATTTGTTGTTGAAAAAAAATTATTCTAGATTTTTGAAATTTTCTTTTGAGTTTATAAAATGGTAAAAGGGAAAAGTCATTTATGAGGAGAATCAAAGGAACTCTTTAGTTTCTTACCTAGAAGATGTGAATTACTTTGTTCCAAATCACATATGTAGTCAATAAATATATATATATATATATATATATATATATATATATATATATATATATATATATATATATATATAAAAACTAGTTTAGACGCACGTGCGTTGCACGTTATTATCAAACCACGTACCACACTATTTTTAAAAATAAAGTAAATATTATTAATATTAAAAAAATCACTATTAAAATATCTTAGTTACACCTCTTAAATATACTTTCTCCTCCCTTCTCTTTAGTATGATACTTTGATACTATTGTATTGTTGGTGTTGTTTATTTTTAATATAATATATTATAAATAATTATTGTTATAAAATATAGAAGATGTACTAAATTGATGTTTTTAGTTGGAATATTAGATTAATTTAACATTCATGTTAAGGAGTATTCTAATTTGACGCACCCAAGAGATTGTTCACGTCTATAAATCAATCTTGATGTTCTAAGAGAAGTAGATCTAAGAACATAAAAAAAAAAAAAAAAAGTGAGGAAACCCCTTCATTTATAGTTAAAATGTGTAGTAATAGTATGTGCATATTGTTCCATCATAAAAATATAGAAGATATACTAAATAGGATGTTTAAGAAGAAGATGAATAAGGAATGCTTTTTAAAAAAAATACAATTTACAAATATGACCTTCCGGGTCATTACATTATTAATTATCAAAAAAAAAAAAGTTTTGTCCCAAGCCCAACCTAATCTGATTAGGGTAAAGCCCATTTTCATTAACCCTATCTGTAAAAGCTAACTTCAACATCCTCTTCAGCTCACTTTCATTTTTTGTTACTATGATGCTTCCTTGCTCACGACTGAATGTTACTCTACGCCTTCTTCTCTTGTGGGTTGTACCAACTCCCTATTCCAACGTTCTCATCTCTCTTCTTCTCATACAAGATGTGTCACACAACCAAGATAACGTAACTCCTATCTTTTCCCTTCCTTTATTCATCACTATTCTAACTCTTTGTTGCTTATCCATGTGAAATAATTTGTTGTTGAAAAAAATTATTCTAGAATTTTGAATTATTATTTTTTTAGTTTAAAAAATGGCAAAAGGGAAAAGTCATTTATAGGGAGAATCAAAGGAACTCTTTAGTTTCTTACTTAGAAGATGTGAATTACTTTATTCCAAATCACACATGTAGTCAATAAACATTATATATATATATATACATATATATATACATATATAAACTAGTTTAGACGCACGTGCGTTGCACGTTATTATCAAACCACGTACCACACTATTTTTAAAAATAAAGTAAATATTATTAATATTTAAAAAATCACTATTAAAATGTCTTAGTTACACCTCTTAAATATACTTTCTCCTCCCTTCTCTTTAGTATGATACTTTGATACTATCGTATTGTTGGTGTTGTTACTTTTAATATAATATAATATAAATAATTATTGTTATAAAATATAGAAGATGTACTAAATTGATGTTTTTAGTTGGAATATTCGATTAATTTAACATTCATGTTAAGGAGTATTATAATTTCACGAACCCATGAGATTGTTCACGTCTATAAATCAATCTTGATGTTCTAAGAGAAGTAGATCTAAGAACATAAAAAAAAATTGTTTAAAAAAGTGAGGAAACCCCTTCATTTATAGTTAAAATGTGTAGTAATAGTATGTGCATATTGTTCCATCATAAAAATATAGAAGATATACTAAATAGGATGTTTAAGAAGAAGATGAATAAGGAATGCTTTTTAAAAAAAAATACAATTTACAAATATGACCTTCCGGGTCATTACATTATTAATTATCAAAAAAAAAAACGTTTTGTCCCAAGCCCAACCTAATCTGATTAGGGTAAAGCGCATTTTCATTAACCCTATCTGTAAAAGCTAACTTCAACATCCTCTTCAGCTCACTTTCATTTCTTGTTACTATGATGCTTCCTTGCTCACGACTGAATGTTACTCTACTCCTTCTTCTCCTGTGGGTTGTACCAACTCCCTATTTCAACGTTCTCATCTCTCTTCTTCTCATACAAGATGTGTCACACAACCAAGATAACGTAACTCCTATATTTTCCCTTCCTTTATTCATCACTATTCTAACTCTTTGTTGCTTATCCATGTGAAATAATTTGTTGTTGAAAAAAAATTATTCTACAATTTTGACATTTTTTTTTTTGTTTAAACAACGGTAAAAGGGAAAAGTCATTTATGGGGAGAATCAAAGGAACTCTTTAGTTTCTTACCTAGAAGATGTGAATTACTTTATTCCAAATCACACGTGTAGTCATATATATATATATATATATATATATATATATATATATATATATATATATATATATATATATATATATATATATATATACTTAGTTACACCTCTTAAATACACTTTCTCCTCCCTTCTCTTTAGTATGATACTTTGATACTATTGTATTGTTGGTGTTGTTACTTTTAATATAATATAATATAAATAATTATTGTTATAAAATATAGAAGATGTATTAAATTGATGTTTTTAGTTGGAATATTAGATTTATTTAACATTCATGTTAAGGAGTATTCTAATTTCACAACCCATGAGATTGTTCACGTCTATAAATCAATCTTGATGTTCTAAGAGAAGTAGATCTAAGAACATAAAAAAAATAGATTAAAAATGTGAGGAAACCCCTTCATTTATAGTTAAAATGTGTAGTAATAGTATGTGCATATTGTTCCATCATAAAAATATAGAAGATATACTAAATAGGATGTTTAAGAAAAAGATGAATAAGGAATGCTTTTTAAAAAAAAATACAATTTACAAATATGACGGGTCATTACATTATTAATTATCAAAAAAAAAAAAGTTTTGTCCCAAGCCCAACCTAATCTGATTAGGGTAAAGCCCATTTTCATTAACCCTATCTGTAAAAGCTAACTTCAACATCCTCTTCAGCTCACTTTCATTTCTTGTTACTATGATGCCTCCTTGCTCACTACTGAATGTTAATCTACGCCTTCTTCTCTTGTGGGTTGTACCGACTCCCTATTGCAACGTTCTCCTCTCTCTTCTTCTCATACAAGATGTGTCACACAACCAAGGTAACGTAACTCCTATCTTTTCCCTTCCTTTATTCATCACTATTCTAACTCTTTGTTGATTATCCATGTGAAATAATTTGTTGTTGAAAAAACATTATTCTAGAATGTTGATTTATTCTTTTTTAGTTTAAAAAATGGTAAAAGGGAAAAGTCATTTATGGGGAGAATCAAAGGAACTCTTTAGTTTCTTACCTAGAAGATGTGAATTACTTTATTCCAAATCACACATCTAGTCAATAAACATTATATATATATATATATATATATATATATATATATATATATATATATATATATATATATATATATATATTAGTTTTGACGCACGTGCGTTGCACGTGAATATCAAACCACGTACCACAGTATTTTTAAAAATAAAGTAAATATTATTAAAATAAAAAAATCACTATTAATATATCTTAGTTACACCTCTTAAATATATTTTCTCCTCCCTTTTCTTTAGTATGGTACTTTGTTATTATTGTATTGTTGGTATTTTTACTTTTAATATAATATAATATAAATAATTATTGTTATAAAATACAGAAGTTGTACTAAATTTGATGTTTTTAGTTAGAATATTAGATTAATTTAACATTCATGTTAGGGAGTATTCTAATTTCACTAACCCATAAGATTATCACGTCTATAAATCAATCTTGAGGTTGTAAGAGAAGAAGATCTAAGAACATAAAAAAAATATAGTTTAAAAATGTGAGAAAACCCCTTCATTTATAGTTAAAATGTGTAGTAATAGTATGTGAACGTTTTCTATCCTAAAAATATACAAGATATACTGAATAGGATGTTTTAAGAAGAAGATGAATAAGGAATACTTTTTTTTTAAAAAAAAACAGTTTAAAAATTTGAGGAAAACCCTCTTTTTATAGCCAACAAAGGGTAGTGTATTAAAAACTACTTATTGTGCATTATCAAAAAGATGTCACAACTGTTTAGAAAACTCCCAACCCTTTAGAAAGGTCACAACTCATCAGAAAAGTCATAACTCTTTGGAAATGTCACAACCCTTCGGAAATGTTACAACTGTTCCAAAAAGTCGCAACCCTATTGAAAAGTCACAACCCTTCTAAAAGCTCACAACTCATCTGGAAAGTTATAACTCTTCGAAAATGCCAAACCCTTCAATGTGAAAATGTGTATGTATTTAATATAATATAGTATAATAGACACCATGATTTTTTAAGCTATTTGATCGAGATTTCGTATCATATTTCGTTTGATCTAATTCACACCATGATTTTTTTAAGCTATATATCTTTTTCCTAAAATTCATTATTTGTGTAGTTGATATTTTTTGTCACACAAAGTATGTAATTTTTCTTTTACATTTTCATTGCTGATGAGTATTTAAGCACCATTATATGAGCATATAATTCTCCTAAGATATATGTTGTGAACTCTTTCCTACAGTTAATAGGAAATTCTAAGTTGTCATATATAATGTATGAGTGAAAAGGTTATAAATACACTATACACATATACAATCTTTCGATTCAATCAACTCCCATATTTAACTTCAAGTTTTTATGGTGGATCACAATAAAATAATATAACATATGGTTGAATACCTCGAATAGTAAAAGATATGAAAGAATTTTTAGTGCACTATTAAGGGGAATTTGAAATATTTTTATTTTTTTGCTCCCTAATCATATATTTATATTAAACAGAACTCTAGGACCGCCTACGTGGCACCACCACAAGCTAGAATTTCCTTTTAAATTTATTTATTTTCAAAAATAGCCTTCCCCTTTCTTGAAAGATGTGACTTTTATGAAAAATCCAGGGTCAAATGCTTTCTTTCGAATGTTGTTAAGAAAATTAAAAGTAGGAAGTTGTATACATTCCACAACATTGCAATTTTTTAAAATACAATAACCAAGAAATTTATTTGACTCTAAATTTTAAGATGGATCTGAACATATATAATTTACATGGTGTAATTTTCCATTTTATCGTTGATATCAATTGATCTTCTATGTTGACAATCATCTCTTTTAAATTATGACTATATCAAATAATGTTATATCAACTTAATTTATAGCAATGAATGGAACAAAAATTAATTAGATTCAAACAAAGTGATTCTATACACCTTATTGGTGATACATATCACACTCTATGTCTCCGTTGGCTCCACTAAAATAATCTGAAGTAAAAAACTTAAAACATCATATGCTAGCCAAAATTAATCTTATTCACAATATTTGTTTTCTAATAAGGGGATTTTAAATAACTAAAATTATAAATGTTTCACATGCAAATGATTATTCCATTATAATCTCACAGGTTAGGTATGAGAAGAATAGTATTGACACAGAGCCTACTCCTATCTTGGAGGATAGGAAGGTTGTTTTTGATACACCATCAGTTCAAATCAATACAAGAATGAAGAAATCAAGAAAATAATACTACACTTGTCCATACAAATCAAATTAATTGGAGTCAAGTGTAGGAAAAATGGAAAGTCCAGAACTATATGATTACTCACTTGATGTTGGAATGCCAACAATCTTGATTCCTTCAGGATTTGCCTCACTTACAAACAGTTTCGTCGCTTTGCATGTCCTTATTCTTTATCTTGTTCTGGATTCAAAGAATCTGTAATTTTGATTAAGTTTCACAATTCTCAAATCATAAGTTACTATCGAACAAAATTTGCAGCCTACAACTGATCATGACAAAACAAAAGTTAAAATATATAGAGGTTCAAATATAAAATTTTAAAGGTCTATTGAATAAAAATTATCACCTAAGTAAAACTTAAAAGGTAGGAGAGGAAAGTGCAGTATTTATAGACAACAAAGAGTAGTGTGAACAAATGATTATTGTGTCTGACCAGAAATGTTACAACTATTTGATAAAGTTACAGCCCTTCGAAAAGGTCAAAAACTTTTATAAAAGTCACAACTGTTCATAAAAGTGACAACTCTTCATAAAAGTGCTAACTTTTTATAAAACTCACAATTTTTCGCAAAGGCTATAACTCTTTGGAAAAGTTACAACCTTTTGGAAAGGTTACAACCTTTCATAATAGGCATAACTTTTCATAAAAGTGACACTCTTCATAAAAGTCACAATTTTCATGAAAGGAGAAGACTATTTTGGAAATTAAATAAATTGAAAGGAATCCTGATTTGTAGTGGCGCCACATAGGCGGTCTTATGGTTCTCATATATATATATATATATATATATATATATATATATATATATATATATATATGATTATTATTAGTGGGAAGCTCCAAAGTAAAAGGTTGAATTACTATTTTGCCGTTTTACTAAATTAAAATTGGATTATCATTTAATTATATACAAATATTTTAATTATATAATTGCATAATTTAAGTCCTTTAACCCTTTAATAATTAAATTATTATTTCTTGATAAATGAGTACATTGATATTGTTTTTATTCTTTATCATGTTTCTCATAAAGGAAGAATTTGAAAAGTTACGATAGATAAAAACAATGTATCCATCATCATATCATATCATTCATATACTATATTATTATTATTTTATTTTTTATTATCATATATCATCAATAATATTGTATAATTATTATTTTATTTTATATTATAAGTAGGCAGATGCTTTGTCTAAAGTTGGATTAAGAAAACGCCCTTCAACTTTTTAATTATCACTAGTTTTACGGCACGTGCGTTGCACATGCATATTGTATATATAGTATATGATATTGTAAAATAGAATTTAATATTACTAAATTAAATCTTTTTAGTAAATAATTATAATTTAAAGAACATAGGACAAGTGCTTTTAAATGATTTATAAAGATTGTCATAGATTTATCTGTATTTTGAGATCAAAATGAGCAAAATTATTAAACATTTCAAAATAGATTTAAAGTTTTGATTTGGAGAGAAAGTGAGATTTCTTTAGAAGTACTATTATTTAGTTCACTCAATTTTGTAAAAAAAATCTAACCAGGACAATTTTTTTAAAATGTCAATACAAAAAATGTCACAAATAGTCTTTCCTCTTGAGGCTATGAACATAAATGATGGACACTATTTAAGTATATTTTTTCTCTTAAATATTCAGACTTCAAATTTAGTATGTGCATGACACTAATTAGGATTACCATAAATATTTCAATATTTTATGTTATACGTAATCTATCGACAATTAATATTTGAGTAAGACTATCATAGACAGGTTTGAGTGTATATCAAAATATTGTTATGACGATGATGGTTAAATTGAGATTTGAGTGTATGTCAAATATTTCGCTTCATAAATTCTTTGATTTAGATATTCATACATTAGTAGCATAATTTTATTTTAATATATGAACAACATCACCTTGGTGAAAAATATTTAATATTTTTATGTTTCTACCTTATTTTTGTAGAATTAAAATCTTCTCTTTTTTAGTGCCGCATACATGTGATATAATTGATGTCTAATGAAAGTATCAAGAATCTTATAGAAGTTGTACCCTGATATAATATGTTAAATTTTTTCAATATTAAAAATTAATAGATGATTTTAAAGTAATTTAATTTAAGATTAGTTTAAGGTCAAACACTATTTTCTTATCTATTTTTATATATAGATAACAAGGAGTCTATCTTGTGACATAAAATTTTCTCAAATGAAAATGAACACAAAATATAGGGGAAAATATACAGAACGATACATAGACAATTATAAAGGAAGAAGAAAATATATTTTCATGCTATATTCACTATAGTATTTCATTTGATTAAAATCTCTTATCACCGACACATTACTTTCTTCATTCATATTTACATATATATATATATATATATATATATGAAAAAATGACAAATTTTTTTGGATTAAACTTTGAAAAATTTGTGCATATCAGAGTGGAAAATATAAAGAAAAAGGAAATAAAGCTAGTATAGATATTGAAATTCTAGCTGTAATATATGGATTAAATAGTTTTAGAATATATATTTTAAATAAATCAAAAATACTAGTAAGAACAGACTGTGAAGCTATAGTAAAGTTTCATCAAAAAATAAATGATAAAAATAGTAGTAGAAGAAGATGGTTAAATTTTTAGATACAATATCTATTTATCAATCTATAACATTTGAACATATAAAAGGAAATGATAATCATATAGCAGATCAGTTAAGTAGATTACTAATAAAAGTTTAAATTTTACAGAATGAGACCTACACTACAAGACAAGGGAAAAAGAGTTCAACCTCCAACATCAGATTTTGCAGATACCTACAGACAGACAATGTTATCCAATCTTCATTTCAGACCTTTAAATAAGATCGATGATGTTAGAACAGAAAGACTCCAATTTGGACAGCAAAACTTAATAGCTTATGAACCATCTAATTGGACTTTTAGACACTTACCTACTTACCAATTAGACAAACAACAGAAATGTTTAATAGACAATATATGAATAGCTCATAATAAAAAAGACACTAAATATATAATTGTTGTTCTAAATGCTTTAGGATATTATTTTAATAGTAGAAATAAAGAAAATAAATTTAAATATTATGTTGTAGTTCATGGTAAGGTAAATGGAATTTTTCAGACATGGTTAGAGGTTTTAGAATCTATTAAAGGATTTTCTAAACCACTTTTTAAAGGATTTAATGATTTTACTGAAGCATTAGACTATGCTAGGTGAGTATTAGGTCCAAATTATTATATTTCTCCCTCTCTCAAACAGAATCCAGACAAAATTTCTCAATACCATATTCAAAAAGACACAAACAAAATTATATTTTGTGATCATTGTTCTTCAATGACTAAAGCTTTTAAAAGATTAAATTACAAAAATGAGGTATTGTTACAAGAAAATCTCCAGTTCAAAGAAAGAATTGCAAAAATGGAAAATGACTTGAAGACTAAAGACACTCAGACAAACATACAGGGTTTTCCATCCCCAAGAAAAATGGATGAGATAGGTGTACATTCCCCTCTGAATATAAATAAATCCACTGTATCGGATAAAGATACAACAAGTCCGGTTCAAACGGGAGCCGGTAAAGACTTATCAAACCCGTTAATGGCTGTCACTTTGCCAAAAAGTGAAAAAGATGAAGGTTCATCTTCTAGAAGAACCCCCCCCCCCCATCATATTTGGTATCAGAGCTAGAGATCTGAAAGACAATATATGAAAAAAGATTATTATACTAGAAAAATATTTGCATATCATAGAACTTTATTTTATAATAGACAACATTTAAAAATAGTTAAACTATATAAAAAATCTTTAGAAAGTCATCTTTTACCTTAGATTTAAGATTATCTTTAACCTATACATATAAATATTCTGTAAAGACCCTTAGGGAAACTATTAGACAATCTCAAAACCAAATAAGTGAAGAATTAAATCAAGTAAATTTTGAAATTAAAGACATAGCAGAAAGAATTAAAACTATTAAAAATAATCCTTATTATTATAATTCTGTAGGATAATATATGAGAAGACCTTATAAAAATACTAGAGAATATAAAAACGTTAAAAGATAATTACTAAGTTTATATCTAGAAGCAGATAGATTATTAAAAGAAATAAAAATAACAATTTCTAAAAAAGTAATAAGTGATAGATTAGATCATATATTTTTCTTAATCAAGATATTAGAACAAAAATTAGTAAGACATCTTATATCTAGAAATATTTCAATCAAAAAATATATATGAAAAATCTTCTTTTTGCTAAAATAATAAGAATAAATTATAAAAATATATATAGAGAAATAAAAGAAAAACAAAGATTACAAAGAGCAGAAAAGGCAATAGAAGCATATATATATATATATATATATATATACGAAAATGAATTCTTTAAACCAAAAAATTTCTATTTTGAATACGATATAAATAACGAAGAATATATAAATGCTCTAAAATGGGAATTACAAGGACTTAGGAGTGATATTGATAAGTATACTCAAAGAATAAATTTTTTTAGTGAATATTATAAACCAACTACTTTAGGATAAAATAATAAGAGTAACAATAGCTTCATTAAAAACTATAGAATATTTAGATTTACAGATTAATATAGAAAAAAGATTTCAAAGATTAAAAGGAGATAGTATAATAAAGTGTAATTTTGAAAACGAAAACCATTGTTTGCATACAGAAGACTCTCAATACAATACTTTAATAGATTTAATAATAAATCTTAGTGAAAAAGTAAAAGAATATAATAATAAAATTATAAAAATATTAAGTGAACAAGAAGAAACACAAAATAAACAAAAACAACTTTTTAATAAGATAGAAAATAATTTAGATTACCTTAAGGAACAAGGAGTAGAATTAAATAAAAAGCTAAACGAATTAAAAAATAAATCAAAAGAAGAGGTTAGTAATACATTAATAATAAATATACAAGAAATAAAAACAGAATTAGCATCAATAAAAGAAATAGTTCTTTCATGATAGATTTAATAGAAACAGAAACATATAAAGAAGCAATAACATTAATAGAAAAAAGAATAGCCCTTCCATTAGATTATAAAGAATTTAATCCACCTTCAAAATCAGATCAAATTATCATAAAACAAAATAATATAATAATATCACTTTATTACAACTACATAATAATATAGATAAAAACTTTAAAGAAAAATCAGAAGGTAAAAATATAAACACAACTGGAGTAGAAGAATTAATAGAAAAGTTAACTAAAATAGAAATTACTCCGCAAAAAGATAAAATAATTAAAAAACAGAAAAAATGGACATTCTTCCAACTAGATCAAGAGATAAAAGACAAGAAAGACCAAGACCAAGTTACTCCCAGAATAGCATAAGTAATAATTTTTTGTCAAGAATGTTAAATAGAAAGACAAAAGATGAAAATAATCAATAATTAGATGAAATAATAGATACAGATAAAGATATACAAAACAAAATCAATTAAACTTATTGAATTCAAAAGTTTTATATAATACAAATTCTAAATCTCAACTATATAGACATTATAGAGAAGAACAATTATCAGTATTAGAAAAAATTATGTATCTTTACCACTTATAAACTCTGAATCTGTAAAAGAAATAAAACATGTTAAAAAAGACTTAATGCATATGGGATTAATAGTTGTAGGAATTAAAGGATTAACTAGAAAAAACTTAGGAACAAAGACATTAATTACAATATATGATAAAAGATGGTCAGACATAAAAAAAGCAATTATAGGATTAACAGAAGTAGATATGACTAATAATGGAGGAATTTTCTATATGAGTCCAGATTTTATGATGAATTTAAATGAATTTGGAACTCACATTAGAATAGAAATACAAACTAAAGGATATGAGGAAATGCATAGTGGAAAGAATTTATTAATGTGTGTAGGATTTTTAGGAAAAAATGACAGATAATAGTAATACTAGATTTAAATTACAAATAAAAGATGTAGTAGAAGTAATGGGAAACAAAGGGATAAAATTAATAAAACCTATAAAGATAAATCCTGAAGAATATGCAGGGTTAGAATGGAAATTAGGTGATTTCAAAGAAAAAGAAGCTTTAACACCAGACGCTCATTTAATATATACAAATTCTAAAGGAGAACCCTCAATTAGATTTACAGACTATAATTACGAAGCTCAAAAAGACATTGAAGAAGAAAGTGTTATAAAGAAATGCCTTTAGAAGGGATGAATATAGAAATAATATTAGAAAAAGATTTTGCAGTAGATTTGGCTATAGAAAAAGCAAAAGAAATAAGTAAAAATAATAAGAATAGATTATTTACATGCAAAGGATGTAAATTAAAAGATTTAAATTTACAACAAGTAACATCTCATTTTAAAATATGTGAAAAAAGAAAAGATAATAAAGGTTATAGACTAGAAAAAAGTTTACAAGAAAAAATAGAAAAAGCTAATAACATAATGACAGAAATACAAGAAAATGACAGTGAAATATCTGAGTTAAAATCTATATTTAGTCAAAAAGAATTAATGGAAACAGCAAGCTCTAGTAGCCCCTTCCAAAGAACAACAGAACCAGCATATACTGCAGATAATAGTACAGGAAATATACCACGTAGAAGAGTATATAGACAAGGTGATACCCCAACAGTAGAAGTAAAACCAGTAGGAAAAAGAATTCCTATAGAAGAACCAATAAAACTACAAGAAGGAGGAAGTAAAGAATTTTTTTTAAATATAGCAGCACATGATCCACAAAGATGAAATTCAGTAATAGATTTATGGAAAGGAATAGTAGTAGCAGATTTTATAAAAAATTATACAGAAACTGACACTGAAACAATGTATAAATACTTAGAAACACTTTTGGGAGAATCAACTAAAGCTCTATGGGAAGCTTATAAAGTAGAATTTCCATCAGAATTTCAGTATTTAGTATCATTAGAACCTAACCCATATAATTTTACAAATAAAATACATACATTAATAACAGGAGAAGACCCAAATAGTGGATTAGTAACCCTACAAAGAAATGCAGTAATAAAACTAGAACAACTAAGTATAAGTAATTGGTATTATATAAAGAAATTTTTAAACGATTATTTTTATTATTGTACAATTAGTGGAAATGCTTTTGATCAAGATTTAGGTAAAAAGTTATTTAATAAATTACCTGGAGCCTTAGGAAGAGAAATAGAAGATAGATGGACTAAAAGAGAAGGAGTAGTACAAAACCCTCAAGCAAAATGGTCAATAGGACATAGAATACAACATATAATGGAAATATTACAAGAAAAATGTACTAACTTACAAATACAAAAACAATTAAAACAAAATAAAATGAATTTCTGTGAAGATATAATATATACAACTCAAAATTATGATAAAGACCAATATAAAAGGAAAAAATATAAAAAATACAAATCACAATATAATAAGAGATATAAGAAAGGATATTTTCTTAGAAAATCTTCAGCTAGGAAACCATATTTAAATAGGGATAGACATGTTAGAAAATACAGAACAGATAGAAATTATAAAAATAAGTTAGAATGTTTTACATGTGGAAGTATAGAACATTTAGCAAATACTTGTCCTAAAAGATATAATGCAAAGACTAGAAATGCTCAATTAGTAGAAGAATTTAATGAAGCATTATTAAATGTAGATGAATATATGTCAGATAATGAAAGTATTTAGTCTATAGTAAGTATTGATATAGATGAGAATAATAAAGAAGAAGATTCTTCTAATTCAGAAGGAGAAGAATTAATTAATGAAATAGGAATAGAAAATTTAAATATAGATGATTTACAAATTAATTTTATGAATATAATAGAATGTGAACATAATTTTGAAAAAGATACAGGATTAGATAGTAATCCATGTAATTGGTGTAAATGGTATCCAAGTAAATATAAAAGAGCTAAATGTAATAAATATTTTATAGAAGGATGTATAAGTTGTATAGAAACACAATTAGGAATAATAACTCAAAAAAGGAAAGAAATACATACAAATGAACCTTTAATAAATTTAAAAGTATCAGTATTAGAAGCAAAAGTTAAAGATTTAGAAGAAAGAATAGTAAGATTAGAAAAAGAAAAAAATATTGAAAAAGAACTACCACCAGATAATCAGGAATTAATGAATGAAGAATCTAATACTTTAATATGTAATGAAAATAAAAATATAAATACTGTTAAAGTATTAGCAAGACTTCAAATAGGAAAATATGAAATAGAAACTTTAGCATTAATAGATTCAGGATATACCAAAAGTATTTTAAATAAGAAAATTATACCGCCAGAGTTAATAAAGACTTAAGAAAAACCACTTGCAGCTATGCAAATTGATGGAACACATAATATATATAGATATTATATAGATAAAGCACAAGTTAGTTTTCTAAATATATGCTCAGAATTTTATAAACCTACTTATAAAATGGATAAAATATGGGTAAGAGACTTAGATATAAGAGTAGATTTTGTATTAGGATTAGATTTTATATTATATAATAAAGGAGGGACTTTAACAACAAATGATGGAATACTTTTCTTAAAAATGTTACTTATACTTCAGTTTTAACTAATAAAATTAATACTAAAATAAAACATAAACTAAAAGAAAAATGTTGTGATAACTGTGAAAACAATACAACATGTACTAAGCTAGGATGTAATATAGTATCTGAAAATATATCAGAATTAGAAGAACTAGACGAATTAGATGAATTAGAGAAAAATTATGTCTTAATAGAAATAGCAACAGAATTATATAATTTCAAAACGGGAATTCAAAAAATAGGACAAATAAAAGATCAACAGGATTTAGATAATATTATTAAAATTTTAGACCAAATAGAAATAATAGGAGAACAACCCTTAAAACATTGGGAAAATAATAAAATTGTATGTAAATTAGATATTATAAATCCTGAATATATAATAAAAACAACCTCAATAGAAGCAACAAATCAAGATTTAGAAGATTTTAGTATACAAATTAAAGAATTATTACAGTTAGGAGTAATAAGAAGGTCAACATCAAAACATAGATCAGCGGCATTCATGGTAAGAAATCATAGTGAAATAATTAGAGGAAAGGCTAAAATGGTAATAAATTATAAACGATTAAATGATAATACTAGAACAGATGGATATAAATTACCAGATAAAATAGAATTAATAAATAGGATACAAGGTAAAAGAATATTTAGTAAATTTGATTGTAAATCAGGATATTGGCAGATAAAAATGCATCAAGACAGTATAGAATGGACAGCTTTTACATGTCCGGAAGGACATTTCGAGTGGCTAGTAATGCCATTTGGATTAAAAACTGCACCTCCAATTTTTCAAAGAAAGATGGATGAAATATTTGGAGAATACAAAAGATTTGTTTTAGTATATGTAGATGACATATTAGTATTTAGCAAAGACATAAAAGAACATTTAGGACATTTACAAACAGTTTTTAGGTTATTTGTTAATAATGGAATAATAATCAGTAAAAAGAAAATGGAACTATGTAAAAATTATATAAATTTTTTAGGAATTATATTAGGAGAAGAAAAAATTAAATTACAACCACATATTGCTAAGAAAGCTTTAGATATGCCAGATAAATTAAATAATTTAAAAGATCTACAATTTTTTTTAGGTATAATAAACTATGCTAGACCATTTATTAAAGATATAGGAAAATTAGCAGGACCATTATACTCTAAGACAGGATCTAAAGGACAAAGAAATTTTAATATAGAAGATATCAAATTAGTACAAACAATAAAATAAAAAATAAAAAATATACCCGATCTTAATATGCCTTGTTGACACCCAATTTTGACCGACCTTTAACCATTTCTTGGAATACTATTCGATTAAATACGTATTTTAAAGTTTATTTAAAGTTTAGAATTTTAGTCGATTTTGCTTGAAAATTATATATTCTAGTATGATTACTTAATAAAATTATTGTAAATATTATTAAAATGTTTTAAAATTATTAATGAATTTCAAGTGTTTTAAAATTTAAGTGATTTTCAATTATATAAAATATTTTTATATAAGTGGTGTTTTAATTCAATAGTAATTCCTAATTTTTCCTCAAAATTATTTAAATCCTAGCCCATTCTATTCTAATTTCTTTCAATTCTAGCCACTTCAATTCAAATTTTATTTCAATTGTAACCATCTTTTTCTTGCAATTCTAGCCAATTTTATTATAATTTTAACCATTTCATTTCTTTTCCCATCTAGTTTTAAGACTTCATCTCATCCATCCATCTTAAAAATAAATCCTAGATCGAATCCTAACCCTCCATCTCTATCTAATCTAACAGTTGAGATCAACCTTTCCTATATCTTTCTTTAACACCAAAAGACCCCAAAAACCAAAAATTCTAACTCTCTTCTTCCCTCTTCCCTCTCTCCAGCCGCCAGCCCCCCCTCTCTTTCTCCCCATTATTTCCGGCGAAAGCCACCATCGCCGGTGAGCTCTCCCTCTCGCCCCTCCTTCGTCTTCCTCTTCCCCTCTCTCCGGTCACTCTTCCTCTCCCTCTTCTCTTCTCCTCCCTTTTCTCTTCTTTCCGCCGCCCTTCTCCTCTTCTCCTCCCCTCTCCCGTCGTCCCCCTTCTCCCTCTTTCTCTCCTCTTCTCCTCTCTCTCCTCCCGTCTCTTCTCTTCCCCTTCCTCTTCTCCTTTGTATTCTCCTTTTTTTCAGGTATCAGCAGCAGCAGCTCGGCGAGGACAGCAGCCCGACGAGAACTCCAGCAGCGAGCAGCAACAACAATGAGCAGCTCCGGCGAGGCTTGAAATTCTGGAAATTTGCGAGACGGATCTCAATAGATCCGTCCAGGTTTGTCCTTGGTTTAATATCGGTTGTCTTCTGAACATCAAATTCTTTTCATATGTGATGTTGCGATTTTCTCATTAATAATAGTTGTTAATCTTATTGTAAGCATGAATCGTTAAGACCCTCCGTATATTTGTTCGTCTTACAGTTTTATTTGTAGGTTTGAGTGGTATCACTGTATTATACGCTTGAATACTTTTATTTTCTTCGTAAATGGATTGTGGCTGATTCTCGATCTAATTTCTGTTGAATATGATCGTTTTGGTTTTCCTAATGCAGGTCGCTTCTAAATTGATTGTTTTTCCTAATTAATTTTATTTAGAAGATTCTCCTCTTGCTAATTATAATCGGATTCCATTCATTTTGTTGTGTGACCTCAAGAATATTCCTCGTCTTGATGACCGCCTTAATTGTTTGATCCTCTAGGATAAATTATTAAGTTGTTAGTTTTGACTATGGTTAATTAATTTATCGTTCTAAGTATGTTCTCTAAGTGATATTGTTGAACTGACTAGTCTCTTGCTGATTTGCTCATTGACTTGGTATTGTAAGTCATTAAATTTACTATTGATATTATGTGATTATTGGGGGCTGTAAATTTATTTCCTTCCCTTTGAATAGTAATAATATTATACTGATTTTGCGATGTTTGCTCATTGAGTTGGGCACCGATTAAGGTAAAAATTTTGCTGACTTGGTTTGATTCAGTAAATTGATTTTATTTCCCATAATTGTCTCTTGCCCATTTTTTTTTGACTTATGGTAATTTATTTGTAAATAGTAAGCATATTTTCACTTGCTTTTATATTTGGTAAAAATAATTAAATTATTTGTTGATTTAGCTCTCCTAAAATAAGGAAAAAATATATATTTTTTTCATTCTCTCCTTTATTTAAATTTGTCTTGTTTGGTCAAGGTAAAAAAAAAGTAATTTTGATTTGGATTTTTTTATTTTAGGAAAAGCAATATTATCTTCCTAACTTTAGTTTTTTTTTACTAGTTTTTTTTTTTTTGGTAATAATTTAAAATATAATCTGATTTGGCTCTCTTAAAATAAGAATAAGTTTAATTGATCTATTTTCCTTATTTGTAAGTTTACTGATTTCTTACTTGTTTTTATATGGTAGAATAATATTGTTTTGGCTTTTCTTTATTTATGGTAAAAGAATTATTATGCTCCTAATTTGTTCTAATTTATTTCTTTTCCTTATATGCTTTCCCCCTCTTTGCTATATAAATAGGACCCATTTTCATTAGAACTCATTGACTCTCTCAATGACAAATTATCTCATCACTTCTTAACTCTCATTGCTCTCTTGCTACCCTTAAATTAAATTAAGATTTCGGTGCTCTTCTTTGCTACTTTGCTTTGTCCGAATAAAAGTTAGATCAATTCTTTTCATTGCTACCGTTCCTCTCTACTTAACCGGTTAGTATTTCTAATTAGCATTTACATTATTATGACATTCGTACATTTGCGTAAGTTTATTGTTCTATTCTTTTCTATATGTATAACTTGTTAAATAATTGCATGCGTGTCTCACCTTGTCAAAAACAAAAAATGCGATTACTTGTGTAGCCATTTGATTGCTTTGGCAGGTTTCAAAGTTGAAGTTCAAGTTGAAGATTAGTTATGAAGAGATTACTTTGTTCATATATTTGAAGTCATATGTTTCTTATTAATTTATTTGAACCTTTTTTTTTGTAATATTTGTTTAACTCTAAAGCTCTCATATATAAAAATATATATTTGGGGATCGTCTAAAGGGGGAGGGGAAATTATATGTTAATCATCTCTTTGCAAACTTACTTGTGTTAGAAAAGCATGCCTGTAGGTTCGTAACTTGGTTGATAATCTTTGTTTGATAAAACGACTTTAATTCTAGTAAAAATAAAAAATAAAAAGATAAAGTAATGCTCATTGCTTGATCACTTGATTTAATCTCGTCTAATTAATTGTTTGAAGCTAAACCTTGTGTAAAGTGTTAATTGTCTCTTGCATGTAACTTTTAATTGATAATATTAAGTAAACCTTGTCTAAAGTTTGCGCTTATCATTCAGGAATAGAAGGACATACCATAGAAGAATGTCGTGATCTGAAGGACAAGATTCAACAACTGATTGATACTAAGGTCATATGCTTGGAGGACATTGCAACAAAGAAAGCTCAAATGTGACGTACCAAAGTTTACTTGATCCAGTCTTCGAATAAGGCTTGCGCCATTTAAGTTCATGTTTTCCACATTCAGACACCCATGATAACATATGGCGAATAAAGTTGGTCAAAATCTTATTCAATTGCTGCTCAAGAATATTCTCTTAATATCTCGCTCATGCTCTTTGAATTTGGAACTACGTCAGACCTGATTCCCGTTTAAGAGGGGATACGTAGGCGCTCCTATGGGGGTTCGGTCTTATCATAAATAAAACTTCCATTTTCCCATTTTATTGATAACTGGGGCAGAATTTTTGAGAGGGTCTCAAAAATTCCATCAAGATTTCTCCCTGCACATCTCCATACTGGGGCAGAATTTTTGAGTAAACTCAAAAATTCCATCGAAAGCATTTCTTCTCAACAACTGGGGCAGAATTTTGAGGGGACCTCAAAATTGTTACAAATCAAGGCTGAGAAAGAATCTTTTTAGAGGATCTCAAAAAATTCATCAGTCAAGCTACAACTACAACAGATCAGAATAATAGAAGTTCTACGCTGGGGCAGAAATTTTGAGTGGATCTCAAAATTTCAACAACACTCCTAAGAACATTTTATCAGACATCAAAGGAGCACGCTGTGTCAAATCATGGATACAGATCAACCTCCCCCCTTTAAACTAACTATTTTTCTTTGAATGCAGAAAATACAAGTACATATACAAAGGCAACTTCAATAATCAACATACTATTTTTGAACCCGACAAACGACACTCGACCCTTCCAACAAAGCAGATGTCCAAGCTACTACATACCCTCAATCAACTATTATGCTGGCGAACTGCATTCTGCCTGATATTGCATCATTGCATATGCTCGATATTGCATAGAGCCCGAGGAATTGCATCATTGCATGTGCTTGATATTGCCTGTGCCCGAAGAAATCCATCATTGCCTGTGCCCGACATTACATTGTGCCCGAAGAAACGCATCATTGCATCGGCCCTAATAATGCATGTGCCCGAAGAAATACATCATTGCATGTGCCCAATATTGCATGTGCCCGAAGAAATGCATCATTGCATGTGCCCGAAGAAATGCATCATTGGATGTACCCGATATTACATTGTGCCCGAAAAACGCATCATTGCATGTGCCCTATAATGCATGTGCCCGAAGAAATGCATTATTGCATTGTGCCCGAGACTGCATTGTGCCCGAAGTTTGCATAATCTCAAGATTGCATCGTGCTCGAAGTTTGCATGTGCCCGAATCAAATCACAAGTATCAACAAAAGCAGATACGCTCTCTTTACTCATTACTTATATTCCGAAGGCGTCATCCTCCAAAGGCACCATCTTTCATGGCCTGCGGATTTCATGTCATGGCCTGAGGACTTATTTTATGCTTATCATGTTCCTAAGGCATCATAGTCTAAAGGCATCATCCTCATGGCCTGCAGACATCATATCATGGCCTAAGAATTTAATTACTGTCTATCATGATCCGAAGGTGTCATAGTCTAAGGGTATCATTTTCATGGCCCACAGACAACATTTTCATGACCTGAGGATACATTTTGCATATCATGGCCCTAGACATCATAGCCTAAGACATCATTTTTCATAGTCTTAAGGCAAACATTCATGGTCGATATGGGAAACTGCATCATGTTTACATTACCGCTTATTTTGATACATCTTCTCTAATCACTCTATTTTAGTCATATTACAAGTTACAGATGTGCAGATTACAGATAAAACTGATTCTCTTTGAACATCCGTCTCCATGCTTACAACGAAGGCTCCGACAAACTCTTGGCTACTCGCATTATCGTTTCGCTACTCAGCTACCGTTCAGGCTACTATGAAGATATTATTGGATTCAACTCGCTACTGTGACATATTGTTTCTTCATCTAGGCTTGTCTGCCTAACAATACAACATTTAGGATTGTCCGCCTTATAGGCTCGTCCGCCTTATAATGCGACATCTAGGCTCGTCCGCCTTACAATACGACATCTAGGCTCGTCTGCCTTATAATGCGACATCTAGGCTCGTCTGCCTTACAATGCGACATTTAGGCTCGTCCGCCTTACAATGCGACATTAAGGCTCGTCTGCCTTAAAACGACATTTAAGGCTTGTCTGCCTTACAAATGACATTTAGGCTCGTCCATCTTATAGGAAATTTAGGCCCGTCCGCCTTAAAATGACATTTAGGCCCATCCGCCTTAAAATGACATTTAGGCCCGTCCGCCTTAAAATGATATTTAGGCACGTTCGCCTTAAAACGACATTTAGGCTCATCCATCTTATAGGACATTTAGGCTCGTCCGCCTTAAAATGACATTTAGGCCCGTCCGCCTTAAAATGACATTTAGGCTCGTCTGCCTTAAAACGACGTTTAGGTTTGTCCGCCTTACAAAGGATGCTTAGTTTTTTATTTATGCAGGCGTGATGGATCTCTCTTCTCGCCCTTCTTGCGTCTCTATCTGGGGATCGTCTAAAGGGGGAGGAGAAATTATATGTTAATCATCTCTTTGCAAACTTACTTGTGTTAGAAAAGCATGCCTGTAGGTTCGTAACTTGGTTGATAATCTTTGTTTGATAAAACGACTTTAATTCTAGTAAAAATAAAAAATAAAAAGATAAAGTAATGATCATTGCTTGATCACTTGATTTAATCTCGTCTAATTAATTGTTTGAAGCTAAACCTTGTGTAAAGTGTTAATTGTCTCTTGCATGTAACTTTTAATTGATAATACTAATAAATAAAATCAACCTCATGTCCTTAAATTGTTTTAGATCCTTTTTCTAAATTAAGTATTTTTGTATGTATAGAAATCTGTCCGGTTTGTTCATATTTGACATTTTTTAACATCTTTTTATGCAAATCATCAAATAAAATCAACAATCTATTTCCTCACATTCGCTACTTGATTTTTTTATTTTATTTATTATTTTTTTTTTCCTAAATTAAATCTGTTTTATTTGCATTTGAAGTTATTATCGCCTTAAAATAGTATTGGTGTTCTAAGCATTTTTTGCATTTGTAATTGTTTTCTGCTTAAAAAATATTTTCGACATTAATAAATCCATCAATTTCTTTAAAAAATAAATAAATAAATAAATATAATTTTTCTGCATTAAAATAAACTAGACACTTACTTAGAATAATTTTTTGTATTAATTATAAATCTCTTGTTGTTCTTAAAATAAATTTTTGCGTAAACAAATAAATCTGCTGTCCTATGTTATATTTTTTGCATTGATAGTTAATTTTTTTGCTATTTTAAAATACATATGCATGTGAGATCACATCCTTTGCTATACTTGAAAACAAAATAAAATCTTAATTGTTGCTCACTTTAAAGTTAATACTAAAATTTGCACCCATATTATCATATTTGCCCTCTCATAATTAAATTGTTTTATTATAATTTTGTCTGTTTGTATGTTCACACACTTAGCATGAAACCTTTCACTATTATGTATTGTTTGCAAGCATGTCTAATTGATTTTTAGAGGCCAAATTGAGACTCGTATTGCTAAAATGACCGTCTTGTTTCCCTTGTTTGTTTGACTTGGTGTCTAGGAGGGCCTTATATTTTATTTTGTCTAAACCCACCCTTTAAGAGTTCAATGCCTCTTGGACATTAAACTGGGACGACTAGGCACCTTTTTAGGTACGAAATGCATGCGGTGGTTGGGTAGGGGGAGTTGGCCCTATGGATATGATGACATCGACTCAGGCTTGAAAGACAAACCTTGGTTTTGTCTGTCCCTATACGGCAGCCTATCGGAAAATAAAAAGAAAAGTCGAGTGCTGATCCAAAAAGTCTCTCTTAGAGTCTCCCTTCCCTTTATCCCTTTATTTGTTTGTTTAAATATATTTATTTGGGGTAGCTTAAAATAAAATATAAATTTTTTTGCTTATTTATTTGTCTCTCGCTTATCTTTAAATTTTTATTTATTGTTGTCACTTAGTTTGCACGCTTAAATAATTAATTAAAAAATAAATAAATTTATTTCTCAATTGTTTGATATTTTATCACTTAGTCTCGCATGCCTAAACAATTAATTAAAATAAGGATGATATCTTAATGGTTTAATATTATATTATCATATAGTCTTGCATGCTTAGCCAATTAATTAAAAAAATAAAATAGATTTAATCGTTCAATATTCTTATCACCTAGCAATCATATTAATAACTAATAAATGAAGTGACCTTAATTGCTACTTGTAACCCCCACATAAAATGCATGAGATACGGCCGGGACTCACATTGTGGACCTTGAGGGATGCCTAACACCTTCCCCTCGAGGTAATTTGAACCCTTATCCTGATCTCTGGCTCGTTGACCTTAGCTAGACTTAGTTAGGTTAGATAGGTGCCCTAATGCGCCTTAATTCGTTAGGTGGCGACTCCAAAAACTCCAAATCCCAAAAAGAGTTGTTAGGTCGTGATAAAACCCGTTTTCGCGAGAAAATGGGGCGCGACAGAATGGCGACTTTGCTGGGGATATTAGGTTCTTACCATTACGTGTTTCATGCTCATTATGTGGAGGTTTACTTCATTTTGGTTATTTCATTATTTCTTAGGTGCTTACTTCACTTATTATTTTATTGCCTTATTTACTGTTTTCTTTCCATGTTCCACCCCTTTTCCCTCCTCCTTATTTGTTTATTACCATGTTTCACCTTTACCCTTTACCCTTATTTGTTTCTTTACATGTTTTACCCTCTTTCCTTATTTGCATGATTTTTAATGTTTATATTTTTGCTTTCTTTTACATATTTATGCTTATTTATTTATTTATTTATTTATTGCTTTATAAACTGCCTATATTTTACCGCTTTCCAATCTAAATGCTAAGTGTTTATTGCTTTGATAACTGACATTCCGCTCATACTTCCCCCAATTGGGACCCTCTTCCTTTTTTATTTTGTTCTCGTGATGTTGTGCCTTTGCACCTCTCACAACTACTCCAATTCACTTCAAATACCCATTATAGAGAGTCGGCATATGCGTGGACGTAACGGATAGTTTTACTACCGTGAAACCACGAGCCTCTCGCATAGAATCCCTTTCAAGTCCGTGTCAAGCCAACTCTTAAAGGTCCTAGTTAAGTCATACATGCTGCATAAGCCATAGGCGGTTTGACCCTTGGTGTCAATCCACATAATTAGGTAGCCACCCTATCGTCTAAAGGGCCCCAACACCTTTTAGACAAATTGCATACTTACGTGTCAATGTGATCATAATGATTAAATCGAGCGAAACTATGCCAAAAATGGAGTTCATAATTTTACTCTAACTTAACTCCAAATTGGCAAAATAGGCTTGAATTAATTATTGTGCGTTGTGTCGTTCCTTTGCATTTAGGGCGTTTATCTTAAATAATGTGCTTGATATAACAACTTATACTTGCTCTAACTTGGGTTTTGCTTTGTTTTTATTTTTGTTTTACCCTTCCCCAATGGTTGGTCTGTAGACCATGGTTTACCACACGCGATCAAAGGGCTCTCTTCCTTCTCTCCCAACTGAGAATCGCAAAGGAAAGAGGAAAGTGATTAATGACAAGGCCATATGCAAGACTATTGAAAAGAAATGTCTTTCAGATGAGTTAGTATCAAACCTTGAGCAGAAAATAAAGAAGTTAGAAGAAGAAGTGTTGGATATGCGCGAGTGGGCCAAGTTGTTACTCTCCGCCAACCCTACTTTGGAGACAAACATGGATATGTCACCTTTTGCAAGTCAAGTCACTCTCCAAAATAATCCTCCTCCAAATTACTCCACTTCTCAAAATCAACCAAGCTCCATTCAAATGCCTCCAAAGAAAATTCATTTTCCAAATCACCCATATCCTTCACAACACCATGTATATGCTCCTAAACCTCAACATCTTACTCCATACCCGCATCATCCTACTAAGCAAGCTCTTCGATACGAAACACCTCTGCACCAAGTTCCTTGGCATCATGCGCCTCTCATGCCACTTTCAATCCTTCCATATCAAATGTCTTCTTACCAAAGACCTCCTCGGCCATATCAACAGCCAACATATCCTGGCCACAATGCCAAAGTCGCCACTCGACCGCATATTCGCAAAAATCTCTTCAAGGTTGAGGAGAGACTTGGCAAAATTTATACTCCTCTAACTGAGCCTATAGGCCAACTTTACGAAAAGTTGAGGGTTGCTGGTCACATCGCTCCAATCAATGAAATAAGGATGATTACGCGTGCATCATGGATTGAACCCTCTAAAGTTTGCGCTTATCATTCAGGAATAGAAGGACATACCATAGAAGAATGTCGTGATCTGAAGGACAAGATTCAACAACTGATTGATACTAAGGTCATATGCTTGGAGGACATTGCAACAAAGAAAGCTCAAATGTGAACGTACCAAAGTTTACTTGATCCAGTCTTCGAATAAGGCTTGCGCCATTTAAGTTCATGTTTTCCACATTCAGACACCCATGATAACATATGGCGAATAAAGTTGGTCAAAATCTTATTCAATTGCTGCTCAAGAATATTCTCTTAATATCTCGCTCATGCTCTTTGAATTTGGAACTACGTCAGACCTGATTCCCGTTTAAGAGGGGATACGTAGGCGCTCCTATGGGGGTTCGGTCTTATCATAAATAAAACTTCCATTTTCCCATTTTATTGATAACTGGGGCAGAATTTTTGAGAGGGTCTCAAAAATTCCATCAAGATTTCTCCCTGCACATCTCCATACTGGGGCAGAATTTTTGAGTAAACTCAAAAATTCCATCGAAAGCATTTCTTCTCAACAACTGGGGCAGAATTTTGAGGGGACCTCAAAATTGTTACAAATCAAGGCTGAGAAAGAATCTTTTTAGAGGATCTCAAAAAATTCATCAGTCAAGCTACAACTACAACAGATCAGAATAATAGAAGTTCTACGCTGGGGCAGAAATTTTGAGTGGATCTCAAAATTTCAACAACACTCCTAAGAACATTTTATCAGACATCAAAGGAGCACGCTGTGTCAAATCATGGATACAGATCAACCTCCCCCCTTTAAACTAACTATTTTTCTTTGAATGCAGAAAATACAAGTACATATACAAAGGCAACTTCAATAATCAACATACTATTTTTGAACCCGACAAACGACACTCGACCCTTCCAACAAAGCAGATGTCCAAGCTACTACATACCCTCAATCAACTATTATGCTGGCGAACTGCATTCTGCCTGATATTGCATCATTGCATATGCTCGATATTGCATAGAGCCCGAGGAATTGCATCATTGCATGTGCTTGATATTGCATGTGCCCGAAGAAATGCATCATTGCATGTGCTCGACATTACATTGTGCCCGAAGAAACGCATCATTGCATGTGCCCTAATAATGCATGTGCCCGAAGAAATACATCATTGCATGTGCCCAATATTGCATGTGCCCGAAGAAATGCATCATTGCATGTGCCCGAAGAAATGCATCATTGGATGTACCCGATATTACATTGTGCCCGAAAAACGCATCATTGCATGTGCCCTATAATGCATGTGCCCGAAGAAATGCATTATTGCATTGTGCCCGAGACTGCATTGTGCCCGAAGTTTGCATAATCTCAAGATTGCATCGTGCTCGAAGTTTGCATGTGCCCGAATCAAATCACAAGTATCAACAAAAGCAGATACGCTCTCTTTACTCATTACTTATATTCCGAAGGCGTCATCCTCCAAAGGCACCATCTTTCATGGCCTGCGGATTTCATGTCATGGCCTGAGGACTTATTTTATGCTTATCATGTTCCTAAGGCATCATAGTCTAAAGGCATCATCCTCATGGCCTGCAGACATCATATCATGGCCTAAGAATTTAATTACTGTCTATCATGATCCGAAGGTGTCATAGTCTAAGGGTATCATTTTCATGGCCCACAGACAACATTTTCATGACCTGAGGATACATTTTGCATATCATGGCCCTAGACATCATAGCCTAAGACATCATTTTTCATAGTCTTAAGGCAAACATTCATGGTCGATATGGGAAACTGCATCATGTTTACATTACCGCTTATTTTGATACATCTTCTCTAATCACTCTATTTTAGTCATATTACAAGTTACAGATGTGCAGATTACAGATAAAACTGATTCTCTTTGAACATCCGTCTCCATGCTTACAACGAAGGCTCCGACAAACTCTTGGCTACTCGCATTATCGTTTCGCTACTCAGCTACCGTTCAGGCTACTATGAAGATATTATTGGATTCAACTCGCTACTGTGACATATTGTTTCTTCATCTAGGCTTGTCTGCCTAACAATACAACATTTAGGATTGTCCGCCTTATAGGCTCGTCCGCCTTATAATGCGACATCTAGGCTCGTCCGCCTTACAATACGACATCTAGGCTCGTCTGCCTTATAATGCGACATCTAGGCTCGTCTGCCTTACAATGCGACATTTAGGCTCGTCCGCCTTACAATGCGACATTAAGGCTCGTCTGCCTTAAAACGACATTTAAGGCTTGTCTGCCTTACAAATGACATTTAGGCTCGTCCATCTTATAGGAAATTTAGGCCCGTCCGCCTTAAAATGACATTTAGGCCCATCCGCCTTAAAATGACATTTAGGCCCGTCCGCCTTAAAATGATATTTAGGCACGTTCGCCTTAAAACGACATTTAGGCTCATCCATCTTATAGGACATTTAGGCTCGTCCGCCTTAAAATGACATTTAGGCCCGTCCGCCTTAAAATGACATTTAGGCTCGTCTGCCTTAAAACGACGTTTAGGTTTGTCCGCCTTACAAAGGATGCTTAGTTTTTTATTTATGCAGGCGTGATGGATCTCTCTTCTCGCCCTTCTTGCGTCTCTATCTGGGGATCGTCTAAAGGGGGAGGAGAAATTATATGTTAATCATCTCTTTGCAAACTTACTTGTGTTAGAAAAGCATGCCTGTAGGTTCGTAACTTGGTTGATAATCTTTGTTTGATAAAACGACTTTAATTCTAGTAAAAATAAAAAATAAAAAGATAAAGTAATGATCATTGCTTGATCACTTGATTTAATCTCGTCTAATTAATTGTTTGAAGCTAAACCTTGTGTAAAGTGTTAATTGTCTCTTGCATGTAACTTTTAATTGATAATACTAATAAATAAAATCAACCTCATGTCCTTAAATTGTTTTAGATCCTTTTTCTAAATTAAGTATTTTTGTATGTATAGAAATCTGTCCGGTTTGTTCATATTTGACATTTTTTAACATCTTTTTATGCAAATCATCAAATAAAATCAACAATCTATTTCCTCACATTCGCTACTTGATTTTTTTTTTTTTTTTTTTTCCTAAATTAAATCTGTTTTATTTGCATTTGAAGTTATTATCGCCTTAAAATAGTATTGGTGTTCTAAGCATTTTTTGCATTTGTAATTGTTTTCTGCTTAAAAAATATTTTCGACATTAATAAATCCATCAATTTCTTTAAAAAATAAATAAATAAATAAATATAATTTTTCTGCATTAAAATAAACTAGACACTTACTTAGAATAATTTTTTGTATTAATTATAAATCTCTTGTTGTTCTTAAAATAAATTTTTGCGTAAACAAATAAATCTGCTGTCCTATGTTATATTTTTTGCATTGATAGTTAATTTTTTTGCTATTTTAAAATACATATGCATGTGAGATCACATCCTTTGCTATACTTGAAAACAAAATAAAATCTTAATTGTTGCTCACTTTAAAGTTAATACTAAAATTTGCACCCATATTATCATATTTGCCCTCTCATAATTAAATTGTTTTATTATAATTTTGTCTGTTTGTATGTTCACACACTTAGCATGAAACCTTTCACTATTATGTATTGTTTGCAAGCATGTCTAATTGATTTTTAGAGGCCAAATTGAGACTCGTATTGCTAAAATGACCGTCTTGTTTCCCTTGTTTGTTTGACTTGGTGTCTAGGAGGGCCTTATATTTTATTTTGTCTAAACCCACCCTTTAAGAGTTCAATGCCTCTTGGACATTAAACTGGGACGACTAGGCACCTTTTTAGGTACGAAATGCATGCGGTGGTTGGGTAGGGGTAGTTGGCCCTATGGATATGATGACATCGACTCAGGCTTGAAAGACAAACCTTGGTTTTGTCTGTCCCTATACGGCAGCCTATCGGAAAATAAAAAGAAAAGTCGAGTGCTGATCCAAAAAGTCTCTCTTAGAGTCTCCCTTCCCTTTATCCCTTTATTTGTTTGTTTAAATATATTTATTTGGGGTAGCTTAAAATAAAATATAAATTTTTTTGCTTATTTATTTGTCTCTCGCTTATCTTTAAATTTTTATTTATTGTTGTCACTTAGTTTGCACGCTTAAATAATTAATTAAAAAATAAATAAATTTATTTCTCAATTGTTTGATATTTTATCACTTAGTCTCGCATGCCTAAACAATTAATTAAAATAAGGATGATATCTTAATGGTTTAATATTATATTATCATATAGTCTTGCATGCTTAGCCAATTAATTAAAAAAATAAAATAGATTTAATCGTTCAATATTCTTATCACCTAGCAATCATATTAATAACTAATAAATGAAGTGACCTTAATTGCTACTTGTAACCCCCACATAAAATGCATGAGATACGGCCGGGACCACATTGTGGACCTTGAGGGATGCCTAACACCTTCCCCTCGAGGTAATTTGAACCCTTACCCTGATCTCTGGCTCGTTAACCTTAGCTAGACTTAGTTAGGTTAGATAGGTGCCCTAACGCGCCTTAATTCGTTAGGTGGCGACTCCAAAAACTCCAAATCCCAAAAAGAGTTGTTAGGTCGTGATAAAACCCGTTTTCGCGAGAAAATGGGGCGCGACATGCCTTTAGAAACAGATTATTTAATTATAGAAACAGATGGTAGTATAGAAGGATGTGGAGCAGTATTAAAAGCTAGACCTCATAAATATAGTTCTAAAAAAGAAGAAAAAATTTGTGCATATCAGAGTGAAAAATATAAAGAAAAAGGAAATAAAGCTAGTATAGATATTGAAATTCTAGCTGTAATATATGGATTAAATAGTTTTAGAATATATATTTTAAATAAATCAGAAATACTAGTAAGAACAGACTGTGAAGCTATAGTAAAGTTTCATCAAAAAATAAATGATAAAAGTAGTAGTAGAAGAAGATGGTTAAATTTTTTTAGATACAATATCTATTTATCAATCTATAACATTTGAACATATAAAAGGAAATGATAATCATATAGCAGATCAGTTAAGTAGATTACTAATAAAAGTTTAAATTTTACAGAATGAGACCTACACTACAAGAGAAGGGAAAAGGAGTTCAACCTCCAACCCCAGATTTTGCAGATACCTACAGACAAACAATGTTATCCAATCTTCATTTCAGACCTTTAAATAAGATCGATGATGTTAGAATAGAAAGACTCCAATTTGGACAGCAAAACTTAATAGCTTATGAACCATCTAATTGGACTTTTAGACACTTACCTACTTACCAATTAGACAAACAACAGAAATGTTTAATAGACAATATATGGATAGCTCATAATAAAAAAGACACTAAATATATAATTGCTGTTCTAAATGCTTTAGGATATTATTTTAACAGTAGAAATAAGGAAAATAAATTTAAATATTATGTTGTAGTTCATGGTAAGGTAAATGGATTTTTTCAGACATGGTTAGAGGTTTTAGACTCTATTAAAGGATTTTCTAAACCACTTTTTAAAGGATTTAATGATTTTACTGAAGCATTAGACTATGCTAGGGGAGTATTAGGTCCAAATTATTATATTTCTCACTCTCTCAAATAGAATCCAGACAAAATTTCTCAATACCATATTCAAAAAGACACAAACAAAATTATATTTTGTGATCATTGTTCTTCAATGACTGAAGCTTTTAAAAGATTAAATTACAAAAATGAGGTATTGTTACAAGAAAATCTCCAGTTCAAAGAAAGAATTGCAAAAATGGAAAATGATTTGAAGACTAAAGACACTCAGACAAACATACAGGGTTTTCCATCCCCAAGAAAAATGGATGAGATGGGTGTACATTCCCCTCTGAATATAAATAAATCCACTGTATCGGATAAAGATACAGCAAGTCCGGTTCAAACGGGAGCCGGTAAAGACTTATCAAACCCGTTAATGGCTGTCACTTTGCCAAAAAGTGAAAAAGATGAAGGTTCATCTTCTAGAAGATGTTTACCTCTTTCATTTACCCAGACTCTTAGACAAAAAACCAAAAAATCTCAAAAAAATAAAGACATAGAATCTATTATAACCCAAACTGTAGAAAAATTACTTAAACAATAACAAGAAAAAGATAAACACATAAACCCAAGCCCAATACAAAGTCCAAGACAAGATCCAGATTCTAGTCCAAATAATTCAGATGATTTTTCAGACCCAATGTTGTTTGCTCAAGATCCAAGCGATGATGATTCTGGTATGAGTTTTGACTCAATTGCATTACATAATTTAGACACATAAAAAAAAATAAAAAAATATATATATATATATAATAATAAATAAATATGTGTAATAATATAGTTGTTTTTTTTCTAAAGAGAAAGAATGCCTCTTTTGTCAAATAATGTGAGTCTCACTTTACTCACTACCACACATGTGTGAAAAAACTGTTGGGACGCGTCTTTACTTTAATTTAAATAGACAGACACTAAATAATCATATATATCATATATTATTATAAAAGAGAACCCTAAGCCCGCCTATGTGGCGTCACCACAAGTCAGGATTCTCTTTTAACTTATTTATTTCCAAAATAAGCCTTCCTTTTCATGAAAAGTTGCGACTTTTACAAAAACTTGTGACTTCTTATAACGAGTTGCGACTTTTACGAAGAGTTGCGACTTTTATAAGAGTTGCAACTTTAATGAAGAGTTGCGACTTTTATGAAGAGTTGCAACTTTAATGAAGAGTTGTGACTTTTATTAAGGATTGTGAATTTTATGAAAGATTTTGACTTGTCCAAAGAGTTGTGACCTTTTCGATAAGGCACAATAAAAATTTACTCACACTACACTTTGTTGTCTATTAATAGAGGGATTTCCTCTCATTTCAAAACAACAAAAAATCTGAAATACTTCTTCTTCTGCACAATTAAATATTCGTGTACTTTGCTCCTGACTTACTGACACCATTATTTTTCTATCAACATACTGGTGGATAGAGTCGTTCTATCGTGAGAGGATTCATTCCTTTAAACCTCGGGCACTAGAATAAAATAATCACCTTAAAGGAAGAATGTGCATTAAGTAGGCTCGATGTTTTCCTTTATATTTTATTTTATTATTACAGATCCTTATATGTTTTTTACGATCATTAATTTATGATTAAGTTTTATTTTTGAGTACATGTTTTAAACTTTGTTTTTTATGTTTATGCTTGTGATCATTATGTTGGATTAAAGATATGTTAATCAAGAGTTTGATGTAATCATTAGACTATTGGTGTCATGTATTAGAATTCTTAAACTTGTAAAATACATGACTTTGATCTTTATAGAGTTTTCAGTGGCTAAAATATTCATGGGATGTCCAAGAAGAGAATTTGAGTGTTCAAAAGTTATGGTGGTCCACACTACCTTAGAGAATTATTTATTCAAATTTCTATCTTATCGAAGCATTCAATCGATTAATGACACCCAAAAAATAAAGGAATGTAGTGGGATGATAAGTATTGAAATCAACCTTAATCAAACGTTTGGGGTTCAAATTTTAGATTTGAAGTCGATGAAGTACCCCCAAAGTAGGATGAATATATATTAATCAAATATTAAAGAAATAATTATCTCCTTATAAATACATAAACAACAAATATGTCTTTTGACTATCAAAGTAGTGTCATCGACTGCTTATGATTTTGAATAAGGACTTGCTAAGACATCATTTAATCAAAATTATTTGAGCGCCATACGTTATTTTATTGAACTCCAAAAGATGTATTTTTATATTTTAATTAACTTATCAAGTACGCAACTAACTATATAGTATGTATAATATTAAGATTTTGTATGTAGAGGCCTTGGATAGGAGGAAACCTCTTGCAATTGATGAATAAAATGTTTGTACCACCTTTTGAAAATGCAGATATAGACAATGAAACAATTACATATATTTTCAAAAGACATTAGTGATGAACTACTATAGTAAAATAAAGAATTAATAACAAAATTCGTAAAGACATAGAATCAAATCTTTTTCATTTTAAGATTAAAAAAGTATTTTATTTCTTCTTTGGATTAAATATTCTTGACAATTTATTGTAGGATTGTACCCTCTCAAAAACACTTATATTATCAAATGTTCAGAAGTAGATTATTGACGTAGTTCACCACCGCGCAAAGCGCGGGAAATTTACCTAGTATATATATAAAAGAGAACCATAGGCCCGCCTACGTGGCGCCACCACAAGTCAGAATTCTCTTTAAATTTAATTTATTTCCAAAACTAGCCTTCCTCTTTCATGAAAAGTTACGACTTTTATGAAAGGTTGTGACTTTTATGAAAAGTTGTAACTTTTTTCATGAAAGATTGCGACTTTAATGAAAAGTTGTGACTTTTATAAAAAGTTGTAACTTTTAGGAAAAGTTGTGACTTTATGAAGAGTTGCGACTTTTATGAAATGTTGTGACCTTTCCGAAGGGTTGTAACTTTTCCAAAGAGTTGTGACCTTTCCGATAATACAGAATAATCACATTTTTTACACTACCATTTGTTGTCTATAAATATAGGACTATATTTTTCATTCTGTGGGCTTAACTTTTTTCATTCTGTTTCATTCTTTTGTTGCATATCCTGGTATGTATTTTTATAATCATTAGTTTATGCTCATATTATTAATTGTTATTTTTGAATATATTCTTTAAAATTTGTTGTTTATGTTTATGTAAAGTTATAATTATAAGTATTTGTTAGTAAAGATTAAATAACAAATGTTAATTGAATATTCAAGCATATTTTCTCTACAGAAATTATTGAATGTACATTAAAAACAACCCTTACAAATCTCAAATTTATTCATCAACAATGTTATTTCTTCACAAATAATGATGTGATTTTGTATGCTTTATAAAATCATCTGAGATTTAATAACTATGTATGCCTAGATTTTTTTATTTTTATGTTCTTATCTATATTTACTAAATTTATTAGTGGATATTATGAGTACATTAATGATTGAAAGTTGATTGAAGTGTTGGTCAATGTTTAGAGGTATCTTATTTCAAAACAAAAGAACTTTCTGGTTTGAATTATTTGTTATCATCATTGGATATCTCATATTTACTCTCGTTAATGTATGTTTTTTCTCGCTCTTTTGTTGTCTCCTTACAATTGTATTGATTATTTTTTGTTTGATATGTATATAATCTCATTATGACAAAGATCTTCGTCCTTTTAATGTTTTTTTTCCTTTCTCATTCACCTCTTCTAAATATTTTTAACGTAAGATATGACTATTTTAGTCAAGCTTAATTTGAAGAATATGAAACAAAACCTACTCTAAATATAAGTAATATTTTAAGCTACAAAAGATATGTCTATTAACATAGATTTTTTGTCCTTCTGTCCCAAGTCATTGTTGAGCGTTCGAATTATCTAGGTTAGATTCATTTTTAATTTTTAATGTTCGAGAATGTTTCTTTAACATGAATCTACAATACAACATTTTAATTTATGTGTACTTTTATAATGCAACAATTATACATAAATATTCCTAAAAAGTCGTAAAGTTGCATTGATGAAGAATTCGAAAGGGCCTTCCAGAGTTAAATGAAGAATGAATTTCTATAAGGGCAACAATATTATATTGATGTTGTTCAAAATATATTTTTCTCCTTCTATAAATTTTTCTTAGAATAAGAAAGTAATAATAACGAAAAGTGGAGAAAATTTGACCTTAGACAAGTAGATTGTCTCTAAAAAAATTATTTATGTTGTTGCGGTGTATAGTTTTTAACGGACATAGCTTATTGATAAATAATATTGATGATAAAAAGCTTTAACATAAATTTTTTTACACAAGGAGTTGTGATAACCATAAAATTATCATATTCTATATTTTCATGTATATAAAAAGTTAATTAATCGCTACATAAAAATATCACTCAATTTTTACAAGAAAATTATATCATCAAACATATAATATGATAAATTATGTAAAAGATAAAAATAATTAGATATCAAGATATTTTTAATCATTAATTATATATTTAAAAATTTTGAGACATGAGATAATGTAAAATCATGTAATTTGTCTATAAATGTTCTAAAAACCTACTAAAATTTACTCTCTTTTTTTCTTATAAGAGTCGATCATTGGTAAAGTTGTTCAAAAGGTTAAAAAGATTCCTTATGCCGCGGAAGCGCGGGTAAATTACCTAGTAATGTATNAGGTTTTATTAATTTTATACCTTTATTTCCCATTACTTCTACTACATCTTTTATTTGTAATTTCTTCTGTATGCAACAATGGTTTCCGTTTTCAAAATTACACTTTCTTATACTATCTCCTTTTAATCTTTGAAATCTTTTTTTCTATATTAATCTGTAAATCTAAATATTCTATAGTTTTTAATGAAGCTATTGTTACTCTTATTATTTTATCCTAAAGTAGTTGGTTTATAATATTCACTAAAAAATTTTATTCTGTGAGTATACCTATCAATATCACTCCTAAGTCCTTGTAATTCCCATTTTAGAGCATTTATATATTCTTCGTTATTTATATCGTATTCAAAATAGAAATTTTTTGGTTTAAAGAATTCGTTTTCGTATATATATATATATGCTTCTATTGCCTTTTCTGCTCTTTGTAATCTTTGTTTTTCTTTTATTTCTCTATATATATTTTTATAATTTATCTGATTTATTATATATATATATATATATATATATATATATATATATATATAATGAAAGAAAATTATTATAATGTCTATATTATCAACTTAACAGTAAAAATGAAAATCTATTTTTGAAATAGTGGATCTAACATCAAAACTAATAATTCAATGGGCAATGTTAATGCCCATTCTTTTAGCAAAATAAAAAAAAAAGCTGCTTCATTTGAGGGTAATAATATAAAAAATAAAAAACCAAAGAAGAAATATATTACCCAAATCGTGTGACTTTTTTCATATTTTTTATTATTATTGTCTTTTGCACAAATTTTGTGTGAATTTATGGATGATTTGCTACAATTGTTCACCAACTCTTTCTTATGTGGTACGTCGAATTTTGTTGAATATTGCACTTAATACTGTTCCAAATAACCCTTACATTCTTAAAAAGAAGAACAGTCGAATACTTTCAAAAATCCTACTTTGAAAGTGAGACGAACCATCTATGTATAGTTACAAAATAGTAGGATGCATATGTGTTAATTGTTCCTTATCATAAAAGTTACAACCTTTTGAAAAAGTCACTACTCATCAGAAGTATCATAACCTTTTGCAAAAGTCACAACTCATCGGAAAAGGCACAACCATTCGAAAAATCCACAACCTTTTAGAAAAATCACAACCCTTCGGAAAAGTCACAACTCATGAAAAAGTCACAACCCTTTGAAAAAGTCACAACCCTTTGAAAAAATCACAACCATACGAAAAAGTCACAACTCATCAAGAATCTCAAAACCCGTCAAAAAAGTCGGAACCCTTTGGAAAAGTCACATCTCTTTGGGAAAATAACAACTCTTTAATATTAAAGGGTATCTACATTTACCCTAATACAATTAACTAAATTAATAAATAAAATATATTAAGTACTTTTAATTGGAGGTGTTATAGTAATTCGACATTCAATTTAGGAGTTAATGCTTTTAAGGTAGTATAGATAGATAGATATAGATAGATATAGATATAGATTATCATATTATTATTATTCTATAAATGTGAAGCTATTATAATGACTTTTTAATTCTTCAAGAAATTACCATTAAAGTTGAATAACTTTTTAATTCTACAAGAAATCATCATTAAAGTTGAATGACTTTTTAACCCTTCAATAAATCACCATAAATAAGTCCCTTACACGTTGTCTTCTAATGACAATATTGTACATTTAAATTTGGTTTAGAGAGCATAGAACTCTTATCATACTATGCTTTTTCAAGCCTTTCTTTACATTTAGATTATTTTCATTTTTTTCTATCATTCAAATTATATTCTTATATTGATATCTAAATGTTTGATTTCTGAAAATATACTGCTAAAATTTTGTTTTATGAACTTGTGATGTAATTTTTTTCTCATGTATAAATCAGAGGTGATTTTTTTGCAGACCATTGAATAGAACTTTTAGTAGAAATTGCGCCAATACAAATGAGGTATTGCAGCATGTCTCTCCAACAGTTATGCATCTTTTTCCATGATTACTTTTTAATAAATTTGATATACATACAATTATTGTATTTTTAATTAGATTTTAATAATTTAATGCATGTGTATTTTACAAAGTAGAGCCTCCTCGATAACTTTAGTTTGAAACAATGACTGATTGAAATTTATTTTTCTTCAATCTCCTAGCTTTCGAGGTAAAAAGGATAACTAATGTTTCTTCCTCAATAACAAAGAGCAAAATAAATCGAGAAAATCTTTGAAGAAGGTATATTCTAACAAATGAGATAATTTAATTTAATATGAAGGAGTACTTAAAAGTCAAATATGAATAATAAAGAAAGAGAAAAAAAAAGGATAAAAAATTAAAATATGATAAGAAGTATGAAATATAACCATGAACAAACTATTGTAATTTCTTGTTCATGGTACAAAGGAGAATAAACACACTAGTTCATCTTAATGTAATATGGAGACAACATATGTACTTGTTACAAGTAGATATGGTAATTCAATCTTTGTACAAATTGAGAAAGTGTGTTATGTGTGTATTATCTCTTTCTTAGAAAAGTAACACTAATATATTGTAGGTTTCGACCCAATAACATAAAAAGGTAATTATTTATCACATTAAATCTTTTTCTTCAAATTTGACAGGTTATCGAAATATCTATTTATTTGGCATTTATATTTTACAATAAAAAAGTCATTTATATAGGTTGATTATTCATTATTTCATTTATATTTTTTCGTCAAATTATTTTTGAAATTATTCAAAATGTGATTTTAATAGTTTTTGTTAGAAATTCATATTTGTTTAATGTGATTTTAATATAACTCCTACCATATATAATATTTTTTGGGACTCACGCGCAAAGCACGTGTTCAGGACTAGTCTCCTTAAAAAGAGAAAGATATATATTCATGTCTCAACTTAAAAATTTATTTTAAATTGTAATTTTGTAATTTCACCAATAAAAACAACTTAGACTTTTCCATATAAATATATATCATCCTGTAATTTTTTATTTTTATTTTAAACAAAAACTATACTATCTAATCAGTTGAAGGTAATCTATGCATAAACCAAAATTTGTTTTCTCAATTCCTATTTTATTGTCATATTTTTTTCTTTTCAACCACGAAACTTTTCTTTTGAATCGTAGGTCTGTTAGAAATAATATTCTTATGACACAAAGATATGAATAAAATATGTGTACATCTTAATTCTTACTTTTTTACAACTCACTTGTGAGATTACACCGAATGTTCACTTCTAGAAAAATTGACTTGAAAAGAGGTCTGAATAAACCCATCTTTTGAATTGTGGATCAATTAGAAAAAAACTCTCTATCCCGTAAAGGTAGGGATAAGATATGTGTACATCCTACCTCCTAGATTCAACTGTAAGATGAATATGTTTTTCACTAGTAAAATTTCATATTGGGCAAGACTTCATTAACATCAAGTTATGGTGATGTTAAAAAAATTGATTATAAATCTTGAAAAAATGCCTTTTAAAAAGTCATGGTAATCGTCAAAAATTTGTTCTCAAAGCTAGATGAATCACCATAGTATTTTCAGCATTGACGATAATATCATATTGATTAATTTAATTCTTGATATATTTGGGATAGTTCTAAAGGAAGTGGAACTGATTCACTACCTACTAGTACTGTTGAGCTCTGTCCATTTATACTTTGTAATTTTATCATTCTCTTTCTATTAAACTAAAACTATGCTCTTCAAAACTGAATGATATTTTAATGTGTGTAGAATTTTTTCAGCCCATATCAATGGAATATTATTTCTTTACTAATCATGAATAGCTTGATTCTACGGTTTGAAATCTCTTCTTTCAAGAGGGTTATACACGGTGAAGTTTTACATTTTAGCTAAGCAACTTTTTGATAGATTAACCAGTTATGGGATATTGAGTGATGAACTTGTAGAAGTGGTAGGTATGAGAAAGAAAGTCGTGAAGGATACTACGATAGCAATTTGGAATTCTAGTTTATCCATTAATTTTTTCTTAAATTCATATTTAAGGTTAGTTAACATTCTATTTCTTGACCTTTCTACTAAGGTTCTAACTTAAAGAACTCTTAATTACCATTCCTACATTACATTATGCTAATATAGGAATTCTTCCTTTTTGCTCCCATTCTTTATCCTCAATCAATTAAAATGTTTTTATTTATGACAAAGCATCTCAGCTATATCTCTTTGAACTTTTCAATATTTATTATAACGATAATGTGAAATCACTACGACCATAAAAAAAATTCTTTGAAATGTACTTCATCTCTTTTAAAGACTCATTGTCCGTCACTTGCAATACAATTTTCTTACTTAAATTGTCTTGCTTATAGAAAGTAAGATACGCCAGTATTGAAGATTGAAGTATAGTTAAGGTAAGAATTCTTCTTATTCCCTTTATTTAATGATGAAAGAGAATATGGACCATTTTTCTCGAGATGATAATTTTGTGCCCTCCTAATTTGATGCACATATTTCCTTTTTGTAGCTAAAAAAAGGTTGAAGTTATAGTCGATAAGTTGGAGATCTAGCATGGATCTATCATCCTCATCTACTTTTACATGTTTGCGCATTTTTCATGCTACGCAATTCAAACCAAAGGTAGGATTTTCTACCTTTAAGTTCATAACATAAGTACTTGAACATGAGCAAGGTTTCAATGTTTACCAGATGTGTCACTCAACCAAGGTAACGTAACTCCTATATTTTCCAATCTTTTAATCATCACTATTTTAACTCATTGTTACTTATCCATGTGAAATAATTTGTTGTTGAAAAAAAATTATTCTAGAATTTTGAAATTTTCTTTTGACTTTAAAAAATGGTAAAGGGGAAAAGTCATTTATGGGGAGAATCAAAGGACACTCTTTAGTTTCTTACCTAGAAGATGATGTTAATTACTTTATTCCAAATCACAAATGTAGTCATTAAACATTATATATATATATATATATATACTAGTTTTGGCGCACGTGCGTTGCACGTGAATATCAAACACCGTACTACACTATTTTTAAAAATAAAGTAAATATTATTAAAATGAAAAAATCACTATTAAAATATCTTAATTACACCTCTTAAATATACTTTCTCCTCCCTTCTCTTAAGTATGATACTTTGTTATTATTGTATTGTTTGTGTTCTTACTTTTAAAATAATATAATATAAATAATTGTTGTTATAAAATATAGAAGATGTACTAAATTTGATGTTTTTAGTTTGAAGATTAGATTAATTTAACATTCATGTTAGGGAGTACTCTAATTGCACTAACCCATGAGATTGTCCACATCATTAAATCAATCTTGAGGTTCTAAGAGAAGATCTAAGAACATAAAAAAAACGTAGTTTAAAAATGTGAGGAAAGCCCTTCATTTATAGTTCAAATGTGTAGTAATAGTATGTGCATATTGTTCCATCATAAAAACACAGAAGATATACTCGAAACTTAACTCTTAGGGAATACTTAGTTCCGTTATACATTTGAGAATTTGACTCAACACTTTACTTGAACATTAAAACAAAGTTATAATGTTTGTTGAAGACTCTTGAATGTCTTAGTAACTTAATTTGACTTGTTTTTTAACTTTTAGACTTGACTCTTAACTTCCTTGAGTTTGATCTTAACTTTCCTTGAATTGGATTATGGATTCAAGGATCATGATCTCATGTTTATGGATGATTTCATGATGTTTCGATGTACTTTAGAGTGTTGGAATCAACTAGTAATTATAGGTACATCGCTTAGGAACTAGTACGGAGAGATAGGGAAAGAACGGGGTCTCTAGTGGGTCGTGGCGCTCTGATAGGCGCGGAGCGCCAGAACCTGACGGACATAGTCTGCCCTCATGTTTTATGATCCTTATACTGTAAATTTGACCTCACAATAATGAGTTTCAAAAGAGAAGAAAAAGATTTTTTGTATTACATGTCAGATACTCCTTTCTTTCCAATTTTATGTAACACCATTTTGATATCAATCTATCAAAAAATGAAATATGACATCTGTCTATATTTGAAAATAATCAAGCTATTAATTTTTTATTTTATCATTAGTGAGAAATTTTATAGTCACACAAATATTACAACGTATTTAAGAAAACAAGTTTTAGAATTCCGGGTTCCATGTACAATCAAAGTAAATATGTCTTTGAAAGATAAAATATATAAGGTTATAAATTTGTCATGTTTCAATTAAGAAAATATTATCTTTTAATAATAGATTAAAGAGAAAAGAACTTCACTTGAAATAGAACAAACAAAGTATTCTTTTTAATTGTCTAAGTTTTAGTTTATAATTAAAGTACAAATATAAGTATAAGAAACCAGAACATATATATAGATTAGCAATGTATAGACCTTTTTGAGAAGCTGAGATTCAAAAAGACAATAATGATTGTCAGATCTCATCACATCAAGAATTTTTATGAAATCTTGATTAATCTTCACCATTTGGTCATTAGGATTGATCATCTCTTTATTTCTTCATTTAACTTTATTCTTTCTTCAACTTCTTATTTGAAAAATATTGAAATTTCCTACATAAATATAGAATAATTAAAGATATCAATAATTATATAACCTTTTTGCTATCAATTTATAATAAAACAATATGGACATATAATTTCACTCTCATATTGGTATTTAGTGAAAATTATCAACTATTGATAGAAATGAAGGATAAAATATGCATTCGAAGAGAGATTATAAATAATCCTACAGATTCTTTGAGAAATAAAGATTGTAACATACAAAGAATTGCTAGTTTGAGATTCATAGTAGCTATGTAGGTTGACTACCTGAATTTTCTATTTATTGATGAGGGTTTGACTCTACCTTGTAATCTACTCCTCCATTTTCTCTTTCTCTAAATCCAATGTTATTTTTAAAATAAACAAGAATTTCAAATTTGGAAAGTAACCAACAATAAGATAACGTTTTTTTTCTCTTGGGAAAATCAAGTAATTTGACTTATCAAAATATATTTTTTCTGTTTTAGGTTTTTTTCAGTCTAACAAAAAAAAAAGATTTACAACATGAATTTGGACAAAAGCCAAAATTAATGAATAATTATTTGGGGCCAATTATCAAAGCTAACAATAAATTAGTGCTTTTATAAGAAAAACAAGAATTAGCTAGGAAATTTGTTATTAAAAAATATATAGTTAATAGTATTTTTTTTACAATTTTTCCCTAATTTACAATGCAGTTTTGATATTTAGTGATACTGGTTCTTTTTTTTTCTAGTAATAGTAAAATGGAATAAAGAACATTTATTTGAAAAAATAAAATAAAAATGAGTGCATATTGTATGAATTAGTGATACTTTATTTGTGTTCCAACACCTTATAAACTTTAGAAAAGATGATATATCTTTGGATATATTTTGTATCTCCTACAAAATCTTATTTTTATAAAAACCATCATATAAATTTGGATCAAACAAAATATTAGTGAAAACTCATAATTCTTTCAACATCATAAGTAAAGAATAATTAAAAAGGAAAAAAGCGGGATTTATGAAAAAGATGGAGTATCCCTTAGTTTGACTTGCAATGTCCAATAATTTCTATATGTCTTTGTAAGTTTATATGTCATCATCTTCTTCATCAGTAAAGTTTGATTGATATAGACACTTAAAACGTCTTTTAAACTTTATACTTAACCTGACATTCTGCATATGAAAATTGAAGAATACATCGACGTAAATCGGAAATTGAATATGAGAATTTAGCTGTCATCTTCTAACCCATGACGTCGTACTACACATGACAACACCATATCTTCTTCAACTTTCCCATTTTGTAAAGAAAAGATTTGAGTGTTTTTTTAGAGGAACTAAATTACTTGGTGAATTATTGTTCAATTTTTTTCTTCTTAAAATAGGCATATCTTGCATTAATGAATAGTTGTTAGATTGGTAAAAATCTTATTTTGATTGAATATGAATTGAATGAATCAAGATAAGCTAATGCGTGTGTGGTAAAAAGAAATAAGTGTTTCTTGTTCATTGTCATTTTCTTATAAAAGTCATGGTATATAAATTGTATTCATTTTCTTAAAATAACATTTTTTTTACGACATTAGTGTTTAGTTATGTAACGACCCGTCAGGTCATCTTTAAAAAAATACTGAACTATACAATTATTTATTTATTTAGTGGGTATTTCTTAAATAATTAATTAAAGGGGCAAGTCCGTAATTTATTTAATTTTTTTAAGCCTGACCCATATATATAATAGAATAGTTAATAGGGTTTAGTAATTTGGGATTCATGAGATAAAGAAACTACGGTGTATCAATAGAATTGCATCAAAGCGGAACCGTGCACTTCAGGTAAAAAAAAAAATCGTAAGCCAAAACATTAAGCTATGTTCGTTCATTGCATTTATACGTGAATCATTATTATATTGATTAGTTGGGGCATGATAAATGAATTTGTTCAGTTTTAAAATTATTTATTTCTAAAGTATCACAAATTTTCAAAAAAAAAATGCAGTAAAGTTAATGGGGTAATCATGAGTGTATGATTGGAAATATAATGATTGTGTAGTAAGGTTATCAATTGATTTTGTTTGGAAGTCACATACTGGTTTTGTAATATTTGATCAGATTTGGATTTTTCTTATAGATTAAGTTTTGTTGTATTAAAATAGGTAATTAAATATAAGGTGTGTTATATTTATGAAGAACATTATATCTATATGATATTTGGAGGAGTTAAGGCCTATATTAGGGTTGAAATTTGAAATTTAAAATTCGAAAGAGTTGATATATTAATTGGTATCAAGATTCGGATAACTTGATTATAGATTCGATGTGAGTTTTTGGGTCTAGGCTAGACTTGTAGTGATATAAGTCTTGTTAGTTAAAAATCTTATTGTGATTATTATATGAACAGATTGCATTTATTTGGGAGCTCAACGAAAGTGGAAGGCTCGTGTGGCAGAATAAATTATTGATTATTCGAGGCAAGTGGATTTCTAAACTCTTATTAAGTGTATGAAATGCGTGTATTTCCTTGTGGTATATATTTGGGAGTAATGGGACTTGGCGATGGGTTGACTTGTTCACATTGATTAACTCTAATGATGAAAAAGGGGTAACAAAAGACAATGTGATTAATTGTTTATGTGTGATGTGTTGAGAAAGGTTTGAAGGCTTGTTGAGTCATTGTTGATGTGATATTCTGTTTCTGTTATTGTGCATCGTGCAATGTTATGAAAATGGTCACATCCTCTTTATTTGTGTGAACATGTCATTTGCATCATTTTAAGACATAGTTGTGACAAGTATTATGTGCATTGAGAAAGAATGAGAACTTAAGGAGGATGTACCATTTCGAGGGACGTATCGCGCTCCACGATGGATACTATATTTCGAGGGACGTATCGCGCGCTGCAATGATTACTATTATCGAGGGTCGTGTCGTGCGCCGAGACAGATGCATGGACAGATATGTCCTTCATGGGTTCCGGAATGAGAGACAGCGGGTATGTATCACTAGGTTAGACATGCATCATTATACTTGACATTGCATTCCATTGCATTGCACATACTTATCATTAGTGAACTTGATATTGTGTTTTGCTGATTTTGTGAATGCCTTTCTGTGAAATTGGTGATTGATGAATACTGAGCTTGTTGTTGAGGATATGCAATTTGTTAAAGTATCTTTGTTGAGGATATGTAATTTATTAAAGTATTGTTGTTGAGGACATGTAATTTGTTAAAGTGTTGTTATTGAGAACATATAATTTGTCAAAGTGTTGTTGTTGAGGATATGTAATTTGTTTAAGTGTTCTTGTTGAACTATGTGCGCCGTAAACCTTGAGTTATTAGGTTGGGCTGATTTTTATGCAGGTTGTAGTTGTGGAGGTTCAGTTTGGGGGTGGTAGGAGTACCCGTATTTCATCCCCTTAGCTTGTGTTTATAGGTTTACTTGTTGAGTACCGTGTGGTTTGGTACTCACCCCTTGCTTCTACAATTTGTTTTATAGGTTAGCCCGGAACTTACTGATATATTCTCTTATTTTCCGAGGCTTCTTGGAGATTTGTGAGGTAGCTGTTTGTCATCTCAGCAGACCTTCTTACTCCTGTTTATGATTTTGTTCTACTCTAGAAACAATGTCATATGAGACTTATATTTTTTTTTGATTCAATTGTATACTTTAGAGGCTTGTACACGTGACAACCAGGTTTTGGGGTATAATTTAAGTTGATAGTAAATTTTCCGCGTTTTGTTGTAATGGTTGAGTTTTAGGCTGACTTGTCTTGGTGGGATAAGATGAGTGCCATCACGTCTATTTTTGGGTCGTGACAAGTTATGAAATTGTTCATTTTTTCTCAAGTTGAATTTGGAAATTTTACTCACATCTTTAAAAAAAAACTTTCAATATTTTTTTATAAATAAAAGCAGAAATGAAGCAACAAATTTAGTAAACACTATTGATGTTGGCCTCGTGCTCTAAGTCTGGAGAAAACACTATTGGTGCAACGTTTCTAAGAAAACATGTTACTTTTATTATGGATTCTATAGTAGCTGAAATCAACACAAATTCCCAAGATTTATTCATAACCTAGGTCTATACAATCTATGTAGAATCAAGGAACTTACTTAATTCTAGGACCTAATGGATGAAAGGAACCCACTAGTGAAATCGCACATGCCTGCTGAAGAAATCTAAAGAGAAATCCTTTACATTTTGGGGCTAAAACATGAAGAACACTATTGCTTGTTCTTGAAAGAAACTGACACCTCTTTCTCTTTCTATAAGTAAAATCACGTAGCTTAGGCATCAAATGACGTAGCTTAAGTGCCTCAATGAATAAGGAAACGATAAAAACGACCCTGACATAAAAGCTGATGAAGGCCATTAACTACGGTACTCACGGGCCATCATTAGAACTATTGGCAGTCAAACAGGGTCATGGTTTTAGACCACGTGATTTATGTCTCAGTTAATAGTAACTCCCAAAGTCAGGCTCTTAGTGTATTGGACAAGGTTTTCAGTAGATATATCAATGTACTGTTTATCTTGTTATCTTCATGATTAGTACTTGGTCACTTTTTTCAACTTAACCTTTTAGTTATGTTTCGATATTTATATTCTTGCTCAGGTTATGTAATTGCTCAGTCACACTTTGTTCTTCTCATATATATTTTTCAGCTTATTATCTATATCCTGCTTTCTCAGTACATTCAAAGTACTTTCTCATACTTTACGCTACATCCTTTCATGATATAGATTTAGGTACTCAGCATACACATCACACTTAAATAAATTCTCTGTGCACATTCAGCAACTTCAAAGGTGAGTCATCATATTTCGAGGACAATAGACATGCTTTCGTTTTAGTCATTATATTTAGTTTCAGTTTTATAAGAGTTAGCCGGGGGCATGTCCCATCAACTCAACCCATTTAGAGGCTTTTCAGACAGTAGTAGATTCAGCTTGAGTTGTTAAGTGGTTATTTCAGTTATCACAAACCCTAGTTTATTTCACTTATATTCAGTGCATTTCAGTTTTCCCCATTTTCAGGTATCCTTCATTGTAGTTTTAGCACAGTACATGTTTTACTTAACTATTTTCATGATATGTCAGATTCAACGTTAGCTTTGGGTCACTCATGATCCTAGGTCCTATGTTACGTCTAGGAGGTAGCCTCAGGGTGAGACAGTTGGGGTCCACTTTTGGGAATTCTATTTTTTCACATTAGATAGCTTAGTACTCGTGACTTCAAGGTTTTGGGAGGGTTTCTATTGTATATATATTTTTTGTTTTACTTCGCTTCTCTCTCTTTCTATTATTAATATTATTTAACTTTACTTCTACCCTTGCACTCACTACATTACCTTTTCGCTACGGGTTGTCTTACATACTAGCTGATATTGTAGGTGTCATCAAGACTCAAGAAGTCAGGTCGTGGCAGGACTTTAGTTGAGGCAAGTGGAGAAAGGGTTGACAAAAAGGGAGATCTGCGATGGCTCCAAGGGTTACTTTTTTAGAAACTAGGGTTAAAAAATTGTGTAAAGGATAATGTAATTCTTCTCTATCATTTATAATATGAGCTAATTTTGATAAAATTAAAAAATATCGGTTAATTTTAATAGCACTGGTGTTTCAATTGGTTTTCTCAATAATCAGTTGAAGAATTCATCTGGTGTTTTGTCAAATCAATAGAGTAACATAAAATAACATACTAAAGAGTATTTATAAGTGTGAATATATGTTACCTACCATATATAATATTTTTTGGGACTCACGTGCAAAGCACGTGTCCAGGACTAGTCTCCTTGAAAAGAGAAAGATATATATTCATGTCTCAACCTGAAAATTTATTTTCAATTGTAATTTTGTAATTTCACCAATAAAAATAACTTAGACTTTCCCATATAAATATATATCATCATGTAGTTTTTTTCTTTTTTATTTTAAACAAAAACTATACAATCTAATTAGTTGAAGGTAATCTACGCATAAACCTAAATTTGTTTTCTCTATTCCTATTTTATTGTCATATATTTTTCCTTACAACCATGTTATGAACTTTTTTTTTGAATCGTAGGTCTGTTAGAAATAATATTCTTATGAGACAAAGATATGGATAAAATATGTGTACATCTTAATTCGTACTTTCCTACAACTCGCTTGTGAGATTACACCGAATGTTCACTTCTAGAAAAATCGACTTCAAAAGAGGTCTGAATAAACTCATCTTTTGAGTTGTGGATTAATTAAAAAAAACTCTTTATCCTGCAAAGGTAGGGATAAGATATGTGTGCATCCTACCTCCTAGATTCAACTGTAAGATGAATATGTTTTTCACTACTAAAAGTTCATATTGGGCAAGACTTCATTAACATCAACTTATGGTGATGTTAAATAAATTGATCATAAATCTTGAAAAATTGCCTTACAAAAAGTCATGGTAATCGTCAAAAATCTGTTCTTAAAGCTAGTATAGCACCCATCGCGCGCGCGATACATCCTTCGAAATGGTACATCCTCTTTAGGTTCTCATTATTTCTAAATGCACATCACACTTGTCACAACCATGTCTCAGAATAACGCAAATGACATGTTCACACAAATAAAGAGGATATGACCATTTTCATAACATTGCACAATTCACAACAACACAATCACGATACAATATCAACAATGATTCAACAAGTCTTTCAAACCTTTCTCAACACATCACACATTAAAAAATAATCACATTGCCTTTTGTTACCCCTTTTTCATCATTAGAATCAATCAATGCGGACAAGTCAACCCATCACCAATTTCTATTACTTCCAAACATATACCACAAGGAAATACGCGCATTTCATACACTTAGTAAGGGTTTAGAAATCCACTTGTCTCAAATAGTTGAAAAATCACTCTGTGATTTTAGTCTTCCCTTTTTCGTTGTACTTACAACTCAAAGCAATCTATTCACATTAATAATTACAATAAGGTTTCGAAAATAACAACACCCATATTATTATAGGTCTAGCCTAGACCAAAGAACTTAGTCAAAATATATAATTAAATTCTTAAGTTTCAAGTATAGAGTTTAGTCTCAATATCTCCAAATAACATAATTTTAATAATTTTTATATATCAAAATACACCCACTATTTATTACATATCTCAATATATCAAAACTTGAATTATAATATGATAATAATAAGAAAATTCTAAAATCAAAACCTAAGTTACATGCCAGTAACTTTAATGACAGAAAAGTACAGAAGCCAAACTCTAATTTTTAAGAAAATCCTTTAAGACATAAATCAATTTTCTACAAACTTTATAATGGCATGGCTGATAATATGGATCTCACAATACACATGTCTTCCACTCAATAGTCATCATTAAGCAATTATTACACCACTAGATCTTGTTCCATAACCTTAAGAATCAATATACATTGCAATTACACAATTCTTGCAATTCAATTTTTCCATTATAATAATAACACCAATATGAATGCTGTTGTAAATAACAATTTGTGAATGTCTATTATATCCCTCTTATGCCTATAAAAGGCATTGTAATCTCTATGGAAAATACACCAAATAAGGAAGATTCAAGTTTCTATTTTATCTCTCTAATACATTCTTCTCTCCTTAGTTGCTATTAAGTTTAATTTTAGCACTTAGTCTTTATTTTATAACACGTTATCAGCACGAGACTCTGTCATATCAAAGTTTAAAGACTAAATTTGAAGGCTAAGGTATTATTATTTTTCTTCTTTTTATTATGGCTAATCTTACTAAACTTGAGTTCGTTGCCCTTCAAAGTTCGGGCAAGAACTATCTTTCATGGGTATTGGATGCTGAAATCCATTTGGATGCTATGGGTCTTGGAGACACCATTAAAATTGAAAATAAAGCATCAAAACAAGACTGTGCTAAAGCAATGATATTCTTACGTCATCATATTGACGAAATTTTGAAAATTGAATATCTCACAGTCAAAGATCCACTCGTTCTGTGGAATAACCTAAAAGAAAGGTATGGCCATACAAGACGATTTATGAGACTACTTTAAGTCTCATGAGTACAATTCTGCCATGTTCAGAATTACTTCTCAATTGAAACTATGTGGAGATACAGTTAATGATGTTGATATGCTGGAAAAAAAACGTTCTCCACATTTCATGCCTCGAATGTGCTTTTACAGCAACAATATCGAGAAAAGGGTTTCAAGAAGTATTCTGAACTGATTTCTCATCTTCTCGTGGCTGAACAAAATAATGATTTGTTAATGAAAAATCACGAGAATCGTCCCACTGGATCTACACCACTTCCTGAAGTGAATGAGGTGTACGCCCACCACGCTAGGCGTGGAAGAGGCCGTGGATGTGGACGTGGACGTGGTCGTAATTACGACCAAGAGCGAAATCCTTTTCCCGGTGTTAATCATTCACCAAAGAAAAATAGTTATCAAAGGGGAAAAGGAAAAGATGAGAAACGTGAAACAATTAAAATAAATTGTTTCCGATGTGGTGGAAAGGGTCATTATGCACGTGATTGTCGTACTCCTAAACACTTGGTTGAGCTTTATCAAGCATCACTAAAAAGGAAGGATAAAAATCCCGAAACTAATTTTATCACTGATCATATTGATCACACACTTGGATGTGGCGGATTTCTTCACACACCCTGAAGGAAAAATAGATCACTTAATTTGTGACGGTTCTGTGAATATGGAAGAATAATAATGGTTGATATTTACTAATGTTATTAATATTTGTTGTTTTGTATTGATCATAATTGAGTCCATTCTTTTAGAAACACCAATGGAAAGTGAGTTGGAATGTTATGATTTGTAAAGGAATTGAAAAATATTAACATTATACTTTCCTTTAACTTTTGTGGTCATAAAATAAAAATGTATAAGTAAGACCACTACCTAAATTGGTTAGTGGAAAACACCTTTTCCTTTTTGTCACTCAAATGTCATTTCAAGATAATAAATTATATTAATACTTATTTTAAACATACTAAACTAAATGAAATTTAGTGTTAAAGATTTGAATGATAAAAATCTTATGCATTATTAATGATTCAAATATCATTTTAACATTTACATTATTTCTTAAATATTTAACAAAAGATAATTAATCATTTAATATAAATTTATTTCATTACTTTTGAAGATATGGATAATTCTCCAAGCAAATTATTAAATTATGAAGACATTTGCTTGATTGATTCTGATACAACACACACGATATTCAAAAATGAGAAATATTTTTCTCATTTGAGTATGGGCAATATGAATGTTACTACAATATCTGGTAGTACTAATTTGATTAAGGGCTCCGGAAGAGCCATTATAATTTTGCCCAAGGGAACTAAACTCATAATAAATAATGCCATGTTTTCTCCTCAATCTCGGAGAAACTTATTGAGTTTCAAAGATATCCGTGAAAATGGTTATCATATCAAGACAATTGATGAAATGAATCTTGAATATCTTGGTATAACCAAAAATGTCTCCGAGTAGACATATGTTGTAGAAAAATTCAGGGCCTTATCTTCTGGATTGTATTGGACAAAAATTAGTGCAATTGAGGCACATTCTATAGTAAACCGGGGGTTTACTGATTCCAATACTTTCGTACTTTGGCATGATCGTCTGGGACATCCAGGATCTATAATGATGAGACGAATTATAGAAAATTCAAATGGGCATCCATTAAAGAAGTTGAAAATTCTTTTAAATGGTGAATTTTCTTGTGATGCGTGTTATCAAGGCAAGTTAATTGTGAGACCATCACCAACAAAGGTCAAAATTGAGTCCCCTGCGTTTTTGGAACGTATACATGGGGACATTTGTGGGCCAATTCACCCACCGAGTGGGCCATTTAGATATTTTATGGTCTTGATAGATGCTTCCTCTAAATGGTCTCACGTATGCTTATTGTCATCTCGCAATTTGGCATTTATGAAATTGTTGTCACAAGTAATACGATTACGGGCACAGTTCCCTGATAATCAGATTAAGTCTATTCGCCTTGATAACGCTGCAGAGTTTTCATCCCAAATATTCAATGATTATTGTCTATCGATTGGGATAAGAGTTGAACATCCTGTAGCTCATGTTCACACTCAAAATGGTCTGGCTGAGTCATTAATTAAACGATTGCAGTTGATTGCAAGACCATTACTTATGAAAACTAAGTTGCCCACTTCTGTGTGGGGTCATGCAATTTTGCATGCTGCAGCACTTATTCGTCTCAGGCCGACAAATTATCATAATTTTTCTCCATTACAATTGGCTTTGGGTCAACAACCCAATATATCTCATCTGAGAATTTTTGGATGCGCTGTTTATGTGCCGGTAGCACCACCACAGCGCACTAAGATGGGTCCCCAAAGAAGGTTAGGAATATATATTGGGTTTGAATCGCCCTCTATTATTCGCTACCTTGAGCCATTAACTGGAGATATGTTCACTGCTCGATTCGCAGATTGTCGGTTTGATGAGACACTTTTCCCAAAATTAGGGGGAGAAAATAGTGAAATTAAAGGAGAAATTTTGTGGAAAAATCCATCATTGTCTCATCTTGATCCTCGTACTTCCATTTGTGAGCTAGAAGTACAAAAGATCATTCATTTGCAGAAAATCGCAAATCAAATGCCAGATGCATTTACAGATTTAAAAAGGATTACTAAATCACATGTTCCTGCAAAGAATGTCCCAATTCGAATTGATGTCCCCGTAGGACCATTAACTAGTGACATAGCTAATGAGTCAAAAGCACGCCTGAAGCGTGGTAGACCATTAGGATCAAAGGATCAAAATCCTAGAAAAAGAAAATTAAAAGATCAAAATGACACTATGAAAAAACCTCACATAGAAAGTCAAGATGTGAGTAATTCTGATATCCTTGGAGGAATCAATGAGCTTGAGACTCAAGGAAATAATGAACTATCCATAAAATCAAGTGATCATGAAACAAATCAAAATCACTCAGAAATAGCGGTGGATTATGTTTTTGCATACAATGTTGCATAAAAAATTATGCAAAATTGTGAGGATCTTGAACCTCAATCTGTTGAAGAATGTCGACAGAGAAATGACTGGCAAAAATGGCAAGAAGCAATTCAATCAGAATTGGATTCACTTGTCAAGCGCGAAGTTTTGGGGTCTATAGTACAAACACCTAATGGTGTTAAACCTGTTGGCTATAAATGGGTTTTTATTCGGAAAAGAAATGAGAAAAATGAAATACAAAGGTACAAAGCACGTCTTGTTGCACAAGGATTTTCTCAAAGGCCTGGCGTCGATTATGAAGAGACATACTCACCCGTTATGGATGCAATAACATTGCGTTATCTCATTAGTTTGACGATCCATGAGAAACTTGAAATGTATTTGATGGATGTGGTTACAGCCTACCTTTATGGATCACTCGATAATGAGATATACATGAAAATTCCCGAAGGATTCAAAATGCCCAAAGCATACAGTTCAAAGCCTCGGGAAATGTACTCAATTAGATTGCAAAGATCATTGTATGGTTTGAAGCAATCTGGACGCATGTGGTATAACCGTCTTAGTGAGTATTTATCTAAGGAAGGTTATATAAATGATGCGATTTGCCCATGTGTGTTTATAAAGAAAACAATATCAGGGTTTGTTATACTTGCTATTTATGTCGATGACATAAACCTTATTGGAACTCCAATGGAACTTCACAAGGCAATCAATTATTTAAAGAATGAATTTGAGATGAAAGATCTTGGAAAGACAAAATTGTGTCTTGGTTTGCAAATAGAGCATTTGACAAACGGTATTTTTGTTCATCAATCTGCATACACAAAAAAGGTGTTGAAAAGATTTTATATGGATGAAGCACATCCATTAAGTACTCCAATGGTTGTCCGATCACTTGATGTAAATAAAGATCCATTTCGACCTCAAGAAAAGGATGAGAAAATTCTCGGTCCTGAAGTACCATATCTCAGTGCAATTGGTGCACTAATGTACCTTGCTAACACTACAAGGCCTGATATAACCTTTTCGGTTAATTTGTTGGCAAGATATAGTTCTGCTCCTACTAAGAGACATTGGAATGGAATCAAACACATATTGCGGTATTTAAAAGGGACTATTGATATGGGTTTATTCTACTCTGACGATTGTAGTCCAAATCTTGTTGGCTATGCTGATGCAGAATATTTATCTGACCCACACAAAGCTAGATCTCAAACAGGTTATGTATTCACATGTTGGGGTACTGCTATATCTTGGAGATCTACGAAACAGTCCATCGTGGCCACTTCATCAAATCATGCTGAGATAATAGCTATTCATGAGGCAAGCCGAGAATGTGTGTGGTTAAGGTCCATTATACACCTTATTCGAGAAAAATGTGGTTTGAAATGCGACAAAGTACCCACAACCTTATATGAAGATAATGCAGCATGCATAGCACAACTCAGGGGAGGATTCATAAAAGGCGATAGAACGAAACACATTTCACCAAAGTTTTTCTACACACATGAGCTCCAGAAGAATGGTGATATCAACGTACATCAAATTCGTTCGAGTGATAATGTGGCTGATTTATTCACCAAGTCTTTGCCAACCGCAACTTTCGAGAAGATGGTATACAAGATTGGAATGAGAAAACTTGGGCAGCTAAATCATGGTTTTCATTAGGGGGAGTAAAATACGCGCTGTACTCTTTTTTCCTTAATCAAGGTTTTATCCCACTGGGTTTTCCTGATAAGGTTTTTAATGAGGCAGCAAGTAATGCGTATTAGGATCAACTATTTACATTTGTTACTTTACTAAGAATTTATTTTAAATGGACATTCAAGGGGGAGTGTTGTAAATAACAATTTGTGAATGTCCATTATACCCCTCTTATGCCTATAAAAGGCATTGTAATCTCTATGAAAATACACCAAAATAAGGAAGATTCAAGTTTCCTATTTTATCTCTCTAATACATTCTTCTCTCCTTAGTTGCTATTAAGTTTAATTTTAGCACTTAGTCTTTATTTTATAACAAATGCATTATATATGCACAATTCCATATATTTGATGCGGCTAATACCAACCTGCTAGATGTCGTCCTTCCAGCAGTTGTACCGAGTTTTTAAGCGGCTACTTTTGTTGTTATGACCAAAATTTAATATACCCTTTTAATGTAATTTAGTACATGCGTCAAGTAGGTATAAAATGGAAAATATATTTTGAACTTGACCCATTAACCATCAACTAAATAAATAAATTATTTAATAAATATTTATCAATTAAGTAATCGTAGTTATCAAATAGTTTAAAATTTTCAAACACACTTTATTGACTGACCAGAAATAACTCGAGACACCTCTCGAGAGTGGTAAAACGGTAATTTTGTAAAAAAAATTCCAAAAATTACCTTCTGGGTCATTACATTATCCACCACTAAAATCTATGTTCGTCCTCGAACATAAGAAAGAAGAAGGAGGAATAACCAATGTTACCAAAAGCTTAAGGTTTATTTCTAGAGTCAATGTTTACTCTCTAAGTAAGCTCCTCCTTAAGACCATTCCATCATGATCAACTACCAAGAACTAAACTTTCAACTCAAACTTTGGAAGATCTACAAATCAGGAGTGATAATCAAGTCACAGTCTAACTCATGAACCCAATCTAACTTGAAACACAAGTCCAGACTCATCGTAACAAATCTTTTTCTCACATAATAAAGATAACATTCTGAATCAATATCCATTATAACCAGAAGTGAACCTGAACCAACCAGTACATACTCATATTGCACAAATCATCATGGATCTTATCAAGATTCCCTTGTCACAACATAATATTTCCACGAGCTTAAATTATAATAATTTGATCTTTAGACATCAAGTACTAATCAAGGAAATATGAAACTCATCTAACCCAAAGAAGAACAAGATCAAGTAACCACATAGCTAGTGATTCACCCAAGCTTACATAACCTCTAAGAACACTATCAAAATGCTAGATCAATAACTATTATTGTAGACAACCCTTAAGAATGGTAGAGCTAGACCAAATGCACCCTTCGTTCAACCACACATATTCTGAACGTGAACTCGATGATGAGATGAATATTAAAATTATCAGACAACTGTAAGTATCTGAGGTAGCACTCCTATGAATTTTCTTAACCAAGGTTGTGTGTGTAAAATCACTAATATACTTCAACTATCCCAACAACACCAAATCTTTCATAACTCAAATGAACAAGTCTTACCAAGGATGTCCCCCTACCAAGAGGAGAATCACAGGATTGGTACACCCAATCCACCACTAGAAATTCACCCATAGATATGAAAACACATGTGCGTATAGGTAGTGAATCTCACTCCAAACCATATCCGAAAACGGAGTAGATGATTGCATAAGAATATACAAAACCAAAATCAAATAAATACTTCTTTCATAGGATCAATATCAAACATTTTCATTAATATGACTCTATCTCTTTACTTTTCTAGCTACTCACAATCATCCCCATTACAATAGTTCAAATACTCGATTCATCAAACTCCAAATAATTCTCACATTACTCCATTGAAGTCTGTACTTTTAATACCGACAAACATGATAACCACACCAACCATTTACCTTACTCTCAAACTGTCTAGTTACAAAGTCTTATTAGCAAACACATTATAGCCTCTAAAAATCCAAAATATGGCTCCCTCTCTTTTCATTTAAGCATTACCTCACATATATGGATCATACCCAAGACTGATAACACTAATTTTAAATCTAAAAAAAATAATTTTTCATCGAGATAAAATAATTGAATCACACATAATGTCAACTTCACACGAAATTTCACATACCATTTTAACTATCATTCATACCATAATGTACCTCATGCCAACACTCAATGAACTCCTTGGTCACTCCAATAATTTCGTATACTATAAGATCATAACCTCTACTCACCATCAACTTGTAACGATCCTTTTGATCATTTTGAGTACTAGAGCTTTTTATTTCATAAAATATTTTTTAATAGATTCTAAATGGGTAATTTGGCTATTGGTAACTATATTTATGAATTAGTGGGCCAGTTTTAAATATTAATTTAGTTAGTGATTAGAGAAGATAACACTAAAATTAGTAATGGATAACTTTATCTTTTTTTTTAAAAACAATTGATTATATAATAATTATGGTGATAATAATCTGTAAAAAAAAGAGAGGAGAAGAGGAGAATAATGGAGAGCGGCGTTGAACGAAAGGAATTTGGAGCGGCTAACCTTTCCGGTAAAAATTCTCATCCAAGATACCGATCATTATTCATACATATAATTGGTTAATTAGTGAGTACAAGTCAATATTATATTGTCGTCGTTTTATTGTTTCAATTGTGAAAGAAAAGGGAGAAAAATCATATTAGTATTATACTAATTAAAAGGAGAAGGAAATTTGTTAAAGGCGGACTCATGGTTATTGTGTGAAAGTGGGGGAATCTACATTAAATGAAAATGATGACATAATGATTAAGGTAATGATTAGCCAATCATTGGCTAATAAGTTTATAAAGTTGGTTTATGGTATACGATGCAGTTATGTTAGAGTAGGCACTGGTTTTCGAAACCAGTGACTTTAATCCTCAATGTTAATATGTGTTATCTTCTTACAAATTGATTTTTAATATATTGAGATAGTTAATTCAATATAAAGTATAGTATATTATTGAATGTCATTAAGGTTATGTTATTCGGAGAAATAAAGACTTAACTTTAGGCTTGAAGATAAGAAATAAGAGACCTGTCATATTAATGGACCTCAAGATTAGGAACTTGAGTATAGATTTGTGTTTGCTGATTTTTGGGTCTAGGCTAGACATAAAATAATATGAGTGTTAATAGAATAGTTAACTTACAAGTTATGCACATATACTTGATAGATTGAAAAGGTTCGGAGGCATTGAGGAAAGAAAAAGTATTGGAGAAGTAACTTGTTTAACTTTGGTTCTTCAGTGGAGGTAGGGTTATGGTTTATGCTATTTGATAATAAACTCTTAATAGTGATTGATATGCATTAAATGATATTGTGAAGTTTTTTATGTACTTGATTGTGTGGTTGTGTGACTTGGTTGTGTGTTTTGTGATTTGTCTGAAATCTTGAGAACGTGGAATTTATATTCTTGAACCCTCTTTATCGAAGTGATGCCTTGAATAAACAAGGCTTGATGAAATATTATCAATGAATTGAAAGTGGTGATAATAAATGATAAATTAACGGTATAATTGGATCGGAGTGTCACGTTCCGACATGGTATTCTTGGATCGGAGTGTCACGTCCCAACACGGTATAATTGGATCGAAGTTTCATGTTCCGACACGGTATAATTGGATAGGAGTGTCATGTTCCGACACGATATTCTTGGATCGGAGTTTCACGCTCCGACACGGTATAATTGAATCGGAGTGTCACGTTCCGACATGATAATATTAAAGGATAAACATATTGAATTAACAGTATGTACTCAATTCCCCAAATGGTTTAGTTGGAGGCATGAGTCCTCGTGGATGACCTTGATATTGTTAGACTTATTACATACTTACTTTAGTGTTGTTGACACTGGTTCATGTTGTTTGTTGCTTATCATCTGTTAAGTGCTATAGTTGAGTTCATACTATTATTCATTGTATATTAGTTTCTATTTTGGGTTGGGCGATGATACCTACTCAGTACATGTTGCCCCGTACTGAGCCCTACTTGTGTTTTTCTTTGTTTTTCTTTTATGGAGTGCAGCAAGTGTAACAGCAAATTTAACTCGCCCTCAGCTCTAGCCAGTCTCCAGCATATCAAGTTCCAGGGTGAGCTATTCGTTCAAAATCGTGTTGGATTCTCTCGGTCATGATATGATGTCCTATGTTTTCGGATACATATCATTTTATTCTTTTATTTTTGTGTATTTGATACTCTTAGACTTAGTATTTGGAGTTTAGATGTCCTTGTTGTGATGACTTTCAGGTTTTGGAAAACGATATTTAATTAGATTTTGAGCTTCCGCATTATTCTTGTATAATATAATTTAAGGTTAAATTTTTTGGTTCGCCCACTTAGGTAGTTAAGTGTTTATTCCACTCACGACTCGATTTGGGTCATGACAAACTTGGCATCAGAGTGTTAGGTTCAATGATCTCATCACACAAGGATAGGTCTAGTAGAGTTTTGCAGAACGGTACGGGGACGCCTTTACTTTTCTTCGAGAGACTATAAGACTTTAGGAAACTTCAATCCTTCCTTCTTTCGTGCTACTAGTTGAATCCAATTGATATTTAGGTGATACAAATTGGTATTTGGACTTCTTCACTCTATTTTGCATATGATTAGTACTAGAGTAGAAACACCAACACCAGCAAGAGAGTATGCGTCCTTAAAAATAGATATGTTTTCATGATTCACTGTAGACATGTTATTACTAGTGACTAGTATGATCTTTTATTCAAGTTCTTAAAGTTGAAACCCCTATTCTTCATGGATACTGATTATGAAGATGCTTATGCTTTCATTGTTGATTGCTTTGAGTTGCTTCATAAAATCAATATAATTGAGAGAACTATTAGATAAGGTAAGAGTTTCATATTCAAGATTTATATGTGGTTGCTTTAGCAAAATCTTTTCTGGAAGTGGTTGATTATGTGATTGAGGTAGAGGAGGTGAAGTCAGATGACTTTGCCAAGGTGATAATATTCGAGAAACTTCGCAAGGGATGACTAGATAACGAACACCATTACTTTGAAAAATATAGTTTATTTTTCACAACGTGTATGGGTGTTTAGTGAATGATGGAATTAGGTTGCGCCAATTGAGGTTTGAATCTTTACTATGATTTCATGGATTGATTGTATATTAAAAAGGTTCATGATAAGACTACTACAATAGTACCAATGCTCACTTGATTAGATATATGAAGTGTATTACTTTTATTATCGACCTGATCTAACAAGAAATGCAAATTGTTTGGGCTAAAAACAGAACAGATTTGGTAATGTTTTGCATATATTCAGTAGGTAAAATGTATGGGCTATCTGGGTATCATTTTATTGATAAGTATGATGTGTTCTACTGATGGATTTAACGGTCTTTCTCGGTACGGTACTAGTGTTATGTGGAAACAAATATATCGATTGTCAAGTGTGAAATCTAACTACTTAAATAGTTATTAGTGGTATGTCATATTAAGATAATGAGATTTGGTGTTGCTTTCACATTTGATAAACCAACTAGTTTATTACTGCGTGCGCTTGGATTGAGCATTATTTTTAAGGAAAATTTTAGTGGTAGATCTTTTGTACAATATTAATACATTTAGGTTGTGAAATGTATCTTGAGGGTTCTAAATGAGGACTAGTGATTTTATCTTAAGCTTCAAAAGGGTAGATTGATACTAGAATAACAAACTTATAAGGCAAGAAAGTCCTAGTGAGTATACTTGAGTGAATTAAATTGAAGATTTTAGTAAGAAAGTGTGTATAAAATTGTGTTAGTTCATTGTATTTGATTGATATAACTAGGTTTAAGGTGTCATATAAATGAAAATGTTAACTTTGTGGTGATGGCAAGGGATAACTAAGCATGATGGTAATAAGAGTTACTGATGGATTGTGATTGAGATGTAATTATAGAATACAAATGGTGGGATAAACAAATTTTGTATGATAATAAAAACTTGTGAGTATCTAAGGTTGAAATTTCTACTATTTAGTGAGTGATGTGGTTGTATGACAAGTTTTAGGAGATATTGGGGCACCACTCGAATTGAATTGAGCTAGAGTCTTAATGAAAATAAAATAAAATTAATGGAATGTAGGGTAACCTTCAGAAAGAAGTGAGAGCAAAAATATTTTTTTTCTCAAATTGTAAAGGGTAAAGAGGTATCTTCAAAGGAATTGAGAATTGGATTTAGAGACGCGTGATTTCATCTGTTTTTCTCTGGTTATGATTATAGTGTCACATGTTCATCATATTGGTTAAAAATGATTGGAAAAGATTTGAGAAAAAAATATGCATACGTTCAACTCGAGTGCGACGATAAGTTCTTTTGTGGTTTTGAGTTTAGTAATGAGTAATATTTAATTTTTAGCGAAGGATATGGTAAGATCTATAAGAGGCGATCAGTGATAAGTTAAGATACATGAATTTCTAAAAATCTTCAAGGTATGAGCTAATATTGATAGATAAGGGAATTTGGTTATATGGCTGAAATCAAAGTTCAAGTTCCTTATTTTAAGTCGACATTCATGGTAGTAGATTTAGTCAAGGTATGAATTAGTAAGGTAATAAATAATTAATTGTGTGGTGTATTGGATAATTGGAAGAACCTGCGCGTGTTTTGAGTCATAAAGTTTGTTACTTTGATTGTTAAAGGAGATAAGGAAGGGTTTTTCTCAGAGTTTTGATTTAGAGTGTGAAGTAAAACATCATGGTTTGTTGGTAAAAGAATGAGATCGGTAAGAGAGTTAGAGAAACAAAAGTCTGATATATTGAAGGGTTGAGATATTTAAAATTTTGCACCATGAGAAGATTTGAGAAAAGTAAAAGAAATAAGACCTCTCGTATAAACCCTTAGGGTGGAGTTGAAGGTTGTATTGATTATATTTTTTTATTTTTTTCTATGAGTTTTGATATGACCGTGAGGTGTGACTTAGTTTAGTACAGACTTACTAGGAATTTATCATCGACTTTTATAAAGATTAAATTTTGATTTGGGTGTCAAGCAGTGAGGTATGGAAAATTTAGAATTTTACGTGAGGTTAGATTGTTTAAATTAAGATAGATGAGTTAAGAATGATGCACGAGGTGAGATATAATTCTACATGGTTATTAAAAATTTAGAGTTGAATTAATACTACTCTATTGATGGGACTACATAGAAGGTTATGATGTGTTACGTAGATTTTTGATGGTGAATAGAGGTTATGAGCTTATAGTATACACAATAATTTGAGTGACCAAGAATTTCCCTAAGTGTTGGCTTCAATTGAGTATTGTGATAATTATGTGGCATTTTGATAAATCGAATGTATGTATGATGTAATAAAGACTAGACTCTTTGATTATTGGTGGATAAAAATCAAGGAGATAACATCAGATGAATGAAAATGTTTAATATAAGCACTATGGAAGGAGTATCTAGAGTTATTCTACGTTAGTTATTTACATTCTTATGTGATTAACTATTTCATTCTAGGCATGGTTTGGAGTATGATTCACCTTCTACGTCCATGTGTGTTTCTGCTTCTACGGGTGAGTCCCTAGTAGTGGATCAGGTGTACTGATTATGTGATTGTCCTCCTGGTAGGGTGGCATCCTTGGTTAGACTTGTTCATTCCAGTTATGAAAGGTTTGGTGTTGTTTGGGATAGTTAAAGTATACTAGTGGTTCAACACACACAACTTTGCTTATCAGAATTTATAGGAGAGCTACCATAAAAATTTACAGTTTTTCGATAGACTTAAGAGTTATCTTATCATCGGTATCATGTTTTGGCTATGCGTGATGGAATGTGATGACCATTGGGTCTAGCTTTTTTTTCATTCTTAGGGTTTGTCTATAATAGCTATTGATTTAGCATTTCAACAGTGTTGTTAGAGGTTATGTATGCCTAGGTGTATCGCTCGATTGGTGGTTACTTGACCATTTTCTTCCTTGGGTTAAACAATTTTGATTCTATATTGATGAGTTCCTGATGTCTAAAGATCAAACTTTTATAACTTATTCTCGTGAAAGATCGTTTTGTGAGAAGGAAATAATGAAAATGTGTGATGGTTTGTGTATTATGATTATGTGGAGGTTAGTTCAGGTTCACTTCTGGTTGTAGCCAATATTGATTGAGGATTTTATCTTGGTTATGTTAGATAATATTTGTCTTGATGGTTGTGTCAAGGTCTAGTTGGAGAATCAATCAGTTGAAGAGTCCATTATTGAAAATAGTTTTGTTGTTAGTTGAGTTTACATACAAAAACATTTATCATTAGAATGTTGACATGGCCCCATTTGAGGCATTGTAGGGGAGGAGGTGCAGATCTCTAATTGGTTGGTTTGATCCTTTCGATATGAGACTTTAGGTACTAACATTTTGAAGTAATTGTTGAAACAACTACACTTTCTTACCTTCACCTTCCTTTGATCGTTCGAGGACGAACGATGGGTAAATTGGTATCTGATGTAACAACCCGTTTGATCGTTTTGAGTACTAGAGCTTTTTATTTCATAAAATAATTTTCGATAGATTCTATATGGGTATTTTGGGCTATTGGTAACTATATTTATGAATTAATGGGCCAATTTTAAATATTAATTTAGTTAGTGATTAGAGAAGATAACACTAAAATTAGTAGTGGGTCACTTTATCTTTTTTTTTAAAAAATTGGTTATATAATAATTAGGGTGATAATAATCTGTAAAAAAAAAAGAGAGGAGAAGAGGAGAACAATGGAGAGCGGCGTTGAACGAAAGGAAATTGGAGCGGCTAACCTTTCCGGTAAAAATTCTCATCCAAGATACCGATCATTATTCATACATATAATTGGTTAATTAGTGAGCACAAGTCAATATTATATGGTCATCGTTTTATTGTTTCAATTGTGAAAGAAAACTGAGAAAAATCATATTAGTATTATACTAATTAGAAGGAGAAGGAAATTTGTTAAAGGCAGCTCATGGTTATTGTGTGAAAGTGGGGGAATCTACATTAAATGAAAATGATGACATAATGATTAAGGTAATGATTAGTCAATCATTGGTTAATAAGGTTATAAAGTTTGTTTATGGTATACGATGCAGTTATGTTAGAGTAGGCACTGGTTTTCGAAACCAGTGACTTTAATCCTCAATGCTAATATGTGTTATCTTCATACAAATTGATTTTTAGTATATTGAGATAGTTAATTAAATATTAAGTATAGTATATTATTGAATGCCATTAAGTGTATGTTATTTGGATAAATATAGACTTAACTTTAGGCTTGAATATAAGAAATAAGAGACCTGTCATATTAATGGACTTCATGATTAGAAACTTGAGTATAGATTTGTGTTTGCTGATTTTTGGGTCTAGGCTAGACATAAAATAATATGAGTGTTTATAGAATCGTTAACTTACAAGTTATGCACATATACTTGATAGATTGGAAAAGTTCGGAGGCATTGAGGAAAGAAAAAGTATTGGAGAAATAACTTGCTTGACTTCGGTTCTTCGGTGGAGGTAGGGTTATGGTTTATGCTATTTGGTAGTAAATTCTTAATAGTGATTGATATGCATTAAATCATATTGTGAAGTTTTCTATGTACTTCATTGTTTGGTTGTGTGGCTTGGTTGTGTGTTTTGTGATTGGTCTGAAATCTTGAGACCGTGGAATTTATATTCTTGAACCCTCTTTATCGAAGTGATGCCTTGAATAAATAAGGCTTGATGAAATATTATCAATGAATAGAAAGTGGTGATAATAAATGATAAATTAACGGTATAATTGGATCGGAGTGTCACGTTCTGACACGATATTCTTGGATCGGAGTGTCACGTCCTGACACGGTTTAATTGATCGGAGTGTCACGTTCCGACACGGTATAATTGGATCGGAGAGTCACGTTCTGACACGGTATTTTTGGATTGGAGTGTCACATTCCGACACGGTATAATTGGATCGGAGTGTCACGTTCCGACACGATAATAGTAAAGAAAAAACATATTGAATTAACGAAATGTACTCAATTTTCCAAATGGTTTAGTTGGAGGCATGAGTCCTCATGGATGATATTGATATTGTTAGACTTATTACATATTTACTTTAGTGTTGTTGACATTGGTTCATGTTGTTTGTCGCTTATCACCTGTTAAGTGCTATAATTGAGTTCATACTATTATTCATTGTATAGTAGTTTCTATTTTTGGTTGGCCGATGATACCTACTCAGTACATGTTGCCCCGTACTAAGCCCTACTTGTGTTTTTCTTTGTTTTCCTTTTACGGAGTGCAGCAAGTGTAACACCGAATTTAACTCGCCCTCAGCTCTAGCCAGTCTCTAGCATATCAGGTTCCAGGGTGAGCTATTCGTTCAAACTCGTGTTGGATTCTCTCGGTCATGACATGATGTCCTATATTTTTGGACACATACCGTTTTATTCTTTTATTTTGGTGTACTTGATACTCTTAGACTTAGTATTTGGAGTTTAGATGTCCTTGATGTGATGACTTTCAGGTTTTGGGAAACGATATTTAATTAGATTTTAAGCTTCCGCATTGTTCTTGTATAATATAATTTAAGGTGAAATTCGTTGGTTCGCCCACCTAGGTAGCTAAGTTTAGGTTCCACTCACGACTCGATTTGGGTCGTGACACAACTCTCTATGTAACATATCATAACAATCTATGTTGTCTCATAAAAATAGTAGTTTCAATCCCCTCAAAATCCTTAATAAACCTTGTATATTTGTAGGTCCATACTGTTACGTATCCGTAATTTACCTATCATAATTTGAACAATCTAGTTCGACATAACCACATAGAATATTTTTCCACACCTACTTGATTGTCACTCAATCTTTAGAAAATATGATGATAACTTTCTATTAAGTCTGTACCGAACTAGTTCACATTTCACAGTCATATCTATCCTCATATGCAAAAATCAATAACTCTTTCAACTACAAACAAAGGGCTTAAACGAGAGGTCTTATTCATTCCCTTTTCTTAAATTCTTTCCATAACAAAAAATTCTAAATATCTTGAACACTTCAATATACAAGACTCTTGTTCCTTTTGTTGACTCCCTCACCAATCTTATTCTTTGGCCAACAACGCCTACCATTTTTACCTTATCCTAAAAATAAAGACTTTCGATGCAACCCTTCCTTAGGTCCTTTGAAAATAAAATTAACACACTTTTGACTCAAAACATATACAGTCCTTCCAAATGCTCGATATTCCATGTGATCGATCATTTCTTACCTTACTAATCCACACATTGACGAAACATACTACCACAAACATAAACTCACCATGAAAAACTTAATTTTTTTATCCCAACCATGAAACACAATTCCATTATCTATCAACATTAGCTCATACTTGGAATTTTTTTATAAATTCACGTATCTTATCTTATCATTGATCACCTTTCCATCGACCTTATAATATCTTTCGCTACAAATCCTACCATACTCATTATCAAACTCAAAATCACAAAATAACTAATCATCATACTCGAGCTAAACGTTTGTACACTCATTTCTCGAGTTTTGTCCAATAGTTTTTACCCCATCTGATGATCCTGTGACACTATATATTACCATAACCAGAGCAAAACATATGAAATCACATATCTATAAATCCAATTCTCAACCCCTCTGAAGAAACCTCCTTAGCCCTTGCAGTCAGAGAAAATTTCTCACTCTCACCTCTTTCTGAAAGCTACACTATATTTCACTAATTTATTATTTTTTAATTCTGTCACTAGTTCCTTTAAATTCTATTCGAGCGGTGTTTCAACACCTCCTACAACTTTTCTTGCAACCACGCTACTCACAAAACAATGGAAAATCATAACATTAGATACTCGCAAGTTGTTATTGCCATACAAAATACATTTAGCCAACAATCTTTATCATATAGTTACATCCTAATTACAATCCATCACGAACTCTTATTATCACTATGCCCAGTTAGACCTTGCCTTCACCACAAAGTCAACCTCATTATCGACCTGAAATCCCAACACAACTATACCAATCAAATTCAAAAGATAATTTTATACGCACTTTCGTACTAAAATTCTCAATTACCTTCACACAAGGATACTCGTTAAGACTTCCTCTACCTATAAGCTTGCTATCCTAATATCGATTCACTTTCATGGAGCTTACGATCATATCACCACTCATTTAAATTCTCGAGATACACTTTACAACCTAAACACATCAATATCGTATCAAAGATCCACCACTTACAACTTTCTTATAAATGATGCTTAACTCAAATATCCATAGTAGCAAACCAGTTGGTTTCTCAAATGTGAATGCAACATCAAACTCATTTTGCAAGTATGTGATACAACTAATAACTCCTTATATAGTTAGTATTCATGCTTAACATATCCATTTTAATATACCACTAAAACCATATCGTGAAAGTCCATTACATCCACCACTAGAACACATCATACCTATCGAAAAGATCATATCCAAACAGGTCACACATTTCTACCCATCAAATAGATGTTAAATATTAGCAAATTAGTTTCAGATCTAGCCCAAGCTATATGAATTCTTTCAGGTCAGGTCAATATCATAAGTAACACACTCCTTAACTCTAACCAAGTAAGCACTGATACTATTGTAGTAGAAATTCCAACCTTTATTGGTGCATCATTATTCTCACCATTTTCTAAGCAACCCATTCATATTATGATAACTATACTAATTGTAGTTTCCAAAGCTACGTGCACATTATCTAGCCGTCCTTTTAATAATTTTATTTTCAATTGTTAAATCACTCTAATTATCGTATATACCATACAAGTACTATTCATTTTACTAGGGTAACTAACCTTACACACACCCTTCAAATTTTTGAACATTCTAAATCTAACCATACATCTTTTTAGAAAGTATATTACTTCCACCTTAATACCAGATCTAACATGTTAGTCATACACGACATCAACTATTCACATGAGGAAATACGCACGGGTCATCATATAAGTGAGAGTGAATGAAATAAAGCGGCAAAAATCAAAGTAGGATCAAGTACGCACGATAGAGATTCAAGAAGTGAAGATTTTTTTAAAAAGTCACTATAGCCTCTCGAAGATAAGTACAGACGTCCCCGTACCGATACTTGAGACTCTACTTAAACTCGAATTGTACACACGTGAGACCTATGAACCTAGGGCTCTATTACCATTTTGTCACGACCCAAAAATAGAAGTAATGGCACTCGTCTTATCCACCAAGACAAGTCAGCCTAAAACTCAACCATTACAATAAAAATACGGAAAATTGACTATCAACTTCAAAATACCCGCAAAATCTGGTGTCACGTGTACAAGCCTCTAAAGTATTACAATTTAATCATAAGAAAACACTAGTCTCAATGAACTTGTTTCTAGAATTGAACTAGATCATAATTTAGGAGAAAGAAAGTCTGTTGAGACGACAAATAACTACCTCACAAATCACCAAAAAGCCTCGAAAAAGAAGAGAATGACAAGTACCATAAAAAATCAGGCTCAGAACCTACAAAAATTTGTAAAACCAAGGGGTAAGTACCAAACCACACGGTACTCAGCAAGTAAATCCCTAAACACAAGCTAAGGGAACAGAATACAGGTACTCCTACCACCCCAACCGAACCTCCACAACTACAACATGCATAAAAAATCAGCCGAACCTAACAACTCACAGTTTACATAGCACATAGCTCACAATAACACTTAGACAAATTACATATCCTCCACAACAACACTTTGAAAAATTACATATCCTCAACAACAACACTTCAACAAGTTACATATCCTCAACAACAAGCTCAGTATTCATTAATCACAAGTTCCGCAGAAAGGCATTCACAAGATTAGCAAAACACAATATCAGGTTCACTAATGATAAGTATGTGCAATGCAATGGAATGCAATGTCAAGTATAATGATGCATGTTTGACCTAGTGATACACACCCGCTGTCTCTTAGTCCAGGACCCATGGGGGACATATCTGTCCATGCATCCATTGCAGCGTGTGATACGACCCTCGATAATAATAATCATCGCGGTGCGCGATACATCCTCGAAATAAAGTATCCATCACGGCGTGCGATACTGTCACGACCCAAATCGAGTCGTGAGTGGCACCCACAATTAACCTCATAGGTGGGCGAATCAACCCCAACTTATATCAAGTGTTCAACCGTGGATAACAATCATCATGCGGACGTCTTATTAAAGTAACCAATAAAATAAACCAATAATCCTATTACATATAATCCCCAAAACCTGAAAGTCATCACCTCAAGGACATCTAATCTTCAAATACTAAATCTAAGGATATTACAGACACCAAAATAATTGAATAAAATAATATATGTCCGAAAACTAAGGACATCAGATCATAACCGAGAGGATCCAACACAAGATTGAATGAATAGATCACCCTTGAACCTGATATGCTGAGACTAGCTAGAATTGAGGACGATTCAAATTTGGTAGTACCTTCGCTGCACTCCATAAAAGGAAAACAAAGAAAAACACAAGTATGGCTCAGTACGGGGCAACATGTACTGAGTAGGTATCATCGTCCAACCCAAAATAGCAACTAATATACATGAATAATAGTATAAAATCAACTATGACACTTAACAGGTGATAAACAACAAACAACATGACCAGTGTCAACAACACTAAAGTAAGTACGTAATAAGTCAACAATATCAAGATCACACATGAGGGCTCATGCTTCCAAATCAAACCATTTTGGGAATTGAGTTCATTTAGCTTGAGTACATTACGTTAATTCCATATGTTTCTCCTTTAATTTAATCGTGTCGGAACGTGACACTCCGATCCAATTATACCGTGTCGGAATGTGACACTCCGATCTAAAATTATCGTGTTGAAACGTGATACTCTGATCTAAAATTACCGTATCGGAACGTGACACTATGATCTAAAAATACCGTGCCGGAACGTGACACTCCGATCCAATAATACCATTAATTTATCATTTATTATCACTACTTTTCTATTCATTGATAATATTTCATCAAGCCTTCTTTATTCAAGGCATCACTTCGATAAAGTGGGTTCAAGAATATAAATTCCACGGTCTCAGGATTTCAGACCATTCACAAAACACACAACCAAGCCACACAATCATACAATCAAGTACATAGCAAACTTCACAATATCATTCAATGCATATCAATCACTATTAAGAGTTTACTATCAAATAGCATAAACCATAACCTACCTCCATCGAAGAACTGAAGTGAAATAAGCTACTTCTCCAATACTTTTAGTGAAGTAAGCTACTTCTTCAATACTTTTCCTTTCATCAATCCCTCGATATGTTTCCAATCTATCAAGTATACAATATTCGTAAACAAACAAGTTCATAGGCATCCATCATTCTATAGTTCTAGCCTAGATCCGCAAAAATCATCAAGCACAAATTTATATTCCAGTTCCTAATTTTGAGGTCAATTGGTATATCAAGTCTTCTATTTCTTATATTCAATTTTAAGGTTAAGTCTTGGTTCCTCCAAATATATTAATATAATGACATTCATATAATATAGCACATATAATATTTAATTACATATACCAACACATGAATACTAGAGTCATAATGTGATCACCATAAGAAAATTCCATACCTAAAACTCAACAATGGATAACGCCTAAAGCCTTGACCGAAATTCCAATTTCATTATACAATTCTAATTAACTCTTAATTGATCACCAGAACATCATTAATTATCATTAACTTCCTTAACTTCTTATTGGTCATAATATTTTAATTTTCAAATTGGCAATCACAGGTACAAAGAGGAGTTCTCAATTCGCCTCTTTCCAATTAACATTGTAATAATCTAATTCTAACCTTAACATTAAAATAATATAGATTCCCTATCCCAACCATTAACTATCCACCATTATCCTAAATCATTACGTTCATGAAAATATTATTTTATTTTGAATCCATCTAACACTTACATAAATTCAAAAGGGACATTAATTGGTAACTAGCCAACAGAAAACAAAACGGAAGGGGTTACGAAGGTTTGTAATACCTGGGGTTGCTGCCTTCGATGTGCGGCTTCCTCATTCTCTTCTTTTTATTTTTTTTTTATTTTCTATGGATTATTTACTAACCTAACTATTAAAAGGAATAAATATAAAAGCGGTGAAAGTGATCCACTATTAATCTTAATTATTCAAATTACCCCATACTTATATAATTATAGTTAAGAATAGTCTAAAATACCTATTTAGAATCTATCGGAGTAGTCTTTTATGCAATGAAAAACTCTAGTAGTCAAAAAGACCAAATGAGTCGTTACAGATACGTTCCTCGAAATGGTACATCCTCTTTAGATTCTCATTCTTTCTCAATGCACATCACACTTGTCACAATCATGTCTCAGAATAATGCAAATGACATGTTCACACAAATAAAGAGAATATTACCATTTTCATAACATTGCACAATTCACAACAACACAATCACGATACAATATCAACAATGATTCAACAAGTCTTTCAAACCTTTCTCAACACATCACACATAAATAATTAATCACATTGCCTTTTGTTACCCCTTTTTCATTATTAGAATTAATCAAAGTGGACAAGTCAACCCATCATCAATTACCATTTCTCCCAAACATATATCACAAGGAAATACACGCATTTCATACACTTAGCAATGGTTTAGAAATCCACTTGCCTCAAATAGTTGAACAATCACTCTGTGATTTGAGTCTTTCCTTTTTCGTTGTACTTCCAACTCAAAGCAATCTATTAACATTAATAATTACAATAAGATTTCGACAATAACAACACCCATATTATTATAGGTCTAGCCTAGACCCAAGAACTTACTCAAAATATATAATCAAATTCTTAAGTTTCAAGTCTTGAGTTTAGTCTCAATATCTCCAAATAACATAATTTTAATGATTTTTATATATCAAAATACACCAACTATTTAATACATATCTCAATATATCATAACTTGAATTATATTATGATAATAATAAGAAAGTTCTAAAATCAAAACCTAAGTTACGTGCCAGTAACTTTAATGATAAAAAGTGCAGAAGGCAAACTCTAATTTTTTAGAAAATCCTTTAAGACATACATCAATTTTCTACAAACTTTATAATGGCATGGGTGACAATATGGATCTCACAATACACATGTCTTCCACTCACTAGTCATCATTAAGCAATTATTACACCACTAGATCTTGTTCCATAACCTTAAGAATCAATATACATTGCAATTACACAATTCTTGCAATTCAATTTTCCCATTATAATAATAACACCAATATGGATGCACTATATATGCACAATTCCATATATTTGATGCGGCTAATACCAACCTGCTAGATGTCGTCCTTCCGCCAGTTATACCGAGTTTTCAAGCGGCTACTTTTGTTGTTATGACCAAAATTTAATAAACCTTTTTTAATGTAACTTAGTACATGGGCCAAATAGGTATAAGATGGTAAATTAATTTTGAATTTAACCATTAAATAAATAAATAAATTATTTAATAAATATTTATCAATTAAGTATTCGTAGTTATTGAAGAGTTTAAAATTTTAAAAATACACTTTATTAATTGATCAGAAATAACTCGAGGCAACTCTCGAGAGTGGTAAACGGTAATTTTGTAAAACAAAATATCCAAATATGACATTCCGGATCATTACACTATTATTTATCAAAATACAAAAATAAAGTTTTGTCACAAGCCCAACCTAATCTGATTAGGGCAAAACTCACTTTCATTAACCCTATTTATAAAAGCTGACTTCAACATCCTCTTCAGCTCACTTTTATTTCATCTTACTATGATGCATCCTTGCTCACGGCTGAATGTTACTCTACTCCTTCTCTTGTGGTGAAAAAATATTATTCTAGAATTTTGAAATTTTCTTTTGAGTTTAAAAAATGGTAAAAGGGAAGTCATTTATGGGGAGAATCAAAGGAAACTCTTTAGTTTCTTATCTCGAAGATGTGAATTTCTTTATTCCAAATCACACATGTACTCATTAAACATTATATATATATATATATACTAGTTTTGATGCACGTGTGTTGCACGTGAATATCAAACCACGTACCGCACTATTTTTAAAAATAAAGTAAATATTATTAAAATAAAAAAAATCACTATTAAAATATCTTAGTTACACCTCTTAAATATACTTTCTCCTCCCTTCTCTTTAGTATGGTACTTTGTTATTATTGTATTGTTGGTGTTCTTATTTTTAATATAATATAATATAAATAATTATTGTTATAAAATACAGAAGATGTACTAAAATTGATGTTTTTAGTTGGTATATTAGATGAATTTAACATTCATGTTAGGAAGTATTCTAATTTCACTAACCGATGAGATTGTCCACGTCTATAAATCAATCTTGAGGTTCTAAGAGAAGAAGATCTAAGAACATATAAAAAAACGTAGATTAACAATGTGAGGAAACCCCTCATTTATGGTTACAATGTGTAGTAATAGTATGTGCATATTGTTCCTTCCTAAAAATATAGAAGATATACTGAATAGGATGTTTTAAGAAGAAGATGAATAAGGAGTACTTTTTATTAAAAAAATACATTTTAAAAATTTGAGGAAGACCCTCTTTTTATAGACAACAAAGGGTAGTGTATTAAAAATTACTTGTTGTGCATTATCAAAAAGATGTCACAACTCTTCAGAAAACTCACAACCAAATTATGTCATATCAACTTAATTTGTAGCAATGAATGGAACGAAAAATAATTAGATAAAAAAAAAAGTAATTCTATACACCTTATTTGTGATACTTATCACACACTATGTCTCCGTTGGCTCCACTAAAATAATATGGAAGTAAAAAACTTAAAACATCATAGGCTAGTCAAAATTAATCTTCTTCACAATAATTGTTTTCTAATAAAGGAATTTTAAATTACTAAAATTATAAATGTTTCACATATAAATAATTATTCCATTATAATCTCACAGGTTAGGTATGAGAAGAATAGTGTTGCCACACATCCTACTTCTATCTACACCATCAGTTCAAATCAATAAAAGAGTGAAGAAATCAAGAAAAAATACTACACTTGTCCATACAAATTAAATTAATTGCAGTCGAAGTGTAAGAAAAATGAAAAGTGCAGAACTATATGATTACTCATATGATGTCGGAATGCCAACAATTTTGATCCCTTCAGGACTTGCCTCACTTACAAACAATTTCGTCGCTTTGCATGTCCTTATTCTTTATCTTGTTATGCATTCACAGAATCTGCAATTTTGATTAAGTTTCACAATTATCAAATCATAAGTTACTATCGAACAAAATTTGTAGCCTACAAATGATCATGACAAAACTAATGTTAAAATATATACAAGTTCAAATATAAAAACTTAAAGGTCTATTGAATAAAAATTACCACCTAAGTAAAACTTAAAAGGTAGGAGAGGAAAGTCCAGTATTTATAGACAACAAAGGATAGTGTGAACAAATGATTATTGTGTCAACCCTTCAACTATTTGATAAAATTACAACCCTTCAAAAAGGTCAAAAACTTTCATAAAAGTAACAACTGTTCATAAAAGAGACAACACTACATAAAAGTGCTAACTTTTCATAAAACTCACAACTTTTCGCAAAGGCTATAACTCTTTGGAAAAGTTACAACCCTTCGAAAAGGTTACAACCTTTCATAATAGGCACAACTTTTCATAAAAGTGACAACTCTTTATAAAAGTAACTATCTTTCATAAAAGTCAAAACTTTTCATGAAAGGAGAAGACTAGTTTTGAAAATAAAATAAATTGAAATGAATCCTGGTTTGTAGTGGAAATAATAATCATATATATATATATATATATATATATATATATATATATATATATATATATATATGATTATTATAAGTGGAAAGCTCCAAATAAAAAGTTGAATTTATCATTTTGCCCTTTTACTAAATTAAAATTGGATTATCATTTAATTATATACAAATATTTTAATTATATAATTGCAGAATTTAAGTCCTTTAGCCCTTTAATAATTAAATTATTATTTCTTGATAAATGAGTACATTGATATTGTTTTTAATCTTTATCATAATTCTCATAATGGAAGAATTTGAAAAATTACGATAGATAAAAACAATGTATCCATCATCATATCATATCATTCATATACTATATTATTATTATTATTTTATTATTATTATCATATCTCATCATATCATATTATATAATTGTTATTATATTTTATATTATAAGTAGGAAGATACTTTGTCTAAAGTTGGATTAAGAAAAGGTCCTTCAACTTTTTAATCATCATTATCATATTATTATAAATAATAATTAATTATTGTTCTATAAATGTGAAACTCTTAAAATTTAATGACTTTTTAATTCTTCAAGAAATCACCATTAAAGTTGAATAACTTTTTAATTCTACAATAAATCACCATTAAAGTTGAATGACTTTTTAACCCTTCAACAAATTACTATAAAAAAGTCTCTTACACGTTGCCTTCTAATGACAATATTGTACACTTGAATTTGGTTTAGAGAGCATAAAACTTTTATCATACTATTTTTTTCAAGCCTTTCTTTACATTTAGATTTTTCATTTTTTTCTATCATTCAAATTATATTCATAAATTGATATCTAAATGTTTGATCTTTCACATGAAAATATACTGCTAAAATTTTGTTTTATGAACTTATGATGTAATTTTTTTCTCAGGTTTAAACCAGAGGTGATTCTTTTGCAGACCATTGAATAGAACTTTTAATAGAAATTGTGTCAATACAAATGAGGTATGTGACATGTATCTCCAACAATTATGCATTTTTTTGCATGATTACTTTTTAATAAATTTGATATACATACAATTATTGTATTTTTAATTTGATTATAATAACTTAATGCATGTGTATTTTACAAAGTAGAGCCTCCTTGATAACTTTAGTTTGAAACAATGACTTATTGAAATTTTTTTTCTTCAATCTCCTAGCTTTCGAAGTAAAAATAATAAATAATATTTCTCCCTCAATAATATAGAGCAAAATAAATCGAGAAAATCTTTGAAGAAGACATATTCTAACAAATGAGGTAATTTAATTTATTATGAAGGAGTACTTAAAAGTCAAATATGAATAATAAAGTAAGAGGAAAAAAAGGATAAAAAAATTAAAATATCATAAGAAGTATGAAATATAACCATGAACAAACTATTGTATTTTTTGTTCATGCTACAAAGGAGAATAACACACTGTGTCATCTTAATGTAATATGAAGACAACATATGTACTTGTTACAAGTACATATGGTAATTCAAACTTAGTACAAATTGAGTATGAGTGTTATGTGTGTATTCTCTCTTTCTTAGAAAACTAACAAACTAATATATTGTAGGTTTCGACCCAATAACATATAAAGATAAATTATTTATCACATTAAATTTTTTTCTCCAAATTTGTCAGGTTATCGGAATATCTAATTATTTGACATTTACATTTTACAATAAAGAAGTCATTTATATAGGTTAATTATTCATTTATTTCATTTATATTTTTTCGTTAAATTATTTTTGAAATTCATCAAAATGTGTTTTTAATAGTTTTTGTTAAAAAATCATTTTTGTTTAATGTGATTTTTAATATAACTCCTACCATATATAATATTTTTTGGGACTCACGTGCAAAGCACGTGTTCAGGACTAGTCTCCTTAAAAAGAGAAAGATATATATTCATGTCTCAACCTGAAAATTTATTTTTCATTGTAATTTTGTAATTTCACCGATAAAAACAACTTAGACTTTCCCATATAAATATATATCATCCTGTAGTTTTTTTATTTTTTATTTTAAACAAAAAAATATAATATCTAATCTGTTGAAGGTAATCTATGCATAAACCAAAATTTGTTTTCTCTATTCCCATTTTATTGTTATATTTGTTTCCTTGCAACCATGTTATGAACTTTTCTTTTGAATCGTAGGTCTGTTAGAAATAATATTCTTATGACACAAAGATATGATAAAATATGTGTACATCTTAAGTCTTACTTTCCTACAACTCACTTGTGAGATTACACCGAATGTTCACTTCTAGAAAAATTGACTTCAAAAGAGGTCTGAATAAACCCATCTTTTGAATTGTGGATCAATTTGAAAAAAACTCTTTATCCCGCAAAGGTAGGGATAAGATATGTGTACATCCTACCTTCTAGATTCAACTATAAGATGAGTATGTTTTTCACTACTAAAATTTCATATTGGCAAGACTTCATTAACATCAAGTTATGGTGATGTTAAAAAAATTGATCATAAATCTTGAAAATTTTGCTTTTCAAAAAGTCATGGTAATCGTCAAAAATCTGCTCTCAAAACTAGATGAATCACCATAATATTTTCAGCGTTGACGACAATATCATATTGTTTAATTTATCTCTTGATATATTTGGGATAGTTCTGAAGGAAGTGGAACTGATACACTCCCTACTAGTACTGTTGAACTCTGTCCATTTATACTTTGTAATTTCATCATTCTCTTTTTATTAAACTAAAACTATGCTCTTCAAAACTGAACTATATTAATGTGTGTGTACAATTTTTCCAGCCCATATCAATAAAATGTTTTTTCTTTACTAATCATGAATAGCTTGATTCTACGGGTTGAAATATCTTGTTTCGAGAGGGTTAAACACGGTGAAGTTTGACATTTTAGCTAAGCAACTGTTTGATGGATTAACCAATTATGGGATATTGAGTGATGAACTTGTAGAAGTGGTAGCTATGAGAAAGAAAGTCGTGAAGGAAACTACGATAGCAATTTGGAATGCTAGTTTATCCATTAATATTTTCTTACATTCATATTTAAGATTAGTTAACATTTCTCTTTCTTGACCTTTCTAGTAAGGTTCTAACTTAAAGAAATCTTAATTACCATTCCTATATTCCATTATGCTAATCTACGATTCTTCCTTTTTTTCTCCCATTCTTTGTCCTCAATCAATTGAAATGTTTTTATTTTTCAAGTTATTCCAATTCATTGTTCGTATATTTATGACAAAGCATCTCAGCTATATCTCTTTGAACTTTTCAATATTTATTATAACGATAATGTGAAATCACTACGACCATTAAAAAATTCTTTCAAATGTACTTCATCTCTTTTAAAGACTCGTTGTCCGTCACTTGCAATACAATTTTCTTACTTAAATTGTCTTGCTTATAAAAAGTAATATACGCCAGTATTGAAGATGGAAGTATGGTTAAGGTAAGAATTCTTTTTATACCCATTAGTTAATGATGAAAGACAATGTGGACCATTTGTCTCGAGATGATAATTTTGTGCCCTCCTAATTTGATGCACATAATTCCCTTTTGTAGCTAAAAAAGGTTGAAGGTATAGTCGATAAGATGGAGACCTAGTGTAATGACCCGGAAGGTCATTTTTGGAAATTTGAATTATTTGTTTAACTTGAATTAATGAATGGATGGGAGATCATAGATAATTGAATTAATAGATAGTTAGTGGGTTAAAGTGATAATTTACTTAAGATCCTATACTAATTGTCCCTCATATATAAAAATATAAATTGGTGAAATTTAGTACTTTTACTATAATTATTATTTAAAGAAATAAGAGGAAAAGAGAACTACCCTAAACGTGACTTCGTGCAAGATCGGAAGAAAAAAAAATTTGGCCTCCTGGTAAGCAACCTCAATTCAGATTCAATTTCTATTTTACATTGACTGATAATTTCCATTTTACATTGACTGATTTTGGGCGGTTGTTTACATTTACTACACATTAAATAAAGTGGGATAATGAAATTGGAGTACAAAGCTTGCCTGTAATGTTTGAACTTGGAAAACAATATATATATATATATAAGAATTTTTGGTGGGTATTGTTGGTGTGATGCTAACCAATAATGGAGTAATGATTGGATATTGATTATTTATTTATTTATTTTTATTATAATGTTTGAGTATTGCTGGAAATCTGGAAAAAAAAAAAGAAGAAGAAGAAAAAGAAGAAAGGCAATACCTGTGTAATTGGATTAAAAATAATTAAGTTATGGTGAATAGTATTCGTGGGTCCCTGGAAAATTATTATGACTTCATTTCATTAATAAAATTGGTGTAAGGAATTCTATATAATTAATATATTCATAATTTAAAGTTGATTGTTGAAATATTGAAAAGGGGAAAATGACAAAACTCATTAATAGGGTCAACAGTAAGGTGGAATGAAGGAAAATATGTAGTTATCAAAAGTAGTCCCTGTAGAGAATTTGTTTAGTTAATTATTTTCCTAAGAGTCTATCCATTATTTTATTGTTATAATTAAATTGGTATAGTGACATTTATGATAAAGTGAGTGTGTCAGTGATGATTTCCATGATGCTTTGCATCAACCTCGAAGTTTTAGATAAAATTGGAGACAAGAAACAGTCTAATTAGTATTATAATATATTTTGGATCAATTGGTCGTTTATGAAACTGATGGTTAGTAGTTCATATTTATATTTTCAATACAATCTACATTACGATTTTCAGTTAGATTAAGTCACGAAATTCGTGAGATATTATTATACATTGTCACTGGCTATGAATTAAGTATTGAATATACTATATTACATTAACACTATTAGAATGGTGATATTAGAAAAGTTAAAGCTTAATCCTAGGCTTGAAACTTAGGAAACTTATACTAGTATGGGTGTTATTAGTTCCGAAATCTTATTGTGTTCATGTGCTTGGATAGATTGCCTTAATTCGGAAGCTCAACGGAAAGGGAAGACTCAAATCCTATAGTGATTATTCGATTGACTAAGGCAAGTGGATTTCTAAACCCTTGTTAAGCGTATGAAATTCGTGTATTTCCTTGTGTGGTGTTGAGAATGGTTTGGAGACTTGTTGCTTATTTGTTGGTGTTGTATTCCTTATTGTAAATTGTGCTTTGTTATCAAAAGGGTTATCTCCTCATTTTCATTTGAGCATGTCATTTGCATTGTATCTGAGACATGGTTGTGATAAGAGGATGTACCATTTCGAGGGTCGTATCGCGCGCCGCGATGGATATTATATTTCGAGGGACGTATCGCGCGCCGCGATGGTTACTATTATCGAGGGTCGTGTCGTGCGCCGCGACAGATGCATGGACAGATATGTCCCCCATGGGTCCCAGACTGAGAGACAGCGGGTGTGTGTCGTTAGGGAAGACATGAATCACTATATTTGACATTGTATCTCATTGCATTACACATTTTTATTATTGATGAACTTGAACCCGTGTTTTGCTAATCTTGCGAGTGTATCGCTGTGAAACTTGTGACTGCTGAATATTGAGTTGTTATTGAGAATGTGTAAACTGATAGAGTGTGGTTATTCAGTTGTGTGTTTGGTAAACTGTGAACTGTTAGGCTGTAGCGTGGAGGTTTAGATAGGGTGTAAGGAGTACCCATATTTTGTTCACTTAACTTGTGTTTAGAGGTTTGCTTGTTGGGTACCGCGTGGTTTGGTACTCACCCCTTGCTTCTACAACTTTTGTAGGTTACGAGCCCGGATCTTCGTGATACCTCTCATTCTTTTCATTTCCGAGACATCTTGTGGAGGATTGTGAGGTAGCTGCTTGTCATCTCAGCGAACTTTCCTACTCCAGCTTATGACTTTGTTTTTACTTGAAAAACAACTTCATTTTAGAATTTTATTTTATTTCAAATCTAATATTTACATTAGAGGCTTGTGCACGTGACAACCTGGTTTTGGGGATTGAATTAATATGACTTGGTTTCATAATAGAAATTGTTGTTAAATTGTTATTTACTTCCGCACTTTGTTGGATATTGGGTTTTAGGTTGACTTGTCTTGGTGGGATAAGACGAGTGCCATCACACCCATTTTTGGGTCGTGACAAAATGGTATCAGAGCCCAGGTTCATAGGTCTCACGTGTATACAAGCCGAGTCTACATAGAGTCTCAAGGATCAGTACGGAGACGTCTGTACTTATCTCTGAGAGGCTAATAGACTATTAGGAAACTTCCTTTTTGTTCATTCTTTCTTATCGTGCGTGGTTACCTTCTTTAGTACTGAGTCATTGTATACTCTTTTGACAGATGACGAGGAATAGAGCTAATGTTACTGGTGGTAGAGGGGAGGCACTTCCCGAGGCAGTTGTTGAGGCCCCAGCTAGGGGTAGGGGTAGAGCTCAAGCTAGAGGTCGTGCTCGTGGTACGACAGTAGCCATAGGTCGTGGCCGTGGAGCAGCACCAGCGAGAGGTCGTGCTAGAGAGGTCTCTGCAGAGCCTCAGGTTGATGAAAGAGAGAACCAGGTTCCTCCAGAGCCTGTAGTCACACCTTTGCTTCAGGATACACTATTGAGGGTGTTAAGTGTGCTAGAGGGATTTTCTCAGGGTGGTGGTGCGACTACCACACCACATGACTCTCGTACTAGAAGGGGGGCTCAGACCCAAGAGCAGCAGCAAGCTCCAGTTGTTCAGGATGCGATGGGGCAGCTACCAGTGGATCCCGCAGTTCAGAATGATATTGCACCAGAAGTTGGGGGTCAAGTTGCACCGGTGGTTGTTCTGACAGAGGATGAGCAGCGTAGGTATGAGAGATTTCGAAAGATGAACCCACCTCAGTTTCAGGGTGGGAAGAGCGAGGACGCTCATGAGTTTTTGACTACATGCCGAGAGTTGCTAGAGGTGGTTGGATTAGCTGAGTCACATGGGGTTCGATATGCTACACTCCAGCTTCGTGGACCAGCGAGAGAGTGGTGGAGGACTTATTTGGGGGTTTTGCCAGTTGGATCTCCTCCAGTGACTTGGGAGCAGTTTGCTAGTGCATTCCATGATCGTTTTATCCCTTGGAGCGTGAGAGAGGAGAGTCGCTTGAGATTTGAGAGTCTGAAATAGGATGGTTTATCGGTTACCGAGTATGAGGCGCGTTTTTGTCAGTTGTCTAGGCATGCGTTGGCCATTATTCCAGATGAGACAGAGAGAATCCGCAGATTTGTGAGGGGATTGACTTTCTCTATCAGGTCAGCTGTGTTTCGGGCATCTAGAGAGGGGGATTCTTTCCAGTCTATTGTGAGCGCCGCCAAAGAGGCGAAATTGATGGAGAGAGAGGAGTTTGGGGACCCTAAAAGGTCCCGTACATCAGGTCAGTTTCATGGTGCCTCATCTGGAGGTAGGGGATCACAGAGAGTGAGTGGTTTCTTTCAGCAGCGGGGGCCTATTCATGCATCTATGCCGACATTTCAGGGTGGTCAGACATCTAGGGGTTCTTATAGCCCGGGTCAGGGCTCGTACGGTTCACAGCAGCGACCTACAGGGCGAGGCAATTATAGTGGGTTTTCAGGCCCACACAGCAGTTCCCAGGTCAGAGATTTTGTTTTACTTGTGGAGATCCCGATCACCTAATGCGGCAGTGTACTTCTCAAAGGGGTCGTGGTGGGCCTCGACCTAATTCTTCATTCCAGACTAGACCACCAGCACCACAGGGTAGAGATCGTGGCAGAGTTCAGTCAGGTAGAGGTTATGGAGTTTCTAGTAGTGGTGTTGCAGCTCAGCAGAGTAGGGGTAGAGGTACCACCCAGGCTGGAGGTGGACGAGGAGGCCACTGTTATGCTTTCCCGGGGAGACCTGAGGCGGAGACCTCTGATGCTGTTATTACAGGTATCATCCCCGTATGCCATCGACCTGCGTCTGTATTGTTTGATCCAGGGTCTACATTCTCTTATGTGTCTACGTATTTTGCTGCTGAATTTGATATGATATGTGATAGTATGACTGTACCTATTCGTGTTTCTACACCCGTGGGTAAGCCCTTAGTGGTGGATCGAGTGTATCGATCCTGTCTTGTTTCTTTGGCTGGGTATGACACTTGGGTAGACTTAATCATTCTGGGGATGGTAGACTTTGATGTTATCTTGGGTATGGATTGGCTTTCTCCTTATCATGCTGTCCTTGATTGTAGTGCTAAGATTGTGACTTTAGCAATGCCTGGTGTTCCGAGGGTTGAGTGGAAGAGTGTTAGTGGTTCTTATCCTAGCAAGGTCATCTCTTTTATCCGTGCTCAGAGATTGGTGGAGAGGGGGTGTTTGTCTTACTTAGCTTTTATTCGTGATACTAGTGTTGAACCACCTCCCATGGACTCTGTTCCCGTGGTTCAGGAGTTTCTCGATGTATTTCCTTCTGATCTTCCAGGTATTCCTCCTGATAGGGATATTGATTTTGCTATTGATTTGGAGCCGGGCACTAAGCCTATTTCTATCCCTCCATACCGTATGGCTCCAGCAGAGTTGAAAGAGTTGAAGGATCAGTTGCAGGATTTATTGAGTAAGGGTTTTATTCGCCCTAGTGTGTCACCTTGGGGTGCCCCTGTATTGTTTGTGAAGAAAAAGGATGGGACTATGAGGATGTGTATTGATTACAGACAGTTGAACAAGGTAACGGTGAAGAATAAGTATCCTCTTCCGCGTATTGATGACTTATTTGATCAGCTACAGGGAGCATCATTGTTCTCTAAGATTGACTTGAGGTCTGGGTATCATCAGTTGAAGATTAGGGCATCAGATATCCCTAAGACAGCTTTTCGGACCCGGTATGGACATTATGAGTTCCTAGTGATGTCCTTCGGATTGACTAACGCCCCTGCAGCATTCATGGAGTTGATGAATGGGGTGTTTCGACCATACCTTGATTCTTTTGTGATTGTTTTCATCGATGACATCTTGGTTTACTCCAAAACTGAGGAGGACCATGTTCGACACTTGAGGATTGTACTTCAGAGGTTGAGAGAAGAGAAGTTGTATGCCAAGTTCTCAAAGTGTGAGTTCTGGCTTACTTCTGTGGCATTCTTGGGACACGTGGTGTCCAAGGAGGGTATTAGAGTAGATCCGGCCAAGATTGAGGCAGTTAGAGGCTGGACGCGACCTACTTCACCTACTGAGATTAGGAGTTTTGTGGGATTGGCAGGCTATTATCGACGATTTGTTCAGAGTTTCTCTACTATTGCAGCTCCATTGACTAGATTGACTCGACAGGATGTGGGTTTTCAGTGGTCTGATGAGTGTGAGCAGAGCTTTCAAAAGCTCAAGACTTTGTTGACTTCAGCTCCTGTGTTGACTCTACCTGAGGAGGGTGTAGACTTTACTGTGTATTGTGATGCTTCAGGAGTTGGATTGGGTGGTGTGTTGATGCAGAAGGGGAAAGTGATTGCTTATGCTTCTAGGCAGTTGAAGTTCCATGAGAAGAACTACCCTACTCATGATTTGGAGTTGGCGGATGTGGTATTTGTACTTAAGTTATGGCGTCATTATTTGTATGGGGTACATTGTGAGATCTTCACTGATCATCGGAGTCTTCAATATATCTTTAGTCAGAGGGATTTGAACTTGAGGCAACGGAGATGGCTTGAGTTGCTGAAGGACTATGACGTGACCATTTGTATCATCCAGGAAAGGCCAATGTTGTGGACGATGCTCTGAGTAGGAAGACTCCTAGCATGGGGAGTCTTGCAGCGCTTAGTATTGAGGAGAGACCATTGGCTAGGGATGTGCAGATATTAGCTAACAGTCTTGTCCGCTTGCAGGTTTCAGAGGAGAGTGATGGGATGATTGCTTTTATTGAGGCTCGATCTTCTTTAGTCGAACAGATCCGTGCACACCAGTTTGATGATGAAAAATTATGTCTCATTCGAGACAAAGTATTGAGAGGGGAAGTTAAGGAGGCCGTCATTGATTCTGATGGGGTCTTGCGGATCGGAGGCAGGATTTGTGTGCCCAAGACAGGCGATTTGATTAGATTAATTCTTGAGGAGGCCCATTGTTCTCGGTATTCCATCCATCCGGGAGCGGCGAAGATGTATCATGATCTAAGTCAGCATTACTGGTGGTGTGGGATGAAGAGGGATATTTCAGACTTTGTTTCGAGGTGTTTGACTTGCCAGCAGGTCAAGTGTGAGCACCAGCGGCCCGGGGGTGTATCTCAGAGGATGTCTATTCCTACTTGGAAGTGGGAGCGGATTACCATGGACTTTGTTGTGGGTTTGCCTACCAAAGTGGGTGGTTATGACTCTATTTGGGTCGTTGTTGATAGGCTGACCAAGTCTGCCCACTTCATTCCAGTTCGGGTGAAGTATACGGCAGAAAAGTTAGCCGAGCTATATATCAGTCAGATTGTGCGACTACATGGAGTTCCTGTTTCTATCATATCGGATCGAGGTTCACTATTTACTTCTCACTTCTGGAAGGCATTACAGCATGGTCTGGGTACCCAGTTGGATATGAGTACAGCCTTTCACCCTCAGACAGATGGTCAGTCTGAGCGGACGATTCAGGTGTTGGAAGATATGCTTCGAGCATGTGTGATCGATTTCGGTGCTAGATGGGATCGACATTTACCCTTAGCAGAGTTTTCCTACAATAACAGTTATCACTCTAGTATCCAGATGGCCCCATTTGAGGCGTTGTATGGCAGAAGGTGTAGATCTCCGATTGGTTGGTTTGATTCGGCGGAGATGGACTCTTTGGATACAGACTTGCTTAGAGATGCTATGGAGCAAGTCCGTATGATTCAGTATAGACTATTGACAGATCAGAGTCGACAGAAGAGTTATGCAGATCGGAGAGTTAGAGCCTTAGCATTTATGGAGGGTGATCATGTTTGGCTTCGAGTATCACCCATGAAGGGTGTGATGAGGTTCGGAAAGAAGGGCAAGCTTAGCCCTAGATTCATTGGACCTTTTGAGATTTTGAGCCGAGTGGGAGAGGTGGCTTATAAGTTGGCTTTGCCACCTAGTTTGTCGGGAGTTCATCCTGTTTTCCATGTTTCCATGCTTCGGAAGTATATTCCGGATGAATCTCATGTGATTTCACTTGATTCTGTGGACCTGGGTCCAGACTTGACGTTTGAGGAGGAGCCTATAGCTATTCTGCATAGGCAGGTTCGAAAACTTAGGACCAAAGAGATTGCTTCAGTGAAGGTGCAATGGAAACACCAATCAGTGGGAGAAGCAACTTGGGAAACAGAGTCTGACATGCGTGCTAGATACCCGCATCTTTTTGAAGCTCCAGGTACTTTCTTTCATCTTATGTTCGAGGACGAACATGATTTTTAGTGGTGGATAATGTAATGACCCGGAAGGTCATTTTTGGAAATTTGAATTATTTGTTTAACTTGAATTAATGAATGGATGGGTGATCATAGATAATTGAATTAATAGATAGTTAGTGGGTTAAAGTGATAATTTATTTAAGATCCTATACTAATTGTCCCTCATATATAAAAATATAAATTGGTGAAATTTAGTACTTTTACTATAATTATTATTTAAAGAAATAAGAGGAAAAGAGAACTACCCTAAACGTGACTTCGTGCAAGATCGGAAGAAAAAAAAAATTTGGCCTCCTGGTAAGCAACCTCAATTCAGATTCAATTTTTATTTTACATTGACTGATAATTTCCATTTTACATTGACTGATTTTGGGCGGTTGTTTACATTTACTACACATTAAATAAAGTGGGATAATGAAATTGGAGTACAAAGCTTGCCTGTAATGTTTGAACTTGGAAAACAATATATATATATAAGAATTTTTGGTGGGTATTGTTGGTGTGATGCTAACCAATAATGGAGTAATGATTGGACATTGATTATTTATTTATTTATTTTTATTATAATGTTTGTGTATTGCTGGAAATCTGGAAAAAAAAAAAGAAGAAGAAGAAAGGCAATACCTGTGTAATTGGATTAAAAATAATTAAGTTATGGTGAATAGTGTTCGTGGGTCCCTGGAAAATCATTATGACTTCATTTAATTAATAAAATTGGTGTAAGGAATTCTATATAATTAATATATTCATAATTTAAAGTTGATTGTTGAAATATTGAAAAGGGGAAAAGGACAAAACTAATTAATGGGGTCAACAGTAAGGTGGAATGAAGGAAAATATGTAGTTATCAAAAGTAGTCCCTGTAGAGAATTTTTTAGTTAATTATTTTCCTAAGAGTCTATCCATTATTTTATTGTTATAATTAAATTGGTATAGTGACATTTATGATAAAGTGAGTGTGTCAGTGATGATTTTCATGATGCTTTGCATCAACCTGGAAGTTTTCGATAAAATTGGAGACAAGAAACAGTCTAATTAGTATTATAATATATTTTGGATCAATTGGTCGTTTATGGAACTGATGGTTAGTAGTTCATATTTATATTTTCAATACAATCTACATTACGATTTTCAGTTAGATTAAGTCACGAAATTCGTGAGATATTATTATACATTGTCACTGGCTATGAATTAAGTATTGAATATACTATATTACATTAACACTATTAGAATGGTGATATTAGAATAGTTAAAGCTTAATCCTAGGCTTGAAACTTAGGAAACTTATACTAGTATGGGTGTTATTAGTTCCAAAATCTTATTGTGTTCATGTGCTTGGATAGATTGCCTTAATTCGGAAGCTCAACGGAAAGGGAAGACTCAAATCCTATAGTGATTATTCGATTGACTAAGGCAAGTGGATTTCTAAACCCTTGTTAAGCGTATGAAATTCGTGTATTTCCTTGTGTGGTGTTGAGAATGGTTTGGAGACTTGTTGCTTATTTGTTGGTGTTGTATTCCTTATTGTAAATTGTGCTTTGTTATCAAAAGGGTTATCTCCTCATTTTCATTTGAGCATGTCATTTGCATTGTATCTGAGACATGGTTGTGATAAGAGGATGTACCATTTCGAGGGTCATATCGCGCGCCGCGATGGATATTATATTTCGAGGGACGTATCGCGCGCCGCGATGGTTACTATTATCGAGGGTCGTGTCGTGCGCCGCGACAGATGCATGGACAGATATGTCCCCCATGGGTCCCAGACTGAGAGACAGCGGGTGTGTATCGTTAAGGAAGACATGCATCACTATATTTGACATTGTATCTCATTGCATTACACATTTTTATTATTGATGAACTTGAACCCGTGTTTTGCTAATCTTGCGAGTGTATCTCTGTGAAACTTGTGACTGCTGAATATTGAGTTGTTATTGAGAATGTGTAAACTAATAGAGTGTGATTATTGAGTTGTGTGTTTGGTAAACTGTGAACTGTTAGGCTGTAGCGTGGAGGTTTAGATAGGGTGTAAGGAGTACCCATATTTTGTTCACTTAACTTGTGTTTAGAGGTTTGCTTGTTGGTACCGCGTGGTTTGGTACTACCCCTTGCTTCTACAACTTTTGTAGGTTACGAGCCCGGATCTTCGTGATACCTCTCATACTTTTCATTTCTGAGGCATCTTGTGGAGGATTGTGAGGTAGCTGCTTGTCATCTCAACGAACTTTCCTACTCCAGCTTATGACTTTGTTTTTACTTGAAAAACAACTTCATTTTAGACTTCTATTTTATTTCAAATCTAATATTTACATTAAAGGCTTGTGCACGTGACAACCTGGTTTTGGGGATTGAATTAATATGACTTGGTTTCATAATAAAAATTGTTGTTAAATTGTTATTTACTTTCGCACTTTGTTGGATATTGAATTTTAGGTTGACTTGTCTTGGTGGGATAAGACGAGTGCCATCACACCCATTTTTGGGTCGTGACACCTAGCATGGATCTATCATCCTCATATACTTTTACATATTTGCACATTCTTCAAGCAATGCAATTCAAATCAAAGGTAGGATTTTCTACCTTTAAGTTCGTGACATAAGTACTTGGACATGAGCAGGGTTTCAATGTTTACCAGATTCCTCTACTATATAAGTCTAATGGTTATGGGGACCTATTTTCTTTAGATTTTCTTGATTACATGGTATTAGAGTTTGATATCTAAAGAGTAAATAGTCCTTGGTCATTGTGCATATTGGGGGACGTAATTTCTTTAGATTCATATTGTTCTCAAATTTTTGGAGTAACTAGAAAACTCTTCAGGATTACTTCATCTTTGGTGATCAATAAATCTCTTATCATTATCTACAATAGATGGAGTTTTTATTTCTTATATTCCTAAAAAATCCGAATTTAAGTAGTTGCGAAGGGGGATGAAGGTATTTTTTTGTATGAGGAACTCACTAAAATCTTTGAAATTTCATATTTTAACTGTTTTGAAAATATTACATGATTGACATTTCTCTAGCATATTCGATATTTCTAACTTCCAAAATAACCCTGAAAACTCTTTTTTTTAAGATTATCTTTTGGTCACATAGGCCATTTTATTAATTATCAAAAAATGAAAATAATGTTTTACCCCAAGCTCAACCTAATCTGATTAGAGTAAAGCCTACTTTCATTAACCCTATCTATAAAAGCTAACTTCAACATCCTCTTCCGGTCGCTTTTATTTCATCTTACTGTGATGCCTCCTAGCTCACGACTGAATGTTACTCTACTCCTTCTTCTCTTGTGGGCTGTACCAACTCCCTATTCCAACGTTCTCATCTCTCTCCTTCTCATACAAGATGTGTCACTCAATCAAAATAACGTAACTCTTATCTTTTCCCTTATTTTATTCATCACTATTCTAAATCTTTGTTGCTTATCTAGTGAAATAATTTGTTGTTGAAAAAACATTATTCTAGATTTTTGAATTTTTTTTTTTGAGTTTAAAAAATGGTAAAAGGGAAAAGTCATTTATGGGGAGAATCAAAGGAAACTCTTTAGTTTCTTACCTAGAAGATGTGAATTACTTTATTCCAAATCACACACACACACGTATGTGTGTATATATATATATATATATATATATATATATATATATACTAGTTTAGACGCACGTGCGTTGCACGTTATTATCAAACTACGTACCACGCTATTTTTAAAAATAAAGTAAATATTATTAAAATAAAAAAATCACTATTAAAATATCTTAGTTATACCTCTTTAATATACTTTCTCCTCCCTTCTCTTTAGTATGATACTTTGATATTATTTTATTGTTGGTTTTCTTACTTTTAATATAATATAATATAAATAATTATTTTTATAAAATATAGAAGATGTACTAAATTTGATGTTTTTAGTTAGAATATCATATTAATTTAACATTCATGGTAAGGAGTATTCTAATTTCACTAACCATGAGATTGTTCACGTCTATAAATCAATCTTGATGTTCTAAGAGATGAAGATCTAATAACATAAAAATAACATAGTTTAAAAATGTGAGGAAACCCCTTCATTTATAGTTAAAATGTGTAGTAATAGTATGTGCACATTGTTCCATCATAAAAATATAGAAGATATACTAAATAGGATGTTTTAAGAAGAAGATGAATAAGGAATACTTTTTTTTTAAAAATACAGTTTAAAAATTTGAGGAAGACCCTCTTTTTATAGCCAACAAAGGTTAATGTATTAAACACTACTTATTGTGCATTATCAAAAAGATTTCACAACCTTTTAGAAAACTCACAACACTTTAGAAAGGTCACAACTCATCAGAGAAGTCATAACTCTTTGGAAATGTCACAATCCTTCGGAAATGTTACAACTGTTCCGAAAAGTCTCAACCCTATAGAAAAGTCACAACCCTTTTAAAAGCTCACAACTCATCTGGAAAGTTATAATTCTTCGAAAATGTCACAACCATTCAATATAAAAAATGTGTATGTATTTAATATAATATAGTTTAATAGACACCATGATTTTTTTTAAGCTATTTGATCGAAATTTCGTAGCATATTTCGTTTGATCTAATTCACACCATAATTTTTAAGTTATATATCTTTTCCTAATATTCATTATTTGTTTAGTTGATATCTTTTGTCACATAAAGTATGTAATTTCTCTTTTACATTTTCATTGTTGATGAGTATTTAAGCACCATTCTATGAACATATAATTCTCCTAAGATATATGTTGTGAACTCTTTCCTACAGTTAATAGGAAATTATAAGTTGTCATATATAATGTATGAGTGAAAAAGTTATAAATACACTATAGACATACACAATCTTTCGATTCAACCAACTCCCATATTTAACTTCAAGTTTTTATGGTGGATCACAATAAAATAACATAACATATGGTTGAATACCTCTAATACTAAAAGATATGAAAGAATTTTTAGTGTACTATTAAGGAGAATTTGAAATTTTTTTAATTTTTTTTCTCCCTAATCATATATTTATGTTAAACAGAACTGTAGGCCCGCCTACGTGGCGCCACCACAAGCTAGAATTTCCTTTTAAATTTATTTATTTTTAAAAATAGTCTTCCCCTTTCTTGAAAGATGTGACTTTTATGAAAAAATCCAGGGTCAAATGCTTTCTTTCGAATGTTGTGAAGAAAATTAAAAGTAGGAAGTTGTATACATTCCACAACATTGCAATTTTTTTAAATACAATAACCAAGAAATTTATTTGACTCTAAATGTTTAGATGGATCTGAACATATATAATTTACACGGTGTAATTATCCATTTTATCATTGATATCAATCGATCTTCTACGGTGACAATCATCTCTTTAATTATGACTATACCAAATTAGGTTATATCAACTTAATTAATAGCAATGAATGGAACGAAAAATAATTAGATTAAAATAAAGTGATTCTATACACCTTATTTGTGATACATATCACACGCTATGTCTCCGTTGGCTCCACTAAAATAATCTGCAAGTAAAAAACTTAAAACATCATATGCTTGTCAAAATTAATCTTATTTACAATATTTGTTTTCTATTAAGGGGATTTTAAATTACTAAAATTATAAATGTTTCACATGCAAATGATTATTCCATTATAATCTCGTAGGTTAGGTAAGAAAAGAGTAGTGTTGACACAGAGCCTACTCCTATCATGGAGGATAGGAAGGTTGTTTTCAATACACCATCAGTTCAAATCAATAAAAGAGTGAAGAAATCAAGAAAAAATAACAACACTTGTCCATACAAATCAACTTAATTGCAGTCGAAGTGTAAGAAAAATGGAAAGTGCAGAACTATATGATTACTTGCATGATGTCGGAATGCCAACAATCTTGATCCCTTCAGGACTTGCCTCACTTACAAACAGTTTCGTCGCTTTGCATGTCCTTATTATTTATCTTGTTCTGCATTCAAAGAATCTGTAATTTTGATTAAGTTTCACAATTCTCAAATCATAAGTTACTATCGAACAAAATTTGCAGCCTACAAATGATCATGACAAAATTAAAGTTAAAATATATAGAAGTTCAAATATAAAAATTTAAAGGTCTATTGAATAAAAATTACCACCTAAGTAAAACTTAAAAGGTAGAAAAGGAAAGTCCAGTATTTATAGACAACAAGGTAGTGTGAACAAATGATTATTGTGTCTGACCAGAAATGTTACAACTATTTGATAAAGTTACAACCCTTCGAAAAGGTCAAAAACTTTTATAAAAGTCACAACTGTTCATAAAAGTGACAACTCTTCATACAAGTGCTAACTTTTCATAAAACTCACAACTTTTCGCAAAGTTATAACTCTTGAGAAAAGTTACGACCCTTCGAAAAGGTTACAACCTTTCATAATAGGCACAACATTTTGTAAAAGTGACAACTCATAAAAGTCACAATTTTTCATAAAAGTCAATACTTTTCATGAAAGGAGAACACTAGTTTTGGAAATAAAATAAATTGAAAGGAATCTTGGTTTGTAGTGGCACCGCATAGCGGGCTTATGATTCTCTTATATATATATACATACATTTATATATACATACATATATATATATATACATACATATATATATACATACATATATATATATACATACATATATATATACATACATATATATATATATATAATATATATATATACACATTGTTTTTAATTTTTATCATAATTCTCATAAAGGAAGAATTTGAAAAGTTACGATAGATAAAAACAATGTATCCATCATCATATCATATCATTCATATACTATATTATTATTATTTTAATTTTTACTATCATATATCATCATATTATATTGTATAATTGTTATTAAATTTTATATTATAAGTAGGAAGATGCTTTGTCTAAAGTTGGATTAAGAAAACGCCCTTCAACTTTTTAATTATCACTAGTTTTACGGCGTTGCACGTGCATATTGTATATATAGTATAAGATATTGTAAAATAGAATTAATATTACTAAATTAAATATTTTTAGTAAATAATTATAATTTAAAGAACATAGGACAAGTGCTTTTAAATGATTTGTAAAGATTGTCATATATTTACCTGTATTTTGAGATCAAAATGAGCAAAATTATTAAACATTTCAAAATAGATTTAAAGTTTTGATTTGGAGAGAAAGTGACATTTCTTTAGAAGTAGTATTATTTAGTTCACTCAATTTTGTAAACAAAATCTAACCAGGATATTTTTTTTAAAATGTCAATAAAAAAAATGTCACAAATAGTCTTTCCTCTTGAGGCTATGAACATAAATGATGGACACCATTTAAGTATATTTTTTCTCTTAAATATTCATACTTTAAATTTAGTATGTGCATGACACTAATAAGGATTACCATAAATATTTCAATATTTTATGTTCTAAGTATTCTATCTACAATTAATATTTGAGTAAGACTATCATAGACAGGTTTGAGTGTATATCAAAATATTGTTATGACGATGATGGTTAAATTGAGATTTGAGTGTATGTCAAATATTTCGCTTCATAAATTCTTTGTTTTAGATATTCAAACATTAGTAGCATAATTATATTTTAATATATGAACAACATCACCTTGGTGAAAAATATTTCATTTTTTTTATGTTTCTACCTTATTTTTGTAGAATTAAAATCTTCTCTTTTTTACTGCCGCATACATGTGATATAGTTGTTGTCTAATGAAAGTATCAAGAATTTTATAGGAGTTGTACCGTGATATAATATGTTAAACTTTTTCAATATTAAAAATTAATAGATGAATTTAAAGTATTATTTATTGAGTCTTTAATTTGATTTAAGATTATTTTAAGGTCAAGCACTATTTTCTTATCTATTTTTATATATAGATAACAAGGAGTCTATCTTGTGACATAAAATTTTCTCAAATGAAAATGAACACAAAATATAGGGAAAAATATACAGAACGATACATAGACAATTATGAAGGAAGTCGAAAATATATTTTCATTCTATATTCACTATAGTATTCCATCTGATTAAAATATCTTGTCACCGACACATAACTTTCTTCATATATATATATATATATATATATATAAAATAATTAGACTAATGTCTATATTATCAAATTATAAGTAAAAATAAAAATCTATTTTTGAAATAGTAGATCTAACATCAAAACTAATGATTACATGGGCAACATTGATGTACATTCTTTTAGCAAAATCAGAAAGAACCTGCTTCAATTGAGGGTAATCATATTTAAAAAAATCAAAGAAGAAATATATTACCCAAATGTGTGACTTTTTCATATTTTTTATTATTATTTGTCTTTTGCACAACTTTTGTGTGAATTTATGGATGATTTACTACAATTGTTCACCAAATCTTTCTTATGTGGTACCTCATTTTGTTGAATATCTCACTTAATACTGTTCCAAATAACCCTTACATTCTTTAAAAGAAGAACAGTCGAATATTTTCAAAAATCCTACTTTAAAAGTGTGAGAAAATCCTCCATTTATAGCTACAAAATAGTAGGATGCATATGTGTTAATTGTTCCTTATCATAAAAGTTACAATCTTTCGAAAAAGTCACTACTCATCAGAAATATCACAACCTTTTGCAAAAGTCACAACTCATCGGAAAAGGCACAACCATTCGAAAAAGTCACAACCCTTTAGAAAAATCATAACCCTTCGGAAAAGTCAGAACTCATAACAAAAGGCACAACCGTTTGTAAGAATCACAACCATACGTAAAAGTCACAACTCATCAAGAATCTCAAAAACCGTCAAAAAAGTCGCAACCCTTTTGGAAAAGTCACATCTCTTTGGGAAAATCACAACTCTTTAATATTAAAGGGTATCTACATTTACTCTAATACAATTAACTAAATTAGTAAATAAAATATATTGAGTACTTTTAATTGGGGGTGTTATAATAATTCGATATTTAATTTAGGAGTTAATGCTTTTAAGGTAGTATAGATAGATAGATATATTGAGTACTTTTAATTGGGGGTGTTATAGTAATTCGACATTTAATTTAGGAGTTGATGCATTTAAGGTAGTATATATATAGAAGATATAGATATAGATTCTCATATTATTATAAATAATAATTAATTATTATTCTATAGATGTGAAACTATTAAAATTTAATGACTTTTAAATTCTACAAGAAAACACCATTAAAGTTGAATAACTTTATAATTCTATAATAAATCAGCATTAAAGTTGAATGACTTTTTAACCCTTCAAGAAATCACTATGAATAAGTCTCTTACACGTTGTCTTCTAATGACAATATTGTACATTTGAATTTGATTTAAAGAGCATAGAACTCTTATCATACTATGATTTTTCAAGCCTTTTTTACATTTAGATTTTTTTCATTTTTTCTCTCATTCAAAGTGTATTCTTAAATTGATATCTAAATATTTGATCTCTCACATGAAAATATACTGCTAAAATTTTGTTTTATGAACTTATTATGTAATTTTTTCTCATGTATAAATCAGAGGTGATTATTTTGCAGACCATTGAATAGAACTTTTAGTAGAAATTGCGCCAATACAAATGAGGTATGCAGCATGTCTCTCCAACAATTATGCATCTTTTTCCATGATTACTTTTTAATAAATTTGATATACATACAATTATTGTATTTTTAATTAGATTATAATAACTTAATGCATGTGTATTTTACAAAGTAGAGCCTCCTCGATAACTTTAGTTTGAAACAATGACTTATTGAAATTTATTTTTCTTCAATCTCTCAGCTTTCGGGTAAAAAGGATAACTAATGTTTCTCCCTCAATAACAAAGAGCAAAATAAATCGAGAAAATTCTTGAAGAAGACATATTCTAACAAATGAGGTAATTTAATTTAATATGAAGGAGTACTTAAAAGTCAAATATGAATAATAAAGTAAGAGAAAAAAAAGGATAAAAGAATTAAATATGATAAGAAGTATGAAATATAACCATGAACAAAGTATTGTAATTTCTTGTTCATGCTACAAAGGAGAATAAACACACTAGTTCATCTTAATGTAATACGGAGACAACATATGTACTTGTTACAGGTACATATGGTAATTCAATCTTGGTACAAATTGAGATGGTGTGTTATGTGTGTATTCTCTCTTTCTTAGAAAAGTAACAAACTAATATATTTTAGGTTTTCGATCCAATAACATAAAAAGATAATTATTTATCACATTAAATTTTTTACTCCAAATTTAACAGGTTATCAGAATATCTATTTATTTGGCATTTACATTTTACAATAAAGAAGTCATTTATATAGGTTGATTGTTAATTTATTTCATTTATCTTTTTTCGTCAAATTATTTTTGAAATTATTCAAAATGTGATTTTAATAGTTTTCGTTAAAAATTCATTTTTGTTTAATGTAATTTTAATATAACTCCTACCATATATAATATTTTTTGGGACTCACGTGCAAAGCACGTGTTCAAGACTAGTCTCCATAAAAAGAGAAAGATATATATTCATGTCTCGACTTGAAAATTATTTTCAATTGTAATTTTGTAATTTCACCAATAAAAACAACTTAGACTTTCCCATATAAATATATATCACCCTGTAATTTTTTTACTTTTTATTTTAAACAAAAACTATATTATCTAATCAGTTGAAGGTAATCTACGCATAAACCAAAATTTGTTTTCTTTATTCCTATTGTATTGTCATATTTTTTTCCTTTTCAACCATGTTATGAACTTTTCTTTTGAATCGTAGGTCTGTTAGAAATAATATTCTTATGACACAAAGATATGAATAAAATATGTGTAATCTTAATTCTTACTTTCCTACAACTCACTTGTGAGATTACACCGAATGTTCACTTCTAGAAAAATCGACTTCAAAAAAGGTCTGAATAAACCCATGTTTTGAATTGTGGATCAATTAAAAAAAAATTATTTATCCCGCAAAGGTTGGGATAAGATATGTGTACATCCTACCTCCTAGATTCAACTGTAAGATGAATATGTTTTTCACTACTAAAATTTCATATTTGGCAAGACTTCATTAACATCAAGTAATGGTGATGTTAAAAAATTGATCATAAATCTTGAAAAATTGTCTTTCAAAAAGTCATGGTACACGTCAAAAATCAGTTCTCAAAGCTAGATGGATCACCATAGTATTTTCAGCATTGACGACAATATCATATTGTTTAATTTATCTCTTGATATATTTGGGATAGTTCTAAAGAAAGTGGAACTGATACACTCCCTACTAGTACTGTTAAGCTCTGTCCATTTATACTTTGTAATTTCATCATTCTCTTTCTATTAAACTAAAACTATGCTCTTCAAAACTGAACGATATTTTAATGTGTGTGTAGAATTTTTCCAGCCCATATCAATGTAATGATTTTTCTTTACTAATCATGAATAGCTTGATTCTACGGGTTGAAATCTCTTGTTTCGAGAGGGTCAAACACAGTGAAGTTTGACATTTTAGCTAAGCAACTTTTTGATGGATTAACCAATTATGGGATATTGAGTGATGAACTCGTAGAAGTGGTATCTAGGAGAAAGAAAGTCTTGAAGGAAACTACGATAGCAATTTGGAATGCTAATTTATCCATTAATATTTTCTTAAATTCATATTTAAGGTTAGTTAACATTTCTCTTTCTTGACCTTTCTAGTAAGGTTCTAACTTAAATAACTCTTAATTATCATTCCTATATTCCATTATGCTAATATAGGAATTCTTCCTTTTTGCTCCATTCTTTGTCCTCAATCAATTGAAATGTTCTTATTTTTCAAGTTATCCCAATACGTTGTTCGTATATTTAAGACAAAGCATCTCAGCTATAACTCTTTGAATTTTTCAATATTTATTACAACGATAATGTGAAATCACTACGACCATAAAAAAGTTCTTTTAAATGTACTTAATCTCTTTTAAAGACTCATTGTCCGTCACTTGCAATACAATTTTCTTACTTAAATAGTCTTGCTTATGAAAGTAAGATACGCCAGTATTGAAGATGGAAGTATAGTTAAGGTAAGAATTCTTCTTATTCCTTTAGTGAAGATGGAAGTATATTTAAGGTAAGAATTCTTCTTACTTCCTTAAGTTAATGATGAAAGAAAATCTTGACCATTTTTCTCGAGATGATAATTTTGTGCCCTCCTAATTTGATGCACATAATCCCTTTTTGTACCTAACAAAAGGTTGAAGGTATAGTCGATAAGTTGGAGACCTAGCATGGATTTATCATCCTCATCTACTTTTACATGTTTGCACATTCTTCATGCTATGCAATTCAAACCAAAGGTAGGATTTTCTACCTTTAAGTTCGTGACATAAGTACTTGAACATGAGCAGAGTTTCAATGTTTACCAGATTCCTCTACTATATAAGTCTAATGATTAGGGGGGACCTATTTTCTTTAGATTTTCTTGATTACATGGTATTAGAGTTTGATATCTAAAGTGTAAATCATCCTTGATCATTTTCCATATTGGGGGACATAATTTCTTTAGATTCATATTGTTCTCAAATATTGGAGGAACTAGAAAACTCTTTAGGATTATCTCATCTTTGGTTATCAATAAATCTCTTATCATTATCTATAATAGATGGAATTTTATTTCTTATATTCCTGAAAAATCCGAATTTAAGTAGTTGTGAAGGGGGATGAAGGTATTTTCTATATGAGGAACTCACGAAAATCTTGATAATTTCATATTTTACATGTTTTGAAAATATTACATGATTGACATTTCTTTAGCATATTTCGATATTTCTATAACTTCCTAACTTACACCGAAACCCTTTTTTTAAAGATTATTTTTTTGGTCACATAGGACAGTTTATTAATTATCAAAAAAATGAAAAGAAAGTTTTGTTCCAAGTCCAACCTAATCTGATTAGGGTAAAGCCCACTTTCATTAATCCTATCTATAAAATCTAACTTCAACATCCTCTTCAGCTCACTTTCATTTCATCTTACTATGCGGCCTCCTAGCTGAATGTTACTCTACTCCTTCTTCTCTTGTGGGCTGTACCAACTCCCTATTCCAACGTTCCCATCTCTCTTCTTCTCATACAAGATGTGTCACTCAACCAAGGTAACATAACTCCTATCTTTTCCCTTCCTTTAATCATCACTATTCTAACTCTTTGTTGCTTATCCATGTGAAATAATTTGTTGTTGAAAACAAATTATTCTAGAATTTTGAAATCTTCTTTTTTGAGTTTAAAAAATGGTAAAAGGGAAAAGTCATTTATGGGAAGAATCAAAGGAAACTCTTTAGTTTCTTACCTAGAAGATGATGTTAATTACTTTATTCCAAATCACACATGTAGTAATTTAACATTATATATATATATATATATGTATTTACTAGTTTTGACGCACGTGTGTTGCACGTGAATATCAAATAACGTACCACACTATTTTTTTTAAAAAGTAAATATTATTAAAATAAAAAAATCACTATTAAAATCTCTTAGTTACACCTCTTAAATATACTTTCTCCTCCCTTCTCTTAAGTATGGTACTTTTTATTATTGTATTGTTGGTGTTCTTAATTTGAATATAATATAATATAAATAATTTTTTTATAAAATATAGAAGATGTACTAAATTTGATATTTTTAGTTGGAATATTAGATTAATTTAACATTCATGTTAGGGAGTTTTAATTTATAATTTCACTAACCCATGAGATTTTCCACGTCTATAAATCAATCTTCAGGTTCTAAGAGAAGAAGATCCAAGAACATTTAAAAATTCGTAGTTTAAAAATGTGAGAAAACCCCTTCATTTAAAGTTCAAATGTGTAGTAATAGTATGTGCATATTGTTCCATCATAAAAATATAGAAAATATACTAAATAGGATGTTTTAAGAAGAAGATGAATAAGAAATACTTTTTGTTTTTAAAATACAGTGTAAAAGTTTGAGGAAGACCCTCTTTTTATAGCCAACAAAGGGTAGTGTATTAAAAACTGTTTATTGTGTCTTATCAAAAAGATGTCACAACCCTTTAAAAAATTCACAACCCTTTTAAAGGTCACAATTCATATGAAAAGTCTTAACTCTTTGGAAATGTCATAACCCTTCGGAAATGTTACAACTGTTTCGAAAAGTCGCAACCCTATAGAAAATTCACAACCCTTCTAAAAACACACAACACATCTGGAAAGTTATAACTCTTAAAAAATGTAACAACCCTTCAATGTGAATATGTGTATGTCTTTAATATAATATAGTATAATAGACATAAATAAATATAATACAATACAAAATATAGAAGATATACTACAATTGGCTGTTTTTAGTTATGTACTATAGACAGATAAAAAAATATAGATATAGATTGTTCTAATTTTAATTTGATATACAATTCTACAAAATAAAGAAGAATTTTAATTTAAAGATCATATGTTTGATATGTAAAAATATTTTTTTCACTATGTGGTCTTATATGTGTGCTCCACCCACAGAAAAAATAACATTATATATTAAACTGAATTATAAGTAAAAGTACACTAAATGAATTGGAAACTAAAGAGTATTTAGTAAATGTAGTTTGGACTCTTCATATATATTTTTGATCAAATGCTTTTTCTCTAATAGTTTGATACTTTTCAAATTCTGAAAACTAAGTTGTAGTTTGTGTGATAGAAAATAACGTAATGTTTCGTTGTAATGTTCCCAGCCCATATCAATGTAATGTTTTTCTTTACTAATCATGAATAGCTTGATTCTACGACTTGAAATCTCTTGTTTCGAGAGGGTTAAACACGGTGAAGTTTGACATTATAGCTAAGCAACTTTTTGATGGATTAACCAATTATGGGATATTGAGTGATGAACTTGTAGAAGTGGTAGCTATGAGAAAAAAAGTCGTGAAGGAAACTACGATAGCAATTTGGAATGCTAGTTTATCCATTAATATTTTCTAAATTAATATTTAAGGTTAGTTAACATTTCTCTTTCTTGACCTTTCTAGTAAGGTTCTAACTTAAAGAATTCTTAATTTCCATTCCTATATTCCATTATGCTAATATAGGAATTCTTCCTTTTTGCTCCCATTCTTTGTCCTCAATCAATTGAAATGTTTTAATATTTCAAGTTATCCCAATACATTGTCCGTATATTTATGACAAAGCATCTCAGCTATATCTCTTTGAATTTTTCAAAATTTATTATAACGATAATGTGAAATCACTACGACCATAAGAAAATTCTTTGAAATGTACTTCATCTCTTTTGAAGACTCATTGTCCATCACTTGCAATACAATTTTCTTACTTAAATAGTCTTGCTTATGAAAGTAAGACACGCCAGTATTGAAGATGGAAGTATAGTTATGGTAAGAATTCTTCTTATTTCCTTTAGTTAATGATGAAAGAAAATCTTGACCATTTTTCTCGAGATGATAATTTTGTGCCCTCCTAATTAGATGCACATAATTCCTTTTTGTAGCTAACAAAAGGTTGAAGGTATAGTCGATAAGTTGGAGACCTAGAATGGATCTATCATCCTCGTCTACTTTTACATGTTTGCACATTCTTCGGGCTATGCAATTCAAACCAAAGGTAGGATTTTCTACCTTTAAGTTCGTGACATAAGTACTTGAACATGAGCAGGGTTTCAATGTTTGCCAGATTCCTCTACTATATAAGTCTAACGGTTAGGGGGACATAATTTCTTTAGATTTTCTTGATTACATGGTATTATAATTTGATATCTAAAGTGTAAATCATCCTTGGTCATTTTGCATATTGGGGGACATAATTTCTTTAGATTATTGTTCTCAAATATTGGAGGAACTAGAAAACACTTCAGGATTAACTCATCTTTGGGGATCAATAAATCTCTTATCATTATCTACAATAGTTGGAATTTATTTCTTATATTCCTGAAAAATCCGAATTTAAGTAGTTGCGAAGGGGGGTGAAGGTATTTTCTATATGAGGAACTCACAAAAATCTTGGTAATTTCATATTTTACCTGTTTTGAAAATATTACATGATTGACATTTCTTTAGCATATTCGATATTTCTATATCTTCCTAAATTACCCCGAAAACCCTTTTTTTAAAGATTATTTCTTTGGTCACATAGACCAGTTTATTAATTATCAAAAAATGAAAATAAAGTTTTGTCCCAAGCCCAACCTAATCTGATTAGGGTAAAGCCCACTTTCATTAATCATATCTATAAAATCTAACTTCAACATCCTCTTCAGCTCACTTTCATTTCATCTTACTATGTTTCCTCCTAGCTGAATGTTACTCTACTCCTTCTTCTCTTGTGAGCTGTACCAACTCCCTATTCCAACGTTCTCATCTCTCTTCTTCTCATACAAAATGTGTCACTCAACCAAGGTAACGTAACTCCTATCTTTTCCCTTCCTTTAATCATCACTATCCTAACTCTTTGTTGCTTATCCATGTGAAATAATTTGTTGTTGAAAAAAACTTATTCTAGAATTTTGAAATTATCTTTTTTGAGTTTAAAAAATGGTAAAAGGGAAAAGTCATTTATGGGAAGAATCAAAGGAAACTCTTTAGTTTCTTACCTAGAAGATGATGTTAATTACTTTATTCCAAATCACACATGTAGTCATTAAACGTTATATATATATATATATGTGTGTGTGTATGTATCTATTAGTTTTGACGCACGTGTGTTGCACGTGAATATCAAATCACGTACCACACTATTTTTAAAAATAAACTAAATATTATTTATAAAAAAATCACTATTAAAATATCTTAGTTACACCTCTAAAATATACTTTTTCCTCCTTCTCTTAAGTATGGTACTTTGTTATTATTGTATTGTTGGTGTTCTTAATTTTAATATAATATAATATTAATAATTATTGTTATAAAATGTAGAAGATGTACTAAATTTGATATTTTTAATTGGAATATTAGATTAATTTAACATTCATGTCAGGGAGTTTTATAATTTAACTAACCCATGAGATTTTCCACGTCTATAAATCAATCTTCATGTTCTAAGAGAAGAAGATCCAAGAACATTAAAAAATTCGTAGTTTTAAAATGTGAGAAAACCCCTTCATTTACAGTTCAAATGTGTAGTAATAGTATGTGCATATTGTTCCATCATAAAAATATAGAAGATATATGAAATAGGATGTTTTAAGAAGAAGATAAATAAGGAATACTTTTTTAAAAAAAATACAGTGTAAAAGTTTGAGGAAGACCCTCTTTTTATAACCAACAAAGTGTAGTGTATTAAAAACTATTTATTGTGTCTTATCAAAAAGATGTCACAACCCTTTAGAAAACTAACAACCCTTTTGAAAGGTCACAATTCATCAGAAAAGTCATAACTTTTTGAAAATGTCACAATCCTTTGGAAATGTTACAACTGTTCCAAAAAGTCGCAACCCTATAGAAAATTCACAACCCTTTTTAAAGCTCACGACACATCTAGAAAGTTATAACTCTTCAAAAATGTAACAACCCTTCAATGTGAATATGTGTATGTCTTTAATATAATATAGTATAATAGACATAAATAAATATAATACAATATAAAATATAGAAGATATACTACAATTGGCTGTTTTGAGTTACGTACTATAGACAGATATAGATTGTTCTAGTTTTAATTTGATATGAAATTCTACAAAATAAAGAAGAATTTTAATTTAAAGATCATATGTTTGATATGTAAAAATATTTTTTTCACTATGTGGTCTTAAATGTGTGCGCCACCCACAGTAAAAATAACATTCTATATTAAGCTGAATTATAAGTAAAAGTACACTAAATGAATTGGAAACTAAAGAGTATTTAGTAAATGTAGTTTGGACTCTTCAAATATATTTTTGATCAAATGCTTTTTCTCCAATAGTTTGAGACTTTTCAAATTCTGAAAACTAAGTTGTAGTTTGTGTGATAGAAATTAATTGATCTTCTTGTCAAGCAGAAGTTGCTACAAAAATATATATTATTGGTATGAAAATAAGTAAATATGAATTACCAGGATATTCTTCTCATTTGAAGTTGAGTTATTTGATTCTCTTTTTCGAATTTATTTTTGTTGATCTATCTAATTTACCTACAAAAATTATTCTAATTGCATGATTGAAAAACTCTGAGAATCATCCATTTTTTAAGAAGAAGAATAGAAAACCAAAAAATATTGTAATTGCATGATTGAACAACTCTCACAATATTCCTTATTTTAAGAAGAATAGAAAAGTTACAAAATTTATAGTTTAAAAGTGTGACAAACCCCCTCTATTTAAAGACTTGGAAGGATATTATGAAAAGGTTCTTATCGCGTCTTTTCAAAGTAGTCACAATCCTTTAGAATAATCACGACTTTTTAAAAATGTATATATCATCGATAAAGTCACAACTCTATTAAAAAGTCACAACTTTTCTGAAAAGTCAGTGCCCATCAATGTAAGATGTGTATGCTTTTAATATAATATAGCGTAAATAAATATAATATTAAATATAAACATCTATACCAAACTTAGTGTTTTAGGTTGTGGGTATTTTAGTAATTTAACATTCAAGTTAGGGAGTTCATGATTTTAAGGTAGTGTATTTCATGGATAATAAAACCATCAAGTTGATTATGTCACACCCGAGCCTACACCCTGGGCGGAACCGACACTTGAAGACCATTTCTGGCCCTCAAGCGAACCCTTGGTCTGGGTTACTTAACTCAGTTGGAAGACTAAACTTAACCAAAACAATAATAAGACATTTTAAAAGGAAAGCACTTCATATATAAATCTGCCCAAAATGGCACTTAAGTCTCAATAACTGAAACAACTCCAATCTAAAATACTATTGTCTACAAAGCCTCTAAACTGACTGAAGAGGGATGTTGGGGCAGACCCCCACAACATCATAAAAGCTAAAATAATTATAAAAAAAAAAAAAGATGTCCTACGGAATGCAAGGAGGCTCACCACTAACTCTGAAACTTGGTCTGGATCAACGAAGCGCTGCGTGTTGATCCTGGCTCACATTGGATGTACGAGTATGCAATTTGGAGATCTAAACGACGACTTAAGCTTGAGGGGATTCGATGAACTTCACTTGGCTCTGATCAACTCAAGAATATACTTAATTCAAAGATTATATATATAAATCAGTTTAAATCATATGCAAGATATATATAAAGCTTATAAAACAGAAAAAAACAAATCAGTTCGTTAAAGAAAATGCAATAACAAACTAAACTTTACTTATATAAGAAAGTAATATAGTTTCTGTGGGAGTTTCTCTTACTGACAATCATCACTATGAGCTTAAGTGATGGTACAACTTCTTACCTCAAGTTGCAAGAGGACCATCCTACACTTTGTCATCGGTATAGGACCTTACTGAACTTAGTGGATCACTAGCTCTCCTTACGTGATCATCTAAAAAGTATGACCCGTCAATTCCCATGGTGGCTACATGGTTTATATGGAGACTTGAGTTAATATGAACTTGCATCCCCATTTCCGTGCTCAACACTACTCCCAAAATGTACTTTAGATCATTCTTTAATTTAAACTTTCTTTTCTTTGGGTTGAGATAATTTGTTGAACCCTTTAGCTTTAAGAAGCTCCTCTTTGAATTAACGTTCCCTTTTTTTTCAAAAATCTTTTGGAAATTCTACTTACCTTTTTATTCAAATGTGAAACATTTGTAAACCTTTAGGGAATACTTAGTTCCCTTATAGCTTTTGAGAAATGAACTCAACTCTTTCTCTTTACTTAACTTGAAACTTGACTCTTAGGGAATACTTAGTTCCCTTATAGCTTTTGAGATGTTTACTCAACTCTTTACTCTTCGCTCAACTTGTAACTTGAGTCCGAAAACAAAGTTAAATTGATTGTTTAAGATTCTTTGAAAACTTTAAGAACTTACTTTGACTTGCTTTTAAACTTTTAGACTTTGACTCTTAACTTCTTTGACTTTGATCTTAGCTTTCCTTGAATTGGATTATGGATTCAAGGATCATGATCTCATGTTGATGGATAATTTCATGATGTTTAGATGTACTTTAGAGTGTTGGAATCAACTAAGAATGAGGGGTACATCACTTAGAAACTAGTACGGAAAGATAGGGAAAGAACGGGGTTTCCAGGGGGTCGGGGCCCTCTGATAGGCGCGGAGCGCCAGAGCCTGGCGGACAGAGGCTGTCCTCAGGCGCTCTGGAAGGCACGGTGCACCATATCCTGACGGACAGACTCTGTCCTGAGGTGGTTTGGAGGCGCGGCACCCCAGTGCCTACCTGACGGGTTTTTCTGACATTCTTCTTTGTTTTTCATCTCTAAACCTTCCCAAACTCCCATGGATTCCACCCCAAAAACTTAAGATCCCTAATTAACTCATTACCCAATAGTTTAGACCCAAAAATAGTTTGGAAAGAAAAACCCAAACTACTAGAGATCAACTACAAACCAACCAACAAGAACTTCAACTTTTCATGAAGAACTTCAAGATTTACTTCAATTAACTCAAAATTATTGTAATGAATCAAGTTGGAGGGTGGGTGAAAGAACCCAACACAGAATGATCTCACATACCTGGTAGGGATAACCCCCGACGAAATCCACACAACGAAATCTTGGTGTTCTTGCGTCTTCTTCTCTCTTCTCTTCTTTTCTCCTTTCTTTCAAAGCCGTAGCTTATTTTCTAAGTGTGTAAAATGAATGGGATCAGTTTAGACCCCAACATATTACCCCAAAAACGAAATTAATGATTGACTTAGGAAAATACCAAAACACCCTTAACAAATCCGGATTTGGAACTTTCCCTGCTCAACAACCCAACTTACGAAAGTTATATCTCCCTCATACAACGTCAAAAATTTGAAAACTTGACGTCGTTGGAAATATATTCCGACAAACTTTCAATCCATATAAAGAACTCACTCAAAATATTCCTGAGCTGGAAGTTATGGCTGCTTGAAAATGACCAAAACTCACTTTTGAAATCCGGAAATTTTCCAGATTTTCTTACTTATTTCCAAATTTGATTCTTCTTGTTTTTATTAGCTTAACCTTAGATAATTCTAGACAGGAGATGTTACAATATCTCCCCCTCAGGAACATTCGTCCTCAAATGAGAATTCTTTCACTAAGCTAAGGATAGTAACATCATTTCAACACTCAATAACAAAAGCAAGTAACAACATGTTCATACATAGCCTTATAAAGTGCTAAGAAGAATTTAGTACCTTGATATGCATTCTCTACGGATTCAAAGAGATGTGGATATATCTTCTTCATATCCTCCTCTTCTTCCCAAGTCGCTTCTTCAACAAATTGATTCCACCAAAGAACCTTGACTGAAACAACTTCCTTTATCCTCAACTTTTGAACCTGACGATCCAAAATCTAAACCGAAATTTCTTCATAGGATAGGTTATCCTTAATCCCAACATCCTATGTTGGTACTATCAATGAAGGATCACCCAAACACTTCTTCAACATAGAAATATGGAATACTGGATGATGAACCGCTGCTAACTCTTGGGGTAGATCCAACTCATAAGCCACATTTCCCACTCGCTCGGAGATTCTTTAAGGTCCAATATATCGGGGACTAAGTTTCTCCTTCTTATGAAGCCTCATAACTCCTTTCATAGGTGAAACCTTAAGATACACCCAATCATCTACCTCAAACTCTAATGGCCTTTTCCTAACATCTGTGTAGGACTTTTGGCGACTTTGTGCTTTCTTCAACCTTTCTTGAATCGCTTTCACCTTTTCCATAGCTTGGTGAACTAAATTTGGCCCTATAAACCCTTCTTTGCCAACTTCGAACCACCCAATAGAGATCTGCATCTTCTCCCATAAAGACATCATATGGATCCATTTGGATGCTCGAATGATGACGATTGTTGTACACGAACTCAATTAGAGGTATATCATCATACCAATTTCATTTGAAGTCGATAACACAAGATCTCAACATATCTTCAAAGGTCTGGATATTACGCTCTGCTTGTCCATCTGTCTGAGGATGAAAACAGTGCTCAAATTCACCTTGGAACCCAAACCTTTATGGAAAGATTTCCAAAATTTTGGAGAAAATTGTGAACCTCTATCTGAAATAATGGAGATCGAAAGTCCATGAAGTCTTACCACTTCTTGAAGGTACAACTTAGCATAATCCTCAGCCGAATAGGTAGTCTTTACCGGCAAGAAATGGGCTGACTTTGTCATTTTGTCGACAATCACCCAAATAGAATCATGTTGCTATCGAGACCTTGGAAAGCCTTTGATGAAGTCCACATTAATCATCTACCACTTCCATTATGTAAGTTCAATGTTGTGATCTAAACCTCCGGGCCTTTGGTGTTCCACTTTCACTTTCTGACAATTTGAACACTTGGCAACACACTCAGTTATATCTTTCTTCATGCCTTCCCACCAATATACCTCTCTCAAATCAGGATACATTTTGGTGGAACCCGGATGGATTGAATATCTGGAGCTATGAGCCTCCTCCAAGATCCTCTCTTGAAGTCCATCCACCTTAGGTACACATTACCTGCCTTGGTATTTCAGCACACCATCTCCCCATTGTTATAAAGCCAATACTATTTGGGTATGGACACTTGACTTCAAATCAAGCAAAATAGGGTCTTGGTCTTGCTTCACTTTCACCTCTGACACCAAGGATGATTCAGTCCCATTGTTCACCACTATTCATCCTTCTGTGGAATTCATAAGTCTGACTCCCAAACGTGCAAGTTTGTGCACATCTTATGCTAACTCCCTATTTTCTTCTTTGACATGGGAAGTACTTCCCATGGATAACCTGCTTAAGGAATCGACAACCACATTAGCCTTGCATTGGTGGTAAAGAATACTCATGTCATAATCCTTGAGTAATTCCAACTACCTTCTCTGTCTAGGGTTGAACTCTTTCTGAGTGAACACATATTGGAAGCTCTTGTGATAAGTGAATATATCCACATGAATTCCATACAAATAGAGAAGCCATATCTTCAACGCAAACACTACTGCATCCAATTCTAAGTCATGAGTTGGATAATCTTCTCATGAAATTTAACTGTCTGGAAGCATAAGCTATGACCTTGTCATTCTGTATTAACACACAACCCAAGCCAACTCTTGATGCGTCACAATACACATCGAAGCCTTGAGTACCCTCTCGTAAGGTCAAAACCAGAGCGGTAGTCAATGTCCTTTTCAACTCCTGAAAGATTTTCTTGCAAGCTTCAGACCATTGAAACTTGACTGTCTTCTGAGTTAACTTGGTCAAAAGAGAAGAAATAGATGAGAATCCTTCAACAAATCTCCTATAATAGTCGTCCAAGCCCAAGAAACTCCTTATATATGTTGGAGATATGGGTCTAGACCAACTCTGAACTGCCTCAATCTTCTGCATGTCAACTCTAATACCTTCACCAGAAATAATGTGGCCTAAGAATGCCACAAACTTAAGCCAAAACTCACACTTGGAGAATTTGTCATACAATACCTTATCTCTCAACGTTTGAAGAACAACCCTTAGGTGACTAGCATGATCTTCTTCATTCCTTGAATAAATCAGTTTGTCATCAATGAAGACAATGACAAACAAATTTAAATAAGGTTTGAAGACTTTGTTCATAAGATCCATGAACGCTGCAGGTGCATTTGTCAAACCAAACGACATAACTAAAAATTCATAATGCCCATACCTTGTTCTAAAAGTTGTCTTGGTAATATCACCTTCCCTTACTTTCAACTGATGATAGCCTGATCTGAGGTCAATCTTGGAAAAACAAGAAGCACCCTAAAGTTCATCGAAAAGATAATATATCCTTGGAAGAGGATATTTATTCTTGATGGTCACATTATTTAACTAACGCTAATCTATACACATCCTAAGGGACCCATCCTTCTTCCTAACAAACAAGACCGGAGCGCCCCAAGGTGAGACACTTGGTCAGATGAAACCTTTATCTAGCAGATCTTTCAACTGTTCCTTTATCTCTTTTAAATTTGCTGGTGCCATTATGTATGGCGGAATAGAGATCGGACGAGAAATTAGGATGATGTCTATGCCGAAGTCTATATCTATTTTGAGAGGGACTCCGGGCATGTCATCAGGAAAGATTTCCGAAAACTCAATGACTATAGGAACTGACTAAAGGGAAAACTTGCTCCTAGGTCTAATAACGCATAAACATCAAAAGTAAAGAATATTATCATACCCGTGACAACATCTGGAGAGTTCTGTTGCTCTTGGAGGCTAGTGATTGCATAGAGGCAATTTGCCCCTCCACCGGTACGAGACGTGACTCCTCTAGGTGCAGCCTTTTTTGGTGGAGCAACTGACAAAGATTAGGCTCTATTGCCCGGATTTTCACCACCTTGCTTATTATTAGGGCAATCTTTCATGAAGTGACCCTCTTGACCATACTTGAAACAACTTGTATGGCCATCATGACATTTGCCAGGGTGTATTCTACCACATCTACCACACACAGAACTCCCACTACCTCTCTGTCTCATACTACCATGAGATTGGGTTGGTCTAACCTTGAAGTGTTGACAATTGTGACCGCTATACTCACCTCGGTTTCTGGATGTAGGTGCACTAGAAAATGATGGTGCATGCCCCTTTGATTTCTGGAATTGTGGTCGGCTTGAACCACCTTTCTGTTGGCCAAACTCATTCCCAGTATTTGCCTTCTTGTTTTGGTACTCTTCTCTATCCTTCACCTTCTTTTCATCAACTTGTTGAACATATACCATCAGCCTTGATATGTCTATGTCACCTATCAACATGGCAGCCCTACCTTCCTTACTTGAAGAGCGACCCAACCTGTAAAAAATAGACTCATTCTGCTCCTCATGTCCTTCACCATCTCCGGAGCATAGCGAGATAGTTGGGTGAACTTCAACCCATACTCATGAACACTCATGGAGTCCTGTTTCAAAGTAAGGAACTGTAATGACCCGAAAAGTTAATTTTTTTTAAAAAAACTTTTGTAAGATTACCATATTGCCCCTCCCGATAATTTTTTCGAGTAACTTATAATTAGTAAGTGAAGTTGGTTTGAGAATTTTAAACTATACTATTAACTATAGTTAATTAGTTGATGGGTAATTATAAATAATTGACTTAATCGATAGTTAATGGGTTAAATTGTTTATTTATTTAAGACCCTATACCATTTGACTCATATATAATAAAAATAAGTAAATAAAAGTACTAATTAAGAAAGAAAGAAATAAATAAAATAAAGAAGAACTCACAAATGGCTGCGGCATCTTACGAAGAAAAAAAGAACCCTAATCTCCTTTTTGGAAAATTTGCTTCAGGTAACGAATTTGTTTAAGAAAGATACATGTTTGGAATCATTCAAAATTTCCTTTCTGTAACAATTTTGTAGTCATTACTTTTCAATATAATAAGACAAAATAATTATTGGATAATGGGAGAAAACTATCACTAATAAATCTTGTTATTACATAGGTGTTTGGAAAGATTAGATTGTGTTGAAAGTTTTGATTGGATAAAATTGAACTTATGAAGATTAATTATTGGGGTAATTGTGATTAGTGGGTAGATAGAGGTTGTCCCTACTATATGGATTTAAGCTTATTGAATTTTCTTTAGGTGTGCTACGAGATGAAAAAATAAATTAACAATTAATGAATTATTATTTATATAATCATGAGACAGTGATTGGAAAATTATAGATGGGTGTGAGTGCGTTATTTTGACGGTTTCAACTATGCATATAAGTATAATGGTTACCGATCTTGATATGTATCTAAGTTTTGAGTGTTTTTATTATTTCGTGATTGAAAGTTTGTTGTGTAATATCACATTGGATTCAAGTTGATTGGAGGATTTAAGACCCAACCTTAGGGTTCAATTTGAGAAATATGAGAATTGATATATTATTTGGCACTAAGATTTGGAACTTGAATGTATATTTGAGTGAGTTTTTGAGTATAGACTAGACATAGTAATGTGGGTTTTGTTAGTCTTGAAATCTTATTGTGGTAATTTATTTGAATAGATTGCTTTGAGTGGAAGTTCAACGAAAGGGGAAGACTCAAGTTCCTGAGTGAATCCTTGATTGATTGAGGCAAGTGAATTTCTAAACTCATGCTAAGTGTATGAAAGGCGTGTATTTCCTTGTGGTATATGTTTGGGAGTAATGGGACTTGATGATGGATTGACTTGTCCATATTGATTAATTCTAATGATAAAAAGGGGTAATAAAAGATAAATGTGATTATTTATTTGTATGTGATGTGTTGAGAATGGTCCGAATACCGGTGTTATAATGAAAAAGTTTATTACTATAGAATGCGAATTGTAATCCGAGAATGTCAAAGCATATGGACATTAACTGATGTATTATTGATTTGATTTATTATGTATGATTGTGTTCTTTACTGAACCCGTATAATTGTGATAATTGAGGTGATTAGATGTCATAGCGAAATTTGATTTATTGAAATGTTGCATCATTATTTGATATCATATTGTGCACATGCATTGACACGAGATTGGGTATGAGTAAAGGTCTAACACGTGGAGATCGTCCGTGTTGAGATCGAGTTATGATTATTTGGGCACGTGGAGATCATCCGTGCAATAGAAAAGTTGTAATTATGATTTCGGTACGTGGAGATCGTCCGTGCGGAGATCGTCCGTGCAAAATTTATTTGATTTATGATAGTGCATTGAGATCGTCCGCACAGACACGTGGAGATCTTCCGTGTCGGTATATGGACCTCGCAAGTCCCCTATGAGTCATGAACTCTCGATGTATTTCCGAGGAGTATCATATATATACAGTTGAGAGAGAAATTGATATTCTGAGGCATATCAGTTCATGGTGTCATACTGCATTGCATCCCATGACTTCATTCATTCTTGATGATTATGTATATTATCGGTGGTTGGAAAGTACTTGATGTTTGATTATCTCTATTTGATGAACTTGATCTTGTGTGTTGCTGATATTGTGAGTGCCTTTTTGTGAAAGTTGTGATTGTTGAATATTGAATTTGTAGTTGAGGATGTGCAAATTTGTTAAGATGATTTTAATGAGCTGGGTGCTATGAAAATTGTGAACTGTTAGGTTGGGCTGAATCTTATGCATGTTGTAGTTGTGGAGGTTCGGTTGGTGTTTAAGGAGTACCCGTATTTTATCCCCTTAGCTTGTGTTTAGAAGTTTACTTGTTGGGTACCGTGTGGTTGGTACTCATCCCTTGCTACTACAATTTTTTTTGTAGGTTACTAGCTCGGACTTTGTGATATTTTCTCTTCTCCTTGTCTGAGGCTTCTCGTGGAGAATTGTGAGGTAGCTGCTTCTTATCTCAGCAGACCTTCTTACTCTTATTTATGATCTTGTTCTATTAGAGAAACAATGTCATTTGAGACTTTTTTTTTCTTGAATCAATTGTAATACTTTAGAGGCTTGTATACGTGAAAACCAGATTTTGGGGGTACTTTTGAGTAACTTATGAAATTTCCGTATTTTATTATAAAGGTCGAGTTTTAGGCTGACTTATCTTGGTGGGACAAGACGAGTGCCATCACGTCCATTTTTGGGTCGTGACAATATGATATTAGAGCCCAGGTTCATCATTGTCCAATCTGCTTCTTATTAGGAAAAAACTTCACCTCTTGAATCTCTATCGTGCATCATTGTCCAATCTGCTTCTTATTGCCTCATTTCATTCTCTCTCACTTATAGTGATGAGTCGTGTATGGTTCCTTAAGTTAGAAGTTGGTTTTTCTTATATGGCTTGGAGGTTAGACCTGATACTAAGATGAAAAAGATGTGTTATCAGATTTGAAATGTTCAATTTGAAAGGGTTGAGTTAGGTGATGGCTTGGCGATAATTTTCTTAGAATTTCTAAATAATGAGGTTGAACAATGGTCTGATGGACTTTATGAATGTGTTATCCTTTTCGAAGTAGTACTTGTGTGGTATATGTAATATCTCTAGTGGTTCGATAATTGCAAGTGAATAATCAAAAAGGATGACTAGAGAATGAATATAGTAACTATGGAAAATATAGTAATTAAAGTTGTCATAACATGTATGAATTTTGTAGCGAATGAGGAGAATGATGTTGGACCAATTTAGTTAAAAAATTACTATTGCAGTTCCATAAATCGGGTGAATGTTAAGAAGGATCATAGAAAAACTACTACAATAGTATTGATGCTTACTTGTGTAAAGTTATAGAGTGTGTTACTCATGTTATTGACCTGATCTACGAAGGGATGCATATCGCTTTAGACGAGAGACCAATCAAATTTGGTAGTGTATGTTAGTTACTTAATGAACAGAAATGTGTAGGCTTTTTGGGTTCAATCTTCTTGGTAGATAAGATGTGTTCTAGTGGTGGATCTGACGAACTTTCATGATGTGATACTAGGGGTATATGAAAATGGATACATTGATTGTTAAGCGTGAATACAAACTACTTAAGGAAGTATCAATTGTACCACATGATCGTATAATGAGATTTGATATTGCATTCATACTTAATTTGAGAAACAACTAGCTTGTTACTATGGACAAATAAGTTAAGCATTATTTGTAAGGGAAATCTTAGTGGTGGATCTTTGGTATAGTATAAATATATTTAGGTTGTGAAGTGTATTTCGAAGGTTTTAAATGAGGACTGGTGATTTCATCATAAGGTCCAAGAAAGTGGATCAATATTTGAATGACAAGCTTATGGGTAAAGGAAGTCCTAAAGAGTATACTTATGTGAAGACAATTGAGAGTTTTAGTAAGGAAGTGCGGATAAAAGGGGGTTAGTTCTTTGGATTGGATTGGTCTAACTGGGTTTAAGGTGTCATTTTGATGAAATAGTTGACTTCGTGGTGATAACAAGAGCTAAATAAGCATGATGGTAATAGGAGTTTGTGATGGATTGTGATTGACACAAAATCATATAATAAGAATTGAGGGTTAAACGAGTTTTTATGGTAATAACGACTTGCGAGGATCTAAGATTGTGGTTTCCCACTATTTGATGAGTAATGTGGTTGTACGAAAAGTTGTAGGATGTGTTGAAAATTCCGCTTGAATAGAATTGAAAAGAGATAGAGTCATAAATGGAAAAGAATTAGTGGGATGTATTTTAGTCATTGGAAAGAGGCAATCGAGAAAAGAGATATTTACTATAATTATAAAGGACAAAGATATATCTTTAGAGAGTTGAGAATTTAGTTAAAGGACACGTGATTTCATCTGTTTCACTTTGGTTATGGTAATAGTGTCACATTTTCATCAGATTGATAAAAAAAAATATATTGGGTAAGAATTGAGAAAGAAACCTACACAGTTCAACTCGAGTGTGATGATAAGTTCTTTTATAGTTTCGAGTTGGGTAACGGGTACCATTGGATTTTTAGCGAAAGATATGATAAGATCGATGGAGAGGCGATCTATGAAAAGCTAAGATACATGAATTCATGATAAGAATATTTAATATATGAGATAATGAGATTGGACTACATAGTTGAAATCAAAATTCAAGTTTTTCATTGCGAGTCTATGTTTGTGGTAGTAGGTTTTGTCAAGCTATGAATTGGTAAGGTAATAAATGATTGATCACATTGAGATGAAGCATTTGGAAGGACTTAAAAATAATTTGTGTAGTAAATTTTGTTACTATTGATTGTCATACCTAAATGGGGTTTCACGTAATGTTTTGATTAGAGATAAGGTAAAAATATCATGGGTTGTTGGTCGAAGAATAAGATTGGTAAGCGAGTAAAAAATAAAATAAAATTGGTATGTTGAAGATTTCAATATAGTTAGCATTTTGCACCATGAGAGGAATTTAAGAGATGTGAAGAATAAGACCTCTCATATAGAGTCTTGGTTAGAAGTTGAACGATGTATAAATTTTTCATTTATAAGTTCTAATATGACTAAGGATGTGAATTATTCGGTATAGACTCATTAGGAATTTATCAATAATTTTTATGAAGATTGAATTTTGATTTGTATGAAAAACAGTGAGGTGTGTAAGATTATGTGTTCTTATGTAGAGCTAATTTGTTCAAATTATGATAGGTAACTTATTTATGTTCAACAATGTGGACCTATAGTTTTACAGAATTAATGAGGATTTGAGGAGATCAAAACTACTTTGTTGATGGGACGATACAGACTTTTATGATGTGTTACATAAACATTTCATAGTGAGTAGAGGTTATGAGCTTATGGTATTCAAATTATTGGAGTGAGCAAGAATTTCTTAAGTGTTGGTATGAGGCATATGATGGTGTGAATGATACTTAAAATTGGTATCTGAAAAATTACGTGAAGTTGAATTGAGGGTGATTCAATTGTTGTCTTTTGATTGTAATGTGCTTTTAGATTTAAAATTACTATTATCAGTTTTGGGGGTGACCTGTACTTTTCATGAAATACTTAAATGAAAAGAGAGGAAGCCATACTTTGAAAATTTTGGAGGCAATAAAGTGTTGTTAAGAAGATTTGAATACTAGAAACAGTTTTTTTTAGAGTAAGGTAAATGACCGGAGTGGTGGTGATGTTTTGTTAGTATTGAGAGAGTGGACTTCAATGAAATAATGAGAAGAGTATAGGTAAAACTGTAATAGGGAACCTACCGGTGGATTGAAGGTAGCTAAAAGAATCAAAGAGATAGAGTCATATGAAAAGAAACGAAAATATTTGATATGGGCACTATAGAAAACGTATCTAGTGTTATTCGACTTTGATTTTGTATATTCTTATATGGCCATCTACTTCATTTTGGATATGATTTGGAGTGCGATTCGCTACCTATACCCACTCGTGTTTTCATATCTATGGGTGAATCCCTAGTGGTGGATCGAATGTACCGATCCTGTGATTGTCCTCTTGGTAGGATGACAACCTTGATTAGACTTGTTCATTTCAATTATGGAAGATTTGGTGTTGTTTGGGAATAGTTGAAGTATACTAGTGATTATACACGCACAACTTACTTATGAGAACTCATAGAAGAGCTACCGTGAAGAGTGAGTTTTGATAGTGTTGTTAAAGGTTCTTTATACTTGAGTGTATCACTTGTTGGGGTAGATAAGATTGATCCTCCCTTGGTGAGTATCCGATGTCTAAATGTCATATTTTTATAATTTAAGCTCGTGAAAAGATTGTGTTATGAAAAGGAACTTGATAAGATTTGTGATGTTTTGTGCATTATGAGTATGTGATGGTTGGGTGAAGTTCACTGTTGGTTGTAGCCGGTATATTGATTCAGAAGTCTATCTTGATTATGTGAGAAATGATTTTTCATGATGATTGTGTTAAGGTCCTGCAGGTTTGAGTTTAAATTGAGTTCATGAGTTAGTGTGTGGCTTGATAATCACTCTTGATTTATAGATTTTCCAAAGTTTGATTCGAAAGTTCAGTTATTAGTAGTTGATCTTGATGGAATGATTTTGAGGAGGAAATTACTTGGAGAGATGGACAACTACTCTAAATGATCATACCTCAGACTGTTGGTAAAATTGGTTATAATTTGTTCTTCTTCCTTATGTTCGAGGACGAACATGATTTTAGTGGTGGATAATGTAATGACCCGAAAAGTCATTTTAAAAAAAAAACTTTTGTAAGATTACCATATTACCCCTCCTGATAGTTTTTTCGAGTAACTTATAATTAGTAAGTGAAGTTGGTTTGAGAATCTTAAACTATAGTTAATTAGTTGATGGATAATTATAAATAATTGACTTAATCGATAGTTAATGGATAAAATTATTTATTTATTTAAGACCCTATACCATTTGACTCATATAAAATAAAATAAGTAGATAAAAGTTCTAATTAATTAAGAAAGAAATAAACAAAATAAAGAAGAACTCACAAATGGCTGCGGCATCTTACGAAGAAAAAACGAACCCGAATCTCCTTTTTGGAAAATTTGCTTCAGGTAACAAATTTGTTTAAGAAAGATACATGTTTGGAATCATGCAAAATTTCCTTTCTGTAACAATTTTGTAGTCATTACTTTTCAATATAATAAGACAAAATAATGATTGGATAATGGGAGAAAACTATCACTAATAAATCTTGTTATTACATAGGTGTTTGGAAAGATTAGATTGTGTTGAAAGTTTTGATTGGATAAAATTGGACTTATGAAGATTAATTATTGGGGTAATTGTGATTAGTGGGTAGATAGAGGTTGTCCCCACTATATGGATTTAAGCTTATTGAATTTTCTTTAGGTGTGCTACGAGATGAAAAAATAAATTAACAATTAATGAATTATTATTTATATAATCATGAGACAGTGATTGAAAAATTGTAGATGGGTGTGAGTGCGTTATTTTGACGGTTTCAACTATGCATATAAGTATAATGGTTACGGTTCTTGATATGTATCTAAGTTTTGAGTGTGTTTATTATTTCGTGATTGAAAGTTTGTTGTGTAATATCACATTGGATTCAAATTGATTGGAGGATTTAAGACCTAACCTTAGGGTTCAATTTGAGAAATATGAGAATTGATATATTATTTGGCACTAAGATTTGGAACTTGAATGTATATTTGAGTGAGTTTTTGAGTATAGACTAGACATAGTAATGTGGGTTTTGTTAGTCTTGAAATCTTATTGTGGTAATTTATTTGAATAGATTGCTTTGAGTGGAAGTTCAACGAAAGGGGAAGGCTCAAGTTCCTGAGTGAATCCTTGATTGATTGAGGCAAGTGGATTTCTAAACTCATGCTAAGTATATGAAATGCGTATATTTCCTTGTGGTATATGTTTGGGAGTAATGGGACTTGGTGATGGGTTGACTTGTCCACATTGATTAATTTTAATGATAAAAGGGGTAATAAAAGACAAATGTGATTATTTGTTTGTATGTGATGTGTTGAGAATGGTACGAGTACCGGTGTTATAGTGGGAAGGTTTATTACTATAGAATGCGGATTGTAATCCGAGAATGTCAAAGCATATTGGCATTAATATATTATTGATTTGATTTATTATGTGTGATTGTGTTCTTTACTGAACCCGTATAATTGTGGTAATTGAGGTGATTATATGTCATAGCGACATTTGATTTATTGAGATGTTGCATCATCTTCTTTATTTGATATCATATTGTGCACATGCATTGACATGAGATTGGGTATGAGTAAAGGTATAACACGTGGAGATCGTCCGTGTTAAGATTGATTTATGATTATTTAGGAACGTGGAGATCGTCCGTGCGATAGAAAAGTTATAATTATGATTTGGGCACGTGGAGATCGTTCGTGCGAAATTTATTTGATTTATGATAGTGCGTTGAGATCGTCCGCACAGACACGTGGAGATCGTTCGTGTCGGTATATGGACCTCGCGAGTCCCCATGAGTCATGAGCTCTCGATGTATTTCCAAGGAGTATCATGTATATACGGTTGATAGAGAAATTGATATTCTGAGGAATATCACTTCATGGTGTCATACTGCATTGCATCCCATGACTTCCTTCATTCTTGATGATTATGTATTTTATTGGTGATTGAAAAGTACTTGATATTTGATTACCTCTATTTGACGAACATGATATTGTGTGTTGTTGATATTGTGAGTGCCTTTTTGTGAAAGTTGTGATTGTTGAATATTGAATTTGTAGTTGAGGATGCACAAATTTGTTAAGATGATTTTGATGAGCTGGGTGCTATGAAAACTGTGAACTGTTACGTTGGGCTGAATTTTATGCAGGTTGTAGTTATGGAGATTTGGTTGGTGTGTAAGAAGTACCCGTATATTATCCCCTTAGCTTGTTTAGAAGTTTACTTGTTGGGTACCGTGTGGTTGGTACTCATCCCTTGCTACTACAAAATATTTTTGTAGGTTACTAGCCCGGACTTTGTGATATTTTCTCTTCTCCTTGTCTGAGGCTTCTCGTGGAGAATTGTGAGGTAGCTGCTTGTTATCTCAGCAGACCTTCTTACTCCTATTTATGATCTTGTTTTATTAGAGAAACAATGTCATTTGAGACTCTTTTTTTTTCCTTAATCAATTGTAATACTTTAGAGGCTTGTACACGTGACAACCAGATTTTGGGGATACTTTTGAGTAACTTATGAAATTTCCGTATTTTATTGTAATGGTCGAGTTTTAGGATAACTTGTCTTGGTGGGATAAGACGAGTGTCATCACTTCCATTTTTGGATCGTGACAGGAACTCCCTTACCCTTTCTTCCTGGGAAAACACCTCCCCAAGAAGGCTTCTTTGAAACAAGCCTAACTTTGATGTGGTGCACCCTCGACTCTACCATCCTTCCATTGATCAAACAAGGTTCTAGCCACACCCTTCAGTTGGTATGCAGCCAATTTGACCCTCTCAGCATTCACCATAAGCATCACCTCAAATACCTTCTTCAACTCTTTCACGAAGTTTTCGGGATCTTCAGTAATGCTTGATCTGGTGAAACTGGGAGGATTCATTCTTAGAAACTCGCGAATGTCGCGCCCCATTTTCGGGAAAAAATGGCTTTTATCACGACCTAACAACTCTTTTGGGATTTGAAGCTTTTGGAGTCGCCACCTAACGAATTAAGGTGCGTTAGGGCACCTATCTAACCTAACTAAGTCTAGCTAAGGTCAACGAGTCAGAGATCAGGGTAAGGGTTCAAATTACCTCGAGGGGAAGGTGTTAGGCATCCCTCAAGGTCCACAAATGTGGGTCCCAGCCGTATCTCATGCAATTTATGTGGGGGTTACAAGTAGCAATTAAGGTCACTTCATTTATTAGTTAATTAACTAGCATGCTTGCTAAGTGATACAAAAATAAAACAATTGAGGCTATTTTATTATTTTGATTAATTAATTAAGAAAAGGCTAGGTGATAACAAATATCAACAATTAAAATTATTTTTATTTAAATAATTAATTAAACAAGCGAAGGCGAGGTGATAAGAATTTATCTAAAACAATTAGCTCATATTATTATTTTAGTTAATATTTAAGCATGCAAATCTAAGTGATAATAACAAAACATATGTTAAGCAATTAATAAAGAGATAAGCGAGAGGATAGAAAAGAGACAAATAAATGAGCAAACAATTTTATCTTTTTTTTATTTACCCCAAACAAATATAATTTAAACAAAACAAATAAAGGGATAGAAGGGAGAGGAGACTCTAAGAGACTTTTGGATCAGCACTCGACTTTTCTTTTATTTTCCGATAGGCTGCCGTATAGGGACAGACAAAACCAATGTTTGTCTTTCAAGCCTGAGTCGATGTCATCATCTCCATAGGGCCAACTACCCCTACCCGACCACCACATGCATTTCGTACCTAAAAGGTGCCTAGTCATCCCAGTTTAATGTCCAAGAGGCATTGAACTCTTAAAGGGTGGATTTAGACAAAATAAAATATAAGGCCCTCCTAGACACCAAGTAAACAAACAAGGCAAACAAGACGGTCATTTTAGCAATACAAGTCTCAATTCGGCCTCTAAAAATTAATTAGACATGCTTGCAAACAACACATAATTGTGAAAGATTTCAGGCTAAGTGTGTGAACATACAAATAAAAATTATAATAACAATTTAATTATGAGAGGGCAAATATGATAGCATGGATGTAAATTTTAGTATTGAACTAATTTTAGGGTGAGCAAGAATTAGATATATTTTATTTTATTTTCAAGTAGCAAAGGATGTGATGCACATATATTTAAAAGTAGTAGCCAAATTAATTATTAAGGCAGAAAATTATTTATAACAAAAGGACTTATTTGATTAAGGCAGAAAATTATTTTAGACTTTAATTGTTCAAGGCAAAAAAAAAATATTTTTTAAGGGCAGCAATATTATTATTAATGCAAAAATATTTTAATAAGTGACAATTTAAAACAGTGACAAATTTATATATCAATTAATAATGCTGAAAAATATTTTTTAAGCAGAAAAATAATTACAACAACAATTAAAAATCAAAATATGATTAATACAGAAATATTTCTTAGGCAGTCATTTTTTAGATGCAAGAAATAATTAGTATCAACTTTAGATAAAAAGGGGGGTTAATTATGATGCAGAAATATTAATTATTTGCATATTTTAGGATAAACACATGCAGAAAATAAAGGCGAAAATGTATTATTATTTACAATGAGCAGAAAAATATTTGTGAATATTCTCATTTAAAGCATGCAAAAATTATTGAAATACGCCTAAGAGCAGGATTTCTAGGTGTTAAAAATATTTACATAGATTCTATAATTTTTTATTTATTCAACTGAATAACTTTGTACAAAATATGCACGCAAATTGTTAGCATTATAGCATGTTAAGAAGAGATCTATTAGCCATAACAAGATCATTAAAATGCAATTAGAATAAAAATTAACTTCGATTCATTAGTTACACAGGATCAACCAAATAATTAAGCAAAGATGATTTGTTTCATTTAGCTTTTTTTTTAGTTAAATCTAAAGGCGTTTCATCGAACAAAATTAAAATCATATAGGCATGCTTTCTAACACAAATAAGTTTGCAAATTAGCATATGATTCCCGCTCCCCTTGAGCGATCCCCAAATATATTTTATATATGAGAGCTTTAGAGTAATACAAATATTACAAATATTCAAATAAATAAATAAGAAATATATAACTTCAAATATATGAATTAAATAAAGTAATCTCTCTTCATAGCTAATCTTCAACTTGAACTTCAAGTTTGAAACCTGTCAAAGCAATCAAGTAACTACACAAATAGGCATATTTATTTTAGACAAGATGAGACACATATGCAATCATTTAACAATTTATAAATATCGAAAGAAATAGAACAATGAGCTTACACCAATGTATGAATACAAAAATAATGTAAATGCTAATTAAGAATACTAACCGGTTAAGCAGAGAAGGAATGGTAGCAATGAAAAAGAATTGATCCAACTTTTATTCTAACAAAGCAAAGTAGCCAAGTAGCACTTGAAAATTGCCGGAAACTTATTTTGTTTAAGAGTAGCAATAATATGAATAGTAAGAGAATGAGAGAGTTAATAAAATATAGTTCTTGTGTTAGGAGAGAATGAATGAATTAGTGCGTTGAGAGAAAAGTGAGTGAATGATGAGTGAATTATAATGAAGAGAGGGGGTCTTATTTATATAGCAAAGAGCGGAGTATAATAAGGGAAATAGAATAAATTAAGGAGTCAATTAAATCACAATTTCCTTATGCAAAAGGAGAGCCAAAATTAGAAATATTTTAGGAATATTTCATTACCAAAAATAAACTAGTAAGAATTAAATTAGGAAAAATAAATATATTTTCCCTTAAATAAAGAAGAGCCAAAATCAGATTTTAAATTATTATTATGTTACCAAATATAAATAAATAAGAATAAATTAGGAAGAGTAATATATTATTTAAATAAGGGAGAGCCAAAATCAGAAAATATTTAGAATATTTCAATACCAAAAATAAACTAGTAAGAATAAAAGTTTTTTTTTTAAAAAAAAAAAATATTTCTTAGATAAAACATTACCAAATCAATGAAATATTTTATCATAAAATTCATAATTTTACCAAAATAAAGCAAGTAAAACTTTATTTAAATTATTTAAGACAATCAAATAAACAATTAAGGATATCCAATCAATGCAATATAAAAGCAGGTAAGGAAAGAAATATTCACATACGAATTATATATACTTTACCATAATGTTACAAGTAAGAATCTGCTCTAAATTAAGGTAATATGCATAAATAAATATTAGTCAAATAATCATGTGAATCAATCAACTTTTTTACCGACCATCGAATATATATTCTTACCACGTAAAATATTATATCTATCTTCTTTAAAACTAAGGCAAGAAGGATGGATTAGTAACCACCCATAATTTGTAAAGGAGAAATATGTTCATGAACAATTTAGAGGAATCATCAATCAACTTATCCAATTCTTGCAGCAACCCTTTACCATTAACAGAGTGCACAAAATTAAAGTAAAAAATAATCAATAGAAAAACTTAGTTGAGGGATCCTTTCAAAATCACAGGAAATTAGATATTAATACCCATCTAACAAGAACACAAACATATACAAGCATATAATAAAGTGATGGCAATATGAGCAAAAAATTGGATCAACTCAAATATGCAATTAGCAAAGTATGAAGATCAAATGTTCATAGGGTCTTAACGTTCATGCTTAGAAGAAGATTAACAACTATTATTGATGAGAATATCATAGAATCATATACGAAAATAAGTTAATTTTAGAAGACAACCAATAATTAAACAAAGACAAACCTAGACGGATCTGTCAAGACCCGCCTTGTGCAAGTTTTGAGCATTCCAAAACCTCGCTGGAGCTGCTCGCGGCTGTTGCTGTCGCAGAGCTGCTGGTTGCTAAAATCCCTCGTCCTCGCGTGGCTGCTGCTTGCTGTTGCAGGCTGCCTGGCAGCTGTTGGTGGCCTGGGATTCCGCCGGTCTGCTGGACCTGCAAAACAAGAAGAGAAGGCACGGAGGAGAAGAAGGGGAGGATAGAGGGGGGAAAAGGACAGCGAGGGGGGAAAGAAAGGGGGAGGAGAGAAAGACGAGATGGAGAAGAGGAGAGAAAGAGGGAGGCGAGGGGCGTCGCCGGTGGCTGCTATCGCCGGAGCGAGTGGAGAGGAGAGAGAGGGTGGCGGCTGTGGAGAGAGAGGGGAGAAGAAAAAATGAGTTAGAATTTTTTAGGTTTTGGGTCTTTTGGTGTTAAAGAAAGAGATAGGAAAAGTTGATTTCAACCGTTAGATTAGATAGAGATGGAGGATTAGGATTCGATCTAAGATTTAAATAAATTAATGGATGGATGAGATCAACTTGAGTTGGATATGGAATGACCAAAATTGAAATAAAGATTGGCTAGAATTGAAATCAAAGAATGACTATAATTGAAATTGATTTGGTTAGAATTGAAAGAAAATTAGAATAAAATGGGCTAGGATTTAAATAATTTTGAGGAAAAATTAGAGAAATGCTATCCAATTAAAATACTACAAATTTTAATATACTTTATATAATCAAAATCACTTAAATTAAGAAACATTTGAAATAAAAATGACTATTTAGAAATTTATTAACAATTTTAAATAATATTTACAATAATTTTATAAAGTAAACATACTAAAACATCTAATTTTTTATGCAAAATCGACTAAAATTCTAAACTTTAAGTAAATTATAAAATACGTATTTAGTCGGATAGCATTCCTAAAAATGGTTGAAGGTCGGTCAAAATTGGGTGTCAACAGCGCACCCTCGAGGTGTTAGCCCCTTCCTGTCGAGCTCCTCTATGTTGCCCAACTTGGTTTGCAACTACTTGACTTAACATCCCGATAACTTCCCGGAATTCGGCATTTGTAACCTCTCCTTAAGGTTGCACATCTGGTGCATTTGGGACCTCTTGTACCTCAATATTTCTTCGTGGTCGACCTATGAATGCACTTCTCGCAAGCATGATGATCTGAAAAAATACGTGTAAGCACGAATTAGAGAGAGACTTTAGAGATAAACTTTTCGCACGAAAAGAACATGAAAGAAGGAAAACATTCCTAAATGTTGTAGCCTCCTAATCATGTGGCACGCTGCACACTGATGACTAAGACTCTACAGACACGGCTGCATAGACTCCCTAGGACTCTTGAACTCTATGCTCTGATACCAAGTTTGTCACGCCCCGAGTCTACACCCTGGGCGGAACCGACACTCAGAGACCATCTCTGGCCCTCAAGCGAGCCCTTGGCCTGGCTTACTTAACTCAATGAAAGACTAAACTCAACCTAAACAAGAATAAGACATGTTTAAAGGAAAGTACTTCATATCATAAATTTGGCCAAAATGGAACTTAAATCTCAATAACTGAAAACAACTCCAAACTGAAATACTATTGTCTATGAAGCCTCTAAATTGTCTGAAGAGGGATGTTGGGACAGACCCCACAATATCCTAAAAACTATACTAATAAAGCGATAAAAAAACAGATGTCCTCCGAAATGCAAGGAGGCTCACCACTAACTCTCGAACTTGGTCTAGATTAACGAACGCTGCGTGCTGCTTCTGGGTACCAGCGTCTTCATCATAAAATCATGCAGGTCAACTGACATCAGTACATTGAATGTAGGAGTATGCAAGTTGGAGACCTAAACGACGACTTAAGCTTGAGGGGATTCAATGAACTTACCTTGGCTCTGCTCAACTAAAGAATATACTTAATTCAAAGATTATACATATAAAGTAGTTTAAATCATATGCAAGATATATGTAAAGCTTATGGAACAGAGAAAAACAACTCAATTCGTTAAAGAAAATGCAATAACAAACTCAACTTTACTTATATAAAAAAGTAATATAGTTTTTGTGGGAGTTTCTCTAACCGACAACTATCACTATGAGCCTAAATTATGGTACAACGTCTTACCTCACGTAACAAGAGGACCATCGTACACCTTGCCATCGGTATAGGACCTTACTCAACTTAGTCGATCCACTAGCTCACCGTATGTAATCATCTAAAAATTATGACCCGTCAATTCCAGTGGTGACTACATGGTTTACATGGAGACTTGAGTTAATATGAACTCTCATCCCCACATCGGTGCTCAACACTATTCCCAAAATATACTTTAGCTCATTCATTAATTTAAACTTTCTTTTCTTTGGGTTGAGATAATTTGTTGAACCCTTTAGCTTTAAGAAGCTCCTCTTTGAATCAATGTTCCTTTTTTTGTTCAAAACTCTTTTGAAACTTCTAGTTTCCTTTTTATTCAAATGTCAAACATTTGTAAACCTTTAAAGAATACTTAGTTCCCTTATAACTTTTGAGAAATGAACTCAACTCTTTCTCTTTACTTAACTTGAAACTTGACTCTTAGGGAATACTTAGTTTCTTATATCTTTTGAGATGTTTACTCAACTCTTTACTCTTGGTTCAACTTGTAACTGGAGTCCTAAAACAAAGTTAAAATGATTGTTTAAGACTCTTTGAAAACTTTAAGAACTTACTTTGACTTGCTTCTTAACTTTTAGACTTTGTCTCTTAACTTCTTTGACTTTGAACATAGCTTCCCTTGAATTGGATTATGGATTCAAGGATCATGATATCATGTTTATGGATGATTTCATGATGTTTAGATGTACTCTAGAGTGTTGGAATAAACTTGGAATGAAGGGTAAATCACTTAGGAACTAGTACGGAAAGATAGGGAAACAACGGGGTCTCCAGGGGGTCGGGGCGCTCTAAGAGGCGCGGAGCGCCAGAGCCTAACGGATAGAGGTTGTCCACGGACAAACTATGTCGTGAGGCGCTTTGGAGGCGTGTCGCCCCAATGCCTACCAGACGGGTTTTTCCGACTTTCTTTTTCGTTTTTCATCTTTAAAAATCTTCCCAAACTCCCATGTATTCCACCCCAAACTCTTAGGATCCCTAATTAACTCATTACCCAATAGTTTAGACCCGATAACATTCCGGAAACAAATACACAAACTACTAGAGATCAACTACAAACCAACCAACAAGAACTTCAACTTTTCATGAAGAACTTCAAGATTTTCTTTCAATTAACTCTAAATTTCTTTAATGAATCAAGATGGAGAATGGGTGAAAGATTCCAACACCGAATGATCTCACATACCTGATAGGGATCACCCCCGACGAAATCCACACAACAAAATCTTGGCGTTCTTGCGTCTTTTTCTCCCTTCTCCTTTTTTCTCCTTTCTTTCAAATCCCTAGCTTATTTTCTAAGTGTGTATACTGAATGGGATCAGTTTAGACCCCAACATATTACCCCAAAAATGAAATTAATGATTGACTTAGGAAAAGACCAAAACACCCTTAACAAATCCGAATTTGGAACTTTCCCTGCTCAATAACCCAACTTCCTAAAGTCATATCTCCCTCATACGACCTCAGAAATTCTCAAAATTGACGTTGTTGGAAAGATCATCCAACTAGATTTCCATCCATATAAAGAACTAACCCAAACTTCTCCTGAGATGGAAGTTATCTCTGTTTGAAAATGACCAAAACTCACTTTTGAAATCTGAAAATTTTCCAAATTTCCTTAATTATTTCCAAATTTGATTCTTCTTGTTTTTCTTAGCTTAACCTTAGATAATTCTAGACACGAGATGTTACAGATTCGATGTAATTTGGACACCTTAGATGATTAATGAAACAAGCATGAAAGGCTTAAAATATACTAAAATGAAAATTTAAGCAAGAGGTGACTACATTTTTAATAATTAATAGGCTAGACTTTCCTTCATTTTAGCTCAAGTATATTATTGTAACTAGCTTAGGGTAATTTATCTACTACTATAAATAACAGAAACTAGGGTTTGTTTTAGGGGTTGGTTTTTGAATGAGCATTTGATGTTTAGGCTACTTTGTGAATTTGGGGAAACCCTCACATATGTTTAACCCTCTTGATTAATTGGGTAAGTCTTCACTTTTATGAATTCAATTCATTTTAAGGTTTATATTTTACTCTAGTAATTAAATGCCTTTTAGTTGATAGATCGTCCTTTTTTTCTTCTAAATCTCTCTGTCTTTCTTTCTATTTCTTAATAGTATATTTTGTTTGCTTTATTATGGTTTACTTTATTGTTCTTGCATTAGAGTTACATCAAGTATCTCTCCCTCTTCCTTTCTATTTCTAAATCATATATATGTTGCTTGCTTGATCGTGGTACTAGGTAAGTCTATCCTTCAAGGCATAAACAAAAGAAATCACCTAGATTTTTCCACCGCTGAAAATTGTACTTGATACCTCATGGTTCTCAACTCACTTCCTTGTTGACCAGGTAATGTTTTGACTGTATGATAAAAAAAATTATATTTATGATGCAAAAGGAATTTTCCTCTAGTGAAAATATATTGAAATGCCTTTTTATTATGTTCTATGAACCCTACTATTCTAGGTAGGTATTAAGTAAATTTTGGTGTACCTCCAATCTATGATGTTCTTTATGCCTTCATAATCCAATTATTAGGTTACCATAGTGCGGGGATTGGAAGTATAACTTATACATGTCACCTATATATCCATTCCTTCTTACCCTGATCCAAAAAAAAAGTGAATTAACCTCAACTAGCTTAGAATTGACACGTAATTCTTGTTTATATCATTTTTTGTTTGATAAATACCTTTATTGTAACTTTCACATAATGCCTTATGATGTAAACCTTTTATACTAATATTATCAATATACTTCTAGCTAATATTCACTTAAACTTTGCTTACTCAGATATTGGAGTACTTAGAATTGGGTGTCTAGTGGGTGTTCAAGAGTTATTATTGTCCAGATACCTAATGGAAAGTTGCATCTGGCTTCGACCTTAGTGATCCATAGCTTATGTAAAAATATTAGAAATAAGAGGAAACTTGTTAACTTTGTGTGGTGCAGGAGTTATTATTGTCAAGATTCCTAATGCTGAGTGTGATTGGCTTGGAACGCAATGATCCATAGTGTCATGTCCCGCCACTTCACTGTTCTTATTCGGCATCAAGATAAGGGAGAAAATCTTGAGTTGTGGAGAGATTAGTAGAACACTCTAGAACTCCCTAGATATTTTCAAGAAGGCTTTAGAATTTCCTGGAACTTGTAGAGAATTCTAGAATAGGACTAAAGCGTAAATATTGTATTGTAAAGTAAATAATATTTACACTTAGACCCTTAGAAGGTAATATAAATAGAGGGCCTCTCATTGAAAAAATGGTGGAACCAAGTATAAATCATTCGACAAAGTAATACAAAGCCTTCTGTCAAAGCTTTTCAAGTCTTTGTAAGGCCTCATTTTTTCCATTAAGATTAAGACGTCTGAATCTGAATACATATATGAATATTAAGATATGCATTGAGATCTAGATATATAATCTAAATAAACATCTGAATATTAAGATGTTGTCTCTGAATCTGAACACTGGATACTATGTCGGAGCGTGACACTCCGATCTAAAAATACCGTGTAGGAACGTGACACTCCGATCCAAAAAAATATCGTGTCGGAACGTGACACTCCAATCCAAAAATATTATTAATTATCATTTATAATCACCACTTTTCCATTGTTTAATAATATTTCATCAAGCTTTTTTATTCAAGGCATCACTTCGATAGAGAGGTTTTAAGATTATATATCTCACGGCCTCAGGATTTTAGACCAATTACAAACCACACAATCAAGTACATAGAAACTTCACAGTATCATTCAATGCATGTCAATCGCTATTAAGAGTTTATCTGTCAAATAGAATAAACCATAACCTACCTCCACCAAAGAACTGAACTGAAACAAGCTACTTCTCCATAATATTATTTTTCCTTTCCTCAATACCTCTGGACCTTTACTATCAAGTATATATGCATAATTTATAAGTTAACGAGTCTTTAAACACTCGTATTATTATATGTCCAACCTAAACCCAACAATTCACCTAATTTATACTCAATTTTCCTAAAGATCAAACCTAAGGGTAGATCCTTGTTTCTCCAATTAGTATAACTTTAATGAAATTAAAATAGTTCGATTCACCTAATATTTAATTACCTAATTCAATATACCAAAACTTCATTTATAATAAGATAATTGAAATAATTATTTAAGGTTGAATCTTGCGAACTCAATTCCTCGCTGTGAAACTCAAATCACAGCACGTACATCTATATACTTACTACTAAAGTAGCATCAAGATGCCAAAAGAATGTAATATCCAATGAAATCATTAACCACTAAATATTTGTTAAAAATTTCCACCGGAACACCATTCACTTCCCAATTGTAATGTTTCTAACACTGCAAATAGATTTTTAAACCTTGTTCTTCCCAAACCAACATATAAAAAAAACATTAATAAAAACAATTATTATAGATGACTAATTATAAAAATAATGGAAAAAGTTACCCACTACTAATTCTAATATTATTTTTTTTAACCATCAACAAAATATATTAGTAAAACTACCCCACTAATTTCATAATTATAATTACGAATAATCTAAAATATCCATTTAGAAACTATCGGAATGTATTTTATGAAATAAAATATTCTAGTACTCAAAACGATCAAAAGGATCGTTACATTGGAAATGTTTGTTTTCAATATTTGAATGTACATATGAAATTAAACGCTATATCAATAAAATATTATAAAAACCTCATTTTAGTAAAATAATTTTTTTATAGAAAATAATATTTTGAACATTCTTATCGTAACAAGGTAATATGATTTATCTATTAAGAATTTAACATTAAGTTACATCATTAATATGACTATTCTTTGCACTATAAACATTGAGAATCTAATATAATGCAATGTAAAATAGTTTATATAGAGTAGTAATATAATGTTTATGGAAACTTTTTATTTTATATTGGACATTTTTTATTGTTATCGATTAAAAAATTAATCACTTTCTTATTTTTTGGAACCGTGCTAAATATTATATCATGAAGTGTTCATCAATTCAAATATATTGATTGATTTATGAAAGTAAAAGACATATATTAAGTTAGTAAGAATAAAGGAAATTATAACAGTAAACATGTAATTAACATTAATTAAATAAGAAAAAAACGTGTATGAGTTGTTATGATGCAGTTGAATTAAGATAAGAGTCTTATTTTTGAGTTTGAATGTTGTTACGAGTGTGTTACAGATCTGATTCACTCATATATATTCAGACCCATTAAGAGACTTATAAGTAAATACTTAATGAACTGAATCTGAATAATTAAGATTCAGTCATAAAAAACAAACACACTGAATAAGGCTAATCTGATTGATTATGATTCAGAACCCCCATTAAGTGCAAACAAATGAGGCCTAAGTCTTTCTTGCATTCTCCTAGCGGTCTTAGTTTGAAAAGTCTTACTTGAGCTTACAAGACCATGAAATATGTGTGAGTAAGTTGTCAGGTGTTGCATGAAACATTAGTTAGACTCTACGTCCGCGACAACGTGGTTTCAGAGCAAAGGTTTAAACTAATGGAATGACCAATGAAAAAGATGTAAATACTGCTAGCACCACCAACATCAGGTTGGATGGTGGAAGGAAGATCTGCAAGGGAAAGAAGCAACACAAGAGTAGTAAGGAAATGTTGCTCAACCCTACACCAAGCAATGCGCTAACATATCACATATTTTTTACCATTGAAGAATATGACGATAAGCATGCTAAGGAGGACTTTGACGTCACTGCCAGAGAGGAATGGGTCATAAAGGTTAAAATGATGAGGTAGTCCGTGGAGATCTTAGGCCGGCGTTTGAATGATGTTGATGGTAAGTTCAAGACTCTAGAGGACTTCACCAGTGAGGAAATCAACAAAATCCGCAAGGAGTTTGAGGGCCTCCAACATGACGAGTTCAAGATGAAGGAGGCCATCACTTTCTTGGAGTGGTGGCTCATTGATGCGCTAAGTATGATTGAAGCCATGAGAGTCGAGAAGAAAGCACTCAAGGAGGGCGTGGAAGGTGAAGGATCTATGTCATCCCGCCGAGATAGAGAAGCCAGGGTCGAGGCTCCCGAGTCACTATGTTCAATGGCGTCTGTGATGCCCAAGAGGTGGAGAACTTCTTATGGCACTCTGAGAATTACTTCAAGTGTAGTCGGGTAAAAAGCGACAAAAACAAGAACAACATTGTCGTGTTGTATCTTTCGAGATAGCCATGTTATGGTAGAGGCACAAGAAAACTGAGATAGCGAACGGGTTGTGCACCATCAAAACTTGGACATAATTTTTATAAGTGTTATAGAAGGACTTCTTCCCTAACAACGTCATCTATGAGTCCAAACACAACTTCATGGAATTGAAGCAAACATGCAACATTTGGGGTACGTAAAATAGTTCATTACTCTCGCGGTTAAAATTCCTAACTTGACGAATGAAGACATGTTGTTCCACTTCATGGACGGATTGAAAATTGGGATAAGACGAAGTTGGAATGAGGGTAGGTTAGAACCGTAGATGAGGTCATCACACAAGCCGAAGCCTTGACTGACTTCAAGCATGACATGCATGGTTAGGTGAAGGTGAATGACGCGAGGACTAGTCATTCTAAAGGAGGGGGAGATCATGTCCTAGGTAAGGAGCAGCTGGCACAGTCTAAACAACACGACTCTTACAAGTCGGACGACAAGCGGTTCGGGCGCCAGAGCTACACGGAGAGAAAGGCGTAAACTACAAAAAAAAAGATAGTTGCTACATATGTGGTGGACTGCATGGTTATTCTAGGTGCCCAAAAATTCAGAACTTTAGTTCTATCCTATGAGAGTAAAGAGAATGACACATAAGATAAATGGAAGGATATGGGCACGACACAACTAGCCATGTTCGGGCTATGCGGGATAATGCCAAGCAGAGGGAAAAACCAAAAAACTATAACACACAATATGTAGACATCTCCATCAATGGATGACCAACTCGTGCCTTGGTAGACTCCGGTTAAGAATCAAACATTACGACCAAGACGCCACAACAAGGTTGGATCTAAGTTACAATCCAAACAAAATCTGCCTCAAGAAGGTCAATGCACATCCAACTCCTGTGTGTGGAGTTGCCCAAAGAGTAAGCATCACGTTGGGTAAGTGGCAAGACTAACTTTACCACATCTTCTTTAGATATATTTGATATCATTCTTGGACAAGAATTCTTCCAAAAGTGTCATACAATGATGGATCCATACCTCCAACGACTCATGGTCATGGAGCGGGAAGGTTCATGCATGGTAGCCCTAGTCAAGTGCCAAAGAAGGAAGCACATGCCCAATTATCATTTATGTGGATCGTGAAGGACCTGAAAAAAGAGAGCCGACGTTCATATCCACAATTGCAAGGTTGTGAGAAGACAATGGTGCCAATGAGTCATTGTCACTGGCCATTGAGAAGTTTCTTAAAGAGATTTAATATGTGATGTCGAACGAGCTGCCAAAGAAGTTACCTCCTATGCGCAAGGTAGATCACAAGATCCTTTTGGAGGTTAGAACCAAGCCAACCACAGATGCACCCTATCGCATGGCACCACCCGAGTTAGAGGAGTAAGTAAGTAGCTGAAGGAGCTCCTTGAGGCCGTCACATTTGCCCGTCCAAGCTGAGGACATTACTTCCAATCGATATCCAGCTCCATTACCAAAAAACTAAGCAAGAGGGTGCTGCATAACGTATTGCCAAGACTAACATCTTTAAGGGCATTATCGTTGTCACACTATGAGATTGTTGAGTTTCCAAATGACTTGTTTATCACATTAAAGCTTCTCAGATTTTTGGACCTTTCTGCTACAAATATTGGGAAGTTGCCAGATTCCATTTGTGTGTTGTATAACTTAGAGACACTTCTCCTGTTATCTTGTTATTTTCTTAAGGAGCTACCGCTGCAGATGGAGAAGTTGACTAACTTGCGTCACCTTGACATAAGCAACACTTGGCGCTTGAAGATGCCACTACATCTGAGCAGGTTGAAAAGCCTCCAAATGTTAGTGGGAGCCAAGTTTCTTATAGGTGGTTGGAGAATGGAAGATTTGGGTGAAGTATATAACTTGTACGGATCTCTATCAGTTGTAGAGTTGGAAAATGTGGTTGATAGAAGGGAAGCTGTCAAGGCAAAGATGACGGAGAAGAATCATGTTGACAAGTTATCATTGGAGTGGAGCGAAAGTAGTAGTGCCGACAATTCATAAACGGAAAGAGACATACTTGATGAGTTACGCCCATATAAAAATATAAAAGAAGTCGAAATCACTGGATACAGAGGGACACCATTTCCAAATTGGGTAGCTGATCCTTTGTTTGTTAAGCTGGTGAAATTGTTTCTTAGCAACTGCAAGGACTGTTATTCGTTGCCAGCACTAGGAGAACTCCCTTGTTTGAAATTCCTTTCGATTAGAGGGATGCACGGAATAGCAGAGGTAACGGAAGATTCTATGGCAGTTTGTCCTCCAAAAAGCCTTTTAACTGTCTTGAGGAGCTTGAATTTGAAGATATGTCGGAGTGGAAACAATGGCACGCACTAGGAATTGGAGAGCTCCCTACACTTGAGAACCTTTCAATTAAAAATTGCCCTGAGCTGTTTAAAAAGGTTTAAAGTTAGTGGTTGTCCAGTTGTTTTTGATGATGCTCAACTGTCTAGATCCCAACTTGAGGGAATGAAGCAGATTGTGGAATTATATATACGTGATTGTAACTCTGTTACCTCCTTCCCTTTTAGCATACTGCCCACTACCTTGAAGACAATAGAGATATCTGGTTGCCCGAAATTGAAATTGGAGGCGCCAGTTGGTGAGATGAGTATGTTTGTGGAGTATTTGAGTGTGAACGAATGTGATTGTGTAGATGATATATCACCTGAGTTGCTCCCAACAGCACGCTGTTTGAGGGTAACAAGTTGCCAGAACCTTACTAGGTTTTTGATTCCTACTGCAACTGAAAGTCTCTATATTCAGATTTGTGAGAATGTTGAAAAACTTTCGGTGGCATGTGGAGGAGCTGCCTAGATGACGTTACTGAATATTTGGGACTGTAAGAAGCTGAAGTGTCTGCCAGAACGTATGCAGGAACTCCTTCCATCTCTTAAGGAACTGTATCTCTATGATTGTCCAGAAATAGAGTCCTTTCCTGAAGGAGAATTGCCCTTCAATTTACAGATTCTTGTGATCAGTAATTGCAAGAAACTGGTGAATGGCCGAAAGGAGTGGCATTTACAGAGTCTCACAGAGTTATGGATCGAACATGATGGGAGTGACGAAGAGATTGAGCATTGGGAGTTGCCTTCCTCTATTCAAACACTTTCCATATCCAATCTGAAAACATTAAGCAGCCAACATCTCAAAAGCCTCACCTCTCTTCAATGTCTACATATTGATGGTAATTTATCTCAGATTCAGTCACAAGGCCAGCTTTCCTCCTTTTCTCACCTCACTTCGCTTCAAATTCTACAAATCCGTAATCTGCAATCACTTTCTGAATCAGCACTGCTGCCCTCCTCCCTCTCTCAGCTGAATATCTCACATTGCCCTAATCTGCAATCACTTTCTGAATCAGCACTGCCCTCCTCCCTCTCTCACCTGAAGATCGACCACTGCCCTAATCTCCAATCTCTTCCAGTAAAAGGGATGCCCTCTTCCCTCTCTATACTATATATTTCCAAATGTCCATTGCTCACACCACTACTAGAATTTGACAAGGGGGAATACTGGCCACAAATTGTTCATATCCCCACCATACAGATCGATGACGAATATATCTAACAATTAAAACAAATGGCTCTCCAACTGATGTAAGCTATTCTTTTCCCTCATAAGCTTTTTATTTCACTTTGCATTTTTGTTAGTTCTTTTCATTTTCAATTATGTTGAGCTCATCATCAAACACATAGCTTTATATGTAAGCTCCATAGAGAATCTAAATTGCTTTTGAAAAGACAATCACAAGTTCTAGGAAATAAGTGCAACTTCCATTGTCAGATGTTATATAATTCTATATTTCTTGGATTCATTTCTCATTGCTAACTAACATGTTCTGTGCTTAATCAGATGTGGATTTTGAAGGGCGAGTTACGACAAGTCTGGTCCATCCATTGTCCACAAGAAGTGCTTCTAAGGTGCTGCTTAATTTTATTTTTACATCTCTTCGTGAGTTCTTTTTATTTATTTTTTGTTCTTTCCGCTAAAGCTATTATACCATCCACAGTGACCTCCGGTCTGCTGTTACAGGCAAGTCTTTGAGATACGGCTATCAAATTAAAATCATTGTACAGCTGATACTATTTCATGTTTCCAATGCAAGCCTCTTTTGTAAGTTGACAAACTCGATTTGTAAATATGTTTGGGACTCAACTAGTGGTTAGAGTACTCATTTTGTAAGATTTGTGTACAGAAAATCAAATTAGAAAGAAAACTTGTGATGGTTGAATAAACTCGAAGAAGTACTGATATATTTTTATAGAAGATATATTGTTTGCTCATTCCATGCTTGATATCCACATTGAAATCCGACTAAATTCGGATTTGCGCATTTCAAGGAGCGGCGCTCCTGACATGATTTTTTCCCATTCTACGACTTGTGCTCCTAAATTCTAATTAAGGGTAGAAATTTTTTAACTATCTCACCACAATTCATATCAGTTATATTTGGTATACAAGTTCAAATATTTTAGAAAAAAACTGCAAATAACAAACCAAAATAAAGAAAGAATACTGAATCCTACACTCATTAACTACAACAACTAAAAAGTATTTATAACAGCTATAAAGTTGTCCGAGTCAATTAGATGTTACCGACTTGGCTCTTCTTTGTTTAATAATTCACTTTCTTCAATTCGATCAGAAAATATTTCTCTAAAGGCATGTCGATTTAATTATTTTACACAATTTCTGTTTGTGTGACTTTTTCGATTTCTAATTTGTTTTATGAATTTTTTTTACAGTTCAATTTTTCGATGCTTCCAAGTTTCAGCAGTCCTGATTCCTGAAGTTTTGTGGGTGAGCATGGTTCTCTCCTTTGAACTGTGAATGCGTCTTAACAATAATTTGATTATTGAATGCATATTAAGCGTTTATAACGCTAATGAAGATATTCAAACCGTTGAAGAGATCCCCTTGAATGGTAGAAAAATAAAGCAACATCAGTATATAGTGTAATTGGTCAATTATGTTATTTTGATGATTGGTTGATTCAGAATGAATGTCGATCGTATGATTATATGAACCAGATATCCAGTGTAATTTCACAAATGGGGTCTAAGGAATATATCAAGGTTGTTTCCGATAGACCCTCGATTATAGTTTCTCTATTGCAACAAAACTAAAAAAATCACCACCCTTCACATATGCTCGAAAGATGGAGCCAGTGATTTTTTCATATTCAGACTAATACTAATCCAAGTCATTTCAAGAATAAAATGTGATAATCAATTAACCAACCATTGTATGGCAAAGAAAAATCAAAGGCGAGACGGAATTAAAATGGCCCACCACATAGAGAAATAGAACTAACTAATCGTAAGTCAAAGGAACTCAACACCACTATTCTCCAACAACTTGGAGCCAGTCTTTCTTTCACACTATTACTAATATGAAAATAATGATCAAAATCGAACTCAATTGTTAATTGCCCAATATAGAATTGACTACTGATTCTTAAGGAATGCGTTTCCACTATCTTTTAAAACCACAAAAAAATGGACAAATTCCTTTCCTTAGAGACTTACATAAAACGGGGTGAAATATGTTATGTTTCCACCAGAGTTGTTCAGATTGCATCAATTTCACTTCCACATTCTTGTTTTTTTTAACTATTTAAAGTTTGGTCAGACGTTTGAATCTGATTTAAATTTTGATTTATTAAACATTGAGTTTTTTTTAATTAGGTGTCGTGGACCTCTAATAAGAGGCCACGTGTCACAAATGGTTTACAAAACTAGATATATTTTTATTAAAAAATAATGACATGAATGAACCATTTTTATAACGGCAGTATCATGGATGAATCAAACTTTTATACGAATGATATAGATAAACCATTTTAATAATGCAATGACATATTTAAGTTTTTTCCCTTATATCAAACACTTATTGCTATTTTCAAAAAATACATATACTAAAATTGCTAATGATAGGTCACTTTTAACACTATATAATTATAAATTGGGTAGAAATTTATTATTTTAAGCTCTTTTAATTTTGAGTCCCCACCCTGGGGTTGCTCCCCCGCCTCTCTACACCCCTAATTAAGACCCTTCCCCTCTTTCTTCAATTATTTAATTGAATAGTCTTTGTCTTCTAGTTAGGTGATAAGTCCTACTTTTTGGAAAAAGGCATGCTACAATAATATCAATAATTTGCTATAGAGAAAAAAATATTATAGGAGAAAAATAATTAAAGAGTAGTAACTTTTATAAGAAGAAAAAAAAAATGCTACAAAACGAGAAGGAGAAAAAATTGATTTTAATTCATGAAGATGTCTTAATATGCAACTCATTTTGCGAATATATACCAAATTAAACTCTGTTCCTTTCTCTTTTTTCTATGAAGATACATTTTAATTTATTTGATGAGATCAGTTTTGGAATTTATATTATAATAATGATATAACTTAAAAAGAATCGTTTGATACCTGATTAGAATTATGCAGGTACTCATAATACATGAATTAGTAATGATGAAATTTATATATTTTTTATGCAGAAATTTACTTAGTCATGTTTTACTTATTTCATCTTTTATCAGAATATAAAATTATCATTCAAATAAGAAATTTAATTCTTTTAAATTCAGAATTTCACAATAATATTTTCAAAATAATTTTTTTTTAAAAATTAATAAAAGAACTCTTCAAGAAGGTAAAGTAAACATGTTAATGATATGGTAAGTTAATTTTTGCACTATAATGAGCTGCATAAAGATTTATCATTTTAAACTCTTATTTTAGAGTCTCCCCCAAATTATGAACTCTATCCATCTTGCTAATTTATTGAATTGAGAAAATAATGAATAGTCATTGTCTTCTTGTTGTTAGGTGAAAGTCTTTGTATTCTAGTTGGGTGAAAAGTTGAAAAAGAGAAAGACAGATTGTTTTTTATAATGGAATTTATGTATTATTTTATTTATGATTTACTTATTTTATTTTTTATCCTGCATAAAAATATATATATTTTTTCATATTAATCTATCCATGTATTAGTTACGTAAATTTCTAAATTATAAACCAGACACCACATTAATTAATTTTATACATACATAACTTACCTTTTAACCAACTAACAAACATGTTAGTATTACTTATACAGAATTCAACACTTACATACTTCCTCCGTTTCAAAAAGAATGTCTCTATTTCCTTTTTAGTTTATTTAAAAAAGAATTACCCCTTTTCTTTTTTGGCAACACTTTAACTTTAACTTTCCACGTGGCATGTTTAAGACTACAAGATTAAAGGGCATTTTGGTACATTTGACATAACTTTAACCTCAAGATTAAAAAATCTTCTTTCTTTTCCAAAACTCCGTTCCAAGTCAAACTAGACCATCCTTTTTTAAACGGAGGTAGTAATTCATTTTCAAACCAGCTACCAAACTATCCAAGTAAAGTAAAGTTCCTTTAGTAATTGACCAACAAGGATTGTGATGGAGTGGGAAGTACTATTTAATACTTCACCAAGAGGTCTACGGTTTGAGCCCCCTGAATACGGAGTCGCCTTTGTTAGGAGCGTTTTATCCATAATGTAAGACTTCCTAGCGAGAATCCGAATTTAGTCGGGCTCACATGACACCGGATGGGAAACAAAAAAAAGTTTCTTTAGTAATTGAAGATAGAAGCATTTTATCTACTCAAATTAATTTTTAAAATCAATTTGTGGTTCTGTATTTTGCTTTGCAGATGTGGTGCATGTGTTTGTGTAGAATAATTTTTTTCGATGACTATTCTAACCCATCCCACCCCGCAACCGCATAAGTCCAAACTTGCCTCATCCCGAACTGTATCTACCACGCTCCATTTTCATCCCTGCTTTCTATTGACAGGTTTGGGTGTGTAGTTAAGAGGTGTAATTGATTGGTGACAATTGAACTTTATAAATTACTTTTGGCACAACTTGTGCTGTCTTATTTCAAGCTTTAGTCCTTTTTCACTACTTTATAATAACTCAATAGTCAATGTACAGAATAGACCATATGGTTCCGAATTGATGTACTTACTCTGTTTTAATGTAAATGTCCTAGTTTACTTGAGCACGATGTTTACGAAATAAAATGAGATTTTTAAATCTTATGCTCTTAAATTAAAATATTGTGCTTCAATACACAAAGAGGATAGGGAAAGGGCACCTTGGTGTATAAAGCATTCCGCATTAGTATGATTGGGGAAAAAGGTGTATCTCAAGGAGTGTAATGTATACAATCTAACCTAATACAAAAATTAGTATTAACCTTTACAGCTCAAATCTTTGTGACCTATAAGTCACGCGAAGACAAATTTACCGTTGCACCAACTTATTCATGATATGATAGTCCCTTTTAGCACGGTAATAATGAGGTGGGTAGAAATCTATTACTTGAGGGCCCTTTCTACACCCATCCTTATTCTCTTGCTTCAATTATTGAATTGAAAAAGTAATGAAGAAACCAGACTCCATTGGGAAAAGGACAGTTTGCAAACACAGTTGTAACAATTACAAGTAAGAGCACTAGCAAAATAGAGAGAGTTTTGAGAGAAACTCTTGTTTGCAAATTACTCTTACCCTTCAGCAGGTAAAATAAAGCTCTTAACTGAGACTATTTGAAGATATATTTTGTCAAAAATCTTAAAGAATCATTTTGTGTGTTTCCTTGTTTTGATTTGCAGATTTTTAGAAATGGAGATTGGGTTAGCAGTTGGTGGTGCATTTCTCTCTTCAGTTTTGAATGTTCTCTTTGATAGGCTTGCTCCTAACGGTGATCTGCTCAACATGTTTCGGAAGCATAAGGATCATGTTAAGCTCTTAAAGAAACTGGAGGACATTTTGCTTGGTCTTCAGATTGTGCTAAGTGATGCAGAGAATAAGCAAGCATCAAATCGGCACGTGAGCCAATGGTTTAATAAGCTTCAGAGTGCTGTGGACGGCGCTGAAAACTTGATAGAAGAATTCAATTATGAATCTTTGAGGCTTAAGGTGGAAGACGAGCATCAAAATCTTGCAGAAACAAGCAACCAACAAGTAAGTGACCTTAACCTGTGCTTGAGTGATGATTTCTTTCTTAACATAAATGAAAAGTTGGAAGAAACCATTGAGACATTGGAGGTGTTGGAAAAGCAAATTGGCCGCCTTGGCTTAAAGGAGCATTTTGGTTCGACTAAACAAGAAACAAGAACACCTTCAACTTCTTTGGTTGATGATTCTGATATCTTTGGAAGGCAGAATGAGATAGAGGATTTGATTAGTCGTTTATTAATATCTGAAGATGCAAGTGGAAAAAAGCTGACTGTAGTTCCTATTGTTGGAATGGGTGGTCTGGATAAGACAACACTTGCTAAAGCGGTTTACAATGATGAGAGAGTGAAGAAACATTTTGTTTTGAAAGCTTGGTTTTGTGTTTCTGAGGCATATAATGCTTTCAGAATAACAAAAGGGTTACTTCAAGAAATTGGTTCAATTGACTTAAAGGTTGATGACAATCTTAATCAGCTACAAGTCAAATTGAAGGAAAGATTAAAGGGAAAGAAGTTTCTTGTTGTTCTGGATGATGTGTGGAATGACAACTACAATAAGTAGGATGAATTGAGAAATGTTCTTGTACAAGGAGATATAGGAAGTAAGATCATTGTGACGACACGTAAAGAGAGTGTTGCCTTGATGATGGGAAATGAGCAAATTAGCATGGACAATTTGTCTACTAAAGCCTCTTGGTCTTTATTTAAAAGACATGCATTTGAAAACATGGATCCTATGGGACATCCGGAACTTGAAGAGGTCAGAAAACAAATTGAAGCTAAATGTAAAGGACTGCCCTTAGCTCTGAAGACACTCGCTGGCATGTTACGCTCCAAATCAGAGGTTGAAGAGTGGAAACGTATTTTGAGAAGTGAAATATGGGAGCTGCCACACAATGACATATTACCAGCGTTGATGTTGAGCTACAATGATCTTGCTGCACATTTAAAGCGATGTTTTTCCTATTGTGCAATATTTCCTAAAGATTATCCATTCAGGAAAGAACAAGTTATTCATCTTTGGATTGCCAATGGTCTTATATTGCAGGAGGATGAAATTATTGATGATTCAGGCAACCAATACTTTCTGAAGTTGAGATCAAGATCATTATTCGAAAGGGTCCCAAATCTTTCTGAAGGCAACAAAGAGAATTTATTCTTAATGCATGACCTTGTCAACGATTTAGCCCAAATTGCATCTTCAAAACTTTGTATCAGGTTGGAAGAGAGCCAAGGATCTCATATGTTGGAAAAAAGTCGACACTTATCTTATTCCATGGGAAAAGATGGTGACTTTGAGAAATTGGCACCCCTCTACAAGTTGGAGCAGCTGAGGACATTGCTTCCAATACGTATTGATCTGAATAATTTTTATTATTATCTAAGCAAGAGGGTGCAGCATAACATACTGCCAAAACTAAGATCCTTGAGGGTACTATCGTTGTCTCAGTAATAGATTAATGAGTTGCCGGATGACTTGTTTGTCAAATTAAAGCTCCTCAGATTTTTGGACCTTTCTGAGACATGGATTAAAAAGTTGCCTAATTCCATTTGTGTGTTGTATAACTTAGAGACACTTCTGTCATCTTGTGCTGATCTTGAGGAGCTACCACTGCAGATGGAGAAGTTGATTAACTTACGTCATCTTGACATAAGCAACACATGTCGCTTGATGATGCCTCTACATCTGAGCAAGTTGAAAAGCCTCCAAGTGCTAGTGGGACCAAGTTTCTTCTCGGTGGCCCGAGAATGGAAGATTTGGGTGAAGTAGAGAACTTGTATGGATCTGTATCAGTTTTGGAGTTGGAAAATGTGGTTGATAGAAGGGAAGCTGTGAAGGCAAAGATGAGGGAGAAAAATCACGTTGACAAGTTATCATTGGTGTGGAGTAAAAGTAGTAGCACCGACAATTCACAAACTGAAAGAGACATACTTGATGCCCTACACCCACACACAAACATAAAAGAAGTCGAAATCACCGGATATAGAGGGACAAAATTTCCAAATTGGCTTGCTGATCCTTTGTTTCTTAAGCTAGTGAAATTGTCTATTACCAACTGCAAGGTCTGTGATTCCTTGCCAGCGCTAGGAGTACTCCCTTGTTTGAAATTCCTTTCCATTAGAGGGATGCATCGAATAATAGAGGTGACGGAAGAATTCTATGGCGGTTTGTCCTCCATAAAGCCTTTTAATGCTCTTGAGAATCTTGAATTTGAAGATATGTCGGAGTGGAAACAATGGCACCTACTAGGAAATGGAGAGTTCCCTATACTTGAGAACCTTTTAATTAAAAATTGCCCTGAACTCAGTTTGGAGACACCCATCCAACTTTCAAGTTTAAAAAGTTTTAAAGTTATTGGTTGTCCAAAGGTTGGAGTTGTTTTTGATGATGCTCAACTGTTTACCTCCCAACTTGAGGGAATGAAGCAGATTGAGGAATTGGATATACGTGATTGTAACTCTCTTACCTCCTTACCTTTTAGCATACTGCCCACTACCTTGAAGAGAATATGCATATCTGGTTGCCCGCAATTGAAATTGGATCCGCCTGTTGGTGAGATGAGTATGTTTCTCGAGGATTTGACACTGGAAGAATGTGATTGTATATCGCCTGAGTTGCTCCCAACAGCACGCAAATTGAGTGTAGAATATTGCCACAACCTTAGTAGGTTTTTGATTCCTACTGCCACTGAAAGTCTCACTATCTTGAGATGTGAGAATGTCGAAAAACTTTCAGTGGCATATGGGGGGACCCAGATGACGTATTTGCGTATTGTCGGCTGTTGGAAACTGAAGTGGCTGCCAGAACTTATGCAGGAACTCCTTCCATCTCTTAAGGAACTGCTTCTGTGGGATTGTCCAGAAATAGTGTCCTTTCCTCAAGGAGGATTGCCCTTCAATTTACAATTACTTGAGATTTGGAATTGCGAAAAACTGGTGAATAGCCGAAAGGAGTGGCGTTTACAGAGACTCCCCTGTCTCACAGAGTTATACATTGTACATGATGGAAGTGACGAAGAGATTGTTGGTGGTGAGAATTGGGAGTTGCCTTCCTCTATTCAAACACTTACTATATCCAATCTGAAAACATTAAGCAGCCAACTCCTCAAAAGCCTCACCTCTCTTTCTGAGCTACATTTAGATGGCCATGATGAGCTCCATTCACCAGGTCTTTGGCACGTCACTTCGCTTCAAAGTCTACACATCGGGAATTTCCATAATCTTCAATCACTTTCCGAGTCAGCACTGCCCTCCTCCCTCTCTCAGCTGACCATCATCAGTTCCCCTAAGCTCCAATCACTTCCGGTAAAAGGGATGCCCTCTACCCTCTCTAAACTAGTTATTGACAACTGCCCATTGCTCAGACCACTACTAGAATTCGACAAGGGGGAATACTGGACAGATATTGCTCTAATTCCTGTCATTTATATCGATGATAAATACCAGTAATGATTGAAACGAATGGCTCTCCAACATATGTAAGTTATTCTTTTCCACCAGAAGCTTTTTATTTCTGTTTACTTCCCTTTGCTTTTTGGCTAATTCTTTTCCTTTTCTAATCTCGTTGAGTAGTCTATTGCTCAAAATAGTCCGGAATATTTTTCGCCATCATGAAAGTTATTCCACATTTTTCATCTCTTCTACAAAGATAAAAGGGTCCAAAAGAGCAACCTCATTTTTCGTCTCTTCTATAGAGATAAAAGGGTCCAAAAAAGCAACCTTATTTTACGCCACATTGATTTCAAGTTTGATGCGACTGTATTATTACATCAGTTTTTCTGGTTTTTATGTTCAGAGAATTTTGTAGATTAGAAAGTTTCCTTCAAATTATGTCCGTTACTCAACCTCGAGTGACACTCAGAGCTGGTGGAAAGTCAATAAAGTATATCCTGCTCGGGATGAATTCAAGGTTAGATTACAAAATAATGATTTACTCGTGTTTCAGTTACTACGATGCTTATTTTGTAGTAATAGTTTGCATTCTCATAAATCAGCCAAATAGATTTCCTTCATTTGCACCCTCATCAGTCATAAATCAGCGAAACAGAGAAATCGACAGTTTCAAAATTGTCTGGAACCCATTTCGAGCTTCACGCCTTCAATTCTGATGACACCCATGACACAGAAGACATCAACAGAGTAGAAGAATTCAACCCAACACCCATTTCAACCAAAGTTTTCGTTTCCTGCTTCAACTGATGAGAAGAAGTTTATGGGTGAGAAAGTTACAAAGGTACAAATATCTTCTTCTATCTTTTGTTTTACACATCTTCTTATTGAGTTATAAGACATGCCTCGCTTCTATACAAGATCATATATTTTTTTCTAAACTTATGTTGAGAAAATTGTTATAAGCTCTTGTCTGGATTTGTTTGAATGTAATTCACTAACATGTTCATCTGGTAATGATGGCTTTGTTTCGATGCAAAATGGCTATGTTGTCCATACTATTAGAAATTTAGAATATATATCTAGCAAAATCAACTGCTACAAACAGCTTCACTGAAAACAAATAGCACAGAAGAAAAATGTATGGCTGCCTCCTGCTTGCGGAAAACTGATTATTGAAAACACTTTATTTATAGGGAAGATTAAGAAAAATGTATCACATTAACATCTCACATTTTCAGATGTGAAGTTGGCATCCAAGAAGTTCCAAAAGATTCTGCATTGGGAAGATTACGAGGAAGTGATAATGTGGTATGCATTGTTCATTTGCTGTTTCTTTGGTCCCTCTTCTTCTTGTTCCATTACTTTGTTTTCCGTTGGGATTTTTCTTTTAACTGTTATGGAGGTTCAACCATATCATACGCGTCGTCGTCAATGTTTAAAGCCCTTTTGTGATGTCATTTAGTGTAGTGATATATTACTTCATGCTGTGATTTTAAAGAATTGCTCATCTTTTACCCATGCCTAAGGAGAACGCCTTACTTTGTCTTTACTCTTTACGCATCATCTAGTGTCGCCCTGCAAAACTTTATGTAGTTAAAGTCTTCGATTCTAGCTTAACCGTAAAATGTTTCCCTTGTACAGTTGTACTTATGAGGTTATAAAAATAGTAAGATCAATGATGATTGAACGTCTGCAATTCGTTTGTCTGCAGGTGGAGATATACAGCCGTTGTTACGAGAAACAACCTTTGGTTGTCCAAGGTGCTGGAGCAGGAAATGATACCACAGCAGCTGGTGTCCTAGCTGATATCCTTGACATTCAAGATTTATTCCCATGACCGAGTATTATACACTGAGATACAAACATGATGAAAAATTGACTCTTGTTGTCCCTCTGCTTCCAGATTGGAGATTGAAATCAGGCTAAGAAAGCTCATGCATTTTTTGAAAAATTTCTCGATACACGGTAGTGCCTCGTCAGTTTACAGTAGATTATTACGCAAAATCTTTCGTGCATAACCATCTCAAAAGGAACAGTTCAAACAGAGTCATTTGCCTCAGTGCTGGACTAGTTTTTAGGATTTTACTTCAGCTTATAATCAGTTTCCTTGTAATGACCATTTTCTTTATAATCTGAAAAACAGCTGATATTTCTATTTTTCCCTCTTTTTTTTTTTTTTTTTTGAAGTTAATCATAAATTGGGATGTGGACCCAGATAAAAAACATAATGACATTAATATCTCTCAATTATTGAGAAAAAATTATTAAAAGAGAAAAATCAATTATTGACCTATTCTTAGGACTACTAATTTCATTTTATAAGAAGAGAAGAATTTTAATAATGATGTTGGCCTTTTTCTTTCTGACTGTCAACTATACTAAAACAAGGCAAGCGTTGTAATGAATAATGAATAACCTACACTTCCCTCTCTTGCTTCAATTATTGAATTGCAAAAGTAATGAATAGTCAAGCTGGCAGACTCCATAATACTTTTGCTACTCTTTTTATTTTCTATGGCTGTGAGCTGCAGACTATAGATAAAACATAGTTGTACCAATTACAGGTAAGACCACTAGCAAAAGAGAGAGAGATAGAGAGAAATCATTCTTGATCACATATCACTCTTAGCTCTTAGCATTCAACAGGTAAAATAAAGTTGTTGGTAATTGAAGACTGAAACATTTATCTTCTTAAAATCATTTTGTGTTTCCTTGTTTTGCTTGTAGATTTCAGAAATGGAGGTAGTTGGCGGTGCATTTCTCTCTTCAGCTTTGAATGTTTTGTTTGAAAGACTTGCTCCTCATGGTGATCTGCTCAACATGTTTCGGAAGCATAAGGATCATGTTGAGCTCTTAAAGAAGCTGAAAATGACTTTGTGTGGTCTTCAGATTGTGCTAAGTGATGCAGAGAATAAGCAAGCATCAAATCCATCTGTGAGCGACTGGCTTAATGAGCTTCGAAATGCTGTTGACTCTGCAGAAATTTTAATAGAAGAAGTCAATTATGAAGCTTTGAGGCTTAAGGTGGAAGGTCAACATCAAAATCATGCAGAAACACTATTGAAACATTGGAGGATTTGCAACCTGTGCTTGGGTGATGATTTCTTTCTTCACATAAGGATAAGTTGAAAGAAACCATTGAAACATTGGAGGTGTTGGAAAAGCAAATTGGTCGCCTTGGCTTGAAGGAGCATTTTGGTTCGAATAAACAAGAAACTAGAACACCTTCAACTTCTTTGGTTGATGATTTTGATATCTTTGGAAGGCAGAATGATATAGAGAATTTGATTGGCCGTTTGTTGTCTATGGATACAGCGGGGGGAAATCTGGCTGTCGTTCCAATTGTTGGAATGGGCGGCGTGGGTAAGACAACACTTGCTAAAGTCGTTTACAATGATGAGAGAGTAAAGAAACATTTTGGTTTGAAATCTTGGTTTTGTGTTTCTGAGACATATGATGCTTTCAGAATAACAAAAGGTTTACTTCAAGAAATTGGCTCATTTGACTTGAAGGCTGATGACAATCTTAATCAGCTACAAGTCAAATTGAAGGAAAGCTTAAAGGGGAAGAAGTTTCTTATTGTTCTGGATGATGTGTGGAATGACAACTACAACGAGTGGGATGACTTGAGAAATGTTTTTGTACAAGGAGATACATGAAGTAAGATCATTGTGACGACACGTAAAGAGAGTGTTGTCGTGATGATGGGTAGTGGGGCAATCAATGTGGGGACTCTGTCTGATGAAGTCTCTTGGGATCTATTCAAACGACATTCACTAGAAAACAGGGATTCTGAGGAACATCCAGAGCTTGAAGAGATAGGAAAACAAATTGCAGAAAAGTGCAAAGGATTACTTTTAGCTCTAAAGGCACTTGCTGATATTTTACGTGGTAAATCAGAGGTGGATGAGTGGAGAGACATTTTATGAAGTGAAATATGGGAGCTTCCAAGTTCGAATGGTATATTACCAGCACTGATGTTGAGCTACATTGATCTTCCTACACTTTTGAAGCAATGTTTTGCTTATTGTTCAATATATCCCAAAGATTATGAATTTCGCAAAGACCAAGTTAGTCACCTAATTACTTTAGATTTTCTTGATTACATGGTATTAGAGTTTGATATCTAAAAAGTAAATAGTCCTTGGTCATTGTGCATATTGGGGGACGTAATTTCTTTAGATTCATATTGTTCTCAAATTTTTGGAGTAATTAGAAAACTCTTCAGGATTACTTCATCTTTGGTGATCAATAAATATCTTATCATTATCTACAATAGATGGAGTTTTTATTTCTTATATTCCTAAAAAATCCGATTTTAAGTAGTTGTGAAGGGGGATGAAGGTATTTTCTGTATGAGGAACTCACTAAAACCTTTGCAATTTCATATATTAACTGTTTTGAAAATATTACATGATTGACATTTCTTTAGCATATTCGATATTTCTATAACTTCCTAAATAACCCCGAAAACCCTTTTTTTAAAGATTATTTTTTGGTCACATAGGTCATTTTATTAATTATCAAAAAATGTAAACAAAGTTTTGCCCCAAGCCCAACCTAATCTGATTAGGGTAAAGCCCACTTTCATTAACCCTATCTATAAAAGCTAACTTCAACATTCTCTTCAGGTCGCTTTCATTTCATCTTACTATGATGCCTCCTAGCTCACGACTGAATGTTACTCTACTCCTTCTCTTGTGGGCTGTACCAACTCCCTATTCCAACGTTCTCATTTCTCTTCTTCTCATACAAGATGTGTCACTCAATCAAGGTAACGTAACTCCTATCTTTTCCCTTCCTTTATTCATCACTATTTTAAATCTTTGTTGCTTATCCATGTGAAATAATTTTTTGTTGAAAAAAAATTATTCTAGATTTTTGAAATTTTCTTTAGAGTTTAAAAAATGGTAAAAAGGAAAAGTCATTTATGGAGAGAATCAAAGGAAACTCTTTAGTTTCTTACCAAGAAGATGTGAATTACTTTATTCCAAATCACACATGTAGTCATTAATATATATATATATATATATATATATATATATATATATATATATATATATATATATATATATATATATATACTAGTTTAGACGCACGTGTGTTGCACGTTATTATCAAACCACATACCACACTATTTTTAAAAATAAAGTAAATATTATTAAAATAAAAAAAATCACTATTACAATATCTTAGTTACACCTCTTAAATATACTTTCTCCTCCCTTCTCTTTAGTATGATACTTTGATATTATTATATTGTTGGTGTTCTTACTTTTAATATAATATAATATAATATAAATAATTATTTTTATAAAATATAGAAGACGTACTAAATTTGATGTGTTTAGTTGAAATATTAGATTAATTTAACATTCATGTTAAGGAGTATTCTAATTTCACTAACCCATGAGATTGTTCACGTCTATAAATTAATCTTGACGTTCTAAGAGAAGAAGATCTAAGAACATAACAAAACATAGTTTAAAAATGTGAGGAAACTCCTTCATTTATAGTTAAAATGTGTAGTAATAGTATGTGCACATTGTTCCATCATAAAAATATAGAAGATATACTAAATAGGATGTTTTAAGAAGAAGATGAATAAGGAATACTTTTTTTTTTTTAAAAATACAGTTTAAAAATTTGAGGAAGACCCTTTTTTTATAGCGAACAAAGGGTAATGTACTAAAAACTACTTATTGTGCATTATCAAAAGATGTCACAACCCTTTAGAAAACTCACAACCCTTTAGAAAGGTCACAACTCATCAGAAAATTCATAACTCTTTGAAAATGTCACAACTCTTCTGAAATGTTACAACTGTTCCGAAAAGTCTCAACCCTATAGAAAAGTCACAACCCTTATAAAAGCTCACAACTCATCTGGAAAGTTATAACTCTTCGAAAATGTCAGAACCCTTCAATGTGAAAAATGTGTATGTATTTAATATAATATAGTATAATAGATATAGATATAGATATATATTATCATATTATTATAAATAATAATTAATTATTATTCTATAAATGTGAAACTATTAAAATTTAATGACTTTTTAATTCTACAAGAAATCACCATTAAAGTTGAATAACTTTTTAATTCTACAAGAAATCACCATTAAAGTTGAATGACTTTTTAACCCTTCAAGAAATCACTATAAATAAGTCTCTTACACGTTGTCTTCTAATGACAGTATTGTACATTTGAATTTGGTAGAGAGCATAGAACTCTTATCATACTATGTTTTTTCAAGCCTTTCTTTACGTTTAGTTTTTTTTTTCATTTTTTCTCTCATTCAAATTATATTCTTCAATTGATATCTAAATGTTTGATCTCTCACATGAAAATATACTGCTGAAATTTTGTTTTATGAACTTATGATGTAATTTTTTTCTCATGTATAAATTTGAGGTGATTCTTTTGCAGACCATTGAATAGAACTTTTAGTAGAAATTGCCAATACAAATGAGGTATGCAACATGTCTCTCCAACAATTATGCATCTTTTTCCATGATTACTTTTTAATAAATTTGATATACATACAATTATTGTATTTTTAATTAGATTTTAATAACTTAATGCATGTGTATTTTACAAAGTAGAGCCTCCTCGATAACTTTAGTTTAAAATAATGACTTATTGAAATTTATTTTTCTTCAATCTCCTAGCTTTCGAGGTAAAAAGGATAACTAATGTTTCTTCCTCAATAACAAAGAGAAAAATAAATCGAGAAAATCTTTGAAGAAGACATATTCTAACAAATGAGGTAATTTAATTTAATATGAAGGAGTACTTAAAAGTCAAATACGAATAATAAAGTAAGAGAAAAAAAAGGATAAAAAAATTTAAAATATGATAAGAAGTATAAATATAACCATGAAAAAACTATTGTAATTTTTTGTTCATGCTACAAAGGAGAATAAACACACTAGTTCATCTTAATGTAATGTGGAGACAACATATGTACTTGTTACAAATTGAGAAGGTGTGTTATGTGTGTATTCTCTCTTTCTTAGAAAAGTAACAAACTAATATATTGTAGGTTTCAACCCAATAACATAACAAGGTAATTATTTATCACATTAAATTTTTTTCTCCAAATTTGACAGGTTATCGGAATATCTATTTATTTGTCATTTACATTTTACAATAACGAAGTCATTTATATAGGTTGATTGTTCATTTATTTCATTTATATTTTTTCGTCAAATTATTTTTGAAATTATTCAAAATGTGATTTTAATAGTTTTGTTAAAAATTCATTTTTTTAATGTAATTTTAATATAACTCCTACCATATATAATATTTTTTGAGACTCACTAGCAAAGCACGTGTTCAGGACTAGTCTCCTTAAAAAGAGAAAGATATAGATTCATGTCTCAACTTGAAAATTTATTTTCAATTGTAATTTTGTAATTTCACCAATAAAAACAACTTAGACTTTCCCATATAAATATATATCATCCTGTATTTTTTTTATTTTTTTTTAAACAAAAACTATACTATCTAATCAGTTGAAGGTAATCTACGCATAAACCAAAATTTGTTTTCTCTATTCCTATTTTATTGTCATATTTTTTTACTTTTCAACCATGTTATGAACTTTTCTTTTGAATCGTAGGCCTGTTAGAAATAATATTCTTATGACACAAAGATATGAATAAAATATGTGTACATCTTAATACTTACTTTTCTACAACTCACTTGTGAGATTACACCGAATGTTCACTTCTAGAAAAATCGACTTCAAAAGAGGTCTGAATAAACCCATCTTTTGAATTGTGGATCTATTAGAAAAAAACTCTTTATCCCGCAAAGGTAGGGATAAGATATGTGTACATCCTACCCCCTAGATTCAACTGTAAGATGAATATATTTTTCACTACAAAAATTTCATATTGGGCAAGACTTCATTAACATCAAGTTATGGTGATGTTAAAAAAATTGATCATAAATCTTGAAAAATTGCCTTTCAAAAAGTCATGGTAATCGTCAAAAATTTGTTCTCAAAGCTAGATGAATCACCATAGTATTTTCAGCATTGACGACAATATCATATTGTTTAATTTATCTCTTGATATATTTGGGATAGTTCTGAAGGAAGTGGAACTGATACACTCCCTACTAGTACTGTTGAGCTCTGTCCATTTATACTTTGTAATTTCATCATTCTTTTTCTATTAAACTAAAACTATGCTCTTCAAAACTGAACGATATTTTAATGTGTGTGTAGAATTTTTCCAGCCCATATCAATGGAATGTTTTTTCTTTACTAATCATGAATAGCTTGATTCTACGGGTTGAAATATCTTGTTTCGAGAGGGTTAAACACGGTGAAAAGCATTTTAGTTAAGCAACTTTTTGATGGATTAACCAATTATGAGATATTGAGTGATGAACTTGTAGAAGTGGTAGCTATGAGAAAGAAAGTCGTGAAGGAAACTACAATAGCAATTTGGAATGCTAGTTTATCCATTGATATTTCTTAAATCATATTTAAGGTTAGTTAACATTTCTCTTTCTTGACCTTTCTAGTAAGGTTCTAACTTAATGAACTCTTAATTACCATTCCTATATTCCATTATGCTAATATAGGAATTCTTCCTTTTTGCTCCCATTCTTTGTCCTCAATTAATTGAAATGTTTTTATTTTTCAAGTTATCCCAATACATTGTTCGTATATTTATGACAAAGCATCTCAGCTATATCTCTTTAAACTTTTCAATATTTATTATAACGATAATATGAAACCACTACGACCATAAAAAAATTCTTATAAATGTACTTCATCTCTTTTAAAGACTCATTGTCCGTCACTTGCAATACAATTTTCTTACTTAGATAGAAAGTAAGATACGTCAGTATTGAAGATGGAAGTATAGTTAAGGTAAGAATTCTTCTTATTCCCTTTAGTTAATGATGAAAGAAAATCTGGACCATTTTTCTCGAGATGATAATTTTGTGCCCTCCTAATTTGATGCACATAATTCCTTTTTATAGCTTACAAAAGGTTGAAGGTATAGTCGATAAGTTGGAGACCTAGCATGGATCTATCATCCTCATCTACTTTTACATGTTTGAACATTATTCATGCTATGCAATTCAAACCAAAGGTAGGATTTTCTACCTTTAAGTTCGTGACATAAGTACTTGAACATGAGCAGGGTTTCAATGTTTACCAGATTCCTCTACTTTATAAGTCTAATGGTTAGGGGGACATAATTTCTTTAGATCTTCTTGATTACATGGTATTAGAGTTTGATATCTAAAGAGCAAATCATCCTTGGTCATTTGCATATTGGGGGACATAATTTCTTTAGATTCATATTGTTCTCAAATTTTGGAGGAACTAGAAAACTCTTCAGGATTACTTCATCTTTGGTGATCAATAAATCTCTTACCATTATCTACAATAAATGAAATTTTATTTCTTATATTCCTGAAAAATCCGAATTTAAGTAGTTGTGAAGGGGGATGAAGGTATTTTCTATGAGGAACTCACGAAAATATTGATAATTTCATATTTTACCTGTTTTGAAAATATTAAATGATTGACATTTCTTTAGCATGTTCGATATTTCTATACCTTCCTAAATAACCCCGAAAATCCCTTTTTTAAAGATTATTTTTTGGTCACATAGACCATTTTATTAATTATCAAAAAATGAAAATAAAGTTCTGTCCCAAGCCCAAACTAATCTGATAAGGGTAAAACCCACTTTCATTAACCCTATCTATAAAAGCTAACTTCAACATCCTCTTCAGCTCACTTTCATTTCATCTTACTATGCTGCCTCCTATCTGAATGTTACTCTACTCCTTCTTCTCTTGTGGGCTGTACCAACTCCCTATTCCAATGTTTCTCATCTCTCTTCTTCTCATACAAGATGTGTCACTCAACCAAGATAACATAACTCCTATCTTTTCCCTTCCTTTAATCATCACTATTCTAACTCTTTGTTGCTTATCCATGTGAAATAATTTGTTGTTGAAAAAAAATTATTCTAGAATTTTGAAATTTTCTTTTGAGTTTAAAAAATAGTAAAAGGGAAAAGTCATTTATGGGGAGAATCAAAGGAAACTCTTTAGTTTCTTACCTAGAAGATGATGTTAATTACTTTATTCCAAATCACACATGTAGTCATTAAACACACAAACAATATTAGCTTTGACGCACGTGCGTTGCACGTTAATATCAAACCACGTACCACACTATTTTTAAAAATAAAGTAAATATTATTAAAATAAAAAGAAATCACTATTAAAATATCTTAGTTACACCTCTTAAATATACTTTCTCCTCCCTTCTCTTAAGTATGATACTTTTTGAATATTGTATTGTTGGCGTTCTTACCTTTAATAAAATATAATATAAATACTTTTTGAGTATTGTATTGTTGACGTTCTTACTTTTAATATAATATAATATAAATAATTATTGTTATAAAATATAGAAGATGTACTAAATTTGATGTTTTTAGTTGGAATATTAGATTAATTTAACATTCATGTTAGGGAGTATTCTAATTTCACTAACCCATGAGATTGTCCACGTCTATAAATCAATCTTGAGGTTCTAAGAGAAGAAGATTTGAGAACAATAAAAAAATCGTAGTTTAAAAATGTGCGGAGACCCCTTCATTTATAGTTCAAATGTGTAGTAATAGTATGTGCATATTGTTCCATCATAAAAATATAGAAGATATACTAAATAGGATGTTTTAAGAAGAAGATGAATAGGGAATACTTTTAAAAAAAAAATAGTTTAAAAGTTTGAGAAAGACCCTCTTTTTATAGCCAACAAAGGGTAGTGTATTAAAAACTATTTATTGTGCCTTATCAAAAACATGTCACAACACTTTAGAAAACTCACAACCCTTTTGAAAGGTCAATCAGAAAAGTCATAACTCTTTTGAAATGTCACAACCCTTCGGAAATGTTATAACTGTTCCGAAAAGTCGCAACCCTATAGAAAATTCACAACCCTTCTAAAATCTCACAACACATCTGGAAAGTTATAACTCTTCGAAAATGTCACAACCCTTCAATGTGAATATGTGTATGTCTTTAATATAATATAATATAATAGACATAAGTAAATATAATAAAATATAAAATATAGAAGATATACTACAATTGGCTGTTTTGAGTAACATACTATAAACAGATAATTTTTTTTATAGATATAGATTGTTCTAATTTTAATTTGATATGAAATTCTACAAAATAAAGAAGAATTTTAATTTAAAGATCATATGTTTGATATATAAAAATGTTTTTTTAACTATGTGGTCTTAAATGTGTGCGCCACCCAAAGAAGAAATAACATTCTATATTAAACTGAATTATAAGTAAAAGTACACTAAATGAATTGGAAGCGAAAGAGTATTTAGTAAATGTAGTTTGGACTCTTCAAATATATTTTTGATCAAATGCTTTTTCTCCAATAGTTTGAGACTTTTCAAATTCTGAAAACTAAGTTGTAGTTTGTGTGATAGAAAATAATTGATCTTCTTGTCAAGTAGAAGTTGCTACAAAAATATATATTATTGGTATGAAAATAAGTGAATATGAATTATCAGGATATTCTTCTCATTTGAAGTTGGGTTATTTGATTCTCTATGTCGAATTCATTTTTGTTGATCTATCTAATTTACCCACAAAAATTATTGTAATTGCATGATTGAAAAACTCTCAGAATCATCCATTTTTTAAGAAGAAGAATAGAAAACCAAAAAATATTGTAATTGCATGATTGAACAACTCTCACAATATTCCTTATTTTAAGAAGAAAAGAAAAGTTACAAAATTTATAGTTTAAAAGTGCGAAACCCCCCCTCTATTTAAAGACTTAGAAGGATATTATGAAAAGGTTCTTATCACGTCTTTTCAGAGAAGTCACAAACCTTCAGAATAATCTTGACTTTTTGAAAATGTCATATCTCATCAATAAAGTCACAACTTTATTAAAAAGTCACAACTATTCTGAAAAATCACTGCCCATCAATGTAAAAATGTGTACGCTTTTAATATAATATAGCGTAAATAAATATAATATTAAATATATAACAGCTATACCAAACTTAGTGTTTTAAGTTGGAGGTATTTTAGTAATTTAACATTCAAGTTAGGGAATTCATGCTCTTAAGGTAGTGTATTTCATGGATATGAAAGTCATCAAGTCGATTCTGTCACGCCCGAGCCTACACCCTGGGCGGAACCGACACTCGAAGACCATTTCTGTCCCTCAAGCGAACCCTTGTCCTGAGTTACTTAACTCAGTGGAAGACTAAACTCAACCTAAACAATAATAATACATTTTAAAAGGAAAGTACTTCATATCATAAATCTTCCTAAAATGACACTTAAGTCTCAATAACTGAAACAACTCCAAACTGAAATACTATTGTCTACGAAACCTCTAAACTGACTGAAGAGGGATGTTGGGACAGACCCCACAACATCCTAAAAGCTAAACTAATAAAACAATGAAAAAAAAGATGTCCTCCGGAATGCAAGGAGGCTCACCACTAACTCTGTAACTTTGTCTGGATCAACGAAGTGCTACGTGCTGATCCTGGATCACATTGGATGTACGAGTATGCAAGTTGAAGAGCTAAAAACAACTTAAGCTTGAGGGGATTCGATGAACTTCACTTGGCTCTGCTCAACTCAAGAATATACTTAATTCAAAGATTATACATATAAAGCAGTTTAAATCATATCCAAGATATATAAAGCTTATAAAACAGAAAAAAACAACTCAGTTCGTTAAAAAAAAATGCAATAACAAACTCAACTTTACTTATATAAGAAAGTAATATAGTTTCTGTGGGAGTTTCTCTAATCGATAATCATCACTATGAGCCTAAGTGATGGTACAACGTCTTACCTCATGTTGCAAGAGGATCATCCTACACCTTGCCATCTGTATAGGATCTTACTCCAGTTAGTGGATCACTATCTCTCCTTACGTGATCATCTAAAAAGTATGACCCGTCAATTCCCATGGTGGCTACATGGTTTACATGGAGACTTGAGTTAATATGAACTCTCATCCCCATATCGGTGCGCAATACTACTCCTAAAATGTACTTTAGCTCATTCTTTAATTTAAACTTTCTTTTCTTTGGGTTGAGATAATTTGCTGAACCCTTTAGCTTTAAGAAGCTCCTCTTGGAATCAACGTTCCCTTTTTGTTCAAAAATCTTTTGGAACTTCTAGTTCCCTTTTTATTCGAATGTGAAACATTTGTAAACCTTTAGGGAATACTTAGTTCCCTTATAGATTTTGAGAAATGAACTCAACTCTTGCTCTTTACTTAACTTGAAACTTGACTCTTAGGAAATACTTAGTTCCCTTATAGCTTTTGATATGTTTACTCAACTCTTTATTCTTGGATCAACTTGTAACTTGAGTCCTAAAACAAAGTTAAAATGATTGTTTAAGATTCTTTGAAAAGTTTAAGAACTTACTTTTACAAGATTTTTAACTTTTAGACTTTGATTCTTAATTTCTTTGACTTTGATCTTAGCTTCCCTTGAATTGGATTATGGATTCAAGGATCATGATCTCATGTTTATGGATGATTTCATGATGTTTAGATGTACTCTAGAGTGTTGGAATCAACTAGGAATGAGGGGTACATCACTTACGAACTAGTACGGAAAGATAGGGAAAGAACGGGGTTTCCAGGGGGTCGGGGCGCTCTGATAGGCTCGGAGCGCCAGAACCAAACGGACAGAGGCTGTCCTCAGGCGCTCTAGAAGGCACGGCGCACCAGATCTTGATGGACAGACTCTGTATTGAGGCGCTTTGGAGGCGCGGCGCCCCAGTGCCTACCTGACGGGTTTTTCTGACATTCTTCTTCGATTTTCATCTCTAAACCTTTCCAAAATCCCATGGATTCCACCCCAAAAACTTAGGATCCCTAATTAACTCATTACCCAATAGTTTAGACCCGATAACAGTCCGAAAACAAGTACCCAAACTACTAGAGATCAACTACAAACCAACCAATAAGAACTTCAACTTTTCATGAAGAACTTCAAGATTTTCTTTCAATTAAATTTTAGTTACTGTAATGAATCAATTTGGAGGGTGGATGAAAGATACCAACACTGAATGATCTCACATACCTGATAGGGATCACCCCCGACGAAATCCACACAACGAAATCTTGTCGTTCTTGCATCTTCTTCTCCCTTATCCTCTTTTCTCCTTTCTTTCAAAGCCCTAGATTATTTTCTAAGTGAACTGAATGGGATCAGTTTAAACCCCAGCATATTACCCCAAAAACTAAATTAATGATTGACTTAGGAAAAGTCCAAAACACCCTTAACAAATCCGGATTTGGAACTTTCCCTGCTCAACAACCCAACTTCCTAAAGTCATATCTCCCTCATACGACATCGGAAATTCGCAAAATTGATGTCTTTGGAAAGATCATCCAACGAGATTTCTATCCATATAAATAACTAACCCAAACTTCTCCTGAGATGGAAGTTATGTCCGTTTAAAAATGACCTAAACTCACTTTTGAAATCTGGAAATTTTCCTGAATGCCTTACTTATTTCCAAATTTGATTCTTCTTGTTTTTCTTAGCTTAACCTTAGATAATTCTAGACACGAGATGTTACAGATTCGATGTAATTTGGACACCTTAGTTGATTAATGAAACAAGCATGAAAGCCTTAAAATATACTAAAATGAAAATTTAAGCAAGAGGTGACTACATTTTAAATAATTAATAGGCTATACTTTCCTTCATTTTAGCTCAAGGGTATTATTGTAACTAACTTAGGGTAGTTTATCTACTACTATAAATAACAGAAACTAGGGTTTGTTTTAGGGGTTGGGTTTTGAATGAGCATTTGATGTTTAGGCTACTTCGTGAATGTGGGGAAACCGTCACATCTGTTCAATTTAACCCTCTTGATTATTTGGGTAAGTCTTCACTTTTATGAATTCAATTCATTTTCAGCTTTATATTTTACTCTAGTAATTAAATGCCTTTTAGTTGATAGATCGTTTTTTTTCCTTCTAAATCTCTCTGTCTTTCTTTCTATCTCTTAATAGTATATTTTGTTTGCTTGATTATGGTTTACTTTATTGTTCTTGTATCTAGAGTTACATCAAGTATCTCTCCCTCTTCCTTTCTATTTCTAAACCATATGTATGTTGCTTGTTTGATCGTGGTACTAGGTAAGTCTATCCTTCAAGGCATAAACAGAAGAAATCACCTAGATTTTTCCACCGCTGAAAATTGTAGTTGATACCTCATGGTTCTCAACTCACTTCCTTGTACACCAGGTAATGTTTTGATTGTATGCTAAAAAAATTATATTTCTGATGCAAAAGGAATTTTCCTCTAGTGAACAATATATTGAAATGCATTTTTATTATGTTCTATGAACCCTACTATTCTAGGTAGGTATTAAGTAAATTTTGGTGCGCCTCCAATCTATGATGATCTTTATGCCTTCATAACCCAATTATTAGGTTACCGTAGTGCGGGGATTGGAAGTATAACTTATACATGTCACCTATATATCCATTCCTTCTCGCCCTAATCCAAAAAACCAAGTGAATTAACCTCAACTAGCTTAGAATTGACACGTAATTCTTGTTTATATCAATTTTTGTTAGATAAATGCCTTTATCGTATTTTTCACATAATTCCTTATGATGTAAACCTTTTATACTAATATTATCAATATTCTTCTAGCTAATATTCACTTAAACTTTGCTTACTCAGATATTGGATTACTTAGAATTGGGTGTCATAGTGGGTGTTCAAGAGTTATTATTGTCCAGATACCTAATGGAAATTTGCATCTGGCTTCGACCTTAGTGATCCATAGCTTATGTAAAAATATTGTAAATAAGAGGAAACTTGTTAACTTTGTGTGGTGCAGGAGTTATTATTGTCAAGATTCCTAATGCTGAGTGTGATTGTCTTGGAACGCAATGATCCATAGTGTCATGTCTCGCCACTTCACTGTTATTATTCGGCATCACGATAAGGGAGAAAATCTAGAGTTGTGGAGAGATTAGTATAACACTCTAGAACTCCCTAGATATTTTCCAGAAGGCTTTAGAATTTCCTGGAACTTGTAGAGAATTCTAGAATAGAATTAAAGCGTAAATACTGTATTGTAAAGTAAATAATATTTACACTTAGACCATTAGGAGGTAACATAAATAGAGGGCCTCTCATTGGAAAAATGGTGGAACCAAGTGTAAATCATTCGACAAAGTAATACAAAGCCTTCTTCCAAAGCTTTTCAAGTCTTTGTAAGGCCTCATTTTTTTCATTAAGATTAAGACGTCTGAATCTGAATACACATATGAATATTAAGATATGCATTGAGATCTAGATATGTAAATCTAAATAAACATCTGAATATTAAGATGTTGTCTCTGAATCTGAACACTGGATACTATGTCGGAGCGTGACACTCCGATCTAAAAATACCGTGTCGGAACGTGACACTCCGATCCAAAAAAATATCGTGTTGGAACGTGACACTTCGATCCAAAAATATTATTAATTATCATTTATAATCACCACTTTTCCATTTGTTAATAATATTTCATCAAGCTTCTTTATTCAAGGCATCACTTTGATAGAGAGGTTTTAAGATTATATATCTCACGGCCTCAGGATTTAAGACCAATCACATACCACACAATCAAGTCACACAATCAAGTACATAGAGAACTTCACAGTATCATTCAATGCATATCAATCGCTATTAAGAGTTTATCTATCAAATAGAATAAACCATAACCTACTTCCACCGAAGAACCGAAGTGAAACAAACTACTTCTCCATTATATTTCCTTTTCTCAATGCCTCTGGACCTTTACTATCAAGTATATATGCATAATTTGTAAGTTAACGAGTCTTTATCAAATTATTATATGTCCAACCTAAACCCAACAATTCACCTAATTTATAATCAATTTTCCTAAAGTTCAAACCTAAGGGTAGGTCTTAGTTCCTCCAATTAGCATAACTTTAATGAAATTAAAATAGCTCGATTCACCTAATATTTAATTACCTATCTCAATATACCAAAACATCATGATGCCAACAGAATGTAATATCCAATGAAATCATTAATCACTAAATATTTGTTAAATATTTCCACTGGAACACCATTCACTTCCCAATTGTAAAGGTTCTCACACCCCAAATAGATTTTTAAACCTTGTTCTTCCCAACCCAACATATAAAAAAAACATTAATAAAAAAAATTGTCATACAATAAGTTATGAATTAATCGTCTCAAGGTTTTACCTGAAGTACTCACGAGTCTCCTTCATTCACCTCCGCTTTCTGTAATTCTCTTCTTCCCCTCCTTTCTTTTCTTCTTCTACGGATTATTATTACCCCAATTATTATAGATGGCTAATTATAAAAATAATGGAAAAAGTTACCCACTACTAATTCTAATGTTACTTTTTTTAACCATCAACAAAATAAATTAGTAAAAATACCCCACTAATTTCATAATTATAATTAGGAATAATCTAAAATATCCATTTAGAACCTTTCGGAAAGTATTTTATGAAATAAAATGTTCTAGTACTCAAAACGATCAAAAGGATCGTTACATTGGGACTGTTTGTTTTCAATATTTGAATGTACATATGAAATTAAACTCTATATCAATAAAATATTATAAAGACCTCATTTTAGTAAAATATTTTTTTTATAGAAAATAATATTTTGAACATTCTCATCGTGACAAGGTAATATGATTTATTTATTAAGAATTTAACATTAAGTTACATCATTAATATGACTATTCTTTGCACTATAAACGTTGAGAATCTAATATAATGCAATGTAAAATAGTTTATATAGAGTAGTACTATAATGTTTATGGAAACATTTTATTTTATAATGGACATCTTTTATTGTTATCGATTAAAAAATTAACACTTTCTTATTTTCTGGAACCGTGCTAAATATTATATCATGAAGTGTTCATCAATACAAATATATTGATTGATTTATGAAAGTAAAAGACATATATTAAGTTAGTAAGAATAAAGGAAATTATAACAGTAAGTATGTAATTAACATTAATTAAATAAGAAAAAAACTTGTATGAGTTGTTATGATGCAGTTGAATTAAGATAAGAGTCTTATTTTTGAGTCTGAATGGTATTAAGTGTGTGTTACAGATCTGATTCATTCATATATATTCAGACCCATTAAGAGACTTATAAGTAAATACTTAATGAACTGAATTTAAATAATTAAGATTCAGTCATAAAAAAAAAAAATTGAATAAGGCTAATCTGATTGATTAAGATTCAGACCCCCATTAAGTGCAAACAAATGAGGCCTAAGTCTTTCTTGCATTCTCCTAGCGGTCTTAGTTTGAAAAGTCTTACTTGAGCTTATAAAACCATGAAATATTTGTGAGTAAGTTGTCAGGTGCTGCATGAAACATTAGTGAGACTCTAAGTACGCGACAACGTGGTATCAGAGTAAAGGTTTAAACTAATGGAATGACCAATGAAAAATATGTAAATACTACTAGCACCACCAAAATCAGGTTGGATGGTGGAAAGAAGATCTGCAAGGGAAAGTAGCACCACAAGAGTAGTAAGGAAATGTTGCTCAACCCTACACTAACGATGCGCTAACATGTCACACATTTTTGACCATTGAAGAATATGACGATGAGCATGCTAAGGAGGCCTTTGACGTCACTGCCAGAGAGGAATGGGTCATAATGGTTAAAATGACGAGGTAGTCCGTGGATATCTTAGGACGACGTTTGAATGATGTTGATGGTAAGTTCAAGACTCTAGAGGACTTCACCATTGATGAAATCAACAAAATCCGCAAGGAGTTTGAGGGCCTCCAACATGACGGGTTCAAGATGAAGGAGGCCATCACTTTCTTGAGTGGCGTCTCATTGATGCGCTAAGTATGATTGAAGCCATGAGAGTCGAGAAGAAAGAATTCAAGGAGGGTGTGGAAGGTGAAGGATCTACTTCATTCTGCCGAGATAGAAAAGCCAGGGTCGAGGCTCCCAAGTCACATATGTTCAATGGTATCCGTGATGCCCAAGTGGTGGAGAACTTCTTATGGCACTCTGAGAATTACTTCAAGTGTAGTCGGGTAAAGAGCGACAAAAACAAGAACACCATTGTCATGTTGTATCTTTTGGAGATGGCCATGTTATGGTAGAGGCACAATAAAACTAAGATAGCTAACGGGTTGTGCACATCAACACTTGGATATAATTTTATAAGTGTTATAGAAGGACTTCTTCCCTAAAAACGTCATCTACAAGTCCAAACACAAGTTCATGGAATTGAAGCAAACATGCAACATTTGGGCGTACGTAATAGAGTTCATTACTCTCGCGGTTAGAATTCCTAACTTGACGAACAAAGACATGTTGTTCCACTTCATGGACGGATTGAAAATTGGGCTAAGACAAAGTTGGAATGAGGGTAGGTTACAACCGTAGATGAGGTCATCACACAAACCGAAGCCTTGACTGACTTCAAGCATGACATGCATGGTTAGGTGAAGGTGAATGACGCGAGGACTAGTCATTCTATAGGAGGGGGATATCATGTCCTAGGTAAGGAGCAGCTGGCACAGTCTAAACAACACGACTCTTACAAGTCGGACGACAAGCGGTTCGGGTGCCAGAGCTACACGGTGAGGAAGGCGCAAACTACAAAAAAAAGATAGTTGCTACATATGTGGTGGACTGCATGGTTATTCCAGGTGCCCAAAAATTCAGAATGTTAGCTCTATCTTATGAGAGTAAAGAAGGACACATAAGAAAAATAGAAGGATGCGGGCACGACACAACTAGCCATGTTCGGGCTATGCGGGGATAATGCCAAGTAGAGGGAAAAACCAAAAAACTATAACACGCAATATGTAGACATCTCCATCAATGGATGACCAACTCGTGCCTGGTAGACTCAGGTTCAAAAGAAAACATTACGACCAAGATGCCACAACAAGGTTGGAGCTAAGTTGCAATCCAAACAACATCTGCCTCAAGAAGGTCAATGCACATCCAACTCCTATGTGTGGAGTTGCCCAAAGAGTAAGCATCACATTGGGTAAGTGGCAAGACTAACTTTACCACATCTTCTTTAGATATATTTGATATCATTCTTGGACAAGAATTCTTCCAAAAGTGTCATACGATGATGGATCTCTACCTCCAACGACTCATGGTCATGGAGCGGGAAGGTTCATGCATGGTACCCCTAGTCAAGTGCCAAAGAAGGAAGCACATGCCCAATTATTAGTTATGTGGATCGTGAAGGACCTGAAAAAAGAGAGTCGACATTCATAGCCAGTATTGAAAGGTTATGAGAAGACAATGGTGCCAAGGAGTCATTGCCACTGGCCATTGAGAAGTTTCTTAAAGAGATTTAATATGTGATGTCGGACGAGCTTCCAAAGAAGTTACTTCCTATGCGCAAAGTAGATCACAAGATACTGTTGGAGGTTAGAACCAAGCCAACCACAGATGCACCCTATCAAATGGCTCCACCCGAGTTAGAGGAGCTAAGTAAGCAGCCGAAGGAGCTCATTGAGGCTTGTCACATTCGCCCATCCAAAGCACCTTATGGCGTTCCAGTCTTGTTTCAAAAGAAGAAATGTAACACCCCAGAATTTTTTTTGAAGTAAGACTTGAGTCGTTAATCGTAGTGAGTGAGATTTCACCAAAAATTAAAAATTTCTTAAGTATTAAGGTCAGTTCACTAGATTTAGCACCTTGAGTTCCAAAAAGAATTAAATTGAAAATAACAAAATCTGATATTTTACAAGTTAAGCTAAGTATGAGTTTTGGGTCAACTTCAAATGAGCATAACTCCTAGCACATGATGAGTTAGGTGTGCTACAAGATACCATAGAAAATATCTTTGAATTTTATTTCCAACGCCGCTGAGTTTGCTAAGTTTCGAGTTCGGTGAGTGAGATATGCCATTTTGAAGTTAGGCTGTTTAGTTAAGGAAAGTTAGTCGAAAATAGGCAGGGGTATTTTAGTCCTTTCCTTACCAAATCAGATTTAATTCATTTTAGTCACATTTTAGGGTTATAATCCTTTTGAGTTAAGTTTTATAATCCTAATACACGCCTAGGGTTTTAGTTGAGTGTTCAAGAAGAGACAAGAAGAGAAAAGAGGAGAAAAGAGGAGAAAAGAAAAAAGGATGAAGGCGTTCATCGACGTTCTTGAGTTTAGTTGCGGATTTTCGCCATGGGTTTAATCCAAAGAGGTATGTAAGCTTCCATAGTGTTGGATTTGTTAACCCACACGCCAATCATGTTATTTTTAGCACAATTTCATTCTTAAAGTTGAAAGATTAGAGTTCTTGATAAGTATTCTTGAAGTTTCATTAAGTTTTGATTTAAGATTCTACTTGGGTCAACTTTAATCGATCATATCTCTTATAATAATACGAGTTACGTGAGGCATAACATATTCAATTAGAGTTAATTGAATTTACTTTCCAAAGCCACCAATTTCGCGTCAATCCAATTTCAGAATAAAAAGTTATGAGTATTTTAGTAATCTGTACAATGCTGTTACGAATTAGCCGACGGGAAAATATTAAAAAGGTTTTTTTTTTTTTACTCCAAGAAAACCCTAAACGAATTTCTTGACTTATAAAAGGTTCAAAACAATACTATTTTCATCTTTACTAATGAAAATAATAATTCTTCGTCAGAGAGATTTCAAGATACTAAGTCAAGAATCTCAAGAAAGGTTTTCTTGATCATTTACTTTCAAGCTAGGTTTCAAGGTTTCTATTGAAGTTCTTATACAAGATTCTTCAAGAACCTTGTTCTTTCTATCTAAAATTATTCATAACATGTTCATAACCTTGAATTCATAATTCAAATTCAAGGTAGAGTTGAGAGTTAAGTTTTTGATAATTCTTTCAAACGTTCTACGAAAGTCCTTTGGAGGAGTCTTCTACAACATCTAGTAAGTTGTTTCAAGACTCAAGCAAGTGAATATAAGAGTTAATCTTATGATTTAATGAGTAAAAAATATCACCTAGATCCTCCATGTCATGAACCAAAACTCTTGAATTCATAATTCACATTCAAAAGAGGGAGTAAAGAGTGGAGTTCAAGAAAGCCTTTAAGTTCAATTGTGAATTCTTTGAGATCAATCATTGATTTGAGCAAAGTTTTGAGGAAGTAAATAATAGAATTACAGTGTCATATAAATGAGTTCCATCTAGTTACTTAAACCTTCGAGTTGAGTTTTTCATGCACACAACTTCCGCGTGAATTCCATAAATTGAGTACCATTGAGAGGAGTAGTATTTCCAAGTTATAAGTCTTGAGTATTGAGTTCTTTATTTCTTTTGAGATTATATTTCTAATCATGGTACTATTAAAAGTTAGCCATGAAGTCCTTGAGTTGAATTGTTCATGCCCATAATTCCTCATGAACCCTATAAGTCGAACATTCTTGAGTTGAGAAGTAACTTTGAGTTCTTGAGTTGAGTAGTTCATGCTCATAATTCCGCATAAACCCCTCCAAGTTGAAAATCATGAAGTCATCCACATGAGATCATGAACCTTTAATCCATACTTTAATGCAAGGAAAGTTAAGAGTCAAGTCTAAAAATTAAGAGTCAAGTCTAGAAGTTAAGAGCAAGTCAAAGTAAAGTTTATAAATTTTCTAAAGTCTTTCGCAAACGTTTTCACTTTGTTTTAAAGACTTAAATGTCAAGTCAAGTAAAGAGTAAAGAGTTAAAGATTTTCCTTCAAAGTAATATAAGGAAACTAAGTATTCCCTAAGAGTTGTGCTTATTTCTCTAAAGCTATAAGAGAACTAAGTATTCCCTAAGAGTATAAATGTCTTCACATTTAAATTAAGAGAAAACTAAGAGTTCCAAAAGAGTTTTGAATAAGAAAAGGGAACATTTATTTCAAGAGGGCTTTTAAAGCAAAAAGGGTTGGGCAAATTGTCTCAACCCAAAAGAATGAATTTATTTTAAACGTATGAGCTAAAGTATATTTTGGGACTAGTATTGAGTAGCGATGTGGGATGAGAGTTCATATTAACTCAAGTCTCAATGTAAACCATGTAGTCATCATGGGTTTTAATGGGTCATACATTTTAGATGATAACGTAAGTTAAGCTAGTGGATCCACTAGGTAGAGGATGTTCTATGCGACGACAAAGTGTAGGACAGTTCTGGTAGCTTGGGAAAGATGTTACATCACCACTTAGGCTCATAGTGGTGGTTGTCGGTTAGATAAACTCCCACAGTATTAATTACATGACTCCTCAAGGGGTTCTGCTTAGTATGAATAGAGGTATGAGACTTCATTAATGCATTTCAGAAGTAGACTTTGAGAGGAAGCATGATATGTTTTTATAATATTATTATCTTGAATTAGTATCATGTTTTTAAACAACTTTTATTTATATTGCACTTGTTTTAAACTGCTTTAATTGAAATGAATTCAGTTAAGTATCATGAATTGAGTATTTCGAGTTGAGTACCTTAAGTTTAGTATCTTGAGTTGGTTTGTGCTTCTCTGAGTGAAGTATCATATCTTTGAAGTTAAGTATCTAATCTTTGAGTTTTATATCTTATTCTTGATTTGAGCTGAGTTGAAAATAGGTGAGTATGTTTTCTTTTTATTCAATTATCAAGCTTATGTTATGCCTTAGAATTCCCCTTACATGCTCGTACATTTTGCGTACTGAGCCAATTGGCCTGCAACTTCTCTTGATGCAGACAAGTATGCAGGATCATCAATAAGATCTTCGTTGATACATCTGATAATTCGAGTTAGCTTTGATGAGCCTCCTAGCTTCCGAAGGATTTCATTTACTTTTAAGTTTAGTAAGGAGGTCATGGGTCTTGTCCAGACTTCCTTCATTGTCATTTAGAGGCTTCATATATAGTTAGTATAGTTGAGGAGTCTGTATTAATCATCTATTTTATTAAATATTTTAAAGACTAAAATTGCCTATTTTATGGATAGTTGAATATATTATTTTTATTCAAAGTTGTTCGTTTGAGTTAAAGCCTGGTAAAGTTGAGTTTATTGAATTTTATTTCACCCGAAAGAGTAGCATGAGTTATGAGATCATGAGCAGTACTAGTGAAAGAGCCATAGTTAGAATAAAGTATGCATAGGTATAGATATCTATGAAAATAAGATGGTATTTTGGTTAACTATGTTGGTATAGTCATGCACCTAATAAATTATTAATGAAAAGTTTCCATTGTGGTAGACTAAGAAGTGATGAGTTGTGAAGGGATCAGGATAAGAGGTAGAGTAAGTGTTGCAAGTCAATGAGTTAGAGCATACATTACTAGAAAGGGCTTATGATGATCCGTCATTGTGTTAGTAATGACGAAGTGTAAGTTGTGAATATATATAAAAGACCTAGAGTATTCATAATGTGATAGGTTAATCTAGGCTTATGAATTTTGAAAGGAGAACCTCATGTCATTCAGAGGATGATAGAGTTATTTGAGAGATAATGCGAAGTAAGTGAGTAAGCAACACTTAAGTTGTGAAGTGGAATGTGATGGTAATTCGAGTATGCAGACTGAGAGGTAAGGATTGACTAATTGTCATGAAGTCCTTGTGGGCAATTTTTTCCTTATTGCCATAATAGTAATGTGGTATGGTATTGTAGGTGTGCAATCGTATTGACATTCGGGTTTGGTAATGAACATTAAGCTTGAATTTAAGATGAGTGCCATGATCCAAAAGAGTGGCAATAAAAGGGTGATGGTGTTACTCTTGAGATTTGATATGGCAGATTTGACATAGAATAGGTGAGGAATTGAGATGGTTGTTGCAATGAATACGAGTATTAGATAACCTAACCTTTAGATAAAGCCAGTGGTGTGGCAAAGTCACAAGAGTAAAAAGAGCATTAAGAGAATGTACACCAGTTAGAGATGTGGAATAACTTGCAAGTGTTAGCTTTAGACCCAAAGGGGAGATGATAAGATGAGGAATCGAGTCAAGTGTTGAGAATTTCATAAGGAGTTGATTCATAGGACTTCATGGAGTTGTTAGATTTCTAAGCTTGAATGTGGTGGTAAAGAGTAATAGTTTGAGATGATATTCTCTATAGAGAGGTATATAATTGAAACTTAAAGATATGAGTGAATCTTGAATATAGTAAGAGCAGAACATTAGGCGTAGACCTTAGTAAGAGCAAAAAATTCTATACCGAGTTTAGTCGTCATTCAAGGACGAATGATCCCAAGGTGCAGATATTGTAACACCCCAGATTTTTTTTTCAATCTAAGACTTGAGTCGTTAATCGTAGGGAGTGAGATTTAACCAAGGAAGTAAAAGTTTCTTAAGTAGTAAGGTCAGTTCACTAGATTTCGAACCTTGAGTTCCAAAAAGATTAAATTGGAAATAGCAAAATCTGAAATTTTGCAAGTTAAGCTAAGTATGAGTTTTGGGTCAACTTCAAATGAGCATAACTACTACCACAGGATGAGTTAGGTGTGCTAGAAGATACCATAGGAAAGATCTTTGGATTATCTTTCCAACGCTGCCGAATTTGCTAAGTTTCAAGTTCGGCGAGTGAGGTATGTCCTTTTGAAGTTAGGTTGTTAATTTAAGGAGAGTTAGCCGAATATAGTGAGCGGTATTTTAGTCCTTTCCTTACCCAATCAGATTTAATTCGTTTTAGTTACATTTTTGGGTTATAATACTTTTAGGTTCAATTTTATAATCCTAATATACGCCTAGGGTTTTATTTGAGAGTTCAAGGAAGAAGAGAAAAGAGGAGAAAAAAGGATAATAGAAAAAAGGATAAAGGTGTTCGTCGACGTTCTTTAGTTTAGTTGCGGATTTTATCCATGGGTTTAATCCCTAAGAGGTATGTAAGCTTCCATAATGTCGGGTTTGTTCACCCACATGCCAATCATGTTATTTTCAGTGCAATTTCATTCATAAAGTTGAAAGATTAGAGTTCTTGATAAATATTCTTGAAATTTCATTAAGTTTTGATTTAAGATTCTACTTGGGTCAACTTTAAATGACCTTATCTTTTAGAATAATAAGAGTTACGTGAGTCATAATTTATCCAATCAAAGGTAATTGAATTTACTTTCCAAATCCACTAATTTTGCGTCAATCCAATTTCTGAGTAATAAGTTATGACTATTTTAGTAATATGTACGATGTTGTTACGAATTAGCCGACGGGAAAACCTTAGAAATGGTTGTTTTTGTTTTTTTACCTCCAAGAAAACCCTAAACGAATTTCTTGACTAATAAAAGGTTCAAAACAATCAGATTTTCATCTTTACTAATAAAAATCGTAATTCTTCTTCATAGAGATTTCAGGAAACTAATTAAAGAATCTCAAGAAAGGTTTCCTTGATTAGTTACCTTCAAGCTAGGGTTTCAAGGTTTCTATTCATGTTCTTAACCAAGATTTTTAAAGGACCTTGTTCTTCTTATCTAAAATCATTCCTAACATGTTCATAACCTTGAATTCGTAATTCAAATTCAAGGTAGGGATGAGAGTTAAGGTTTTGAGAATTCTTTCAAACGTTCTACGAAAGTCTATTTGAGGAGTCTTCTACAACTTTTAGTAAGTTGTTTCAAGACTCAAGCAAGTGAGTATAAGAGTAAATAGTATAATTTCATGAGTCAAAAATATCACCTAGATCCTCCATATCATAAAGCAAAACTTTTAAATTCATAATTCACATTCAAAAGAGAGTTAAGATTAGAAGTCAAGAAAGCCTTTTAGTTCAATTGTGAATTCTTTGAGATTCATCATTGATTTGAACTAAGTTTTGAGGAAGTAAATAAGAGAATGAGAGAGCCATGTAAATAAGATAATGATATATCCATATACATGAGTTTCATCTAGTTACCTTCGAGTCGAGTTGTACATGACCATAACTTCCGCGTGAATTCCATAAATTGAGTACCATTGAGAGCAGTAGTATTTCCAAGTTCAAAGTCTTGAGTATTGAGTTCCTTATTACTTTTGAGATTAAATTTCTAATCATGGGACTATTACATGTTAGCCATGAAGTCCTTGAGTTGAATTGTTCATGCCCATAATTCCGCATGAACCCTATAAGTCGAACAATCTTGAGTTGAGAAGTATCTTTGAGTTCCCGTGTTTAGTATTGATGCTCATAATTCCGCATGAACCCCTCCAAGCTGAAAATCATGAAATCATCAACATGAGATCATGAACCTTGAATCCATACATCAATTCAAGGAAAGTTAAGAGTCAATTCTAAAAATTAAGAGTCAAGTTAGAAGTTAAGAGCAAGTCAAAGTAAAGTTTATAAAGTTTTGTAAAGTCTTTCACAAACGTTTTCACTTTGTTTTAAAGACTTAAATGTCAAGTCAAGTAAAGAGTAAAGAGTTAAAGATTTTCCTTCAAAGTAATATAAGGAAACTAAGTATTCCCTAAGAGTTGTGCTTATTTCTCTAAAGCTATAAGAGAACTAAGTATTCCCTAAGAGTATAAATGTCTTCACATTTAAATTAAGAGAAAACTAAGAGTTCCAAAAGAGTTTTGAATAAGAAAAGGGAACATTGATTCCAAGAGGGCTTTTAAAGCAAAAAGGGTTGGGCAAATTATCTCAATCCAGAGGAAGGGATTTATTTTAAAGTATGAGTTAAAGTATATTTTGGGACTAGTATTGAGCACCGATGTGGGATGAGAGTTCATATTAACTCAAGTCTCAATTAAACCATGTAGTCATCATGGGTTTTAACGGGTCATACTTTTTAGATGATCACGTAAGTTAAGCTAGTGGATCCACTAGGTTGAGGATATTCTATGCGACGACAAAGTATAGGACAGTTCTGGCAGAGTGGGCAAAACGTTGTATCACCACTTAGGCTCATAGTGGTGGTTGTCAGTTAGAGAAACTCCCACAGTATTAATTACATGAATCCTCAAGGGGTTCTGCTTAGTATGAATGGAGGTATGGGACTTCATTCATGCATTGCACAAGTAGACTTTGAGAGAGCATGATATGTTTTTATGATATTATTATCTTGAGTTAACATTATGTTATATACAACTTTTCTTTATATTGCACTTTTTTTAAACTGCTTTATATTGAAATGAGTTTAGTTAAGTATCATTAATTGAATATTTCGAGTTGAGTACCTTAATTTGAGTATCTTCAGTTGGTTAGTGCTGCTCTTAGTCAAGTATCATATCTTTGAAGTTGAGTATCTAATCTTTGAGTTGAATATCTTATTCTTGATTTGAGTTGAGTTGAAAAGAGGTGAGTATGTTTCCTTTATATTCAAGTATCAAGCTTATGTTATGCCTTAGAATTCCCCTTACATCTCGTACATTTCACGTACTAAGCCAATTGGCCTGCATCTTCTCAGGATGTGGACACAGGTTTAAAGGATCATCAACAAGAGCTTCGTTGATACATCCGACATTTTGAGTTTACTAGAGTGAGCCTCCTTGCTTCAGGAGGATTTCATTTACTTTTCAGCTTAGTCAGGAGGTCATGGGTCTTGTACGGACATCCATCATTGTCATTTAGAGGCTTCATAGATAGTCAGTATAGTTTAGGAGTCTACATTAATCATTTATTTTATTAAATGCTTTAAAGACTAAATTTGCCTATTTTATGGCTAATTTAATATATATTATTTTTATTCAAAGTTGTTCATTTATGTTAAAGCCTGGTAAATTTGAGTTTATTGAATATTATATCTGTTTTAAGCTTTTTTATACTTAAGTTCGTCTTCCACTTTTAATCAGCCAGGATGAGGGTTCTCTTGGGGACCAACAATGGTCTTCGAGTGCCGGCCACGTCCAGGGTGTAAACTCGGGTCGTGACAAACTTGGTATCAGAGCATGATTTAAGTGTCCTAGGGTGTCTATGAAGTCTGTCAAGTAGGATCTTTGTAATGGTTGTGAGGGCCCCATTTCCATAAATAAGGGACTACATACATTTAAGAAAAGTTTCCCATCTTTAATACTCTTAATTGTGTGAAAGAGCTAAGTCTAATCATACTAGAGGTGGTTGAAAAGTAAAGTTTAAAGATCCTTATGGATGATTTGTTCTTACCAAGAGTCTTTAGAAAGTCATGAGACTCTAGAGGGGCTTAAGAGAAGTCCAAGAGTAAGTTAAGTGTACAGTTTAAAAGGAATGCACCCATATTCATTTGAATCGTGCGTTTGAGCTAAAAATGAGTTGTACTCTTTCTATTAAGCCTTGTTTCAGCTGAGGTACCTTTTAAGAAGTATGTTTAGAACTTGGGTAAGATTTTCACCTTATAGAGTAGCATAATTTATGATATCATGAGCAGTACTAGTGAAAGATCCATAGTAAGAAGAAAGTATGCATAGGTATAGAAATCGATTAAAAGGATATGGTGTTTTGGCAAAGTATGTTGGTATATTCATGCACCTAATAAATTATTAATGAAAAGCTTCCATTGTGGTAGACTAAAAAGTGATGAGTTGTGGAGGGCTCTGGATAAGAGGTAGAGTAAGTGGTGCAAGTCAATAAGTTAGAGTATACCTTACTAGAAAGGGCTTATGATGATCCGTCATTGTATTAGTAATGACGAAGTGTAAGTGGTGAATATATATAGAAGATCCAGAGTATTCATAATGTAATAGGTTAATCTAGGCTTATGAATTTTTAAAGGAGAACCTCATTGTATTCAGAGGATGATGGAGTTATTTGAGAGATAATGCAAAGTAAGTGAGTAAGCAGTACTTAAGTTGTGAAGTGGAATGTGATGGCAATTCGAGTATGCAGACTGAGAGGTAAGGATTGACTGATTGTCATAAAAACCCTGAGGGCAAGTTTTTCCAAATTGCCATAATATTAATGAGGTATGGTATAGTAGGTGAGCAATCGTGTTGACATTCGGGTTTAGTAATGAACATTAAGCTTGAATTTAAGATGAGTGCCATGATCCAAAAGAATGGCAACAAAAGGGTGATGGTGTTAGTCTTGAGATTTGATATGGTAGATTTGACATAGAATAGGTGAGGAATTGAGATGGTTGTTTCAATGAATGCGAGTAGTAAAAAACCTAACCATTAGATAAGGGTAGTGGTGTGGCAAAGTCACAAGAGTAAAAAGAACATTAAGAGAATGTACACCAGTTAGAGATGTGGAATAGGTCCATACCTTGCAAGTGTTAGCTTTAGACCCAAGGGGAAGATGATAAGATGAGGAATAAAGTCAAGTGTGTAGAATTTCATAAGGATTTGATTCATAGGACTTCATGGAGTTGTTAGATTTCTAAGCTTAAATGTGTTGGTAAAGAGTAGTGTGAGATGAGATTCCCTATAGAGAGGTATATAATCGAAACTTAAAGATTTGAGTTAATCTTGAATATAGTAAGAGCAGACCATTAGACGTAGACCTTAGTAAGAGAAAACCATTCTATACCGAGTTCAGTCGTCATTCGAGGACGAATGATCCCAAGGGGCAGCTATTGTAACACACCAGATTTTTTTTTAAACTAACACTTGAGCCGTTAATCGTAGTGAGTGAGATTTCACCAAAGAATAAAAAATTTCTTAACTATTAAGGCCAGTTCACTAGATTTAGCATCTGGAGTTTCAAAAAGAATTAAATTGGAAATAGCAAAATCTGAAATTTTGCAAGTTCAGCTAATTATGAGTTTTGGGTCAACTTTAAATAACCATAACTCCTACCACAGGATGAGTTAGGTGTGCTATAAGATACCATAGAAAAGATCTTTGAATTATCTAAATGCTGCCGAGTTTGCTAAGTTTCGAGTTTGCTGAGTGAGATATGCCATTTTTAAGTTAGGCTGTTCAGTAAAGGAAACTTAGCCGAAAATAGTGAGGGGTATTTTAGTCATTTCCTTACCCAATCGGATTATTCACATTTTAGGGTTATAATCCTTTTATGTTCAGATTTATAAACCTAGTATACGACTTGAGTTTTAATGAGAGTTCAAGAAGAGAAAAGAAGAGAAAATAGGAGAAAAGAAGAAAGGATGAAGGTGTTCGTTGACGTTCTTGAGTATAGTTGCGGAATTTTGCCATGGGTTTAATCCCTAAGAGGTATGTAAGTTTCCATAGTGTTGGGTTGTTCACCCACACGTCAATCATGTTATTTTCAGTGCAATTTCATTCTTAAAGTTGAAAGATTAGAGTTCTTGATAAGTATTCTTGAACTTTCATTAAGTTTTGATTTAAGATTCTACTTGAGTCAAAGTTAAACGACCATATCTCTTAGAATATTAAGAGTTATGTTATCCATAAATAATCCAATTAAAGGTAATTGAACTTACTTTCCAAATCCACCAATTTAGCGTACATCTAATTTCTGAGTAAAAAGTTATGACTATTTTAGTAACTTGTACAATGTTGTTACGAATTAGCCGACGGGAAAATATTAAAAAGGATTGTTTTTGTTTTTTACCTCCAAGAAAACCCTAAACGAATTTATTGACTAATAAAAGGTTCAAAACAATCAAATTTTCATCTTTACTAATGAAAATCATAATTCTTCGTCATAGAGATTTCAAGAAACTAATTCAAGAATCTCAAGAAAGATTTTCTTGATCATTTACCTTCAAGATAGGGTTTCAAGGTTTCTATTCAAGTTCTTATCCAAGATTCTTCAAGAACCTTATTCGTATAATCTAAAATCATTCCTATCATGTTTGTGGCTTCACATTTGCATTTAATTTGTGAGAGAGGAGATGGAGGGTAAATTGGGTCACACTGGGTGTGCCGAGTTATTTGCAATATATTTTCTCAAATATAAAAAATGTATTGCAATCATATAATAAATAAAAAGAACAATTTTATTCATAAAGATAGTGAGTACAAATATGTTTATCCCTTGATTCCTCTCTCTTAAGATTTCTCTATGATTCAAGGGCTATTATTGTCATTTAAATTAAGTGTTGACCTCCTTAGGATTTATTTGATCTCTGTGAAAGGATTTTATGGATCTTGTAATATATTTGGTTGTCGAGAAGAGTGCACCCACATCTTCATCACTTTATGAATATTTCTTGAATATATGAAATTTTAGAGATGTCGATTCAAGGAAATGTATTACACTTTACATAAGTGCGAGCTTGAGTTTAGGGTAAGTATTCTCCAAGAACCTTAAATGAAATTGAACTCATATTGTAGAACATCACATAATTTTGATATCTCAAATGTCGAATTCTTGTCCCGTGATTTTTTTTTTGGGTCACAAGTTCACTTAACTGTCTTGTTGGGTAGAGTTTTATTGTTTGATCGACTATTCCAGAAGAGGTCTTATGCTTAGAAATGTAGTATCTTTATAGAAGCCAGTATCAACAAAGATCACACTCTAGCAAGGGACTCAATAACATCTCCAAGCACATTTGGAAACTAGTTTCACTCTCCCATCCAAACGTGGACACAAGATCCAATTTCTCAAAATCTTCAACAAAACAACATATCTGCGTTCGCATATGTGGCGAGGCATGAAGAATGTGCTCATGCATGCTAGCCTTAACTGTAGATTGAACATATCAATCATTATTTACAAAAGTAGACCGCAAATAAGTAATTAGTCTGGAAATTAGTCTCGAATATTTGAAATTGAGATGTGTTGTAACAACATAATCTAGCACTACAACTCAAAAAAATTCTAAGTGATAATATCATCGTGGAATCTCAGGTAGCATGTAAGATCCATGAGTTAGTGCTTTAACAAGCAACGAAGGGTCGTGAAACTTGTAGTGTAGCACTGATTTCCAAGTACCGTACATTGACTAGCTTCTCAGCATTCCTGATGAAGTGCCTTAGGATTGGTGCATCAATAAAATCAAAGTCCATCCCAATCAATTTTACCTTTGTTCGCCCGAGCTGAAGAAGGCACCTATTAGTGCCTCAACCACATCATCTACTCTCTTGCTTCTAATCTCATACTTTACCCTACGACACATTTCTACTTAAGGCATCAAGATCTCTTTGCCAAAGTTGTAAACATGAGAATTATCACTAGGAATGAGCCCCACTTTAAGATCGAATGGTTCATTACGAATAAGTCTCAGAATTTTACGAGAACATCCAAGCTTGAACAATGCATCATTAGAAATGATTTTATTTTTCTTAATGTTGAGGAGATCCTCATGATGATTTTCGTAAGTCTTAAACAATTGTATACTAATATCATATATGAGAAAAGAGTCTCCAAGCTTCTCAAGTGATTCCAAATGGAACTTCTGGAGGCATTTCTTTGTTCTCATTACTTCCAAAATCTTAGCGGTTGGTATACAAAGTTTTAGTTTGTGGTGATTCAAAAGCATTCTTTTCAAATTTATTCGGCATAAATACTTCCCCTATAAAGTCTAAAGGTTCTAACATGGTAGATAGTTATTGGTGATAGACTGTTGACCTCAAGAATTTTATAAATTCTAGGTATACACGTATGGCAGTGAATCCCCATACTCTGCCGAATAGATTCACTGATATACGTGTATACCTTAATTCATAAGATTCTCGAGGTCAAGAATCTTTCGCCAATAACTATCTGCCGCACTAGAACCTTTAGACTTTATAGGGAAAGTATTTATACCGAATAAACATGAAAAAATGATTTTGAATCATTGCAAACTAATACTTTATATCCCAACTGGTAATAGTTTGGATGTAATGACAACAATGAAATTCCTCCAAAAGTTTCATTTGGAATCACTTGGGAAACTTGGAGACTCTTTTCTCAAATTTGATGTCAGTATACAACTATTTAAGACTTACGAAAGTCATCACGAGGGTTTTCTCAGAATTGAGAAAATAAAATGATTTCCAATGTTACACTGTGCAAGTTTGGATGTGCTCATAAAATACTGAAACTTATCTGTAATGAACTATTCGATCTTAATGTGTGAATCATTCCTGATGATAATTCTCAAGTTCACAACTTTGATGAAGAGTTCCTGATGCCTTCAGGGGCGGACCCACATTGGGTCCAAGGTGTTCACCCGAACACCTTCGGCAAAAAAATACACGATATGTATAAGATAAATTTTCTGTATTTTTGTAGATGTATATATTTTGAACCCCCTCAATAACAATTAAAATAGATGGTTCAATGGTAACACCCCTGAATATTAAGCTGCATGCCCCAGGTTTGAATCCCATCAACAATATTTTTATTTTTCGAACCTCCTGAACGGAAATCCTGGGTCCGCCACTTGCTGCCTTCAATAAAAAGGTATAGTACGGTAAGGCAAAAAATTAGAAATAGCAAGAGACAACAGATGTGGTTGAGGCACTAATAAGTGCCTACTTCAACTCGTGCGGAAGTAGTGACTTTATCATTTATGAAATGGCTCGGGTTGCACATTGATTTTATTGATGCACCTATGTCTGGTACTTTGAATCCCTGCTACTTACAAGTTCCATGATCCTTCACTGCTTGTTGAAGCTCTAACTCAAGGATCATACATGATAGCTACCTGAGATTTCACGATGATATCAACGCTAGGCATTCTTGGAGATGTTGTGCTAGATTGTGTTGTTGCAACACATCTATTTCAAATATTCGAACTGGCTCCATGAATAATTATTGATTTTGAGTTCATGACTAATCCGAACTGTAAACGATGAATGATATGCTCAATCTACAGTTTAGGCTGGCATGCACAAGCACCTTCTTCATGCCTCACCTAATCTGCAAAGACAGATGTGTTGTACTGTTGACGATTTTAGAAATTGGATCTTCTGTCCATGTTCGGGTAGGAGGTTGAAACTACTTTTCCAAAGGTGCTTGGAGATGTTTTTGGGTCTATTGTTTGAGCGATATTTGTTGATTCTAGCTTTGACGAAGATACTAATACATTTTTAAACATAAGACCTCATGTGGAACCGTTGATTATACCTCATACAATAAAACTCCAACTAATAAGAGAGTTAAGTGAACTATGTGCCCAGAAAGGTTATTTAAAAAAGAAATCAGTTTCTTCATGCGACAGAGATTAGACATTTGTTGACATCAAAATTTTGTGGGACTCTACTAGATAAGTCCAACTTCAGTTAGAATTCTTGAAGACTTAGCGTAGATTACACTATATAAATGGTACTATATCCCTTAGAGAGAGTCTCGAAAATTCCACAAAATTCATGGAACATATACAAAGAGATCAAGATGTGGGCGGACTCGTCATGACAACAAAATACTTCATGAAAATCCACAAAATCCTCTTACATGGAGATCAAATAAAATCCATTTTAGGTGCAAATTATCCTACAGAAGATTTAAGAAAAGGAAAAAATTGTATTCAAACTGTTAATTAATAAAATATTCATGTTTCTTGATATTTATTTTGTCGTTGGAGTTTATTTTCCATACATAAAATTTGTTGCAAACAAATTTTGTCACCTAGAATCCTAACTAAAATTTATAATTTATTTGAGGTTTGATTAGTTTGATCAGAATTGAAGAATTGGTCAGAATCAATTCAACATTGTAAAAAGATTTAAATATTCATTGATCAAATCCTTCACTCAATAGTCAAATAGATCGTTTGACGAAATTAATTAACCAGACGAGAGTAGAGATAGATCACCTGTCTTTGGGGTTGTTTCATACCTTCTAAGTAGTATTTATCTCCAAAAAGTATGGAGATACACACAAGATTTCCTGAAGTTCAACTTAAACTTATGAGTTTTTTGTGAGTTGTCATGAGATGTTACAAAATGTGGAGTTGGTGGAGTTCGACAGAGTGGATTACACTAATTTTCACATGTCTGGCCTATCTAAGAAGTGGTGGTGGTCTGATGTTGATACTAGACCAACTGGTTCATACCCTGTAACTTGCAAGAAGAGAAGTGGGGTCAGTTTGAGAACTTGACTTAAGATGGTATTTCAGATCGTTTTTTGGACAATATTTCATGCCTTGTCTCACCATGCTTTGGTGATTTTATCAGATGAGACTAAGAATTTTTCAATTTATGAAAAGTTTGACTTATTATATCCGTGTAGAAGCTTATCAAACAACCTTGTCTGAGCTTCTTTTCAAAGAGCAGCTGAGGTGGTCATGGAGCTTGAGCTTATGCGCCGCAAGGAATTTAGGGATTTGGCGGAAAAGAGGTCTTGAGCTTCTTATTGTTTTAGTTGTACCTCATCAGGAGGGGGATCTTTTAGGAGGGGTTTCATCCTCGGTTCAGTATACATCTTCATGCAGTTATTCAAGTGTCTGAGGGAGGTTAGTTTGGACAAGGTTTCTACAACTTGGGTCAACACTTAACAGGGTTGCTATTAGAGGTTTTCAGGTTACGGTGACCATTCAGTATATTTGGATTCTTGTTTGTATATGGTGGTTCCTAGTCCTACTATGAATGTGGTGATTCAGAAAAAATCAATAGAGATTTCTCCAAACATAGATCGGGAGGCCGACATCAATAATGTTTTGTAAAGTTGTTGCTTCGTTTCTATTTTTATAAAATAAAATTTGGAAAGTTCTTTTTTTAAAAGTGAGTAAAATTTTCAAATTCAACTTGGAAAAAAATGAACAATTTCATAACAGAACACTAATATTATAAAAAAAATATGTTATTTTAAGAAAGTGAATACAATTTATATAACATGTCTTTTATGAGAAAATGACAATGAACAAGAAAACACTTATTTCTTTTTATGACAATCGCATTAGCTGGTCTTGATTCGTTCAATTCATATTTGATCAAAATAATTTTTTACGAATCTAACAACTACTCATAAATGCAAGGTATGTCTACTTTAAGAAAAAAATTGGATCATAACTCACCAGGTAATTTAGTTCCTCCAAAATAACACTCAAAACTTTTCTTTAAAAATGGAGAAAGTTGAAGAAGATATGGTGTTGGCATGTTCAGCGCGGCGTCATGGATTAGAAGATCGAGAAATGATGGCTGCCAAATTCTCAAATTCCATTTGTGATTGATGTCGATGTATTCTTCAATTTTTGTATGTAGAATGTTAGGTTTAAGTATGGAAATTTAAAAGGGCGTTCTAAGTGTCTATATCAGACAAATTTTACTGATGAAGAAGATGATGAGAGTGCATTCATAAAGTTAATGACATATAAACTTCTAAAGATATATAGAGATTATTGGACAAACTAAGGGATACTTCATCTTTTTAATAAATTCCTCTTTATTTTTATTTTTTTGATTATTTTTACTTATGACGTTTGAAGAATTATGATTTTTCACTAGTGTTTTGTTTAATTTACATTTTTGATGATTTATACAAAGTCAAAATTATCTACGAGATACAAAATATATTCAAAGATATTATCTTTTCAAAAGCATAAGTGTTGGGGCACAAATAAAGTATCACAAATTGGTACAATCTGCACTAAATTTTATTTATTTTCAAATAAATGTTCTTGATTCCATTTTATCATTACAAAAAAAAAACTGTATCACTAAACATCAAAAATCCATTGCTAATATATTTAGGAAAAAATTGGCAAACAATACTATTAGCTATATATACCTTTTAAATAGGTAAATTGCCCGCGCTTCACGCAGTAGTGAACTACGTCAATAATCTACTTCTGAACATTGAATAATATAATGATTTTCGAGAGGGTACAATCCTACGATAAATTGTCAAGAATATTTTATCCAAAAAGGGAATGAATTATTTTTTTAATCTTAATATGAATAAGATTTTATTCTATGTCTTTATGAATTTTGTTATTAATTTATCATTTTACTGTAGTTGTTCATCACCAAAGTCTTTAGAAAAGATAAGTAATTGCTTCATTGTCTATATTTGTATTTTTAAAAAGCGGTATCAACATTTTACTCATCAACTGCGAGAGTTTTTCTCCGATTCAACGCCTCTACATACAGAATCAAAATATTATACATATTATATAATTAGTTGTTTACCTGATAAGTTAATGAAAATATGAAATACATCTCATGAAGTTCAATGAAATAACGTAAGTCGCTAAAATAATTTGGATTAAATGATGTCTTGGCATGTTCCTTATTCAAAATCATACACAGTCGATGACACTACTTTGATAGCTAAAAGACATATTTTATTGTTTATGTTACAATCAATATAGTTAAAACTTTATTTTTTGGAACTTTGAATCTAAAATTTATAATATATGATTAATACAGATCAATCCTACTTTGAGGGGTAATTCATTGACTAAAACCCAATACTTGAACCCCAAATGTTTGATTAAAGTTGAGTACAATACTTACCATCCCACTACATTCCTTTATTTTTTGGATGTAATCTATTGAATGCCTCGATAAAATAGAAAGTTTAATAAATAAAATACCAAGGTAGTGTGGAATCACCATAACTTTTGAACACTCAAAGTCCCTTTTTATACATCCCGTGAATCTTTTACCCAATGAATACTCTATAAAGATCAAAGTCATTTATTTTACAAGTTTCAGAATTCTAATCTACATGACACCAATAGTCTGATGATTACATCAAGCTCTTGATTAACATATATTTACTTCAACATAATGATCAAATCATAAACATAGACAACAAAGTTTAAAACATGTACTAAAAAATAAAAATTAATAACATAAGCATAAATATTCCATTTTAGTACCCAAGATTTAAAGGAATAGATCCTCTCAGAACAAAACGATTCTATTCACCAGTGTGTTGGTACAAACACAATGGTGTGAGCCACTCAACAACAGAAAAATATACAAATATTTAATTGTGCAGAAGAAGAAGTAGTAGTTCAGAATTTTCCTTGTTTTAAAATAAGAGAAAATCCCTCTATATATATACTACAAAGGATAGCGTGAATAAATGTTTGTTGTGCCAAAAGGTCACAACTCTTTGGAAAAGTCACAATCTTTCATAAAATTCACAATTTTTCATTAAAGTTGCAACTCTTCATCAAAGTCGCAACTCTTAATCAAAGTCGCATCTCTTCATTTAAGTTGTAACTCTTCATAAAAGTCATAACTTTTTATAAAAGTCACAACTTTTTATTAAAGTCATAACTTTTCATGAAAGAGAAGTCTAATTTTGGAAATAAATAAGTTAAAAGGAAATCTTTGTTTGTAGTAGTGCCACATAGGAGGGCCTAAGGTTCTATTTATATTAAAATATGATATGATATGATAATGAATTTCCTAGCTAATTCATGTTTTTCCGTATAAAAATCACTAATTGATTGTTAGAATTGATAATTTTTCATTAGTTTTGTCTACTTTCATTGTCCAAATCTATCTTGTAAATCTATATTCTGGTACATTAAAATTAATCTAAAAGAAAAAAACTAAATTTTGACACGTCAAATTGCTTAAATCTTCCAAGAGAAAAAAACTTGATATTATTGTTGGTGTCTTTTCAAACTAGAAATTCTTCTTTATTTTTTTTAAAAATATAAAAAAATTAGGGTTTGATAAAGAAAAAATGAAGGGGGGATTAGAAGGTAGAAATTGAACCCTCACCATAAATTAAAAGTTCAGCTAGTCTTTTCAACTAGCAATTCTTTCTATGTTACGATCATTATATCTCGAAGTATCTGTACGATTATTTGTAATCTCTCTTCAAATGCATATTTTATTCTTCATTTCTATAGTGTGTTTATAATTTTTACTAATAGAAATATAAGGGTGAAATTATATATTTGCATTTTTTAATTATAAGTTGACAGGAAAATGAAATGTGATTATTTATATCTTTATTTATTCTATGGTTGTGTAGGAAAAACTTCTCGAATTTTTTCAAACAATAAGCCGAAGAAAAAATAAAGTTAAATGAAGAAAAAGTGTTGATAAATTTTAATGTCAAAATGGAGAATATAAATCATGATTTGATAAAAATCCTTGATGTGATGAGATCTCACAATCATTGTTGTGTTTTAGAATCTCGACTTCCCAAGACAGGTAAATACATTGCTAGTCTACATGTTAAGGGGTATAAGACCCTTTTCCCTACTTTTTAATTATGAATTTCCTAGCTAATTCATGTTTTTCTTCTAAAAATCACTAAATGATTGTTAGATTTGATAATTGGCTCAAAATAATTTTTCATTAGTTTTGTCTACTTTCATTGTCCAAATCTATCTTGTAAATCTATGTTTTGGTACATTAAAATAAATCTAAAAAGAAAAAAAACTAAATTTTTACACGTCAAATTGCTTAAATCTTCCAAGAGAGAAAAACTTGATATTATTGTTGGTGTCTTTCCAAACTAGAAATTCTTCTTTATTTTTTTAAAAATATAAAAAAAATTAGGGTTTGAGAAAGAGAAAATGGAGGGGGGATTAGAAGGTAGTAATTGAACCCTCACCAATAAATTAAAAGTTCAGCTAGTCTTTCCAACTAGCAATTCTTTCTATGTTACGATCATTATTTCTCGTAGTGTCTGTAAGATTATTTATAATCTCTCTTCAAATGCATGTTTTATTCTTCATTTCTATAGTGTGTTTATAATTTTTACTAATCATCATATCATATATTATTATAAGAGGGAACCAAAAAAGTTAAAAGTTGAATTACGATTTTACCTTATTATAAATTAAAATGTTATAAAAATATTTGACTAATTAATTTAAATATTAAGTTACATTATTTTAATAAAAATGTTAATGACTTTTGCACTTCTTTAGAATAATTCTTAATTTAAATATCTAATTTAATTTATTTTTTTGAAATTATTTACCCTATAAACAGATACATGTCTATTGTTTATCTTCTAAATTAATTTATGTTCTTAATTAATATTTGTCTTTAATTTTGTAACACTTGACCTTTCAACTTTGTAAGTGAATCTTCATATTTCAAAGCTATATTTTTTCCTATAAATATAAATCCTTTAACATTATTTTCATAGAAAGATTTATATGTGATACAATTTTTTTGTGTGGAAGACTAGAGAAGCTTTAATCAAGTGAAGAGAATTTCAAGGCAAGAGGATTTGTGTCAAGATTACAAGGCATAATGTGATTATAGGAATAATAACACTTTAATTACTAGAATATCCAAGCTTGATGTATTTTTTTTTTTACTTATTTGTTGAGATCAGAACTATGGTAAGACACCTCCATTTATGTAGTTGAATATCACTTCCATTAACTAGTCTTCCAAAGATTTTAACTTTTTTTAATGGTCAAAAGTTGAATGTTTATTACTATAACTTTGTTTCAATTTGCATTATCGATAAAAACAGGGAAAAGATTATCTTAGAATTTTTCTATTTTTCGTTGATAGCCTTATGCTAAACTTGCTACTATATATGATACTTTTTTCTTCGTATTTGTAATTTTGTTTTAAGAATATATTTGATTGAAGGGTGTATCTTTTGCTTTAGAAAATGAGACAAATACAATCATAAATAGTGTATAAAGCATGTAAAACAATTAATGCCTACAAGATATTCTAATTCAAATTATTAATAATTACATTTTTGCATTTTAAATTTTAAATTTTTGTAAAGAATCATTCTTACATGTGCTTGTGGATAAAATCTGTAGTTTTTAGACAATTTTCATTAAAATTATAGTGAGATCCAAATCCCAAAGTCAAAAAAATGATACACCAAAATGCTTAAGAAGTTAGAAGATCTTTTATCCTTTGACCAAATATTGCTCCTATTAATTGTTTAACAAAAAAATATAAAATACACTATATCAAACTTTTAATTGTAAGAATACTAATATTGTCATTTTGGCTCTCCATTAAATTAAAATCTGATTTATTTAATTAAATATTAATATTTTATTTGTATAATTACATAATTTAAATACCAATCATCGTACTTTAAATCTTCAGTTATTTCCTTCTAATAAGTTTTTTATTTATAAATTTGAATTACTTAATTACATTCTACTTAATGAGAAGGAGAATTTCATCTTTTACTAATTAATGTCAAACATTTTATCTTCTTGAAATGTATATGTGTAACTATTAATTTAATTTCAATATTTTTACTCTATTCTATGAGACAAGAGAGACATTTTAAGGAAGAATTTCAATATTTTTACTCTATTCTATGAGACAAAAAAGATATTTTAAGAAAGTTAATCATAAGATAGTGTGCCTCCATGTTTGTTTTTGCTACTTTATTTTGTCTTTTAAAACGAATATAAAATTTCTATATCAAAATTCTAATAAAGGGAGGACTAAATGCAAAACAAATTCTTCAAGTTAACTATACACTACAAATATTTTTTTTAAAAGTTAAATCGTTTATCATTTTATTCATCGTTATGAAGTAAACGTGCAACGCACGTACCCATATACTAATAAAAATATAATGGTGAAATTGTATATTTGCATTTTTTAATTATAAGTTGACAGGAAAATGAAATATGATTATTTATATCTTTATTTATTCTATGGTTGTGTAGGAAAAACTTTCCGAATTTTTTCAAACAATAAGCTGAAGAAAGAATAAAGTTAAATGAAGAAAAAGTGTTGATAAATTTAATGTCAAAATGGAGAATATAAATCATGATTTGATAAAAATCCTTGATGTGATGAGATCTCACAAGCATTGTTGTGTTTTAGAATCTCGACTTCCCAAGACAGGTAAATACATTGCTAGTCTACATGTTAAGGGGTATAAGACCCTTTTCCCTACTTTTTAATTATGAATTTCCTAGCTAATTCATGTTTTTCTTCTAAAATCACTAATTAATTGTTAGATTTGATAATTGGCTCAAAATAATTCTTCATTAGTTTTGTTACTTTCATTATCCAAATCTATGTTGTATATCTATTTTATTGGTAAACTAAAATAAATCTAAAAAGGAAAAAATAAATTTTTGACAAGTCAAATTGCTTAAATCTTCCAAGAGAAAAAACTTCATATAATTGTTGGTGTCTTTTCAAATTAGAAATTATTCTTTATTTCAAACAGTAAAATAAAATAAGATTAGTATTAGAGAAAGAGAAAATGGAGGAGGGGATTACAAGTAAGGAGTTGAACCCTCACCAATAAATTGAAAGCTCAGTTGGTCAATGAACATATCTACTAAGATTCTCCAACTAGTAATTCTTTGTATGTTACGATCATTATTTCTCAAAGTGTTTGTAATATTATTGGTAATCAATCTCTCTTCAAATGCGTATTTTATTCTTCATTTTTATCGAGTGTTTATAATTTTCACTAATAGCAATATGAGGGTGAAATTATATATCTGTATTTTCAATTATAAGTTGACAGAAAAAAAGTAATATGATTATTGTTATCTTTATTTTTTCTATGTTTATGTAGGAAAGTTTTCGAATTTCTTCAGAAAATAAGCATAAGAAAGAATAAAGTTAAATGAAGAAAAAAGTGATTATAACTCCTAATGATAAAATGGAGAATAGTAATCAAGATTTGATAAAAATCTTTGATGTGATGAGATCTCACAAGCATTGTTGCCTTTTAGAATCTCGACTTCCCAAGACAGGTAAATACATTGCTAATCTACATGTTATAGTTTCTTATACTTATATTTGTACTTTAATTATAAATTAAAACATTGACAATTAAAAAGAATACTTAATTTCTTCTATTTCATGTGACACTCTTTCCTTTTTAATTTATTATTAAAAAATAGTATTTTCTTAATTGAAACATGATGAACTTTTAACTTCATATCTTTTTAATCTTTAAAGACATGCTTACTTCAACTCAACATGAAACAAAAAAATCGAAAACTTGTGATCTTAAATACGTTGTAATATTTGTGTGACTATAGAACTTCTCACTAATAGTAAAATAATTTTTTTTATAGCTTTCTGATTTTCAAATATAAACATATGTCATATTTTTTTTTTAATAGATTGATAATAAAATGGTGTTACATAAAATCGGAAAGAAGGAAGTATATGACACGTTAAATACCAAAAGTCATTTTTTTTAATTTTTAAGCTCATTGTGAGGTCGGATTTACAATGTAAGGATCATAAAACATGGATTATATATTCTTTATTAGTGCTAATATATATATATATATATATATATATATATATATATATATATTAGAAAGATCTATATTATACTAAGCAAATTAAGCAACATATGGATTTACAGATTATTCAAAACAAGTTAGCACAAGACATTTTATCGAACTTGGAAATTGACAATTTCGGTAAAGTTCTCTTATTGATTTTCAACAACGTCATTGTTTATTACCCGTATGAAACTCTTCAAATTTCTATCGCGTTTGAACTCAGAGACATTATTGTGAGAGGAATGGGTAAAAAGCCCTAATTTTATCACAAAATTGTGTGGAGGATAGATGATGCAGACAATCCAATGTTGTCCAGACAAAAGTTTGAGAAAAAGGGCATATAATACACATAACAAAGATCAAGAAGGTGAGTCAGTGGTGACGAGGAGTACGAGAGTGAGAAATAAGGCTTGTAGATTCAACAATGACAGAATATTTTGGAAATAATGAGTGAAGCTTACTAGAAGGTGGTCAAATTTATAGATGATTTTTAGGTGTTTTCAATTTCTTTTGTTTTGTAATTTTGGTAAGATTTCATAATTTATTATCAATGTAGATGAGAGACTATAATTAATATGCTAACCCTTTTCATGTGCCTTTTTTATGTCAAGATTTTATATTTTGAACAAAAAAAAAGGTCACATAATTGAATTAACATAATTCAGTTGATGATGTGAACAATTGTTTTGTACATGATCTACATCATCAAACTTTTTTTTCCAGGAAAAACTAATATTCATAAAAATTTTAGAACATTTGAGCATTTTAATATTATTTATTATTCAATTGTCTCCTATCCTATCCTCCTATGTTGCCCACTCTTCCTAGGAAAGCGTTTGTAGAACGTTGGAAGTAATTGTGTTTTGTTTAGTGACTGAAGGTGGTCATTCATGGCCATAACTTCTCACTGAAACTTCATTATTTAACTCATGTTTTATCATTTTATGTTTTGTAATTTATGTAATATCAAGGCCATCTAATAATCTACCGAATTTACTGCCCCATAATTTTCCTGTTCATTATTGCAAGGAAGAATTTCTACCCTATAAATAGTAATGGTCTTACTTTGTTAGCAGAACATTGAGAATAATTGTCTTTTGTTTAGAAAATGAATGTTCTCCGCCATGACCATAATATTTTATTGAAACTTCACTATTTTATATTTTATGTTTTGTAATTCATGTAACCTTTAGGCCATTTATTATCTACCCAATTTATTACCCCGTATTCTTCCTGTTCATTTCGATGAAAAATTCCTTCCCTATAAATAGTGATCGTCTTACTTTGTTAGGAGAACGTTGGGATAATTGCCTTTTGTTTAGTGATTGAATGTGGTCAACCATATTAGTCATAACTTTCCATTAAAACTCTATTATTTCAATCATTATTCTATCTTTTTATGTCTTCAAACTCATTTAATTAACCTCTAGGACTTTTATTTATCAAATTTACTACCCCATAATCTTCTTATTTATTGCAAGAAAAATTTATCCCTTATATAGTGATGCTCTTACTTTGTTAGCACAAAGTTGGGAGTAATTGCCTTTTATTTAGTGATTGAATATTGACAGTCATATTGGCCATAATTTCTCATTTAAACTCTATTTTTTCACTCATTATTCTATCTTTTTATGCCTTGTAACTCATGTAACATCTACGTCATTTGTCTATCCAATTTACTTTCCCATAATCTTCCTATTCATTACCAGGAAGATTTTTTTCTCTACAAATAGTGATGATCTTACTTTTTATTTGGTGTATTAGAAAATATAGAGTGCATAAAATTGAGTAACAAAAGAAAGTTCTTATTAGTTTAAGGGAGATTTTCTTTTTATGGTGTTCTGGATTCAACTCTTGTCCAGTACTTATTCAGTTGTACTTTGAGATTCAAGTATGTTGTCTGGAGGGGACAAATTAAGAAGATTATTGCTAGACTTGTAAGAATATTTGTTGTCATGGGCTTAAATCTCCTTAAAGAGAGAAAAATATATATCCATGTCTCATCCTTAAGATAAAAAACTACTTGACTTTCCCATATAAATATACTAGATGGAGGATGCCCGTGCTTTGCACGGGCCCAACATGACTGTAATTAAAAAAATAGAAAAATTACGCGGCTAAGAAAACTTATACTATTTAATTACTCATCATAGCTATAGTTTGGTATAATTACCACTCACGACTAATATTATTTATTATTACGTGGGTTCACTTCGAGTTTGTATAATTAGTCACGTTTTTATATATATAATGCACCAAAATATGCAAATACATATGTGTAATATACAACTATTTAACCTATATACATATACAATTCACCTCTCTCCCACTCTCTGCCCTCTCTCGCTCGCCTTTGCCTCCCTCTCTTAATATCGCTCGCCTCTCTCCTCCCTCTCCCAATCTCGCTTGCCATATATATAAATGTATATGTATAATATACAATTATATACAATTATATATATATACAATTCACCTCTCTGCCCTCTCTCGCTTGCCTCTCTCCTCTCTCTCTCGATCTCGATCTCTCTCTCCTCTCCCTCCCTCTCCCAATCTCTATTGCCATATATACAAATATATATGTATAATATACAATTATCTAACAAATATACATATACAATTCACTTTTCTCCCACTCTTTCCCCCTCTCTCTCACCTCTCTCTCAGTTTCGCTCGCCTCTCTTCTTCATATAACATGTAGCTACGAATTATAATTATTAAACTATAGCTATGGATAGTAATTAAGCTATTTTTAAGTGGCTATATGTGAAAGTTTCTATATAAAATTTACTGTACAATATTGTGTAATATAATCATTATTTCTTTATATTATGAGTGAAATGTTCACCTCCAACAATCAATCCAAAGCTTCAACTTACTTCTTGTTTATATATATATATATATATGTCCCAACTATGTGGGAGATCAAGAGTTCAAGCAAGAAACTGCATTCTGGTGCTTAGAGAATAAAATAAATAATTAAGTTCTCTATTTATTGATTTTTGATGCCAATCTCTTGCCACCGATTCAAAACTCACAGATAAAAACATATGCATATATGTCCATTTTTATGTTAAATTTGTTTATACAGTTAAAAAATTAAAGATTACCAAAATATGATACTAATCTTATTACCCAAATCAAAATTATGGGTTAGATGAATTCCAGGGATTAGCTATTGTTCCACTGAGTAAGTGGACTAAAAATTCAACATGTAGCTCAAAGGATTCAACTATTATGAATACATAATCTATAAAATCGTACACTCTAATGCCAGTTTCCATCCATATTTAAGAAATTGATTAATAAATGAATAACTATACTATTAGACATAAATATATTTTCAATAGTACAATCACAAAAATTAAGTTTAGGTGATTAAATTCATGTGCACTTTCATGGTTGAGATATGTAGTTGATGTGATCTACCAAAAGATATAGTCCTTTCAGAATAGTTTTGCTTCTTTCCCTGTTGACTACATTCATTACACCACTGCACCAAAAGAAGAAAACTGCAAAGAGGTAAAATATTAAATAAAATGACGCATAGTACATATATCTTAATAAACACTCCATATGTAAGGGTTATAAGTACATATAACACAAAATATAAAATAAGAAAGCAAAAAGAGAAGTTAGAATGTTCACAAAAATGTAGAGATAATTAAAAGCTTAAAACTTAATTATTTATTTGCTTCTACATACCATGTAAATGATACATATAAACCCCATTAGAAAGTTAGTTACCTTAACGCTAGAATCTATTTTGCAGCAGAAAATTATTTCAAGATACAACATGTATATAATCTTCAGTATCGATGTGAAACCACAAAGTGAAAATATACTGGCCCAATAAAAAGAGAGGCTACAATTTTATTGAATTCACAAACACGCACCAGAAATAAGGATCAACACAAATTTTCTATTTGTATGAATGTCATCGAGATTGCTCCTAATAAAATGTCAAAAACCTAAGTCATTTTTTTTTTGTGTTCTGTTCACCCATTTTAGTACTTGCAAAGCTTGAAATTTGAAGTAGAAAAATTAAGAAGGATGAATTAACATTGGAATACAACATCTCAACTCACGAAGTGTAACCACCCCTTCTTCATATACTCTCGGTGCTATCATTAGAATTTCTTAAGATACTTGAAGAAGAGTATATTTGCTTCATAATAGTATTGAAAGGAGCAAAAAGTTTTGTACACCAAGGTGTTAGCCTTTGCTACTCCAAACACAACAACATACAAAATTTTTTATATACATGTGCAAGGACAAAAAGTCACTGCTTTTTTTTTCTTTAAGGATTTTATTTTCAGATGCCTGACAAGTTGGTTAATATAGTAGGAACGGAAAAGGACAAATCTATCTTTTAGTTTTGAGATTTAGACCTCATTATAAAAGCAAGGGATATATATACCATCGTCATCTAACAAATAAAAAATATTTACGCTTTCGTTAATAAATTCATATTTAGTGAAACCATATTAATCAAAGGGAAGCAAAAACTATAGGAATTTCTTCAGCAAATTGACTATGTTCAAGTAAATTAACAAAGCTAGTAGTATAAGAAAAATCATAATGGCTATAAGTAAAATTGAGAAAGAAAATTTGTGAGTACCAATCTTTTCAAAGGAGGAGGTGCAGGATGCTCCACCGACACAATTTCATCGTTATGTATCTCCTTCAGCATAGGATTGCCATCCTTAAAATTGACAAAAAGAACATTTCAACTTTTTTTTCCACCAAAATTTACAAAGAAATTAAATTCAACCAAAGTTTATGATGAGCATCTATATATCTAGTTGTAGTAAAGAGTTTACCTTGTTGCTTTGATTGTTTTGCCATGTTGCGAAAGAGATCGACCATGTGCGACGTAGCCAACTTTACCTGAAATGGGTTTTTATTACTTAATGAAGCCCAAGTTTAAGTAACATACCAGTCATAAACATGATTTAAATGTCAAAGTTACAATCTCTAATACAACAAAAGAAGAAATATATATAAGAAATCCAAGATTAAGCAAGTTAGCAGTCATAAACACAAATCACCATAGCAGTCATATATGTTGCAAAACACTTACTAAAAACAATATAACAAAAAATTATTCAGTTTGCTGAGCCAAATGAGCAAACACCTTGGATAAGTAATTTTGCACTTGTGAAATAACTTATGCAGAAATTAAATTAAATAAGAATAAATGTACATGCATATCGTTACTTGATTAGAGATCGTCTATTGAGCACATAAATTCACTCTCACATAGAGATTTGAATTTTCTACCTCAAAATTCATCTATTGAATTTTGATTTTGCAACAACAGATATATATAATCAATAAACTCTCTTTAGCGAGAAAATTACATTATGTTCTATTAATGTAAACATTCTATAGTGAGAAGTAAAAGTGAGAAGACTTTGAAGTAAAATTTATTTGTAGAAATTACTACCATTGAAATGGCAATGGAGAGAAGAAGAGTAAAGCGGAAGGTGAGAGAGTCTATATGAATTGTGATATTTCCTTTTCTTGGACATAAAACACGTGTACAGAAAGCAGTACACGTTACACACTTTAGAAAGAGTAGAAGTAGATGAAGTTACTATTTTAACCCTACTATTTGTAGTACAAGTTATCTTGCCTTTTGTACAACATTTGATGTATGTTCGTCCTCCCAACTGTCATTATTAATAAGGGTAGTAGATATCACCCTACAAGTTTTTATTTTATTTTTTGACAGAAACTACACTATCTAATAACTTGAGAATATCTCATATGTAAACCTAAATTTGTTTTCTCTATTGTTATTTTGTTGTCATATTCTTCCTTACAAACATGTTCCAGGCTTTTACTTTTGAATCGTGGGTCTATTAGAAACAATAATATTCTTACAAAAAGATAAAAATAAAATATGTGTACATCGTAGTTCTTACCCTCCTGAAACTCACTTGTGAGATTATACTAATTGTTCACTACTAGAGAAATCGACTTCTAAGAGGACTGAATAAACCCATCTTGAATTGTGGATCTGTTAGAAAAAAAAAACTCTTTATCCTGCAAAGGTAGAGGTAAGATTTGTGTACATCCTACCTCCTAGACTCAACTGTACATTATTATATTTCTTACTACTGAAATTTGATATTGGGCAAGACTTCATTAGCATCAAGTGACAGTGATGTTTAAAAAATTGATCATAAATCTGACAAATTGACTTACAAGAATTTATGGTGATGTCGTCAAATTTTGCCAACAACATGGATGTATCGCCATAATATTTCAGCATTAACGACAATATCATAGATTGATTTATCTCGTCATATATTTGGCATAGTGAAGAAAGTTTAATTGACACACTCCCTGCTAGTATTGTTGAGATCGTCCATTTATACTTTGTAATTTTAGAAAATCAAATCATTTTCTTGCTATTAAACTAAAATTATGTTCTTAACAACTCAATGATATATTAATGTGTGTATAGAACTTTTCCAGCCCATTTCAATCAATTTTTTTTATTTACTAATCATAAATAACTTGGTCTACGGTTGAAATCCCTCTTTCGAAAGGGTTTAACAAGTTAAGGTTTGGCATTTTAGCTAAGCAACCTTGTGATGAATTACCAATATGGGATAGTGAGTGATGAACTTGTAGAAATGGTAGCTATGGAAAAGAATGTCGTGAAGGACGCTAAGATAGTAATTTTGAATGCTGGTTTATCCATTAATATTTTCTTAAATTTATTTTTAAGATTAGTCAACATTTCTCTTTCTTGACTTTTTAGTAAGATTATAAGTTAAAAAGAACTCTTAACTACATTCCAATATTCCATTGTGCTAATCTAGCATTCTTCCTTTATGCTCCTATTCTTTGTCCCCAATGGAAAGTTTTTATTTCTCGAGTTATCCCAATATGTTGTTCGTATATTTATGAGGAAGCATCTGACCTAATTTCTATGCAATTTCAATATTTATTGTTAAAACGATATTGTGAAATCACTTTGACCATACAAAATAGTAAATTCTTTGAAATTTACTTCATCTCAATTAAATCACTCCTCTTCACTTGCAATACAATTTTCTACTTAAAAGTCTTGTGATATAAGCCAAGATGAAAGCAAACGTCACTAATTAAATGAAGTGCAAGAATCTTACACACCGCATTAACCAATAGCTAAGCCCATATGGAGTGGAAAAATCTCCAAATATAATACTTTTCTTCTTCTTACAAAATCTTCGTAGATACATTATTTATGCTAAACATAAAGATACCTCCTAAAATAAAATAGTTAGTGTTGTAGATAACTGCCTAATAATTGTTGTAGATAACTGCTGCCTATAACTATTATCAATAACTTATATATTTTTATCATTAAAAGAAACTAAGATAAACGAGAAGCGTATCAGTGCATCCCCTCTAAAAATCCGCCTTGACCTCAAGGAGAAAATAAGGAACTTAATCTACAATGGATCATAGTTCTCCCAACTAGCCTCTTCAACGGAACGGTCAACCCATTGAACGAGAAAATCTCACCCTTGCAGGTTATAAGGTTCTCTTTCAATTGACAATTATGAACATATCCTTACAATTTTCTTGAATAGTATTAGAGAGAATTACCAGTTGATAAAAAAAAACAAATCAGCCCCTCCAAGTGAAAAGGATATAATCCTGAGTGAATGTAAAACTAGGTAATTAAATTTGAAGATTCGATAAATTTTACTGCAGCGAATGATTTCCCATTCCTTTTTGCACACCAAATATTTGAACTATCTTCAATGGGAGATTATGCTTCTCTACAATGGATTAAACCACAAAATTATGTGTGAAACCACTATCCACAAGTATTAAAACCTTTCTATTGTTTATTTCACCTTGAAGCTTCACTGTAGAAACAACTTACTGTTCCAAAATGGTATGAAACGAAATTTCAGCAATGTCAGTTTATTGAGAGTCGCCAACAGTTGTTGCATTAACCCAATCCACATCTTCCAATTAATCTCCGCCGTAAGCTCCATGAGAGAAAATTTCACAAATTTGCATTTATGACTGGGTGCAATTTATCATGACAATGATAACAAAGTCCTTGTGTCATTAGATTTCTTCTCTCAATTTCCCATGTTTGCATTTGAAGAGGTAGGAACTGATGAATTGGGGAAGCATTGTTGCGTAGATTTTGAAGTGAAGAGTTAATATTGTTCTAGGTGTTTATAGAAGAGTGCATGAGTTTTGTGTAGTGGATCTGCTGGTTGGGTCCAATTAGACTCTACATTGCTGCGAATTGGGCCTAATTTATTTTCAAATTTGAGTTCACATTTGATGGCAATGTAAACTATTTCGGGCTTGTGAATCCTCACATCATATTTAATTTCCTCTTTTATCCTATTCAAGAACACCCCAAAAAGACAATGATCTGGCCAGTTTTTATCCTAAACAAAATTTTTGTAATTCTTGACGATACTCTTGTATAGAACCTTTTTGTTGAATGCTACAAAGATGCTCCTCAGGATTTTGAAACTCTGAAGGACCATATTTCCTGCAATACTTTAACAAGCTATTCCAATAAAGTAAAGTCCGCTGACGATTTATCCAAGATAACATATAAAGAGCATCACTTTCCAAGTAACATCGCTGCGATTCCAACTTTATGTTCTTATGGAGTTTGATAGTAGCAGAAAATTTTCTGTCTTCAAAATTCATCCCCTGGGATCATCTCCTTCAAATCTAGAAATTCCATCTTTATGTAAGTCCTCCCGAAAGATTTTTTTGCCAAATTGGGCTATTAATGTCTTATTCCTTTCTCACCAAACAGATTTTTCCTCCATTACGGGTTTGTGACTGGTTTCCTTCTTTGATGCAACCATTCTGGGCTTTCATTGTAGCCACTTCTGCTGCAACGAAACAATAGTATTTATTTTGATGCTATGACATAATTGTAATGCAAAACATTCAATGTTGGAGTGTTTTCTTTAGAAGTAGAAGATTGGTATTGATCATATTAGATCACACCTGGCTCTGATATCAAACTGATAGAAACCAAGAAGAAAATAAAACATTAATGATTATATAAATTGACAAGAATCATAAAACTGCATTAATCAATAGCTAAGTCCGTTGAAGTGGAAAATCTAAAATATAAAGACAAATATATACTTTTCTTCTTCTTACATAATTTCTGCTAGATACATATATTAATACTAAACATAACGATAACTCCTAACAAAGAAATAATTATTGTTGTAGATAATTGCCTGATAAGTGCTATAGATCACTGCCTAATAACGATTTCCAATAACTATTATAGATAACTAGTGCTTATATATTTTATTCTTATTAAAAAGAAACTAATATAAACGAGTAGTCAGTATCATCTACATATAGAAAGTAAGATACGTCAATATTGAAGATGGAAGTTTAGTAAGGTAAGAATTCTATATATTCCCTTTAGCTAATGATGAAAGAGAATGTGGACCATTTTTCTCGAAATGATAATATGTGCCCTCCTAATTTGATACACGTAATTTATTTTCGTAGCTACAAAAAATCGAAGTATAATCGATAAGTAAGAGACGTGACATCGATCTATATTCCTCATATACTATTACTTGTTTGCGCATTCTTCATGCAAGGCGATTCAAACCAAAGGGAGGATTTCTTTAAGTCTGTGACATAAGTTGTTGAACATGAGATGGGTTCAATGTTTACCAAACTCCTCTACAGCGTAAGTAATACTTGGTCATTGTGCATGAGTTCATTGAGAGAATCAACAAATTTGATTCATAATTTCTCAAATTTTTGGAGGAGCTAGAAAAAATCTTCGGTTACTTCATCTTTTGTGATCAATACATCTTTCATACTATCACTATCTACAATAGATTAAATTTGATTGATTATATTCCCACACAATCCGAATGTAAGTGTTGTGGAAGGGGATGAAGTTATTTAGGATATGGGAACTCACAAAAATCTTGAAAATTACATATTTTAATTGTTTTGAAAATATTACATAATTGACATTTCTTTACCATATTCAGATACTTGCTACATTACCCCGAAAAACCTTTTTTTTAATAATACTATACTTTGGTCATATAGGCCATTTTATTAATTAACCAAAAATGAAAACAAATTTTTTCTCCAAGCCCCCAAAAATATCTATTTCGAATATGATGAGGGTAACCCACTTTTATTAACCCTACCTATAAATGCTAACTTCAGCTTCCTCTTGAGCTTCATTTTCTTTTCTTCTCACTCTGGTTCCTCCATGTTCACAGCTGAATGTTACTCTACTCCTTCCTGTTTTGTTGGGTTGTACCAGCTCTCTAATCAAATGTTATCATCTCTCTTTCTTCTCACAAAAGATGTGTCACTCAACCAAGGTAATATAACTCCTATTTTTTCCCTTCTCTTTTCAATCACCGTTCTAACTCTTGTTGTTTGTTCGGGTGAAAGACTTTTTCTTGGAAAAACTTATCTAGAATTTTTAAATTTTCTTTCGAGTTTTAAAAATCTGGCTATAAGAGAATCAAATGGAACTCTTCAATTTTACTAAAAGATGTTAATTACTCTTCTCCAAATAAACGTCTTAACAGACGTCCATGAAATATTTGGCTATTTCGTTTTGGGAATTCTGGATAACCAAAAATTCATTCACTATAGCACATGAAAATCGATAAAATATGCGTTTACCAGTTTGGAGCTTGTTTGAACTTGAAAATGCACCTGATTCCCGCGGGAAGAACTGGGTACATGCTAACGTCTTAACGGACGTCCATGAAAATGTTTGGTCATTTCATTTTGTCATGACCCGAGTCTACGCCTGGACGTGGCGGCACTCAAGAACAATTGTGGTCCCCAATCAAACCCTCATCCTGGATGACTACAAGCGGAAGACTAACTTAAGCATGCAAAAGCTTAAAACAAAATAAAATTCATGACATTGAAATACAAAACTTTAACTCAAAAGAAAACTCTGAATAATATAATATATTCAATTCGTCATAAAATAGGCAACTAAGTGTTGAAAACATTTAATAAAATTATGATTAATAACAGGACTCTTCAACTATACTGACCATCTAAGAAGACTCTAACTGATAATGATGGAAGTCAAGACAAGACCCACGACTTCCTGTCTAAACTAAAAAGTAAAAGAAATCCTCCGGAAGCAAGGAGTCTCACCATAGCTAACTCGAACTCTCGGATGTATCAACGAAGCCTGTGATGATCCTGAATACAGTGGACTGCATCATGAGAAGATGCATGCCAAATGGCTTAGTACGTGGAATATACGAGCATGTCAGGGATATTCTAAAGCATAACATAAGCTTGATATTTGATAAAAATGGAAACATACTTACCACTTCTCAAACTTGAAACTCATGGAATACTCAAGAATACTCAAAACTACTCAACTCAAAATACTCAAGGATAAGATACTCAAGTTAGAGATACATGCTCAACTCAAAGTACTCGACTCGACTCTGGATACTCAACTTTGGATACTTAACTCCATATAAAACAACAATACACATGCAATAAAAAAAAGAAGTATAAAACAGTAAAAGCAACTTAGTTCGTTAAAGAAAATGTATAACAAACTCAACTTTTCTTATATAACAAAGTAATATAATTTTGTGAGAGATTCTCTAACCGACAACCACTACTATGAGCCTAAGTGGTGATAAAATATCTTGCCCACGCTTCCAGAACTGTTCATATACTTTGCCTTCTCATAGAATTACTTAACTTAGTGGATCCACTAGCTTAACACACTTGATCATCTAAAAAGTATGACCGTTAATACCCATGATGGCTACATGGTTTTCATGGAGACTTGAGTTAATATGAACTTTTATCCCACATAGGTGCTCAATACTACTCCCTAAACAAATTTTAGCACATGCTTTTAAAAACAACTTCCTTCTTTGGGTTGAGATAATTTCTTAACACTAGCTTTAGAAAGATCTCTTGGCAATCAATTGTTCCCTTTTCTTGTCAAAACTCTTTTGGAAATCTTAGTTTCCGCTTAAATTAATTGTGAAAACATTTATAGACTCTTAAAGAATACTTAGTTTCCTTATAATTTTTATAAATGAACTCATTTCTTTACTCTTTGCTTAGATTGAAACTTGAGGCTTAAATCAATTTTAGGGAATACCTAGTTCCCTTATATTTCTTTGAAGGAAGAACTTCAACTCTTTACTCTTTACTTAACTTGATATTGATGTCTTAAAACAAAGTTAATACATTTATTAAGGACTCCTGAAAACATTAAGAACTTACTTTAACTTGTTCTCTTAACTTCTAGACTTAACTCTTAACTCCTTTGGCTTTATCTAACTATTCATGAATTGAATTATGGATTCAAGGTTCATGATATCATATTTATGGCTGACTTCATCATGTTAAACTTGGAGGGCTCCATGCGGAATATGGGCATGCACTACTCATTTCATGAATTTAATGGTAACATGTAATAGTCCCATCATTAGGAATAATATCTCAAAAGGAATAAGGAACTCAATACTCAAGACTATAGACTTGGAGATACTACTCCTCTCAATGATACTCAATTTATGGAATTCACGCGAAAGTTATGGGCATGAACAACTCGACTCGAAGGTCTAAGTAACTAGATGGAACTCATGTATAAAAATCTTCTCATTCTCTTACTTACTTCCTCCAAACTTAGTTCAAATCAATAGTTTACCTCAAAGGATTCACAATTGAACTCAAAAGGCTTTCTTGAACTCTTCTCTCAACTTTGGCTTGAATGTAAATTATAATTCAAGATTTTGGTTCCCGACATGGAAAATATCATGATAATAAATGTAGACTCATGAAATAAATTCTCTACATTCTCGTACTCACTTGCTTGAGTCTTGAAACAAGTTTCTAGAAGTTGTAGAAGACTCCACAAAAGGACGCAAAGGAGCTTTCTTAGAATGTTGAAAGAATTATCAAAACCGTCAACTTTACCTTTAATTTGAGTTATGAATTCCAGGTTATGATCATGTTAGGAATGCTTTTAGGTGTTTAGAAGTAGCTTCGAGTAGTTAGAATTGAAAAGGAGTGAATGTTTCACTTTAAACGAACTCAAAAGGAGCAATCGAAGTCAAACTTAATGGGGCAGGTGACTCTGGCACTACGAGTGGAGCAGGTCTCCATTCCCCTGAAGTACAGAGGAGGGTTTGGGGTGCTCTGGAAGGCGCATCATGCCACGCCAAACCACAAAATCTTCCAAACTTCTTGCTCGTTTTCCCACACTAACCGCCTAAAATCGAATGGTTTCTTTCCCAATCACTTGGATTCAATTACTTACTTAATTAAACTCTAATATACTGAAAAAAACACTCAAATTACTCAATTTCATCTCAAGAAATCATCAAACCCCAACATACAAGATTTAGAATGAACTTCAAGAACACCTATCAAGAACTCAAATTTTTCAACTTCAAGAATTAAATTTCACTGAAAATAACATGATTGGCGTGTGGGTGAACTAACCCAAAACTATTGAATTACATACCTCTTAGGGATCAAACCATGGCGAAAATCCAAGACATCATGCAAGAAATCTCGACGAACGCTTCACCCCCCCCCCCCACTTTTTTTTTTCCTCCTTTTTTCTCTTCTTTTCTTTTCTTGAACTGTTAACTAAAACCTAAGGCATATATTAGGATTATAAAACTGAACCTAATAGGATATGTCATGCCCCGAGCTTACACCCTAGGTGAGACTAGTTGTAGTCCATTTCTGACTTCCAAGCGAACCTTGGCCGGACTACTTAACTCAGCGGAAGACTAAACAACTTACTCAAGAAATAAAGCATGCTAAAAACAAACACTTCATATAATACTGGCCAAAATGGCACTCCAGCTTCAACAAGTAAAATAAACTCCAAACTGACGTACTAGTTGTCTATAAAGCCTCTAACTGACTGAAGAGGGATGTCGGGACAGACCCCACAACATCCAAAACTAAACTACTAAAACAAAAAGAAATGATGTCCTCTGGAATGCAAGGACGCTCACCACTGACTCTGAAGCTCAATCAAGATCAAAGAACGCGCGTGCTGATCCTGGTTACATGTGTCTGCATCATAAAATGATGCAGGTCAACTGGCATCAGTACATTGAATGTACCAGATAGCGAGTTGGAAATCTAACAAACTAGCTTGAAAGGGAGTAAGATTGAATACTTACCTAGGCTCTCCTCAACTCATGATCTATTAAATCTTATTCAATATATGCCGTTAAAGTAATTGCAATATAAAGAAATTCTAACTGAAAACATGCTGAAAACTCTGAATATATGCAAATATACGATAATATCTGAGATGTATATAAAATACAATATTGATGTGTATGAGAATACAATATTGCTTCGTATTAAAATAAAATGACTGATGTATATGAAAATACATTACTCTGTGGGAGATTCTCTAATCGACAACCATGAGTTAAGATCTATAGTGATGATACAGCGTTACTCGGCCCACGCTACCAGGCCATCCTAACCTTGCCAGAGTATAGGACCTGAACTGCTTAATAGATCCACTAGTAAACTATGAAGAGGGTTCATCTAAAAAGTATGACCCTTTTCTACCCATGATGGATACATGGTTTACGTGGAGACTTGAGTATTCTAAACTCACATCCCCACATCGGTGCTCAATACTACTCCCAAATATATATATATACTGGCTCTCATTTTTTTAAAACATACTGATTCTGTGATTTGAAATTAGTGCTCAAAACTTAGCTTTTAAAAAGCTCTCTTGGAAATCATTGTTTCCTCTTTTGCTTACTAAAACTAGCCATAGGCTCTGTGGAAGTTTAGCTTCCTTTCTTTCTTAAAGTTTGAAAACATATTGTTATAAACTCTTAGGGACTACTTAGTTCCCTTATAGCTCTTGAGAACTGAACTCAACTTGATACTCTTTGCTTACTTGAAAACTTAACTCTTAGGGAATACTTAGGTCCCCTATAGGTTTTGAGAAATGAACTCAACTCTTTACTCTTGCTTGACTTGAACTTTAAGTCTTTTAAAACGAAGTGAAAATGTTTGTGAAAGACTCTAGAAAACTATATAACTTTACTTTGACTTCCTTCTTAACTTCTAGACTTGGCCCTTAATTAGCTTCCTTGAGTTTGATCTTAACTTTCCTTGAATTCAAGTAGGGATTCAAGGATAATGATCTCATTTCTATGGATTATTTCATGATGTCTAGATGTACTCGAGAGTGTAGGAATCAACTAGGAATGAAGGGTACATCACTTAAGAACTAGTACGGAAAGATAGGGAAAGAATGAGGTCTCAAGGGGTCGGGGCGCTCTGAGAGGCGCAGAGCGCCATAGCCTGACGGACAGAGGCTGTCCTCAGGTGCTCTGAGAGGCGCGGCACTCCAGATCCTGACAGACAGACTCTGTCCTGAGGCGCTTTGGAGGCGCGGCGTCCGAATATCTATCCGACGAGTTTTTCGACTTTCTTCTTCGTTTTTCATCTATAAACCTTCCCAAACTCCCATGGATCCCACCTCAAACACTTAGTATCCCTAAATAACTCATTAACCAATAGGTTATAACCGAAAATAGTCCAGAAACATGGATTAAAACTAATAGAGATTAACAACAATTCAACCAACAAGAACTTCAAACCTTTCATCAAGAACTTCAAGATTTTCTTTCAATTAACTCTAAATTGCTGTAATGAATCAAGTTGGAGAGTGGGTGAAAGAACCCAACATCGAATGATATCACACACCTGCTAGGGATCACCCCCGACGAAATCCACGCAATGAAATCTTGGCGTTCTTGAGTCTTCTTCTCCCTTCTCCTATTTTCTCCTTCCTTTCAAAGCCCTAGATTTTTTTCTAAGTGTGTAAAATGAATGGGATCAGTTTAGACCCCAACATATTACCCCAAAAAAGAATTTAATAATTGACTTTGGAAAATACCAAAACACCCTTAACAAATCCGGATTTGAAAGTTTTCCTGCTCAACAGCCCAACATCCGAAAGTCATATCTCCCTCATACGACCTCGGAAATTCGCAAACTTTGCATTGTTAGAAAGATCTTCTGACGAGGTTTCCATTAATATAAAGAACTCACCCAAAATTCTCCTGAGCTGGAACTTATGGCCGTTTTAAAATGACCAAAACTCACTTTTGAAATCTGGAAATTTTCCAGATTTCCTTACTTATTTCTATATTTGTTTTTTCTTGTTTTTCTTAGCTTAACCTTAATTTATCTGGAATACGAGATCTTACAATATCCCCCCTTTTGGAACATTCATCCTCGAATGAGAATTCTTTCTCTAAGGTAAGGATAGTAATATCATTTCAGCACTCAACAACAAAAGCAAGTAATAACATGCTTATACATAATCTTATAAAGTTCTAAGAAGAGAATTTAGTACCTTGACTTGCATTCTCTCCGAAATCAAAGAGATTTGTATATATCTTCTTCTTATCCTCCTCTGCTTCCCAAGTCTCTCCTTCAACATATTGGTTCCTCCAAATGACCTTGAATGAAGCAACCTTCTTTGTCCTCAACTTGCGAACTTGCCGATCCAAAATCTGAACCAGAACTTTTTCATAGGATAGGGTAGCCTTAATACAAAATTCTCCGTTGGAATATAAATGAAGGATCACCCAAGCACTTCTTCAACATAGAAATATGGAATACCGGATGAACCGTTGCTAACTCTTGGGGTAGCTCCAACTCATAAGCCACATTTTCCACTCTTTTGGAGATCCTATAAGGTCCAATATATAGGGGACTAAGTTCCCCTTTTTACCAAACCTCATCACTCCCTTCATAGGTGAAAACTTAAGATACACCCAATCATCTACCTTAAACTCTAATGGACTTCTTCTAACGTCTGTGTTGAACTTTTGGTGACTCTGCACTGTCTTCAACCTTTCTTGAATTACTTTCACCTTCTCCATAGCTTGGTGAACTAAATCTGGTCCTATCAACCCTGCTTCGCCAACTTCGAACCACCCAATAGGAGATGTGCACCTTCTACAATAAAGAGCTTCATATGGAGCCATTTGGATGCTCGAATAATAGATATTGTTGTACGCGAATGAGAGGTAGGTGATAATCCCAATTTCCCTTGAATTCGATCACACAAGCTCTCAATATATCTTCTAAGTTCTGGATAGTACGCTCTGTTTGTCCATCTGTCTGAGAATGAAATGCCGTACTCAAATTTACCTTAGAACCCAAACCTTTCTGGAAAAATTTTCAGAATTGTGCATTAAATTGTGCACCTCTATCTGAAATAATGGAGACCGGTACTCCATGAAGTCTTACCTCTTCTTGAAGGTACAACTTAGCATAATCCTCGGCCGAATAGGTAGCTTTACTGGCAAGAAATGGGCTGACTTTGTCATTCTGTCGACAAGCACCCAAATACAATCATGTTGTCTTTGCGATCTTCGCAAGCTGTGATGAAGTCCATATTAATCATCTCACACTTCCATTCCGGAAGTTCTATATTCTGACCTAAACCTCAAGGCCTTTGGTGTTCCACTTTCACTTGCTGGCAATTCGAACACTTGTCAACGAACTCATCAATATCTCTCTTCATGCCTTTCCACCAATATACCTCTCTCAAATCACGATACATTTTAGTGGAACCCGGATGAATGGAATATCTAGAGCTATTAGCCTCCTCCAAGATCCTATCTTGGAGTCCATCCACCTTAGGTACACATAATCTACCTTGATACTTCAATACACCATCTCCCCCTTGTTCAAAGGCCAATACTCTTTGGTTATGGACACTTGCCTTTAAATCAAGAAAAATAGGGTCTTGGTCTTGCTTCTCCTTCACCTCTGACACTAATGATGATTCAACCCCATTTGTCACCAATATGCCTCCTTCTGTGGAATCCATAAACATGACTTCCAAATGTGCAAGTCTGTGCACATCTTTTGCTAACTCCCTCTTTTCTTCTTCGACATGGGAATTACTTCCCATGGATAAACTGATTAAGGCATCAGCAACCACATTAGCCTTACTTAGATGGTAAAGAATACACATGTCATAATCCTTGAGTAATTCCAACCACCTTCTTTGTATGAGGTTGAGCTCTTTTTGAGTGAACACATATTGGAGGCTCTTGTGATTAGTGAATGTATCCACATGAACTCCATAAAAATAGTGACGCTATATCTTCAACGCAAACACTAATGCAGCCAATTCTAAGTCATGAGTTGGATAATTCTTCTCATGAACCTTCAACTGTCTAGAGGCATAATCTATAACCTTGCCATTCTACATTAACACACAGCCCAAGCCAACTCTTGATGCGTCACAATACACCATGAAACCTTGAGTACCCTCTGGTAAGGTTAAAACCGGAGCAGTAGTCAATCTCTTTTTCAACTTCTGAAAGCTTTTCTCACAAGCTTCAGACTATTAAAACTTGACTGTTTTCTGAGTTTAATTGGTCAAAGTAGAGGAGATTGATGAGAATCCTTCAAAAAATCTCATATAATAGCCAGCCAAACCCAAGAAACTCCTTAAATCTGTTGGAGATGTGGGTCTAGGCCAACTCTGAACTGCCTCAATCTTCTGAGTGTCAACTCTAATACCTTCACCATAAACAATCTGGCCTAAGAATTCCACAAACTTAAGCCAAAACTCACACTTAGAGAACTTGGCATACAATTCTTTGTCTCTAAATGTTTGAAGAACAATCTTAGGTGACTAGCATGATCTTCTTCATTACTTGAATAAATAAGTATGTCATCAATGAAGACGATGACAAACAAATCTAAATAATGTTTGAAGACTCTATTCATAAGATCCATGAACGTTGCAGGTGCATTTGCCAAACCAAGGACATAGCTAAAAATTCATAATGCCCATACCTTGTTCTAAAAGTTGTCGTGGGAATATCACATTCCCTTACTTTCAACTGATGATAGCCTGATCTGAGGTCAATATTGGAAAAACAAGAAGCACCCTGAAGTTGATCGAAAAGATCATCTATCCCTGGAAGAGGATATTTATTCTTGATGGTCACCTTATTTAACTAACGGTAGTCTATACACATCCTGAGGGACCAATCCTTCTTCCTAACAAACAAGACCGGAGCGCCCCAAGGTGAGACGCTTGGTCGGATGAAGCCTTTATTTCAACTTCTCTTTTAGCTCTTTTAAGTCTGCTGGTGCCATTATGTATGGAGGAATAGAGATAGGACGAGTATCTGGGATGACATCTATGTTGAATTCTATCTCTCTTTCGGGAGGGACTCCAGGTAGATCATCAGGAAAGACTTCAGGAAACTCATTGACTATAGGAACTGGCTGAAGGGAAGTTACCTCAACATTTGAGTCATTAACTCAGACTAAATGATAGATACATCCCTTAGAAACTAACTCTCTCGCCTTCAGGTACAAAATGAATCAACCCTTAGGCACTTCTAAACTACTAGGACACGCTATAACAAGCTCATTAGGAATCTGAAACTTGACAAGTCGAGTTCTGCAATCTATTGATGCATAACAGACGTGAAGCCAGTCCATACCTAGAATGACATCAAAATCTACCATGTCTAACTCTATTATATCAGCCATGGTACTCTTATGACTGACGAAAACAGGACAATCACGATAGACTCTTTCTGCTAGAATGGATTCACCAACATGTGTAGAAACACAGAAGGGTTCATAAAGCTTTTCAGGGATAATTTCAAACTGATTTGAAACATAAGGAGTTACAAAGTATAAACTTGTTCCTAGGTCTAATAAAGCATAAACATCAAAATAAAGACTTTGATCATATCCATGACAACATCTGGAGAGTTCTCTTGCTATTGGCGGCTAGTGATTGCATAGAGACAATTTTCCCCTCCGCCAGTACCAGGAGTGGATCCTCTAGGTGCCGCCCTGCTTGGTGGAGCAACTGATGAAGATGGGGCTCTATTGCCTGGATTTCCACCACCTTGCTTGTCATAGGGCACTCTTTCATGAAGTGACCCTCTTGACCACATTTGAATCAACCTGTCTGACCATCACGACATCTGCTAGGGTGGGTTCTACCATATTTACCACACGCATAAATCCCACTACTTCTTTGTGCCACACTACCTTGAGATTGAGTCGGTATAGCCTTGAAGTTCTGCGAGTTATGGCCACTATACTCACCTCTATTTTTGGGTTCAAGTGCACTAGCAGATGATGGTGCATACCCCTTTGATGTATGGAATTATGGTCGACTTGAAATACCTTTATGTTGGCCAAACTCATTCCCAGTCTTTGCCGTCTTGTTTCGGTACCCTTCTCAATCCTTCACCTTCTCTTTTCAACTTGTTGAACATATACCGTCAACCTTGATATGTCCATGTCACCTATCAACATGGCAACCCTACCTTCCTTACTTGAAGCACGACCCAACCCTGCAACAAATAGACTCATTCTCCTCCTTATGTCTTTCATCATCTCTGGAGCATTGAGAGATAGCTGGGTGAACTTCATCCCATACTCATGTACACTCATGGAGTCCTATCTCAGAGTAAGGAACTCCCTCACCTTGGTTTCCTTCAGTTCGCGAAGAAAAAACCTCCCCAAGAAGCCTTTTTCGAAGCAAGCCCAACTTAGATGTGGTGCATCCTCACTCTACCATCTTTCCATTGATCAAACTAAGTTCTACTCACACCCTTCAGTTGATATGCATCCAATTAAACCCTCTCCATATCAACCACACACATCACTTCAAATACCTTCTTCAACTGTTCCACAAAGTTTTTCGGATCTTCAGTAGTGCTTGATCCGGTTAAAGTAGGATGATTCATCCTACGAAACTCACGAACTCTTGGAAGTATCAGCCCAATCATGTCGAGCTCCTCTCTGTTGTCTGACTTGATTAGTAACAACTTGACTCAACATCCGAATAGCTTCTCCGAATTCAGCATTGGTATCCTCTCCTTTGGGTTGCATCTTTGGTGCATTAGGGACCTCTTGTTCCTTAACATTTCTTCTCGGACGACCTCTGATTGCTCTTCTTGGAGGAATGATGATCTGAAAATATGTGTAAGCACGACTTAGAGAGAGAGACCTTTAGAGATAAACTCTTCACACAAAATAAAAATGAAAGAAGTGAAACATTCCTAAATGTCATAGCCTCCTAATCATAGATGTGTCACACTTCACTCCGATGATTAAGACTTTACAGACACGACTTCATAGACTCCCTAGGACTCTTGAACTCTATGCTCTGATACCAAGTTTATCATGCCCCAAGCCTACACCCTTGGTGGTACTGGCATTCGGAAACTATTTCTGGATTCCAAGCAAAACCTTGGCCTGACTTACTTAACTCAGCGGAAGACGAAACTCAATTTACTCAAGAAATAAAGCATGCTCAAAACAAACACTTCATATAATATCTGGACTAAATGGCACTCGAGTCTCAACAAGTAAAATAAACTTGAAAATGACGTACTAGTTGTCTATAAAGCCTCTAACTGACTGAAGAGGGATGTTGGGACAGACCCCACAACATACTAAAACTAAAATACTAAAACCAAAAGAAATGGATGTCCTCCGCAATGCAAGGAGGCTCACCACTTACTCTGACACTCAATCTGGATCAACGAAACTCCGTGTGCTGATCCTGGTTACCTGCGTCTACATCATAAAGTGATGCAGTCCAACTGACATCAGTACATTGAATGTACGAGTATGCGAGTTGGAAAGCTAAACAAAACATAAGCTTGAAAGGGAGTAAGAATAATTACTTACCTTGGCTCTTCTCAACTCATGATAATATTCAATATATGTAGTTAAAATAATTGCAATATAAAGAAATTCTAACTCAAAACATGCTGAAAACGCTTAATATATGCAAATATACTAAATGTCTGAGATGTATATAAAATACAATATTGATGTGTATGAGAATACAATATTGATGTGTATAAAAATACAATGACTAATGTATATGAAAATACATTACTCTGTGATAGATTCTCTAACCGACAACCATCACTTAAGAGCTACAATAATGATACATCATTACTCGGCCAACGCTGCCCGACCACCCTAACCTTTCCAGAGTATAGGACCTGAACTGCCTAATGGATCCACTAGTAAACTATGAAGAAGGTTTATCTAAAAAGTATGACCCTTTTCCACCCATGATGGATACATGGTTTACATGGAGACTTGTGTTATCTGAACTCGCATCCCCACATCAGTGCTCAATACTAATCCCAAAGATATATATATACAGGCTCTTATGTTTTTTAAAACATATTGATTTTGTGATATGAGATTAGTGCTCAAAACTTAGCTTTTAAAAAGCTCTCTTGGAAATCATAGTTCCTCTTTTCTTTATTAAAACTAGCCATAGTTTCTATGGAAGTCTAGCTTCCTTTCTTTCTCAAAAGTTTGAAAACATCTTGTTATAAACTCTTAAGGACTACGTAGTTCCCTTATAGCTCTTGTGAACTTAACTCAACTTGATACTCTTTGCTTACTTAAAAACTTAACTCGTAGGTAATACTTAGTTCCCCTATAGCTTTTGAGAAATGAAATCAACTTTTTACTCTTGCTTGACTTGAACTTTAGGTCTTTTAAAACAAAGTGAAAACGTTTGTGAAAGACTCTAGAAAACTTTATAATTTTACTTTGACTTGCTTATTAACTTCTAGACTTGTCTTTTATCTTCCTTGACTTTGATCTTAACTTTCCTTGAATTGAAGTATGGATTCAAGGATAATGATCTCATGTTTATGGATGATTTCATGATGTTTAGATGTACTCTAGAGTGTTGGAATCAACTAGGAATGAAGGGTACATAACTTAGGAACTAGTACGAAAAGATAGGGAAAGAATGGGATCTCCAGGGAGTCGGGGCGCTCAGAGAGGCGCGGAGCGCAGTAGCCTGACGGACGGAGGCTGTCCTCAGGCGCTCTGAGAGGCGGGGTGCGCCAAAGCCTGACGGAAAGAATCATTATTGAGGCGCTTTGGAGGCGCAGTGCCCCAGCATCTATCCGATGGGTTTTCCGACTTTTTCTTCGTTTTTTATCTCTAAACCTTCCCAAACTCCCATTGATCCCACCCCAAACACTTAGGATTTCTAAATAACTCATTACCCAATAGTTTAGACCAAAAAATAGTACGGAAACATGGATTAAAACTAACAGAGATCAACAACAATTCAACCAATAAGAACTTCAAACTTTTCATCAAGAACTTCAAGAGTTTCTTTCAATTAACTCTAAATTGATGTAATGAATCAAGTTGGAGGGTGGGTGAAAGAACCCAATACGATTAATATCACATACCTGTTAGGGATCACCCTCGACGAAATCCACACAATGAAATCTTGGCGTTCTTGCGTTTTCTTCTCCCTTCTCCTCTTATCTCCTTCCTTTCAAAGCCCTCGCTTATTTTCTAAGTTTTAAGATGAATGGGATCAGTTTATACCCCAACATATTAGCCCAAAAACGAATTTAATAATTGACTTAGGAAAAGATCAAAACACCCTTAACAAATCCGGATTTGGAACTTTCCCTGCTCAACAATCCAACTTCCAAAAGTTATAAGTCCCTCATACAAGCTTGGAACTTTTCAAACTTGGCGTCGTTGGATAGATATTCCGACGAGCTTTATATCCATATAAAGAACTCACAAAAACTTCTCCTGAGCTGGAAATTATGGCCGTTTGAAAATGACCAAAACTCACTTTTGAAATCTTGAAATTTTCCAGATTTCCTTACTTATTTCCAAATTTGATTCTTCTTGTTTTCCTTAGCTTAACCTTAGTTTATCGAGAATACGAGATGTTACAGGATATACCCCTAAAATATTACTAAAAATGAATTAAATATTATTGGGTAAGAAAAAGACCAAAATACCTCTCACTATTTTCGGCTAACCTTTCCTTAACTGGACAACCTAACTTTAAAGGGTCATATTTCACTCAGCCAAACTCGAAACTTAGCAAACTTGGTGGTGTTGGAAAAATAATTGAAGGATCTTTGCTAAGGTATTCTGTAGAACACGTAACTCATCCTATGCTAGGAGTTATGATAGTTTGAAGTTGACCCAAAACTCATACTTAACTTAACTCACCAAATTTCAGATTTTTGTTATTTCCAGTTTAGTTTTTTTAGAACTGAAGGTGCTACATCTAGTGACCTTAACACTTCAGGAATTTTAAGTCTTTGTTATAATCTCACTCACTATGAAGAATGTTTCAAGTCTTAGCTAAAAAAGAATTCCGGGGTGTTACATTATCTCGCCCTTGTGATCATCGTCCTCGAATGACAACTGAACTAGATATGGAATGGGGTTACTTTTACCAAGATGTGATTCTAATAGTAGACTTTCAATATATTCATGCTTAACCCAAATCCTAAGGTTCGGGTTCTATACCTCTCTATTGGAACCTCATCCCATATTGTTACTCTTTACCACCACATTGATTATCTCAAGAATCCACCTAATGTTTAGCAACACCACATTCAAGCTTAACAACAACATGTACTCCTACTAACCAGCTCCTTAAGAAATGATCAACACTTGACTTGATTTCTCATCTTATCATCTCCCCCTTAAGTCTAATGCTAACAGTTGAAAGTTATGGACCTATTCTTCATCTCTAAACTGGTCTACATCCTCTTTTACGCTAACACCTGGGAGAAGTTTATCTCATGGCTACCAGACTCTCTATAATCAGGTACTAAAATGTCTTTCTAAGGGGTTTCTCTTAAACTCTTCTAATTACATACCCTCTTGGTACACTTGTTTATGCTCTTGCTATGCTTGTGACTTAGCCATACTTCGCTGCCTTTATCTAAAGGTTAGGGTCTCTCAATTGCATCACCCATATATATATTGCAACTAATCACCTCAATTTATCACCTACTCTATGACAAATCTACTAGATCAAATATCAAGACTAACATCATCACCCTCATGTTACCATTATTTGAATCATAACACTCATCACAAATTCAAGCTTAATGTTCATAACTAAACCTGAATATCAATATGATTGTTCGACTAATATACAAACTCAGAAACACTCATCCACTAGGACCTTATGACAATTAGTCAATCGTCACCTCTTAGTATTCATACTTACAATTTTCTATCACATCTCCACTTCACAACTTAAGTACTACTTACTCACTTACTGCACTCTCAAATAACTCTACCATCCTCTGAATACCATGAAGTTCTCCTTTATACATTCATAAGCCTAGATTAATCATTCACATTATGAATACTCTTGCTCTTCTATATATATTCACCACTTACACTTGGTCATTACTAACACAATGACACATAAACATAACCTCTTTCTAATTAAGGTATACTCTCAACTCATATTGACTTGCAACACTTACTCTCCTTCTTTCTTGAACTCTTTACAACTCTTCACTTCTTAGTCTAGCACAAGGGAAACTCTTCATTAATAACTTATTAGCATGTACAAGTGGTATTCAACCCATTATATAGATTGGATTTAGATTTACCCATATGTCTTCTCTTAAGAGACAATAGGTTATTAAATCTTGATGAATCTTTATTAGCAATAGTACAAAGTAACCTTGCCAATGGGGGGAATACTTTAACTGTTATCCTAATTATTTGATAAATATTATTGATCAAAACATAATTGATACATTACCATTAAATAAAATATAAATAGTAAGGAGACTACAAGGAAAATAATAATAATATATAAAACATATTATAAATTATTGAAAACTAACTTAGCCCCTAAGGATAAAACGGTAAGTAATAAAGGAGTTACCATACTCATGGAAGCATATTATAATATCACCTTTGTCTGAAGGATAATAAATTGGGATAATGTATTAATAAAAGATGGTTGGCATTTTGACTCCATAATAGAGCCCGAAATTGAAAAGGAAATTCAAATTTTGACCAAGTAATTCAACCTCAAGATAGAGAAATAAATAAAAAAATTAATAGGGGTAGATTTCTTAGAAAATATTCCCAATAGAGAACATAGGAATTCTAAACCCATAAAATCCACAAGTCCCATTACTAGAAAAATTCAAGAAATAAAAGATTCTTTATGCATGATTAGATGAGATGAAACTTTTGAACCATATATTATCATACCGAGAGTTTTGACGTTGTCCGCCCAAGGACATCTTAGGGACTTAGCTGCTCCTACTCATACCCTTCTCGGACAACTTGGCTCTGATATCAATGGAGAGGACAGACTGAGTTCCGGGACGGAATCCTAAGATAAATTAGACAGAGTAATGAAAGGGAGCAATTAAAAGAAAAACACTTCAGAAAATAATAGTAAAAACTTTAAACTTTAAAACATGAAAATAAAAAATCAAAATAGCAGTGAGAATATGTACTTACAAAACTTTTTATTGATGTAGGGAAAGAGAGACATAGATGGGAAAATGGAAATGGAAAGATGGGAAAATGGAAAAGTATAGGGACAAAGTAGAGAGGTTTCAAAGTCGTATGATTTTCAATGCCCCCTACTGATACAAGTTGAAAGCCTTAAATAGGCTTCAAAAGTGCTGACTAATCTAACTTATTACGCTATCTATTTTACACGTGCACATATACTAAAACACTTTATTATTTTTACACGTATCTATAAAATATTATGCATATCCGATAATATTCTTTCCGTGGCAGGGAATATATGCCACGTAGTTGTATACGTGGGTTTGCTGCATGCATATCTTCTTTGTGTTGATTGCATAAAATTATGTATCAAGTCTTTCTGTCACTTTGTGGCTTAGACTATTGTTCTTGTGGGTCCATGTGTTTGTAGAATTTTTGACATAGTAAATATTTATCTATTTATCATCAATATCTATGGATGTGGGGTCCACTCTTTGATATTTTATTTCTTAATATTTCTCTTGTTTATCATCAAAGTGTTTGCACTAACTTTTAACTAAGAAGGCCTGCTTGTGGCATTTGTTGTAGATCTAACATATATCCGCTTCTAAGCTTTTCATTTGAGCAACAATATCTAATAACTCAAATTTTGATTCCGTATCAGTGTTGAGGTTTAATAAGGCTTCCTTCATCCTTCTTTTTAATCTTTCTTTGGAGTTGTCATAATCCCTTTTTGATGATGAACTTGAATTTAACTTATCATTGCGGAAAAATGGCGTCCGTCCTTTATTTCGAATGATCTTTCTAAAAGATTTTATCCTCACAAATTCATGAATGTCGAAGGACCAACTAATTATATAAGAGATCATTTTTTCAATAAAGAACTTGCATAATTTAATATTTTCTTATAAGGTAGATATATTCCTTTCTATATGAAGTTTCTCAGATTGTATTTGATGTTAAGATGATAATACATGTTTATTTCCTCCGAACTGACTCCACCATTCGTAAAACCATTGGGGAATTATCGCGTTATTCATTTCTTCTGAATATTTGATAAACCTAGTGTAGGTATTTGTTCTAACAAAAATAAAGTTATACCAAGCCGCTTTATAATCATACCAAATATATGTTTGGTTTGATGAGCTTTTGATAAGTGAATAGGAGTATGTGGATGACCTAAAAAAAAATTCAAATGGACTCAATATTTTTTTTGATCATGACTTTGAGTTCTGTATACTATCTGAATTACTTACTTCAAATATATGCTCAATTTCTATCGAATCGGTGTCTGTAAAAGAAAATTCATAATACCTCCGGGTCTTGAAGGGATCTTCCGTCTCCACATAATTTTGGTTGGTGTAGCAGGGCTTTAGTAAGTTCGGATTTCATAATTCCCACATTTTTTTTATCAAGTGCAGTAATTGGTTGTACATGTAACACTATTAACTCAAATTGTTTTTATTTGGAGTAACCTTATCCTTTTCCTTTTGGGAAGTGGCCGCGAAATTCGTTAGTTGGTATACCTGTGCGTTTTTCATCTTATAAATATCCTTTGTTTGAATTGAAATATTTTTATTGATTGAGGAGGATGAATTTTCCCAAAAACTGATTGAAGTGGTTGTAGCTTGGCTGAGCTAGTTATAGGTTATTCTAATGGTGAGGAGATAGTATATTTTTGTAGGAGGGATACGTGTATATATCTTTTGATTTTATTTGATCTTCTTCATAAAATGGTCTTTTCATTTTTTTCTTCGGATTTGAACATCGGGAAAGGTCTTATTTCTAGCCTCATTATTTTCCTGAAAAATTCTTTCATTAAAAGTTTTGGGAGATTTCTGAAAAGAAAAGTTGAATAATAACACTTTCCATCTAGAAAATGTATAATATTTATGAAAAATATATTGAGTTGTGTTACAGTCATTATTCAAATGATTTTGAAATTAAGTAACTCCTAGTGCTATAAAGAAAGCTAAGAAAAACCTATGAGGAGGAGAAGGTTTAATAATTCTTATTGTATAATTTTCTTGGTGTGAAAATAGATTTATTTTAAGAGTATTTTTCTCTTTTAGGAAATTACTCTTACCTTTTGACATATAGTTTAAGTAGGGAAATATAAGAATTTTACCTAGCACCCTGGTATGGATGCCTTGCGTTCTGATCACCGTAATGGTATTAATTCTTAATGTTGATAGCGATTCTGCGAGAAACTCTACTTATTTTTATTTCTTCAGATTCAGATTTATAATTCTTTGGTTCCTGATTAGGTGGTGATTTACTAGTAATTGTGTCAACTTTTAGGGTGTTGAGTTTCTGCTTAATTTTATTTATTTTGTCTTTTATTTGTAGGAATTCTACGTGAATACTTTGTAAGGTTATTTTAGATTTAATTGGTTGTTTGAATCTACATGTCATGTCAAAGGGTTTAATAGTTCTATTATCATATTTTTTATCAAGGACTAAATTTCTTAAGGCAATCAAGTATGTTTTCCCAAAACCAGGGTTTTTAATATGATAAATCATATTAAAGAATGTTTCTTTATTGCTACTAGTGATGACATTTATGGAATGATTTCGCAGGTATAAATTGTACTACCACATTTACAAGCGTCTGATGACGACGTACTATCTTCAGAACTATAGGCTATATTAGCTGATCGCCGTCGCTAAGATTTTTATAGGAGGAAGAGATGTTTTCATTTTCTTCTATAATGGAATATAATTTATTTTTAACTTCTTCTTCAAAAATTAACATATTAATTTGTGTCTTTCTTTTTATTAGTGGCTGGACAATCTTTGGCCTGATGTCCTATTTTTCCACAGCCCCAACACCTTTCAGTGTTGTTTGGTTTAGATCTATTTTTACTAGGGTCATGGTTAGATTTTTTGAACCTCCTTTTGTGATGACGGGGTTCTATTTTATGTTTATTCTTATTGTTGCCTTTTTTAGAAGCCTCTTTTGATGGGGCGGATATTTTAATATAACAAAATCTTGACTAAAGTTTCCTATCTCATTTTGTGATATTCTACTATTCCTTTTTAGTTGATTCTTAAGTTTCATATATATACATAATTCTTATCCTGTAATATTTATAAAACTTATGAGGTCACCATAGGTTAATTAATTGTAAGGAATTTTTCCTTCAAACCGATCATTTAATTTTATTCTTACCTTTTCAGCAATAGCTTTGGTAGACCACTAATAAATTTTTCTTTCCAATAATCGTGATTACAGTCTTTTCTAATCATAACTTTGTTGAGGAAAATATAGTTATACAATCTAAAATCTTCCAACTTTGGACAGGATAGATTAGATAATATCTCTCGACTTCTATCTAGGAAAGGTTAAGGTTCTCCAATAAAATGTTTAGCTATGTTATGAATTAAGGTGGTAGTGACATCTTCTAGGACTTGATTCTCTATGGTTAAGCCTGAAGATTCATCCTTATTAATTGGGTTAATCATTGTAGCATTTAATATACTTTGTCTATTATCTTTTGTGAGATAATTATCCGACCAATGTTTTAATGTGCCGATAAATTCAGCTCTAATTAAAGTGGCGGATTGTTTATCTGATAATTTTTCATTTTATATGCCGTAATGGTCATTCCTATTTCATGTAATTAATCATAAACTTGATGTTCCGCTAGTCCATCAACATTCCACTCACCTATTTCTCTTTCCGAATGCGAAGTATGAGATAAAAACTCATTCTCTTCGTATTGAACATTCGGAAGAGAGGGTTCCTTATAATAATAATTTTTAGAATAATGAGAACTTAATTTATTAATATCTTTATCATGATTTTCGTACAAGGTATTAATATTTGTGGATTTTAATTTTTGAGTAATTGTTTTAATAAGATCATCTGTGATTTAAAATTTTTCTTGAAACCTCGGAAATTTCTCATTAGAAAATTCTGGTAGTTTAAATATTGGATGATTTTCTAGTTTTTTATTTTTATCACTATAGGAAGGACTTGATTTATCCTAAAAAACTTATTAGTATATGCTTCAAGAATTTTGTTAGAGACTACGTAAAGTAATTGATTTGTATAATTATTTTGTTGCAAAATTCTATTTATATCTTTATTTTGGGATCTCCTTTAGTATCGACTATATCTATACTAAAAGGTGAGGTAGTAGTAATTCTACGTCTACTGGTAGACTAATTTCTTCTAAAGGAGTAATTTTAGATTCAACTACCTTGTTATTAGTAGTATAACATTTATTAACCAGCATATTTAACGACTTCTTTTGGTCAATTAATTTTCCTATGTATTCAAACCACTTAAAAAACTCTATGTTACATTTTAATCTTTTTATATCACTAGACAATTTATTTCTAAAGGATACTCTTTCTGATCAAGAATATCTTTGTATATACAATTGTTTTTAATAGAATTCTCTGGAGTAGTCAAAAGTTTATTTAGCTATTTAATATCAGGTTCAAAAGATTCATCTAATCTAATCATGCATAAAGAATCGTTTATTTCTTGAATTTTCCAGTAATGGGACTTGTGGATTTTATGGGTTTAGAATTCCTATGCTCTATTTGGGAATAGTTTCTAAGAAATCTACCTCTTTTAATTTTTTTATTTATTTCTCTATCTTGAGGTTGAAATACTTGGTCAAATTTTGAAATTTACGTTTCAATTTCTGGCTCTATTACGTAGTCAAAATGTCAATAATCTTTTATTAATACGTTATCCTAATTTATTATCCTTGAGACAAAGGTATTATTATAATATGCTTTCATGAGTATGGTAAATTCTTTTATTACTTTCCATTTTATCCTTAGGGGATAAGGTAGTTTTCATTAATTTATAATATATTCTATATATTATGCCTATTTACCAATAGTATCCTTACTATTCATATTTTTAGTTTTAACATTTAATGTTAACGTATCAATTATATTTTGATCATTTGTATTATCGAATAATTAAGATAACAGTTAACTTATATCGGGCCATTGGCAAGGTTACATTGTACTATTGCTATTAAAGAATCATCAAAATTTAATAACCTCTTGTCTCTTAAGAGAAGACGTATGGGTATATCTAAATTCAATCTATATAATGAGTTGACTACCATTTGGACAAGTCCTATATGAAGAAATTTATATTTTTGCTTATAACTATTATATCTTTAGCTGCTAGCAGTTTAATAGTCTCAATATTTTTATTAATTGCAATAGTAGACTCATAGGTTTTAATATCATAATTTTTAATAAAATCGTGGTGTCTAGTTAGGGGTCTCATTTGGAGAATCTAGCGAGGAGAAGAACACTATCTTTGGGCTTAAATGTACACTTTAAAGATTACTATCGGAATAATAAATTCTTTGTATAGTAATTATTGTTACCTTTTTGACTAATCTTCTTTGATCTTATTCGTCTAGGCTTGGCGACGCGGACATCCTCCGGATCCAGCTCTACGACACACATTATGAGCTAATCCAACGGAAAAGTACGGTCTTGCCAACATCCAAACCGTAAATTATCCGGTTACCCCACTTTATGAACTAAAACTAATAACAAAAGTGGAAGAAGAAAAATAATTACCAAACTCCGAACTTATCATACGGATTACAACCTAAGTTTCGATGATGTCCGCCCAAGGACAACGTAGGGAATTAGACGCATCTACTCATACCCTTCCCGGCCAACTCTGCTCTGATACCAATGGAGGGGACGGAGCAAATTTCAGGACGTAATTCTAAGGAAAATTCGGCAGAGTAACGGAAGGGAACAAGAACAAGAAAAACACTTTAAGAAAACTTAAAGGATAGAGTAAAACAAGAAAACAATAGTAAAAACTTTAATGTTTAAAACATGAAAAATAAATAATCTAAATATCAAAGAGCATATGTACTTAGAAACCTTTTTATTGATTTATGGAAAGAGAGAACATAGGTGGGAAAATGCACAAGGAAAGATGGGGAAATGGGAGAAAGTAGAGAGGTTTCAAAGTCGTATGATTTTGAAATCCCTCTACTGATACAAGTTGAAAGTCTTATATAGGCATCAAAAATGCTGACTAATCTAACTATTATGCTATCTAATTTACATGTGTGCATACACTAATACACTCTATTATTTTTACACGTATCTAATAACTATTACACATATCTGATAATATTTTTTCCGGGCAACAAATATATGCCATATAGTTGTTCACGTTGCTTTGTTGCATGTATCTTCTAGTGTTGATTTCTGAAAAATATATACCTTGATCAAGTCCTTTGTCACTTTGTGGCTTGAACTTTTGTTCCCGCGTGGTCCACGTATTTGTGGAATTGTTAACATAGTAAATGTTAACATGTGCTTGCATTGTCCTATGCTGAATTTTATCATCATGGTCATGACAACTTGTTATTTCTTCACTATTAATTTGTATGACATATCCTTGAATGTAGGGTCCAATCCTTGATATTTCCTTTCTTGATATTTCTTTTGCTTATCATCAAAATGTAGTGACACTTTCTTTTAATTAAGGAGATATGCTTGTGTTATTCCTTGTAGATCTAACATATCTCTGTTGCGAAGCTAGTCATGTGAGGCAAAAATATTTAATTGTTCAAATTTTTATTTAGTATCAGTGTTGAGGTTTAATAAGGCTTCTTTGAGCCTTCTTTTTAATCTTTCTTTGGAGTTGGAGCAGCCATAATCCCTTCGGGGTGATGAACTTGAAATTAACTTGTCATTGCAGAGATGGTGTTCGAATTTTAACTGTCTTGATTAAATATTTGATCCTCTCAAATTCAATAATCTCGAAGTACCAACTAACAATATACGTTTTGTTATTGGCAATAAGGAATTTTAATATCTTCTGATAAGGTAGATTTATTCCTTTCCACCTGAAATTTTAAAAAGTGTCTTTGATGTTGAGTTGATAATAGTTGTTGATTTTCTCTAATATATGCTCAATTTTTACCGAATGGACAGAATCCTAATGAAAATTGGGCAGAGTAATGGAATGGAGTAACAGAAGGAAGCAAGAACAAGCAAATCCTTAAAAGAAAACTTAAAGAAAAGAGAAGAACAAAAAGCACTAAACAAACTTAACTTTTAAAATTAAAAGATAAACTTAAAAATTGAAATAAGTAGAGAAAGTACTTACAAAATACTTTTATTGATTAGGGAAAGTGAGAGATAACATGTATGGGAAAATGGAAATGGAAAAGATGGGGAAATGTAGGGAGAATGTAGAGAGGATTTTAAAGTCGGTAAGATTTTGAATGCCCTCTATTGATACAAGTTGAAAACCTTAAATAGGCCTTAAAAGTGGTGACTAATATAACTTATTATGCTATCTATTTTACATGTGTGCATACACGAATACAAATCATTTTTTTTACACGTAACTACTACCTATATAACTGATGACTATTTTACGTGGCTTGGAATAGATGCCACGTAGCTGGAACTACTTACACGTAGCCTTCACTGCATGTTTATCTTCTTTTGCTGAAAATTTGTCTTCAAAACATATATCTTGTTGTTTGGTCGTTTTGTCACTTTGTGGCTTTGGACTTTTGTTCATGCAGGGTCCACCTGTTTGCTTATTTGTTGACATAATAAATGTTAACATATGTTTGGCACATTCTTGTCTTTATTGAAGATGATACATATCCTCATTACTTTTTTCACTGGTATGTGAGATGCATTGTCTAATAATTCCATTATTTTTTCATGATTGATAGTTTTTCCGAGATTTAATAAGGAATCTTCGAGCCTTCTTTTGCAACGTCGGATTTCCGTCGTGATGAAGAGACGACAACTAACCTGTCATCATGATCTTTCGGAGTCGATCCTTTAATTCTTATAGTCTTGCTTAGATACTTCATTATTTAAATTTCATGAATATCGGAGGACCAACTAATAATATAAGATATCATTTTGGAAATAACGAACTCACACCATTTGATATTTTCTAGGAGTGTAGAGATATTTTTCTCTACCTGGAACTTTTCAAATTGTATTAAAAATTTTGGTGATAGTACCTGTTTATTTCCTCCAAAATGGCTCCACCATTCGTAAAACCAGACTCCACCATTCTAAAACCATTGATGGATCGTTGCGATTTTCATATCTTCTGAATATTTGACGAACCAAGTATGGGTATTTGGCCGGAGATACATAAAATTATACTAAGTCACCTTGTAATCATACCAATTATACGTCTGGGGACGATGAGATGTTTATATAGGAAATGGGGGGGTGTTGGTAATCTATAAACCACTCAGAAGGATTTAATATTCTTTTAATTGTAAATCTTGAAAATTTAATATTATCTGGATCCTTGTTATCTGCTAATTTATGCTCAATCTTCACTAAATCGCTATATGTTATAAACATATAATACCTTTTGGTTTTTAGTGGATCCTCGGTTTCCACATAATTCCGATTAGTGTAACACGGTTTCAGGAGATCGGGCACTCCAAAGCATTCATATTCTATGTAAAGCGCCATGGTAGGCAGTACTGGCAAAACTGCAATTGGAAAATCCTTTTTATCTGACCGAGTAACTTTTTCCTTAGTTTTTGTCGGGGTAGTTGGAGCCACTGCTTGTGAGTATGTTTGTGGTGGTTTCATTTCATAACTATATTTTGTTTAGACAAAATACTTGTTGATGAGGTTTATTTAATAATGAGTAGTTGCGTTTTGGCAGGTTTGGAAATTCCGCCAGGACTGAGTAGCGATTCTCCAATTTTTTATCGCCCTGATTTTTCATTTTATCTTCTAGTTTGAAAGGTTGTAGTCGGATCCTGGGGCCTTTTTCCCGGTACTCCTGGTCTCATTATTTCCTTTTAAAAATTCTCTTGTAAAAAAGTTGGGGAGAGAATTGTTTTCTGCTTTTATAAATACTATTTCAAAATCAAAGCTAGATAATAAAGTTTGTCATATCGCAAATATTTGTTTGGAAACCAGATTTTTAACAACCTTTTACAAAAAATCTTTAGCTGCTTTGTAGTCGACTCTTAATAAAAATTATTTATTTATTTATTAAATCATCTTGAAATTTGGTAATATATAGTACTATAGCCAAAATTTCTTTTTTAATAGTACTATAATTTTTTTGAGTATCACTCCAAATTCTTTAATTGAATCTCACTAATTGTTCAGTGGACCCTATGGAATTTTTTTAGTTAAGTATGTCTCCATACGCTATATTTGAGGCATCTGTTTCTACTATCATAAGAGACTCCGGGTTTGGTATACCTAGACATGAGAGTTTTTGAACTATTACTTTTATTTTTTGGACTGCACTAATGTGCTCTAATCCCCCTGGATATTTTTAAGGCACTGATAAAGAGGATTACAAATCCGTCTAATATTGTATATAAACTCAGCAACATAATTAAGACTCACTAAAAATGCTCAATTTTTATCGAATGGACAGAATCCTAAGGAAGTTTGGACAGAGTAACGGAAGGAAGAAAAACCACGAAAACACTTAAAACAAAACTTTAAAGAAGGATAAGAAAAAAAGTAGTAAGCAAACTAGCTACCTTAGAAACACATAATCGACCCTGATAGCAAACTACACTATTTCCCCCTTGGGAAAAAACCTCCACCCTCTGCTGGTGGATTGCACCTATTAGACCAAGCAATACCGAATCACTGTCTAGCTTTTCCTTAACTTCCACTACTAAAGAAGATTCTAACTCATTCTAAACTGTTACACCACTATCTGATATGCTCATAAGACGAAGTCCTAGTCGAGCAAGTTTGTGAGCATCTTTTGCTAGTTCCTTTCTTTCTTCATTAACATGTGCTACACTACCCATAGATAGTCTGTTACGAGCATCTACTACTACATTGGCCTTACGAGGATGGTAATGCACATTCATATCATAATCCTTGAGGAACTCTAGCCATCTTCCCTGGCAAAGATTCAATTCTTTCTGTGTGAACACAGGCTGAACACCTTATAAGTAATGTCTCCAGATCTTTAGTGCAAACACCACTACATCTATCTTGAGTTCATGAGTTAGATAGTTCTTCTCATGCATCTTAAGTTATCTAGAAGAATAATCTATAACCTTACCTCGCTTTTTTAACACACAACCTAGGCCGATTCTGGAAGCATCACAATATCTACATAACCATTTGATCCCTCTGGTAGAGTCAAAATAGGAGTTGTAGTCAACCTAGTTTTAAATTTTGCAAAGCTTTTCTCACAATCATATGACCACTAAAACTTGACTTTCTTCTGAGTCAACATAGTCAATAGAGAGACTATTGATGAGAATCCTTCCACGAACCTTCTGTAATAACCCACTAGACCTAAGAAAATTCTGATATCTATAGGAGAGGTAGGTTTGGGTAATTGTTTCACTGTTGTTATCTTCTAAGAATCTACTTGGATCCCTTTGCTAGACACAATGTGACTGCTGAAAGCAAAAGATTGCAATTAAAACTCACATTTGTTAAATTTAGCGAATAATTGGTGATCTTTAAGAGTTTAAAGAACAACCCTCAAATGACTCGCATGTTCTTCCTCATTCTTAAATGAGGATATCATCATTAAAGACGATAATGAACAAGTCCAAATACTACGTGACCACTTTGTTCATCAAATTCCTGAAAGTTGCAGGAGTATTGGTTAGTCCAAATGACACTACTACAAATTCATAATGACCATAATGAGTTCTGAAGGTTGTCTTTCGAATATCACTATCTCTAACTCTAAGCCGATGATAACCGGATCTAAGGTCTATCTTTTAGAAATGACTAGTACCCTGAAGTTGGTCAAACAAGTCATCAATCCTGTGGTGTGGGTACTTATCATTGTTGTGACCTTTTTCAAATGCCTACAATTGATGCACATCACAAGCGAACCATCTTCTTCTTAACGAACTACACTAGTGCCCCCCATGAGGAAATACTAGGTCTGATGAAGCCCTTATCTAGAATGTATTTCAACTTCTCTTTCAATTTCTTAAGCTTAGCTGGAGACATTCTGTAAGGAGGAATAGAGATAGGCTAGGTATCTGGAAGGATATCAATTTCAAAGTTGATTTCCCTTTCAGGAATAACTCCGCGAAGATCTTCTGGAAACTCTTTGACTACTGGAATTGACTCAAACGTTGTTGTGTAAGACCTTGAATCCTTAACCCGAACTAGAGGACAGAGATAACCCTTACTGATCATCTTTCTGGCCTTAAGGTAAGAAATGAATTGACCCATAGACGCTAACCTACTACCCTTCCATTCTAACCAATTCATGCCTAGAATGATATCAAAGTCTACCATTTCTAACTCTACAATATATGATTAGGTGACATTCCGGGAGACTTTAAGAAGGAAATTCTTCTATACCGATCTAGCTATAATTGGGTCACTGACTAGAGTAGCGACTGAGAAGGGTTCTGAGAGACTTTCTGGGATAATATTGAATTTGACTACTATATAAGGAATTACAAAAGACAAAGTAGCCCCTAGATCTAAAAATTCATAAACATCAAAATTGAAGACTCGTAACGTACGAGTGACTACATTAGGAGAATCTTCGTGATACTAGCGAACCTAAAAGTATACAACCTATTTTGACGTTGTCCCCAACATGTACTAAAAGAGTTACCCTGCTTAGTTGGTCGACTTGCTGGCGCTGATGAATTTGTAGGTGGGGCTCTATTACAATTTCCTCTTTGACTCTGGTTAGAAGGACAATCTCTCAAACTGTGACAAGATTTACCAAACCATAAACATCTTTCCTTTCCTCCAAGGCACTCGCTCACATGGTTCTTACCACAATTAGGACAAGTTGGGTAGGTTTTGGTACCTGAAACAGTTCCCTAAGACTTATAGTTTGGCCCCGTACCATTATGATCTTGCCTGAACTTGGAGGATGGAATACTAGCTGATGAAGGGGCTGGGGTTGAAGACTTCTGCTGATACTGCTGATACTTGGAGGATTGTAACATCATTTTTTGACCTGCATAGGTTTAATACAAATTGTGCTTTGGCTATTCCGTCATTTCTTTTCTCAAAAAGATATTTGGATTTTGAGGAAACTAACATATAAGCTCCATAGATAAAGGATTAGTAGTTTATATGAGAGAAAAGATTGATGCAGGCTTCATATAAGCTGCTAAAACTCTAATGTTAGGTCACTCTCTATGGAAATCAATCGGAAAGTAGCACTTTAAGAGGCAAACATCACTCATGCTTCATTTGTTTTCACTTAATGGAGGTATTCAGACAATTAAGTGCATTTGTTTGTAAGATCTGAATCTATCCAGATTCAACCCATTGAGTGCATTTGTTTTTGTTTGTTTAAAATTGCTTAATGGATCTTATTAATTAGGTAGGGATGAATCAGAGTCTTAATATTATTCAGAATCTTTTAAAATAATACCTTTTATTTCACAAAACCTTCCATGCCTCTTGAATCTCTTATCCGCCATATATTCACGCTTCTTCCCCTCCTTGGTCAAGAAGATACCAATCTTTTTATTGTTCAATTGGTAAGTTTTCATAATCTTTACCTATATTTTTTCTGGTATTTATGATATTCACAACATTTTTGGGTGTATTGATGTTTATCAAGAACTCTTATTACCACATATATTATTGTGTAGCGTTATCAACTGTGCATAGACTTAAATTCTCTTAATCTTTGTGGCATCGCCAACTTACATTTTTAAAAAATGTAATTTTTCAAAAATTAAAGGGAAACTACCGTGATGTATGCATGCTGCCAAAGGAAAGAAGTTGCAAAGGTAAAACCTGTGATGACCGAAAGTAAAATGACCAATGTTTCCATTCAGGCTCATTAGCGTGAATATTAAGACATGATTTTACCATAAAGGATGACCTTAAGTATGGAAAGGTTACAAGTCTCACTGCTTTGCAAGACACTAATAACGCCTCACCATTCATTGCCACAAGATTTTCTAGGAAGAAGAAGGAAGACATGTTTGGCATATCCTTAAGTTCAAGACCTAGACCGCAAAGGTTTTGGGGTCTAGTTCTGGCATTGGAAACTCCAACCAATTTCCACCTTAAACAATTACCCACAATATCCATAAGCTCAAATACCAATCTACTATGCACAACCAAACTCCTAGGAATCCCCACCTATCTACAAAGATCAACCACTAGCATATCAAAATACACTACCACATCGCCAACCAAATGCACAAGCCTACCAAAATCCTATACAGAACAACCCAAATGCCAAAAACCTACCCCACCATAACCTTGAAAGAAAGCCTCCCAAAGTGTTCATTTTTTTGGCAGAAACACTTACCCAACTCTTTAAGCGTCTAAGAGCGGCATGATTGATCCCACTATTAGAAGCAAAGACAATTCCACAACAAGGTTCTTTCGAGCAGATCAACAATGTGATTATATTTAGAGAGGGACCAAAACATGATAGAGAATAATTTATCAATCTGAAGCATAAGATTCAATACTTAATTGATCAAAGAATTATCACTCTGCAAGATCCTACCCCCAATGTTATCCATAACCCACTGCCTAATCATGAGGGAAGGGAAATGAATATATTGAATGAGATGAAGAATGTCTTCCTAATAGGAGTACCACTAAAGTAAATGTCAACTCACATATACCAATCTTTGCCTCATTCACCATAAAGGCGTGTCCAGATTTTGTGGTGATAACTACATTTTATCAGGCATTTGCTTTGGCAGAAGAAAGAAACCATGACCTGCCCAAAGAAAAATTTGTTGAGCAGACGGCTACAACATAAAGAATGACACGTACAGGAAGATGTTATATTCCAGAAGAGATGACTCAGGATACACAAAGAAAGGAGAACCATACAAGGACGACCACAGAAGGTGAGGCTGAAGAGATTTTGCGAAGAATGCAGTCTAAGGAAAATTCTGCCGTCAAGCATTTGGAAAAATCCTATCTCAAATTTCTATTTGGGCACTGTTAATGAATTTAGAGTACCATTAGCAAGCGTTGTTGTAGGTACTTGGTGAAGCATATATACCGATGGGAACAAGTGGTAAGAGTCTTGCCACTATAGCAAGTCTTGTCATTAGGAGTCACCAAATCTCTTTTTCGAGAAGAGGATTTTCCACTTGAATGACTAATGCACAACTAAGATTTTTATATAACAATCAAATTTAGAGGGCAAGTTTATGGCTTGAGTGTTAATAAATAATGGATCAAGATTCAATATTTTTCAATTATCAACCCTTAATCAGCTAAAATATGATGTAGGAAAAGTCCATGAATGTCACATGAACATAAAAATATTTGATGGCACGAAAAGAAAGACTATGGGGGAAGTAGACTTGTGCATCTAAATGGGGCATGCAGAATTTATGACTAAGTTCTAGGTGATGGGTATATCCACAAGCTATAAGTTTTTGCTAGGAAGAGCATGGATTAAATTGATCGAAGCAATTCCATCCACATTGCGTCAACATCAGAAATTCAGTTGACATGATCATGAAATTGTCATCCATGGTAAAGGGAGTGACCGTAGTTACACTGGTTTCTCCATTCCAATTTTTGAAGAGGCTTCTCAAGGTATTGACGTTCACATGGTGGGGATAATGAATGTTTCTTTTAATGATACAACATCGCAAGTACAAATGACACCAGAGTATAAAATACTTGTCATGACTATGTTAAGAAGAGGTTTTGAACTTGGCATGCGCTAGGTAAGAACTTTGATGAAATATTTGAATCTCTTCCTATTTCATTTGAAAATTTCTGCTCTGGCGTCAGTTATACCCAAACAGAGGAAGAATTGTTTGAGCAGATACAAGGAAGAAACATGATTGTGATATACCATAGCGTATTCCAGGATTGTACCAGTCATATTTTTCATAAGTTTTAGAGCTTGAGATTGATGGTCTAGTTGAAGGTATAAGAATATTGTGTTGTGATATCTGTGGATTTCTCCAAGACACCAACCATCCGAGATTCTAGACCTGAAGAGATTCTACAAAATTTGATGGCCACTCCACTTATGATCTATTGAATGACTTAGTAGACAAAGACAGGTTTGAAGTTTTTACTTTTAAATAATGATGTTGTCCGGACGAAGCCCTAAACCACCATTTATGCTACTTTACTTTCTACAATGATGTTTAAAAAGAAAATGAGTCGTGTTGACCTTAGTCATGACAAAAGTTTGTATGCGCTTTTAAAAAAGAAAGACTCACATATTTTAAATTTATTATCTTATATATATGAATTGCCCTCAAATATTTCATTCAAACTCTTACATTCTAACATTATTTATTTGTAGTTCTTTAAAGTAAAAATGAATATAAACCTTCCAATGTCATGACATTTCACGAACAAGGAAAACCAAGTTAGATCAACGAGGATGAATGTGACGAATGTTATGAGGAAATTATGATGCCTAAAAACCTCACTGGGGACTTGAGTGAACTTGAAGATGATAAAAGGCCCAACCTGGATGAGACAAAGATAATAAACTTGGGAGATGATAAATTGGTCGAAGAAACTTGATTCATTGTCCACTCAGAATAAACAGAAAAAGAAGAATTAGTCAAACTACTCAGACAATACATTGATGCATTTACAAGGCCTTATGATGATATGCTGGGGTTGAGCACGGATACTATTCCTTATAAGTTGTGTACCATCTAGAGTATTGCCCTATAAAGCAGAAAATCAGAAAGTTCAAGCCAGATGTAAATTTAAGGATATAAGAAGTGTCAGGAAAGAATACTGAATCAAAAGATATTGAAGTGACCAAGTATCCCACTAGGTTGGCTATTATTGTCTCGGTGGTGAAAATGATGTAAAGATCAGGATATACATAGATTATGGAGATATAAATAAAGAAAGTCCAAAAGATAATTTCCCCATGTAAAATATCAATATACTCATCTATTATTGTGCTAAGCATGAGTTCCAATATTTTGTGGATTATTTTGCGAGATACCACCATATTTTAATGGATGAAGAAGACCCAGAAAAAAGAATGTTCATCACATCTTCGGGAGTATAGAGTTATCGAGATATTTTGCTCGACCTCAAGAATGCTGATGTCACTTACATGAGAGTTATGACCATAATTTTCCATGATATGACCCACAAAGAAATTGAAGTGTATGTGGACAATGCCATCATAATGTCGCGCGAGAGTTCGGATCACCTGACACACTTGAATTTTTTTTGATAGGTCACAAAGGTATGATTTGAGGTTGAACCCAGCCAAATGTTCATTTGGATTACCTGTAGGGAAGTTACTATGATTTATAGTTAGCAGAAGAGGTATTGAGCTTGACTCTTCCTTGATAAAGTAAATTCAAGATTATCTCCTCCAAAGACTGAGAAGGAAGTAATGAGTTTCTCAGGGAGACTCAATTAGTTAGCTGAAGAGGTATTGAGCTTGACAGCTTCCAAGATCAAGACAATTCAAGACTTACCTCCTTCAAATACTAAGAAGGAAGTAATGAGTTTCTTGGGGAGACTTAATTATACAAGTCAATATATATCTCAATCAACGGTGATATGCGATCCCATATTCAAGTTATTATGAAAAAAAGCACCAACTGAATACAACAAAGAATGTTAGAGGGCTTTTGACACTATTAAAAGTCATCTTTTGAATCCATCAATGTTGGTGCCACCACGTGCATGTAGTCCTTTGTTTTTGTATTAATCCATCTCTTGAACTGCATACGGGTGTGTGTTAATGAAAATCCTCGACAACATTAATTTCACACTCATTCGTACCATCAACAACTCTATAGAAAATTTGTTCGTCGTATACTGAGATTCTTTTGGGTATGCTTATTATATTATTACTAGTATTAAGTCAGAAAAATAAATAACATAAATCTAAATTATACCAAGAAAAAATAACAATATATATATATACAGATAACTCACTGCAAGGTATTGCTCTCAGATATCATCTTCAACATCAACTTTTTGAGTTTCTTCATTCCACCCAGACCCTTAATGAATTTGTTGAATGAACTATGAAGATTTGAAAAAAATGAACTTAATGAGTAATATCACATGTACAAACAAAGATACATATAAAACATATTCACATAACCAAATAGCGAAAGATATGTAAGTTTTTATTCTATATGGTGATACAGTATTACAAAGATTCATATTCATAGAAGTGTAAAAAAATTCCATCTTTTGATTGTAACTATAATCTATCTTTTTCATATTTGTAGAGAAGGGTTGAGATGGAACAAGCACGATTGAAGTGATTTTTATCTCTTATTCTACTTAATAATTATAGATATTATGGCTTGTAATTAGCGAAATAATGTTTTCTGCTATTAAGACTTGAACTTATTTGTAGTTAATTGCCAGTGTTTCCAATAACAAAAATATTCCTGTCTTAAACATGACAACCTAATGTGTTCTTTAGAACTAGGGAAGAAAATTGTTCTTGTATTTTATAACATGGATGAACTAAGCATTAAAGAGAATATTGGGAGCTATTAAATTATAGGATACCAAAGATTTTGATCTTCACTTTAAAATAGGAAGCAACATAACTTTGTGAACCTGAAATAGAGAGAGTTAATGTTGCCTCTTATTTAAATAATAATGAAAATCAAAATTCTTGGAAGTCATAGTTCAATAATACTTAGGCAACTTAGCCTTCTTTTCAACACTTGAACCAATTAATTGTAAGTTCATTCATGTTATAATAAAGTATAAGCACTATTATGTTCTCTAAATCATAGGGACACATAAACTTTGCATGCTTAAAGCATGAAAATAATATTATTGAAAACACTTGCAATCAATTGCAGAAAAGTTTAAGTAGCAGAAAAGCATTCTTACTAATTTTTAAGCCAATATCTCTATTCATATTTTGAAGTTGTACAAAACATAAAAGTCGCTCGAATCAGTCCTCCTCCATCTCAATTCTTAATATCAAGTAGAAAAAAAAGATTATAGTACTAAAAACAAAATTCTTACAATTCTATGTATATTTTAGTCTTTATTATCTTGCATCTGCATAATTTATTAAGAATATTAATCTATGATTAAAAAGTATATGTTAAGAGGCACCTTGATCACTAGTCACTTCTTATTTCTTGATGATGATACTCTTATAAAGTTATGGATACTTCAGTCATACCCTAACATGTATTATTATTTCTAGGTCCTTAGCAACTAAAATAAAGTAAAGTACCTCAATAAAGAATACTGAGAAATTTTCCTTAAAACACCACTATGCAAAAATTAATGAGAAACAGCTCATTGATTTTCTTTCAAATATAATGATTCAAAGAGAATTAAATAATAGTATTCCTTAGCTTTTAGAAGAAAAAAAATTGATAGTTTGTTAGAAAAATTATGACTAAAATTTAATTTCTTAAAGAAGTTCAAGGAGCCATCCACCAAAAATCTCACATACATAGCTTCTAGTTACCATGATATTTAGATCATATCAAACAACTTACATTTGCTTTTAAATTCTATTGAAGAGAAGCATCATTGAAATAAACAATGAGGACATCAAAATTAGAAAAAAATTACACCAGATGCAAATTTATTCTTTGTAAGGAAGTTATATTTATTATATTTATCAATCATTTATCATATACAATTTATGCCTTTTTTCATTTCAATAAATATGAGTACTATTTAGTAAGTTGGTGGATAATAAATGAAACAGTTAAAGAAATTAGGTTACATACTGCTTGGCAAACATAACTATAAAAAAAGGAAATTGCATATTTACGGATTTCCAAAGCATGGATGCAAAAAGAAGAAAAATTATAAACATGGGCAGAGCTACACACATTCAAGGATTATCAGATGAACACCCTTCGATGAATTTTTTATGAATATACAAGTTAAATATCGATATTATAGAGTATATAGTATGTTGAATTCCCTTGACACAAAAGAGAGATATAGCTCAGTGGCTAAAGCGATGCTAAGTTTCCTCAGGCCTAGCTATGACCCTAGGCTCCTACAACTACAATTAGTTGTTTTCACTTTAACAAAGGTCCTCTTTTGTTGTTGCAAAAAAAAGAAAGCTCTCTTTTATTGTTAAAATAAAAAACAAAAAGTTCCTTTTTTATTAATCAAAATAATTCAAGGACATCATTTAGTGTTTGACTTTTTCCTTTTAAACCACAGAGTTCCGCTGTTGTCTTTTCGAAGTGCACCATAAAATTGTGAAGAGTTCTAGATGTGATAAGTGCTTCCTTACGCGTAATTGGTTCCAAGATATAGTGACATCTTCAACTTTATCATCAGCATTGCTTTTATCGATGGTATCTACAATTTCTTCTAAACTCTAGACCTCTAAATATATATCACTTTCACTCGGATAATCCAACATGTTATTCACATCCATTTTATTGTGGTAACCGAGATCATTAATCATGACCTCAAGTTCATCAATGACGTTTTTACAAGTGGGTTAAATCAAATTCTCTGAGATATCATCTCCGAAACGAATTTCACACTGTCGAAAATAATTTTCTATTGTCTATTGTTGAACATTTGTTGTCCAAGCAAGGATTGCAAAATTGATAACATTCAAAACATTAATCTTTGTTGGATCAGTTTATCCCACTTCATAGCCTTCTAATATCATATGATAAAATTTGTTACAATAATACTCTTGAAAGCTCTTATTATCCAACATCACTAGGTTGAAATTAGTAAGATATGATTTTGATATATTCATTGTACTTTATGCATAATATTATTTTTATTTGAAATCAATAAATATGATACATGAATTAGAAAGAAACAATGATTTTGATATAATCACATTAACCTTCATTAAATCTCAAACCAACAATGATTTTGATATAATCACATCAAACTTCATTAGATCTCATACCATTCTTTAAATAAATAGTAATTTATCGATTGAATATTCCATAAAATAATAATTTCATGGTCCCACCTATATTAATTTATAGATGTTTTACTATATAATGAAATGATTAGTCAAATTTGAATTGAGGTATAACAATTCTCTTTTTTATATTGAAAAATTAATACATCTACCGTGTATTTACTATGAATCACTAATTGGTCATAGTTTCAAAAATAAATTGCGTTATAGACTTCTGACGGAAAAGTTAAAGGATCAATAATACACTAACAAAGTTTTTTTTATAACAACTAACATCTGATCAATGTTTCCTACTATGACTTTGTAAATTATGTAAAAAAAACCAAAAAAAAACTGTGCAGTTCCATTTATCATATGCTCATGGGAAGTGAAGAAATAGGTGGTTGACTGTCTACGGAGTTATCTTGCAAAATAGCATCTGTTGACCAACTGCAATCCTTGCTTATTAAGTTTGTCTACGCAATCATTGTCTAGTTTGATCCAGCTGAAAAGAACTTAATCTTCATAGGTAGATTGGTCTTTCATACCAACTTCGGTGGCCATCTAACAGGTACTTGACTTTGTGAGCATAGTTGTCTATAACATTCTTTCACTCTCATCAACACTGTGAGGTTCCACCTTTGCTAACATTTCCATTTAACTCCCGTTACATAAAAATTAAAATCCTAGGTATTCCGTTTAGTCAAACTCTCAATGGTTTATGAAATAATTATCCCAAAGTATCCCAATAACTTCTCTCAACTCAAGTCACCTCATGTTGCTTTGGTTCAATTAAATAGAATTTTTTGCTTGAATCTAGTCAATGAATGAATCAAAGAAATTCATTGGGCTTCGCACTTAGTCTATGAGTCCCCATTGGCTAATTTAACAATGTAGTTTGCTGCACAGATTCATATATTTATAGGTTTATATACAATTCTTATCGTAAAGAAATATTTGCTTTAAGGCCCTCTTTTGATTTTTATGTTTTAAGAAAATCAGAAAGGGCTTCCGGTACACTGGCTAGAACTATGCTTGAAATTGTGTTATAAAATGTAAGTGAAAGAATAAGATGTAGCGTAACGAAATCCCAGAATAAGAGAAGGGCATTTGAGATTAGAAATTAATGAAAAGAAAGTAAAGAGAAAGCGTAACGAAATCTCAGAATTAAATTTGCTTACTTTAGTTGGAAGGCAATTGAAACATGTATGGAAATTGTGTTGGGGGATGTACCATATAAGGTAGGATATTACTGATTTACCTTTGATGAGAAATCGTTGAGATTAATGGTCAAGTGTCACAACCCAAATCATCCTGATTGACAACCACACTAACCATCCGGTGGAAAAAGCACTACTACAATCAAAACTAAGCAATTAAACCAAAACTAAAACAACTAAGTTACAAAAACAAGTTAATTACTACAAATGAAGAATTAAATACGTAGAACCTGAAAGTCAATGTACCAAAACACTTCCAAAGACAAATCTAAGAACAAGGGGTACAACCCCTAAACAAAAAAAAACTTAACCAATAGTCTTAGTCTGAAAAGAGTGGACTTAAACAAAGAGAACTCAAGGCAACCCGGATAAAGTAGCTCACCTTGAATTTGAATAGTCACTGATCTTCTAAACGAGGTCTGTCAATAGCCGCCAGAGGATGTCCTGTGCTCAACAAAAACAGGAGCAAATGCAGTACCAATACATAACCACATTGTACTGGTAGGATCACGCGGCTATCCCATTAAGTGAAATATGTATATAAGTAATCACAACATAATAGAACAAGCATATACCAAATATATACAATATCATCATCATCATTCACATCAACGAAAAGTTTTACAATTATCAACAATATACAATTAAATCATTGTAGAGAAACAATTAGTCCTTCAATATAAGTTATCATTAGGTATGAACATAATCATCACATGTAGATACACAACACAATTCAATGGTTCTCTCATGGAACCCAATTCAATGGTCCTCTCATGGAACCCAAACCCAAATTGTTAGCTTTCCTGAACGTAGTAAACCAATCCCATAATAGTGCAGGAACGTTATAGCCCGATCCAATATTTTTCTTGGAACGTGGCAACGCGATCCAATAGTTGTGCCATAACGTAGCAATCCGATCCAATAGTTGTGCCGGAATGTGGCAGCCAGATCCAATAGTTGTGCCGGAACGTGGCAACCCGATCTAAGTTAGCTTGTCAGAATGTGGCAATCCCATCCTCAATTACACACCACAATCACAAACACAAGTACATCATCAAGATCATACAACAAAAAGTAATTCATGATATAAAATTATTCAATTATCTTCATTTACGATTAGGGTGATCAATAATGCAACATTCATTTACCTACATGCATTATAATGAAGCAATAATATACGCCACACCAACATGAAATCATAATCATCATGTACCTCGAATCCAAGATTGAGTCCCCTAAGGCACTTAAATCTCTCTTTCCGGATTCTTTCCGCTTGTTCTAGGTTAACAAAAATTAATTTACATAAGGATCAACAATCAAAGGTCTAATTATTCAGATTATAACAAATCCAATAACCCTAGACCAACAAAAGATTATAATACCCAAATTAGGGTTTTTTCCACCATTATTCTTAGACCAAAACCCTTCCCCATTAATAATGACCCAAGAAATAAGGTTCTACATATCGATAAATGGATTTGGGTGTTAAAATCTTACTTTCATCCTCAAGAATGGTTAAAAATTGTCAAGAACTCGTCTGGGGTCACCTTCTTATCCCTTAAAGTCGAAAAATACAAAATATGATAGTTTAGGGGTTATTAGCGACTTTAAGTCACGTATGGTCCGCTAGAACGGACCCATCCCGTTACAGCGGCGTTGCTCCAACGCCCAGAATCGCGCTCCAGCGGTCTCGACATAGACATAATGTACCCATTCACAAAAAGAACATTTTCAGAAGTTCTACTTGCCTGAATTCGATTCCGTAAAGTGGTACGAGTTTCTTATCGTCTTAGATATCCACTCATATAACCTAATTGACAGTTAGATCTCTCATTCATCACTAGATTTCTCTACACCTTAATTCCTCTGATTTCATCCAAATCTGGACTAGATTGGGAAATTCCAAGTTACTACCAAAAAAAATTCTGTCTCCAATTCTATTGGAGGGGTTAAAATGTTGAATGTTCTGAACATATCACATTGCATAATTACTAATACATTCCTCCACCTGCACCAATGAAAATTTTGGCAGATCTTTGATGAATCCATTTTGAAAAAAGCGTATAGGTCAGACAAATTCCTAACATGTGTCAGCGCATCGAAATGATGAAGGGTTCTTGAGGTGGTATAAGTATACAGACCTCAAGAAAGTGGATGAGCTGAAGTTTCTTGCAATTTGAAAACTTCAAGAATATTTTGCTACATTAATTATGAAACACAGTTAAACCTTGATTTTATGTATTTTTTTTAATCTATTTATGTATGTATGTATTGGCAAGTGTTGTTGAAAAGCATTTCGGAATATAAAGTGATTTTTTTCAAAACACTTTTGAATAAAAAGCACATTGTCAAAACAAGTTAGATTTTAGAAATTTGATCAAATATATTATTATTATTATTCTACATCGTTTTGCGAGTTATGTACATTATCTCCTTGGAGAAAGATGACATGTTATGTGAACACATCACACTTAAAAAGATCTTATAAAGAGTTTCAAGTGAGATTATATGTGAATTTTTTATCTTTTCCTTTTGAGTGAATTAGGTTAAAATCTAATATCAAGCCTAAATGATAAAATGTTCACCAAACCGTATGAACAATCATGAATACATTGGGTTAGGTGGACTTATTTTAGGATTTTTATCTTTTCCCCTCACGCGTTTCACGTCAAATTATTTCAATATTTTAGTACACATTCAACGACAGGGTTTTCAATTTAATGAGAATTATGGTCCATGAGGTGATAAAAGTATTAAATAATTTAAATATAAAACTGTAAAATCATATATTTATATAAAAGAGAATCCTAGACCCGTCGATGTAGCGCCACCACAAATAAGGATTACCTTTTAATTAATTTATTTTCAAAACTATCATTTTCCTTTAATGAAAAGTTGTGACTTTTATGAAAAGTTGCAACTTTTATGAAAAGTTGTAGCCTTTTTAGAGGGGTTGTAACTCTTCCAAGGAGCTGTGACATTTTTGATAAGACACACTAAGCATTTGTTCAAACTACCCTTTGTTATCTATAAATAGAGGAATTTCCTCTCGTTTTGAAACAATGAAAATTTTGAATTTCTTCTTCTTCTGAAAAATTAAATATTTGTGTACTATGCTCTTGTTGAATTACTCATTGACACCATTATTTTTAGATCACTATACTTATGAATAGAACTGTTCGATACAATAAATAAGCCCTAACAAATTTCTAATTTCTTCATCAACTTCATTCCTTCATATACAAGGATGTGATTATCTGTTCTTTAGGAATTCCGTTGAGAGTTAATAACTTTGCATGCCTATATTTTTTGGGTTTTATGACGTTATTTATTCTTCCTAAATTTTATCAGTGGTTATTATGAGTAATTTAAGGATTGAAAGTTCATTAAAGTGTTAGTTAATTTTTTGAGTTATGTTATTTCAAAATATGAGAACTTTTCTTGTTAGAATTATTAGTTATGATCATTGGATATCACATAGTTTACTCCCTTTAATGTAAGTTTTTCAATTTTTTGATGTACGTTATTTCAAAACATTAAAACTTTTCTTGTTAGAATGATTTGTTATCATCATTGAATATCTCATAATGTACTCCCTTTAGTCAAAGTATTTTATCGCTTTTTTCTTGTCTCCTAAAAATTGTATTGATTATTTTTCGTTTTGTATGTATATGATCTTACTTTGATAAAGGTTTCTCCCTTTTAACATTTTTTTCTTTTTTTCCTTCTCATTTGACACTTCTAAATATTTTTGGTGTGCGTTATGACTATATTCGAAAAGCTTATTTTGAAGGATATGAAACAAAATCTGCTCTAAATTAAAGCAATATCTTAATCTACAAAAGATATGTCTGTTAACATAGATTTGTTCTCTTTCATTACGCAAGTCATTGCTGAGCATTTGAGTTATCTAGGTTATACTCATTTTTAGTATTTTAATGTTCGAGAATATTTCTTTAACATGAGTCTAAACCCAATGTTTTGATCTACTTATACTTTCATAATTCAAAAATTATAGATTCATATCCCAAAAAGTCATAAAGTTTCATTGATGAAGCATCTAGAAGAGCTTTCATAGCAGCAGTTTAATGATGAATGAATTCCCATAAGGGTCAACAATATTATTTTGATGTTGTGTAAAATTTATTTTTCTCCTTCTATAATTTTTTTAGCGTAACAAAGTAATAATAACGGAAAGTGTTACACGTTTGACCTCAGACAAGTGAGATTGTCTCTAAAAATTTTTATTGTTGTTGTTGTGGTGTACATATTTAACGGTCTTAACATATTTATAATTAATATTAATTATGGAAAGCTTTCACATATTTGTTTATAACAAGAAGTTATCCTAACAATTAAATTATCAGATTCCATATTTTCATGTAAAAAATAGAAAAAATGATGTTTAATCGCTCCATAAAAATATCACTCATTTTTGACAAAACAATTATATCATCAAACATTTATTATAACTAGTTTTTCTACACGTGCGTTGCAGGTGATTACCAATTAAGAAAATATGTGTTAGAGTAAATAGTATTGCTTATTTCAGCAAATATTTTAATAATATGGTTTGCACAAAATAATATTACAAATTCTTTTGTGTATGTTCAATGTGGATCATAATATATATCTCTTATTCATGCGAATATATGAAGATGGTCAATGAAATTTTTTATTAGTTAAATGAATACATTTATTTCAATTTGCTAAGGCTCAATCATATAATTTTTCGCATCTCAACAATATTACTTTATACCTTATAGACTATATTTGTTGCTTATTTTTCTTGTCATCTAACCAGATGTGTTTCCACATGTATTTCACGTTATACTGCTTAGTGTTCATATGAACATGTGAAGTGAACAACTATATTTTATTTTTTAGAACTATTTTTTGTATATTGTTTTGTATGTGAAAAGTTATAACATAATAAATGGTGTTCTTGTTGTTGACTATCATATGGACTTCTCAATTGACTGTGTAAACAAATTAGAGCTAGTTATCTGACTGTCCATAGTTAAATGAGAAATATTTTTACTATTTTACCTGACAAATGTTAAAGATAAATTTTAAAATATATTCTATCTGTGAAATCATATATATAATCAAATGTTTATCTTACACCCAACAAATATATAGTTCATATACTTGTAAACAATTTACAATTTATTCAATAAAGAATGATTCGTCGGAGGAAAAATGACCTTTTTTAGAAGTCACAACTTATTGAAAAAGTCACAACTCCTTGGAAAAACACAATTCTTTGGAAAAGTAACAACTCACTGAAAATGTATTTTTTGTGTTTTATTGGAATAGTCACGACCTTTTGAGAAGTCCTGACCTTTTGAGAAGTCACAAACTTTTGGAAAAGTCACAACGTATGGAAAAATGACCTTTCCGAGAAGTCACAACCCTTTCAAATGTCACAACTCTTTGGAATAGCACGACTCATTGGAAAAGTTAGAACTTAGTGAAAAATCACAACCCTTTGAAAAAAGTCACAACTTATTAGAAAAGTCATAACTCACTGAAAACGTCAAAAACTAAGTTAGGGATATTATAGTAATTTAACAATTAAGTTAGGAGTTCATGTTTTTAAGGTTTTATATATATATATATATATATATATATATATATATATATATATATATAGATAGATAGATAGATAGAGAGAGAGAGAGAGAGAGAGAGAGAGAGAGAGATAGATAGATAGATAGATAGATAGATAGATAGATAGATTATATAGAAGATAAAAATGATTGTACATGAAAATATTTTTAATCATTCATTATATACTTAGAATTCTTGAGATATATGATAATGCCAAATCATTTCACTTCTGTTGAAATGTATCTAAAATCAACTATTTTTTATAACAATCGGTTATTGAAAAGGTTGTTCAAAAGATTAGAAAAATTAATTATGCCCGTGCAACGGGGGTAAATAACCTAGTGTTAATAATTGAGATTTTTAAAAATATATGTGGTCTATTTACTATTTTATTGTAACACTCGAGAAGTCTAAAATCCTTATCAGATCTAGAAAGTTCATAAATTAGGTTTACAGAAATTCTTGGGATCTACAAGCAGCATATACGGGTCATAGATGGAACCACAGACCGTACATAGGTCTCGAAGCAGGATGATTAGTTTGAGTTTAATGAGGCAAGTTTACGGATTGTAAAACCCTTTGTGGGTCATAGCTGATCTCGTACATCAAGTCCAAAAACTCGATATTTGATCTGACTTTTATGGACACTATCTAAAGTATGTAAATGGAAACACATACCATAGATAGGTCTGGTAGATCAAATTGTAGAGACTTAGAAATTGACTTGATTTCCACGGGAGATATCTACGGACGATAGATTAATCCACATACCGCTATTGATTTCCTGAAAGCTTCCGATAGCAATGTTCTCCCATGATCATTTTGGTCTTTTTTTACTCGTTTAATTTATATACTATGTTGTTTTGTCCTATCTAAGGGGCGTTTCAGAAAAATTAATCGACTAAACCTCCTTATTCACACCTAAGAAGTTCTCATTCTCTCATCATCTCTGCCATAACAACTAGAATTTCTCGTATTACTACTTGGAACCAACTAAGGGCTCTTATAAACTATTTCTCATAGTAAAACCTCATTCTCCTCTTCCTCCTCATTTATAACCTTTGATGGAATTATGACACCATAATTATTATGATAAGAACATTAACCTTCTCCTTTTAAAATCACTCTACTACTAAAAGGACCTCTGAAAGATATCTCCCTTACTCTTTTGAACTCATTAAGATCTTATTCTCAACACTTGACTTGATTTCTCATCTTATCATCCCTCTCTTAGGTCTAAAGATGACACTTGAAAACTATGGACCTATTTAATAATCTCTGAGCTGGTATACATCCCCCTTTACTCCAAAACTCGATAAAAGGTTATCTTATAACTATCGAACTGTCAATAAGAACGTATTAAGACCACTTTCTAAGATGCTTCTCTTAACCTCAATTGGGACCTCATCTTGACACATTCCATGTCGGGTGTACCCTTACTACTCTACCTTCATTTCTATCCTATATGGGTCATGTTACTACATTTTCATTGCAAGGTGCCACTTTGATCTCCTCACCTATTTCAGGTTAGACCTACTAGATCAGATCTCAAAACTAACACCATCACCCTCATGTTGTCATCTTCTTATCACGATACTCATCTCAAATTCAAGCTTAGTGTCTAGTATTAAACAATGTTATCAATATGATTGCTCACACCTTATACTACTTGTGAGTGCAAGAAAAGTCTAGAGAAACACCCCTACAAAGATTTCATGACAACTAGTAAATCTTCCATTTCGCAAATTAAGTACTATTTACTTACTTACTACGCATTATTTCTCAAATAGTTCTATCACCTTCAGAAAACCATGGGGCTCCCCTTTCACAACTCATAAGCCTAGCTTGGGTCTAAGATGTCACACCCTGGGAATAGGGGGAGTAACTTGCACTAGATACCCTATTAGAGAAAGTAACCCTGTAATATCTAGCAACTAGAAAGAACTAGAAAAGAGTTTAAAATCTGAAAATACTTATTTAATTGGAAAAAATTAGAAAGTTCGGAAATTTTAAGTAGGTTAAAAAGTGAGTTTTTTGTAAACTTCAAACAACCATAAAATCTTGATCAGGATGAGTTAGATGTAGTTCCAGATATGGTTTGAAATCCCTTAGAATAATCTTTCCAACGCCACCGAGTTTGCGTGATTTTGATATCGTATGGGTGAGTTATGGCTTTGGGGAGTTGGGTTGTTGGATTATGAAATGTTCAATCCGGATTTGGGAAGGGCAAAGTAGTCTTTTCCTTACATAATCAAATTAATTCGTTTTTAGGAATTAACGGGGTAAAACCAGACCTTTATTCAGTTTAGAAATATAGAAGTCAAGTTACGGCTCGGAGAAGAGAGAAACGAAGAGAAAAGAGGAGAAAAATCAAGAATCGTCATGAACGCTCAAGCTTTGCGTGTGGAATTTGTCGGGGTGATTCCTAAAAAGGTATTTGAGATCACATATTGTTTGGTTAGTTCATACGCCTATCCTTTTTATATTTAGAGAATCTAAATTATTTGAATGTTAAGAAAGTGGGTTCTGGAAGAACATTATTGAAGTTTTTGTTGAATTCTTCATGGTTGTGTTGTTGAATATTTGATTCATGTTTCCGGGTGTAATTTCATGTTGAATCTATTGTATATTGATAATACCAATGATCCTAAGTTTTTGAGGAAAACCCCATGAAAGTTGAGAGCGTTTAGAGATGAAAACCGAGGAGAAAAGTCGAGAACACATGGGTATAGGGGTTAGGGCGCCATGCCTCTCACAGCCCCAAAGGATAGACTCTGTCCATAGGGCCTTAGGTCACCGCGCCAACAAGAGTGCCCCAACCTGATCTCTGTAAGATGAGGGTTGGCGCCCCACGCCTCTTAGAGTGCTAGTGACGCTAGTTGTCCCCATTCTTGAATTTACCAGAGGGTACTCAAGGTTTTGTGGTATATTGTGATGCATTTAGAGTTGGTTTGTGGTTGATGTAAATTTTTCTTTGAAAATATGGCGTCACTATTTGTTTTGTGTTCATGTTGATGTATTCACTGATTACAAAGGCCCCCAATATTTGTTCACTCAGAAAGAGCTTAATCTTAGACAAAGTAGATGGTTAGAATTGCTCAAAGATTATGACATGAGAATTCTTACCACCCATGTAAGGCTAATGTGGTTGTTTATTCCTTATGAAGGTTGTCTATGAGTAGTACCGCCCATCTTGAGGAACAGAAGATAGAACTAGCAAAATGTGCATAGACTTGCACGCTTAGGAGTTTGACTAACGAATTCCAGAGAAAGAGGAATAGTAGTGACAAATGGGGCTAAGTCATCATTAGTGTCAGAAGTGAAAGAGAAGCAAGACCAAGATCCCATTTTTCTTGAATTGAAGGCAAATGTTCATGTGCAAAAAGTATTAGCTTTTGAAAAGAGGGAGATGGTGTATTGAGATATCAAGGTAGATTGTGTGTACCTATGGTTGACGGACTCCAAGAGAGCGCTCATAGATCCAAATATTCTATTCATCAGGGTTCCACAAAGATGTACCGCAATTTGAGAAAAGTATATTGGTGGTATGGTGTGAAGAAGGGCATTGTTGAATTTTTTGTCAAGTGCCCGAATTGCTAACAAGTTAAAGTAGAGAATCAAAGGCCGGGTGGTTTGGCTCAGAATATATAACTTTTGAAATTGAAGTGGGAGATGATTAATATGGACTTCATTACAGGATTACTAAGGTCTCGCAGGAAGCACCATTCTGTTTGGGTGATTGTCGACTGAATGACAAAATCAGCGCACTTTCTTATGGTAAAGACTACCCATTCGGTAGAAGATTATGCTAAGTTGTACATTCAAGATGTGGTAAGACTTCATGGAGTTCCGGTCTCCATCATTTCAGATAGAGGTGCACAATTTACTGCACAATTATGGAAATTTTTCAAAAATGTTTGGGTTCAAAGGTGAAATTCAGTAATGCGTTTCATCCTCAAGCTGATGGGCAAGCAGAGAATACTATTCAAACATTAGAAGATATGTTGAGGGCTTGCGTGATTGATTTCAAGGAAAATTGGTATGATCACCTATCTCTCATTGAATTTGCTTATAACAACAATTATCACTCTAGCATCAAAATGACTCCATATGGAGCTCTTTTTCGGAGAATATGCACATCTCCTATTAAGTTTAGTATCTTAAGTTGTTATGTGCTTCATTGAGTCGAGTATCATAGATTTGAAGTTGAGTATATTATTCTTGATTTGAGTTGAGTTTAAAAGCGGTAAGTATGTTTCCATTTTATTAAGTTCAAGCCTATGTTTTATGCTTTAGATTTTGCCTTACATGCTCCTATATTCCACGTACTGAGCCAATTGGCCTGACATCTTCTCATGATGCAGACACATGTATTCAGGATCATCAACAGGAGCTTCGTTAATACATCTGATATTCGAGTTAGCTATGGTGATCCTCCTTACTTCGAGAGGATTTTATTTATCTTTCAGTTATGTCAGTTGTTAGGATGTTTTGGGTCTTGTCCCGACTTCCATCTTTATCAGTTAAAGGCTTCATAGATAGTCAGTTTAGTTAAGAAGTCTGTATTATTCATTTATTTTATTAAATGTTTTAAAGATTAAAGTTTTCTATTTATGGCAAGTTGAATATATTAATTTGATTATTTAGAGTTTTCTTTTAAGTTAATGTTTGTATTTTAGTTTCATGAACTTTTATTCAATTTTAAGCTTTTGCATGCTTAAGTTAGTCTTTCACTTGTAGTCAGCCAGGATGAGGGTTCGCTTGGAGATCAACAATGGTCTTCGAGCGCCGGCCACGTCCAGGGTGTAGACTCGGGTTGTGACAACTTCGAGTTGGTCTAAATTTCAAAATTGTTTTATGCCTTATTTTAATGAACTATGCTTACCTGATTCTCATTTTAATGAGATACGTAGGCAACCCTTTTTGGGTTCGGTATTTATTTTACAAAAGTAAAAAAATTAAATAGTAATAATAAAATAATATTGTGTGTATATTTTCAAAGTCATATCTACATGAACTACGCGAATCTAATTCTCATCTCGGTGAGATACGTAGAAAGCCTGTCACGATCGGGGAGCACCCCCTAGATGTAACCGTCGTTGTCGTCCTAGAAGAGGACTAAGACTAGCCTCTTATCATTCGCTATCACATATCATAGGCTAAAAACGCAAAAAAATTAAAACTTTTCATATACATCTATATAATGAGGTAGGTTTACATAGACCTCTCGCATACTACATATGGAGTTTACATAGACTCCACACATAAGAAGATTACATAGGCTTCTCTTTTAGATAACATAATCGATACATAATAATTAGTCTAATACTTCGTCTTATTTTGAACCATCTAAACGAATATAAATCTTGGACATAGCCAATACAAAGTCAACATGCCAATATATGCTTACATCAATATCCAAATGAAAGAGGAATGAAAAATGTATTTAATACAATACAACATTTAAAGCTAGAATGTGGAACAAGGTAACATCCTCGAACATGAGGACCTACCAACACTTGGGGAATAGAATCCAAGTCTTCTTCAATCGGCCTTCTAAGAACTCAATGACCAGAACCTACATAATTGTAGAAAACATAGAAATATGGGTTAGTACACCACTTATACTAAGTATGAAAACATATGCACACATAAACTTAGAAATCATGCTTAAGGGGATATTTGTTCAAAACCATGCTAAGTTACTTTGGAAAGCCTTATGCACAACCAAGAACACATATAAGACAATAATCAGTATTCCTTAAGGCAATAGCATATTCAACACAAGACCAACATTATCAAGTAAAGTCAAGTCAACATGTGTAGTAGCATATTAGAGTACATAACCAAAGCAACTCCAACATCATGTTATAACAAGCAGCATGCATAAGAGAGTTCATAACATTTAAAAATATACAAGACCCTTACTCATAACCCATTACCAAGCTTACTAGTGCAATGACGAAGTGAAGCCCCATAACCCAACTCAACCAAGTAAACCAACCAAAGGATCACAAGTAATGTCTAACTCCATATAACATAGCATCATGAGTATTCATCATCATATACATCAATATATGCCAATAACATGTTCACAAGTGAAACTAACATCATATAGGATCATCAACATGTGAAGTCAACATGTGCATACCATTTACTTATAAGAACATAAGAACATCCTCCTAGGATTTCCCTCAAGGCCAACTAGTGTAATGTATAGTTAGAGTCTCATACCCCTACCTACACTAAGTCAAACCCCTTAAGTTACCCTAGTTAGAGTTCATTTTATTACTTTATTTTACTTTCGGGAACACTTGCCTTAACCGACATAGACCACATGAGCTAAAAGTGGAATCTGGTGTCATAAAACCCTAAACCGAAAAAAGGTAAACTACTTACCAAGGTAGTACCAAAACATGAACATAGCATCTAGGTGGATCCACTAGCTAGTATTCCTATGGGGGCAACATAGTTCAAGAACTAGGAGACATGCTTGAGACCCTCTTTATGCCATTGGAATTGTAATCTCTATCTCATTAGTACAATAGAGAACCTACTTTCCCTACTTGGGAAGGGACACTCCTCACTACTAGTTCACTCGGTGCTAAGCTATAGTCCCTTTTTGAAATGTCTTTAAGCCTTTATTAATCATCATAGCTTAGTATAGGTCATAGGAGACAACCCCCTTGTATATAATCATCATTAACTCATCAAGAATTGAATGAGAATGTCCTTTCATTGCAACCCTTCAATTGTGAGATTAACATTATCATCATCATATCGTAGTAAGGCACATAAGTGATTCACAATCAACCTTATATCATCATAACTTAATCATAATCTCACAATATATATAGTCAAGAGATTTTAATTACATTGATCATACCATCACCTATATAATCTAATCACAATCAACACTTCAATTGTAGATCATCATTATGTATAAGTCATCACAATTGAAGTAAGGATTCAAGATCATAGGTCTTACCAATTCACCAAACCTTATTCCATGGTCTTACCATCAACCAACCATATTCATCAATTAATAACATCACATAATAGTAATTAACATAAGAAATAAGTCAATTGCATCAACACTAATCAATTCAACATCAATTCACAATCTAGGGTTAAGGAAATAGGGTCAATTCATGATCTCTTCCATAGAACTAGGTCTAACATCAAGAACTACCTTAATGAACCAATAATTCATCACAATGTATTAATAATAATCAAAAGCAATCAATAACAATACAATTTGAAACATCAATCTCGGATTAGGAATGAAACCCGTGTTTTTATCAAATTTTGAAAATCAATTTGAAAGAACCCTTTGGGGAAAGGAATCCCAAAGGTGAAGAGTTCTCATACCTTGATAATCCTTGAAGAATGATGGAGATAAAATGATTTTCTTGCTTCCCTAAAGCCCTTTTGACCTTGTTCTTCTATGGAGTCTTCTTTGGAGAGAGAGAGAGTAGAGAGAAGGAAGAGAATTTGAGTTTTGGGAATTGAAGGTGTTGGGTTAGTTTAATTAGGCTTAGGTCTTTATATAGTCCCTTAATTAACTTAATTAGACGCCCACTAACTCTTAATAACCAACTAACTAATTAAATGAACACTTAAAGTCAAGCAGCAAAACACAGACCTGATCTACGAGACCTCGACCTACGGTTTGTAGGTTAGTCGACGACCCTTGCACCCACCATCCTTCACAACCGTCATTTGTGTCAGAGAATTTTCTTTTGGACCATTTTTGAAAAAATGGCTAAGCCTGGGCTACGGATCCATCGACGCCCTGTCAACAAGACGACGGCTCATCGTTTGGCAACCGTAGTTGGCTACTGTCTTTAGACAGCTTTTTGGTCATTTGGAAGGGTCCTCCTCAAGGACCCTTAGGGTTGTCCTTGGGGAGTCGTATCAGGACTTTTTGACCTCGAACATATTATATCACATGTTTGACACCTTCCTACCCAATTTTATTGAATTCCGACTCTTAAAACCCCATGAAACATGCCAAGGCACACTAGCACCTATTTCACTAGTCTCCGGACGTCATGGACGTTTCTTGACGTCTTGACTCTAAAACTTAATGGTTTATAAACATTATTTTAGGTCTTACAACAGTGTTTCAAGCCTTGGATACTCATGTGAGGCAGATTAGGTCTTGAACTTTCGGAGTGTTACACAACCCTTCTTGGGTTCAATATTCATTCTTTTGAATTGAAAAAGAAATCAAAACAAAAAAAGTCAAATGGTTTGTGCATATTTTCAAAGGCAATACTGCACGAACTACGCGAATCTGATTCTCATCTCGATGAGATACGTAGGAAGCCCTTCTTGGGTCTGATATTCATTCTTTTGAATTAAGAAAAAAAAGTCAAATGGTTTGTGCATATTTTCAAAGGCATAAATGTATGAACTACGCACATTTGATTCTCATCTCTATGAGAAACGTAGGCAGCCCTTCTTGCGTTCGATATACATTCTTTCAAAAAAAATGTGTATATATCATAATGGTCATATCCTCGACTAAGTTTGGACCAATGAAGTTAGGATCATGTAAAAATAATCGATAATATGGTAAGGATTGAACTTTCGATAAACCATAAATTCTTTTTGTACCTCTCATGTGTACTTTTGTGATGCTTGAAAGTTATCTTGCAGACATTCAAGATAAGGATAAAACCAACCTCATGGTTTCATGTGCATGGTGTGGTGAGCTTTTAGATCAAAATCCAATTGCATTGCACTGTTGATCACGAACTTGCCCTGAATGTTTTTGAGGCGAAGTCTTGAGTAATGTTTGGTTCGGGATAGGATTGTAGGCCTTTTTTTACCCGATTGTGTCTTTCAAAGCCTACCAAATGACATTATTCCTAGTTTTCCCACTTTTGAGCCTGAAGCCTTTTCTTTGGACAACCACATCTTAACCACTATCCGTCTTTTAGTGCTTACACGCACTATCTCTCTCTTGGCCAAACCTTCTTGAGTGCACCTAGAGTGTGCAAATTATAAGAGAAAATCATATTTCAGTTGCCAAACACAAAAGATATTAAATCTCCCAAAGTCAAGGAAACAAAAACGACTTCTACAAAAAGAACAAAAAGAAAGAAAAAAAGATTTAAAAAAATTAAGAAAAACACAAAGACACCCCTACAAAGTCAATGAAAGATGAGAAAGAAAAAACTCCAACAAAAGAGGAGGAAACTTCAGAGAAAGGGGGTGAAAAAGGGAAATCTACAAGAAATAAGGACCCAAAAGAAGTCTAAACAAAAAACAAAGAGAAAAAAAAAGGAAAAGATCCAATGAAAAATAATTCAAAAGAAGTCGAAAAGGGAGGACAATGAAGAGGATATAACGCCAAAGGCGTATAAATCGTCAAAAGTACAAATTCAGTGTGACGCTCAAGGAGGAATTAAGTCACTCTTATCCTAAATAAATATTCTACCATCCCTTAGCCTACATTACAAGCAAATGTCAAGCCTTACATGATCTCATTCCAAATGTTCTCACAATAGTGGAGATTTAAATAAGGGTCAAGCATATGGTATCACAGTTGCATGTGTTGAACATTCCTGCGAGTATGAGTGCACTTTGAAAAATGTCCTCAAATCAAACGCTTTGAATATGTGTGAAGTAGAACTCGTCTTTGTTGTGAGGGCACGTGAAACCTAAGGATTGTTTACAATTCAAAATCTTTGTTTGAAGCAAGATGAACGAATCTTCTTGGTCCTTAAGTATATTTGAGGTACCACTTGAAACTGTAGGAATTGCCTTAAATTCAATCTTAGTTAGAAAAATAGAAAAGAAAAAAGAGATTTTTCTAGCAATCTGAACTGTTGGTACCAATTGTAGTTAAGATTTGACTGTTTCATCACATTATTTATTTATTCAAAAGAAAAAAAAAGTGAAAAAGAAAAAAAAAAGTGAGCAAGCTCCTCTCTTTAATATTTTCCAAACATTTTTTTAGAGTCTCTTCATTAAAGAAAAAAAGAAGAAGAATTTGTCTTCCATTTTTGGGTTGTTCATTGTAAACGTGTCATTAAGTTAATCTTGTATGTGTGAAAGTCCTATTTTACTTCATCGGGTTGTCCGTCCTAAAAAAGTGATATATCTTGTCTTAGAATTTGAATATCGTAGGAAATATTATTTTCCTATTTCATCATGTTCATATTGTGCATTTTTTACTGATAATGTTCTCTTAGATTCGTTGTAGTATTCATCATCTACAGGATTGGAACTACATTTGACCTGATTACTGGATCAACAGGATATGTAGGTTCCACGATGACTCGGTCAAATACCCAGAGTGATTTTTTTTTCGCAATGTAATAAACACTGGGATCTCAAAAATTCACGATAAAGGTTCTATCTCCAGCAATTCAAGACTAGAGATCATTTTGAGATTTGCCAAAAGTTTTAACTAGGACAGAATTTTTGAGGAAGACCTCAAAAATTCCAATAAATACCGTGACAAGCTTGATAGCCAACTTCAAATGATCCTTCAGCGCTTGAAGCTCAAAGTCAACTTGCAAATATTCAGAGTTGTCATGGGTTGCCAGCAGCTCCTTATACAAATTCTCAATAAAATTTGAGTCACAATAAACATACAAGGGTCAAGAGTAAAATGTTGATCACTCAAATATGTTAAAGTGGTCATGCTTTTGTACGCATTATCTTTTAAAGAATCTTTTCTCAAGGTTTCTTGAATAAGTTGCTAGCTAAGGCGACATTGTGTCTACTAATTGTTTCTTTTCAAGTACAGGAACAGGTGAAAGCATTAGGGCGATGAAACATTCACGACAAGCATCGAGCCATCCACCTCGTTGGAGTGGACAATCATCGAGTCATCCACCTCGTTACAGTGGAAATCCCCGAGTCATCCACCTCGTAATAGTGGAAAATCATTCGGTCATCCATCATTTGCATTTTCACTATATTTTTTTATTTGCCGAGAGGACCATTGCATTTTTTTTATTTACTGAGAAGGTCATTGCATTTTTATTTGTCAAGAGGATCATTGCATTTTTTATGTACCAAAAAGGTCATTGGACTTTTCATTTTCCGAAAGGATAATTGTATTTTTCATTTACCAAGAGTGTCATTGCATTTTTCATTCGCCAAGAAGGTCATGGCATTTAAGTCGCATCTATTCGGAGGTGAAGGATGTGCACTCTGTCTATTAAACGTTCAAGTCGGAGGATACATGTGTTGAAAGAATTTCCATTCGTCCTACCAATGTACATACATTCATCTCCTATCGATGAATCATTTTCATTCGTCCTACCGATGGGTATACATTCATCTCTTGTCGATGAACCATTTTCATTTGTCTTACGGATGGACATACACTCAAAATTCTATCGATGGATCATCATTTTTCATTCGTCCTACCGGACATACATTCAAAATCCTACCGATGGATTATCTATTTCCATTCGTCCTACCGATTGACATATATGCAAAATCCTACCGATGGATCATCACCATTTTCATTTGTCCTACCGATGGACAAACATTGAAAATCCTACCGATGGATCACTTTTTTTATTCGTCCTACCGATGGACATACACTCAAAATCATACTGATGGATCATCTTTTTTCATTCGTCCTATCGATGGACATACATTTAAAATCCTACAGATGGATTATCTTTTTTCATTTGTCCTACCTATGGACATACACTCAAAATCCTACCGATGGATCATCTTTTTTCATTCGTCCTATCGATGGACATACATTTAAAATCCTACCGATGGATTATCTTTTTTTCATTTGTCCTACCTATGGACATACATTCAAAATCCTAGCGATGGATCATCTTTTTTTTCCATTCGTCCTACCGATGAATATACATTCAAAATCTTATCAATGGGTAATATTTTTTTCATTTGTCCAACCGATGGATCATTTTCATTTGTCCTACCGATGGACATACATTCAAAATCCTACTGATGGATCATCTTTTTCATGCGTCCAACCGATGGACATACATTTAAAATCCTACTAATGAATCATTCTTATTCTTCTGACCGATGGAAATACATTAATATCCTACCAATGGATTATTTTCATTCGTCCTACCGATGGACATGTATTTATATCCTTCCAATGAATCATTTTATTCGTCCTATCGATGGACATACATTCAAATGCTTTCGATGGAGCATTTTCATTCGTCCTACAAAAGGACATGTATTTATATCCTACCGATGGATCATCTTCATTCATCATATCGTAAGAGATGCTAACTTTTTCTTTTAGTTTTGTCTATACTAGTGAGTTTTATCTTTTGTTTTCGATAACATCCAAGAGGATGCATTCTCAGTGGAGCCACATGTGTGGACTACATCAATAAGGATGCAACACAGCGTGGAACCTTATTGATGCAAGTTCGGGATCGACTTCCACCATATTCCGACCACATTTTTATATAAAGGTTATGTGTTCGGTCAAAATTGAGTTTGTCAATTTTCGTTGTCCATGATTTCTTTCATCAATCATATCCAACGAAAGGGATAGCTGTTTACACCCAATTTTGGCCTAACATTTCCAAAATTCCTGACTTTATTTATTTAATAGTTCAAAATAACTTCTTTTTTTTTTTATAGTTTTGAATAAGTTTATCGATAATTATCCTTATTTATCAAAAAATTTATTAGTTAATCTTAAAGTTACATTTTTACATGTCATTTTTTAATATTCATTTTATTTGTTACATCGATTAATATTTATTTTGATTTTTTTCAATGTTTAAAAATTCATTCAAATACAAATACAATTTCCATACATTGATATTTTATGAACCAGTAATTTTTGAGCCACAATCTCGAGCCCATAACTTAGGCCCATTTTTAACAATTTCCTATATATATAAAAAATTGGTATTTATCTCCAAAACTATGGTTAATTCAGATTCAAACGATTTGAGGAAAATGAACAGATGTACATCCTTATCCTATATGAATTTATGGTAACTCATCACGTGTAATCATGTACCACATATAACATAAATAAAATCGATATAAAGGATGTCATTCATAATAAATCATATTTAATTCCAAAGAACAACTTTAAAAACATTTTAACGACCTCAAAAAAATTATAACCACATAGCAATGTGTATTATTCTTACTAGGTCGTTATCAATGAACTTACCAAATTTCAGATCTTTTGGAGTCTATAAAAATATTAATTTTCAAATCTATGACAAAATTCAAATTCAGGTTCAAGTGATTTAAACATCTTTAGGAATTAAAACAATATGACCCACATTCTTATCGCATATCAATTCATGTCAAATAACCATGTGTAACCGTGTTTCAGATTTAACATAAACATAACTAACATAAAGAACGATCTTATCATATTCAAATTAAATTTTAATACGACAAACTATCTAAATTCATCTAAACGATTTTCGATGGATCCATCAAATTTCAAATCAATCAGAGATCATAAAAATTCATGACCACCTAAACTATGACAAATTTGAAAAATAATCGTTTTATCCATAGTTAAAAATTAAAATAACATGATTCAAAATTTCATTCTCTTTCAATAATTATCTCATGAGCACAAGGCATATGGTGTGTCTTCCCGTTGACTAAGACATACAACTAACCTTTTTTCTACAAATTTGTTCTCAATTAATATACTTGAGAATTCAAGATATTACATTTTCTCCTTTTTATACCGTGAAAATTATTAATATCTCTTCTTATGAATTAATAGACATACAAGCATTTTAATTAAAAATTAATAATCACCATAGGAGAAACAAATTGTGTAACCCACCAGGCAAGTCAATTTTTACTTCCAGGTGCCGCCACCACCACCAAAACGCTTATCCTTTTCTTTTTTTTTTTATACAAAAAAAAAATTAACAATCACGATCAATTGGGAAATTCTGCACTATGCACTCATATTGCAGCCGCCCAATACCATTAATGATAGGTGTCACTAATAAAAATCTTTCAACTCTATTATGTTCAAACTAATTTTAATATGTGGATGACACAGTGCAAACAGATTAACCCAAACTCATAATTGTAATAAAAATTTAGACATTGAAGAGAAAGAACCTGCTTTGCAACAAATTAATATTTTTTTAGCCACAATCTCGAGCCTATAATTTAGGTCCATTTTTAACAAAAATTCTATATATAAAATAATTGACTCACTAGGTCAAGATGGTGGTGAAATAATTTTTAGAATTGGAGAGAGTTTCCAAAAATCTTAAAGAGTCTCTCCTTTCCTTTTCCGCGGCCGCCACCCCATAACTTAGGCCCATTGTTTCTAGAGAGCGTTAGCTCCAGCAAACTCCGAGCTCACAAACAACCCAGTCCCTTTCCTTCTCTGTTTTCAGCCACCGCCAGACCTCCACCCTTCCTCGTTTCCAGCAGCAGTCACAAAAACAACCCCAAAACAATGCATTATTACCAAGTTAAAGGTTTTCCGGTAACTATTTTTATATTATTATCTTTTATTTTGTTTATTTTCTTAGCCTTACTATTGAATGGATTGATTTTTCTCTTTTCTTTATTGCATTTTTTTAATTAAAGTGATCTTTTAGATATGTTTTGGGTATTTTTTATTGACCAGTTTCGTATTGCTTTGTTATTTGATATTTCTTGTTTCTTTTTTTATTATATATAGTATAGCTTAATATGATGTAGTTTTACAAATTTTTGGCAGAAACTAAACTTTCCCATGGCCACTTTATATTTATTAATTTTTTATTGTTGATTTTGTTCTCCCATAGTGTTGCCTATTTCATTTATTGTCGTAACATTGGTAATAATGCATTGTTTATTTATTGTTAATATTGTTTTCTATTTCTCAATAACTTTGGGTCTTTATATTTTTTAACTTAATTGTAATTGTTACAATTGTTCATATTAAGTTGCCTTTAATTTAGGGATAATGCACAAGTACAACCTTAACATATGCCCGAAATCCCAGAGACACACTTATACTATACTAAGGTTCTATTACCCCCCGCGCAACTTATTTTACAAATAATTTTTACCCCTTTTAGGTCTATGTGGAACTATCTTGTAGATCCAACGTGTGTTGACATTTGTTTTTCAAACTAGTGTCACGTAGGCCGAAAAGGGGTAGAAAATTATTAATAAAATAAGTTTAGGGGTTAATAGGACTTAAGTATAGTATAAATGTGTCTCTGAGATTTCAGGCATAAGTTGAGGGGGTACTTATGCATCCTTTAATTTATTTAAGATAATTTCATGTATTTTCTCAAATATTTTTGTGATGTTGTTTAGTTGTTATCATTTAGTTACTGTTGACAGGTTATTGCTTTTATTTCGTATTATATTCTTATTAGTTTCATTTGGTTTCACGTTTCAAAAATATTATATTTATTGGCCAATGAGAAAATCTCTCCATCGGTTTTGGAGACCTTTACATTTTAAAAGACGAAATTTAGTTTAAGTTTATATATTTGTATGTTAAAATTGACGATGAAGAAATTACCGTAGATTTCTAAGGTCTTCCATGTTTATATGACGGATTTTTATTTTGAAGTTATTATTTAAGTTATTCATTTTTATTCATAATTAATTTGATACTAATTCTTTTACCAAGTGTTTTACAGGTACCTTGTAGTCGCTTCCCATTGAAGCTATTCGAACGTTCGAATTTGTTCGAATAATGTTTCATCTATTATTGTATACTATCGACGATAGGCAAATTTAGGTTGTCTCTTATTTTCTTATTTATTTTATTACTTGTGTATATTGTATATTTGTTTTACTTGTATATTATTTTTATTGTTTCTTAATTTAAAAAAAATGAATTCAGTCGGGATCCACATTTGTGAATTTCGAATGATGTCTAACACCTTCCCTTCTAAATAACCTGAACCCTTACCTAGAATCTAATAGTTTCGTAGATCACTTTAATTGGTTTCCTAGTTTTCCCTAAAATTAGGTGGCGACTCCTTTAAAAAATTCGTTTATTCTTTAACTTCCTTAAAATTGAGTTAATTGATCATTTTTCGAGTCACAACGATGTTTTGCCCTATTTGAATATATTAGGGATGTAAACAATTGGTGTGTGGGTGAACTAACCCATCACTATGGAAGATTACATACCTCTTAGGGATTAAACCCATGGTGAAAATTCGTAACCAAACTCAAGAACGTCCACGACCGCCTTCATCCTTTCCTCTTTTCTCCTCTTTTCTCTTCTTGTATCTTCTTTAACTCTCAACTAAAACCCTAGGCATATATTAGGATTATAAAACTGAACTAAAAGGATTATACCCCTAAAATATTACTAAAAATGAATTAAATCTGATTCGGTAAGGAAAGGACCAAAATACCCCTCACTATTTTCGGCTAACTTTCCTTAACTGGAAAACCTAACTTCAAAAGATCATATCTCACTCATCCGAACTCGAAAATTAACAAACTCGGAGGCGTTGGAAAGATAATTCAAGGATCTTTCCTATGGTATCTTTAGCACACCTAACTCATCCTGTACTAGGTGTTGTGGTTGTTTGAAATTACCCAAAACTCATACTTAACTTGCAAAATTTCAGATTTTGCGATTTCCAATTTAATTCTCTTTGGAACTCAAGGTGCTAAATCTAGTGAACTGGCCTTAATACTTGAGAAATTTGTAATTTCTTGGTAAAATCTCACTCACTATGATGAACGGTTCGAGTCTTAATTCGAAAAAAATCCTAGGGTGTTACAGCTTGCTTGATGAATATGTTTATTAGACTATTCCAATGGGATTCGCCAGAAGGACATGCATAATTAATATGAAGAAAATGAGACTGATTAATGAAAAAAGGAAAAAAGAGTGGGAAGCGGAAATAGTGTATACTGGGCCAAGGGTTATCATAAAAAATGCATGGGATGAATTTCGAACTCATAACAAGATAACTAATGGTGATATTTTCCGCTTCAAATTGATTCAGGGTCATGCTATTGCCTGTGTTTTTCAAGTTCAGAAGATCCCTACACCTCATTCCTTGCAATATTTTTAGCTACAATTCTTCGACTTGTATTTGACTATTATTATTTGTCTAAGAAAGTATATTAGTAAGGACTTCATTTTGTAAACATTATGAAATATATATATATATATATATATATATATATATATATATATATATATGATACATTAATTAATTGTTCTATGATACATTATTGTGAAGTATTCCTTTGTTCCATTTTATGTGAGGTAGTTTGACTCGACACGAAGTATAAGAAAGAAAGGAATACTTTTAAAACTTGTGGTCCAAAATGAATGATAGAAATTTGTGTTGTTGTAAACCATTTTATTAAGGATAAAATAGATATTTTATAGCTAAACTTTTACTTAATATTAAAATGAGTCATTCTTATTTGACTGACTAAAAAGGAAAGTAAGTCACATACATTGGGACACAGAGTATATGAAAATTGAACTTAAAGAAAATGTAGATAACAAAGTAACTGTATAGTGTACAATATTTCTCTATCTCAGTTTGTGAAGTTGTAGATCACTGTTTTTTTTACCGCTTTTTCTATAATGGTTGTGTTGTGAAACAATTGCAATTAATGCTAGATTACAATCAAACATTATATTAATTTCATCTATCAAACGTTATAGCTAGACTTAATACAAAATAAAAATATTGTATTAATTCGCTATCAACCTATAAAAATTCGCATCGTATAGTCTCATTCGGAGAAAAGTTCCCCCTATCAAAGATTTTTTCATACTCAGGGCTCTAACTCGAGACGCTAATTAAGAGAGGAACAATCTCATCCGCTGAATGAATGTTGTTATACTCAATTTACCATATGGATGAATGTTGTTATACTCAATTTACCGTCTACATCTCTTTTGGCAGCTCATATATTTCATATTTGCTTGGAAATATTTTCTGATATGTGTGGCGATTTAGTGCTTCGTGCTGCTAGTAGAAGATCTTGGTCTGTTAAAGATGACATGGGGATATCAGAAGGGAGAATTCGCTTAACTTGGAAGTCATTTGTGCTTAACAATATGTTAAAAACTGGTGATGTCAGTGTATTTTAACTGATAAGGGCACTCAGCCCTTTTAAGATGTCACTATAAATTTCGTGCAGCCGAGAGGGAACCAAGGCATAAAATAGTTCGATGTTCTCAACCCAAAATAGTTCACACAAGGAAACTAAATCTTGAAAAGAAGCAAAAGGAGATTTTGATGGTTTCATCACTTTAATAATTTAAGGTGAGTTAATAGTTCACTATAAAGTATTCAAGTGTATACTAAAAATGATAGCCTTAGCTTTTTAGAATTAAAAATGCATTAAAGGTACTATTTTATTTTTGAAATATTTATTAGGACTGATATAGAATCGCCACTTAATTTTTATAGAAAAATTAAGAAAAAATGAGTTTCAATAGATTAAAGTAGGGAATCAATTGAAAATATTCGAGGGGTTTCGGGGTTCGAATAAATATTTTAGGAAGGTTTTAAAGGCACCTAAAATATCCACTAATGTGGTTATCCGATAATTAATTTGTTTGGCTAAAATGAATTAACTTGTCTTGAATAGAAAAGTTGAACTATTTTTTATATAGTTAGAATTGTTTTAACAAGGAAAATGGAAATATTGCCCTATTAAACGAGATATTTGCTTGGAAAATAATTTTATTTTTTAGTTCATTTAAAGTTGACCAATTTTAGTTGAATTATTTAACGAAATGGATGTCCTTCGGGGATTTGAAACTTTCGACCTTAAGGCTAACGACAAATATTGACAAGTAAATAAATGCAGTAAAGTAAAGACGGAAAGAGAGTTGGGCCCAAGTCTGGTTTCTGTCCGCCTGGGCCAATACTTGGACCTCTTTTTGTTTTGGGCCAAAGGGCCTTTGTGCCTGTCCTAAGCTAAAATTTTGAAATTTATCTATTTGGGACTTAGGCCCATCTTCCACTTGTCCTAACATTCTAACATGGTAATGATAATAGCAAAAGACAAGGGCTTAGACCCCAAAATAACAAAAATACAAATTTGAATATTTTAGCCCACTCTTTCCAATTCTCCTCCGATTCTTCATTTTTCTACTCCGACACCTATGCACCGACTTTTGGAGACCTGTTCCACGTTTCCATTAATCGGCTGACTCAAGAGATAACACTATTGGGCTTATGTGACCCAATCTAGATGCAAATGAAGAAGTATTTGAGTCTGAATAGGACTCCACCACCAATCACATGCATTTCACAACAAACAATTGTGTGTCAACATTAAATTCAACTGAAGTACATGTTGTTTAACTAAATGAACCTATGCATCGACTTTGGGGACCTGTTCCTCGTTTCCATTGACCGGCTGACTCAAGAGATAACGATATTGGGCTTTTGTGGCCCAATCTAGATGCAATTGAAGAGGTATTTGAGTCTGAATAGGACTCCACCACCGATCACATGCATTTCACAACAAACAATTTTGCATCAACATTAAATTCAACTGAAGTACATGTTGTTTAACTAAACAAAAACAAAGCAGAGGCGTAATAAGCAAGGGTGAGGGTCATTCACAGAGTTGAATTTAAGATCATAATTACCTAAATATAGAAGATGTACCACAAACTAGCCTAGTTGATAACTAACAATTACAGTCATCAAAACTGTAAGAGAATACCTTCAAATAAATTGAGTGCCGGACAAATTAATTTAACCAAAACCAAACAACAAAACTGAAAAACATAACATATTTGTAAGTGAGAACAAATCATGGAAAAGGAGAATGCATTATGATTATTTTTAGAATAAATAATATGCTAGAAATATCCTTCCATATAGCTCAACCAACAATCAAAATGAGAGCAAATAACAACAATATGTTCTCTTAACAGAACATTCAGATTTCAGAAGCATTTCAAAGAAATCTTACTTGAACAAATAAGAACAGATCATTATGCTATCACACATTAAATTGATTAGAACTCGAACAACTAAGTCTGATGACATGCTGGACATCATACTACACTATGGCGAGCATAATGAAAGGTGGAGACTCATAAAAATCAACCCACGAGCTTAAACATATAATTAACTAAAAGAACCTCATACAATAGCCCTAACAAGATTGAGCCTAATCTAATTCAATAACAATATAGATCCGAAATCAAAGGTTCTGACACTAAATGAAGATGAGATCATAATCGACTCCATGAAACTAAATTAGGCTTAAACAGCTTCCCTCATGTTCATAGCGAAAGGGTGTACAAGCTATGATGAAATAAACAAATCATGATAACATACAAATACCAAACACTTCAGAAATCTAACAAGAATAATTCATAAAGCAACACAAAGGCAGTCAATCAGCTGATTTAAATGTTGAAAACTAAAACCCATCAAAGACACTTAAATATAAACATAGAACAACAAAGAACCAATTAAACTTAAATCAAGAAGAGCAATCACCTCTTTCTGGGCAGCGAAGTGGAGACTGACGAGCTAGGATGAACATCAACTTTTACCAACAAACGGAAACTCGAACACAAACGATCAACCAGAAATCTGTGCAAAACCTCAGACTCGGAGGAACTTGAGAGAAACCGATTCAAAACGAAATAGAAAGTGTGATACTCCGACCAAAACTAAGTTTTCTGCCTTGAACGTCTCACTATTTTTTCCTTTGGTTAGTCTTTGCTTGAAGTAGCTCTCAATATTTTCTCTAAAATTTTCTACTAAAAAAAATCTCCCATTTAGATGAAAGACCTTTATATAGAGGGAATCTGAGGTTTTTACCTTTTGGGGGAAAGAGGGTATATTTCGAGTGAGAACAAGGGCATAATTGAAACCTCGGAATCAAGTCTCGATTGAAATTTCCAAGGATAAAGGAACAACTGGATTGTACGAGAATGCAAACCAAACCCGCATGAAATCCGGACGACAGGGGCAGCGTGGACGGCTTGGATCGATCGATCGTCCTTGAGTGCTACGTGGCTTTATCTCCAAGCGAGCAAGGATGAGCAGACGCAGCTGGAAGGATTGAGAAGGAACCTTACCTACTGTACAAGCGTACTGGTGAGGAAGACGTCAATACGGAAAAGAGAAACACGTCTTCTTTTTCGTGTATTTTGACGGAAAAGGCGTCGTTTGGAGCTGTTATTGCTGCCCTCGTGAACTCGCCCTCACATGAGCCGCGTCCAGGCATAGCGTGGTGTCGCTCACGCTCGTTGTCACTACTTCTCGACATGGTACAACTGTTGCTGCGTTTGTTTTTGTTGAAGAAGAAATGTTGGGTCGGGTTCTTAGGTATGGGCTGGGATCGAAGGAAAAGAAATTAAATTTTGGTCTATGAACACTTTCTGAATGCAAATGGGTCGGTTGGGGAATTAAAAATGTGGACTGGAAATTATTTGTGTTGAATGCAAGGCCCAAAAATGTGTTTAAGGTTAGGTAATAGAATGACAACTAGGAAATATCTTTACAAATTGCAAATTCGGCCAAGCTAATTAAAGACTTAGTCAAATTTGGATGTAACTGTGAAGGAATTAAATAAGAGGAATTAATATTAATTAATTAACGAACTTCTTAATCTTAACGAAATAAAATAATCAATTTTATTAGTAAAATATTAAAGCATCAACTTACATCATCACTATAATTAAGACTAAACTAAATTAATGAAAATTTTAACTTAAAAGTGTAAAATCTTTTCGTGACGACTTCAACTATTTATGAAACATACTAATTGAATATATGTACCGATATAAAACACATTAATTATTTAGAATATTACACAAATAAGTAAAATCATTTTAAAAGCTTAAAAAAATATTTTAGATTTTCCATAAAACCAATTATTTCAAATTGTTTGGAAATTAAGAAGCTCAAAAGTTAATTTCTATCGTGGTGGGTTGAAATTGGGTGTCAAAAATTGTCCCTCTGGCCTCATGTTACTTGGATTGATGCAAGAAATTCAAGGAAAATGAAATTGATGAATCCAATTTTGACCAACCACTTTTTCATCTTGGAAAAGGTATTTGGTACGGACTTTAGGAATTATGGTCGAAGACCGAAAATGGATTTACTACATATCTCAGGCTATATGAGATTTCAGATCACTTGTAGTTCGATATGCTTGATATAACGCACAATTTTGAAAGAATTCAAAAGCATTCCTGATATCAAATTATGAGGAGATTGTAATGCTCGAGAATAAGATTTAAGAGAGAATGTTGGGATATAGCCGAGTTTTCAACACGGATTCTGCCTACATACCCCTGAACATAGGGAATCAGGCTGCGTGGAGCTCGACTCAATCGGTTGAAAAGGAAATCTATTGTGCAAGATAACCTTTTGTTCTGAAAAAGCGACAAAGTAAGTTGAGTATCAAAAAAAGGCTTGCGACCTCTTAGCCATGAATGTCGCTTCACACCCATAATTAAGAACTTGTACGGACATGATTTCTAATACTCTTGGTGTATTGTCACTCGGATTGGAAAGATGCTTCCGGTGAAAACCAGAATTACTGGACGCAAAACTGAAACCAAGAGACCTAAAGAAGAACCCACATGCCTTTTTATAGGGGTGTGGTTTGATTGTGGTGGAATTCGCTTCTCTGCTCGCGTCGTAAGAGTTTGAAAATCATCTTTAGACTATGTCCCAGTTCTCTACTAATAAAAGGTTCCACGTTGTGTTGCATCCTTTTTGATGTCATCCGCACCTGTGGTTTCTTTTGGAGAATTCATCCTTCTAGGTGATCTTGACATAGATTGAGATAAAACTCATTAGCATAAAAATGCAATTCAATGGGAGATAATGTCTTTTACCGTGTTGACACTTAATTGATCTCTATGGACATCTGATATCAACTCCATTGATTTTGACGTAAAGCAAATAAAGCTTGTGTCTCATTTTTGCAATTATTTTTAATGTACTCTTTCTTTAATTTCAAAGTAATAAAAGACTGATGCAATGTGTTGATAGTTTTCTCAATGTTGTTGCTGGTGATTCTTTTGATGTCGTCTTTCCAAATAAAAAAATACAGTTCATGTTGATTTTATTGTGACGCACGGTCTCCTTCTTTGCAATGTATTGGTCTTTCTCTTGCGAAGTACGATTTTCTTATCTTGAAATGCATGTCTTCTTCCTCTTCATATGCACAATTTTCTTCTCTTGTAATGTATGACTTCTTTCTCTTCCTCTGCATGATTTCCTTCTTTTGCGATGAATGACTCTTTGTCTTTCTATGCACACTTTTCTTCTCTTGCAATGCATGACAACTTTCTTTTGCAATGCATGTCTTTCTTCTTTTTCTATGCACAATTTTCCACGATACATGACTTCCTTCAATTTCAATGCATGACTCCTTTCTCTTCATATGCATAATTTCCTTTTCTTGCAATGCATGATTTCTTTTCCGCGATGCATGATTTCCTTCTCTTGCAATGCATGACATATTTATCTTGCTATGCATGACTCCTTCCTCTCGCGATGTGTGACTCCTTTCTCTCGCGATGCATGATTCATTCTCTTGCAATGCATGATTATCTCTCTTGCAATGCATAAATCTATTTCCCGCGATGCACGACATTTTCTCGCAATGCATGAATCTCATCTTATGATGTATGAACCTCTTTCCTCGCAATGCATGATTTCATTCTCTTTCAAGCGATGCATGAAATTTTCTCCTTATATACATGGCTTACTTCTCTTGCTATGCATGGTTTTCTTTCTCTGGATGCGATCCCTAGTACCAAACGGAGATAGTGCTTCATCGAGAAACATAGTGATCTTCTGGAAACTTTCTGGATGGTGATATCGTCTTAATTGAAAATACAGTAAAAATGACCCTCCGGGTAGTGATATTATCATGTCTGATAATATGGTGCAGGTAATGTCCTCCAAATATCTTTAATTGATGAAAAACAGCAAAATGTCTCTCCTCAGGGTTTTCTCATTTGTTCCGTCTCAAAACATAGTTGCATGTTCATTATGGACTTGATGTTGTTGGGAATTGAATGAAATAATGTTATTCATATTTCCAAATCTTTGATATAAGCAGCATAAAATATTTTCTGCACCCATGGAAAAAGTAGTCAATTTTGGGGTGCTCTTCGCCCTTTTGACTTCTTCATATTCATAAAATGGAGAAATATACTGATTTTGAGATAAACCTATAAACCTGCATCTACAAAAAAAAATTGTTAGTTTTAAAATGAACTGATATGTGTCGATCTCTTTGCTTGTCTGCTCCTTGTCTTGCTATCTCCGATTGATTTCTCCAATTTCCCGTCTCTTGATATATAAGAAAACATATTTTATGCCAAAAATAAATTAAAGATAAAGGAAAATCTTTTAAGAAAATGGATTTTTCAAAAAGTAGTATTTGGAAAAGGTCACCGCCAAACGTCATGTCACGTTAAGCTTAGCGAACTTCTTTGAGATTGATGCTGGGAGGTCTATCCTGATTATTTGATGGAAAATATTCAAAGTTGCTCTAGAATGCTGATAAACTCATGTCCTTGTTAACTGTCTTGGCTTATCTTTAATTGTCGGTAAGCCAGTCACAATATTTTTGAGATCTTTCAAAAAAATTGTCCCAGTTGCGAATCTCAAGGTAACTTCAGTTTTGACTTATTGAATAATAATCTTCTTCTTGAGAATTTTTTAGTCTCTCTAGAAAATTCTATTCCAGTTTCTATTGTAAAGAGAAGTAGAAAACTTACGGGAGATATGACCAAATCGTTGTAGAGCCTACGTATCTCATTGAGGCAGCAATCAGGTGAAACGTAGTTCCCCTCAAAGGTTAACAATAATAAGAAATTTACAAAGAAACCGACCGAGGCCGATATAGGCCGACTACGTATCTCATTCTTGAGAATTCAGGTCGAACGTAGTTCAAGTACAAAGAAATATTAAAAGATGATAAATGGGGTGATCGAGGCCGACATAGGCCGCCTATGTATCTCATTTTTGAGAATTCAGGTCAGACATAGTTCATTACAAGAGGAATAGAATTTTAAACAAAGATATTACAAGCAAATAGAATAATTACAAAGGAATGACAGGAATACAACATGAAGATTCACATATAATATCTCTTGACAGTATCTAAGTTGATTCGTTTAGTCCATTCGCTGCTATCCATCTCAGACACGACCACAGAACCTACAGATATTACATTCTGAACCATGTAGGGTCCTTGCCTATTTGGTGTGAATTTTCCTTTGTACTCATCCTGATAAGGAAAAATGCTTTTGAGGATCAACTGACCAACTTCAAAAATTCTGGCTCTTACTCTCTTGTGGAAAGTGTGGATCATTCTCGGTCGATACAGTTGACCATGGAAAACATAAAACATTCTCTTCTCGTCAATCAATGTTAACTCACCAATCCGCTTGCGGACCCATTTGGCATTACTTAACTCAGCTTCTTGGATGATTCTGAAGGAAGGTATCTCAACTTCAGCAGGTATTAGCTTCTTGGATGATTCTGAAGGAAGGTATCTCAACTTCAGCAGGTATGACTGCTTCTATTCCATATACTACTAAGTATGTAGTAGCTCCAATCGACGTCCTGACAGTCGTTCTATAATCCAACAAAGCATATGGAAACATCTCATGCCAACCTCGATGATTGTTAATCATTTTTCTCAAAATCTTCTTAATGTTCTTATTTTTGCCTCTAAGCTCCATTCATTTGAGGACGATAAGTGATTGATTTTCGGTGACTAATCTTAAAATTCTCACATATATCTCTCATCAAAAGACTGTTGAGATTTGCATTATTATCAGTGATGATAGATTCTGGCACTCCAAACCTACATACCAAATTGTTGCGAACAAAATCAGCTACAACTTTCTTGGTCACCGACTTGTACAAAGTTGCTTCTATCCACTTGGTAAAGTAGTCGATGGAAAGTAAAATAAATTTGTGTCTGGTAGAGGCCGACGACTCTATTGGGCCTATGACATCCATGTTCCCCAAGATACAAATGGCCAAGGAGAACTCATAGAATTGAGTTCGTGAGGCGGCACTCGAATCAGATCCCCATGCACTTGACATTTATGACATTTCTCCACGAGCTTGAAACAATTGTGTTCCATAGTCATCCAAAAATAACTAGCTCGAATATTCTTCCTAGCTAGAGTAAGTCCATTCATGTGTGTACCGTAAACTCTGGCATGTATTTGTTTAAGAAGCTTTGCAGCTTTAGCAGCACCAACGCATCTGAGAAGACCTAAATCTGGAGTTCTCCTATAAAGAATTTCCCAGTTAGAAAGAAGATGAGGGCCATACAGCGTATCGACTTTTTCTGATTGAATGTTGCATTCTCACAATTAACCCCGGTCTATAAATACTTCTTCATGTGAAAATACCATGGCAGGCCGTCCAATTCTGCTTCAACATGTGAACAACGGATTGTCTGCTCTTTTACCTCTATATCCAGAGGATCAATATAACTCTTAATCATTGAGGCAATGGTGGCAAGAGCATCAGCTAACTCATTTTGTGTCCTGGGAGTGTGTCTGAATCCGATCATACAAAACCTCCTACACAACTTCTCTATATACTGCACATACGGTGTGATCTTCGAGATCTTCACAACCCATTCTCCTTGAACCTGATGAATCAACAAATTTGAATCTCCAATAATCAGCAACTCGTGGACATTCATGTCAATGACCATCTTCAACCCTAGAATGCAAACTTCATATTCATCTATGTTGTTCGTGCAATTAAATCATAGTTTAGCCGCCATAAGATGGTGTTGACCATATACTGACACTAAAACCGCTCTGATACTTTTCCCTCCATGATTTTTCGCTCCATCAAAGAAGACTTTCCAATCAGGGTATGCTTCATAAATATCTTCACCCACAAATACTACCTCTTCATCGGGGAAATAAGTCTTGAGCGGTTCATACTCAACATCGACTGGATTTTCAGCAAGATAATCAACCAAGGCTTGTGCTTTTATCACTTTCTGGATCACATACACAATCTTAAATTCACTCAAAAGCATTTGCCTTTTAGCAAATTTTGTAGTCCACATTGCTTTTTGAAAAATGTACTTCAATGGGTCCATCCTGGAAATAAGATATGTGGTATACGAAGACAAATAATGTCTCAACTTCTGAGCGATCCAAGTCAAAGCACAACATGTTATCTCCAAGTGAATGTAGCGAGCCTCATATGGAGTGCATTTCTTGCTTAAGTAATAAATGGCTCGCTCCTTCTTCCCTATCTCGTCATGTTGACTAAGCACGCACCCAAATACTTCATTTGAGACAGAAAATATAGCAAAAATGGACTCTGTTCTCGCGAGGAACCAACACTGGTGGATTAGACAAATAACTCTTGATGGCATCAAAAGCAGTTTGACATTCTTCGGTCCATTTTGTAAAAACATATTTCTTCAATAACTTGTATATAGGCTCACACACCACGGTGGATTGAGCTATGAACCGACTAATGTAGTTCAACCTTCCCAAGAAACTCATCACTTCTTTCTTCGTCTTCGGCGGAGGTAACTCCTGAATTGTCTTGATCTTGGAAGGGTCAAGCTTAATGCCCCTTTTGCTGACTATAAATCCCAACAGCTTGCCAGCTGGTACCCTAAAAGCACATTTGGCAGGATTTAACTTCAATTTTTATCGATGTAGATGATAAAAAAACTTTCTTAAACGAGTCAAGTGGTCCGAACTCTCGGGGACTTGATTATAACGTCATTTACATACACCTCAATCTCTTTGTTAATCATGTTATGAAAGATGGTCGTCATAGCTCTCATATAAGTAGCACTGGCATTTTTGAGACCAAATGGCATCACCCTATATTATATACACCCCAAGGTGTAATGAAAGTTGTCTTCTCTGTATCTTCTTCATCCATCAGAATTTGGTGATAACCCGCGTAACAATCACAAACGACTGCATTTCATGCTTGACACAGTAATTAGAATGTGGATGTTTGGCAACGGAAAATTATCGTTTGGGCTTGCTTTGTTGAGATCTCTGTAGTCAACACAAATTTTGATCTTCCCATCTTTCTTGGCAACCGGGACAACATTGGCCAACCAAGTCAGATACTGTGTCACTTCCGCTATTTGAGACTCGATCTCTTTGGTAATCTCTTCTTTGATCTTTAAACTTAACTTAGTCTTGAACTTCCGAGTCTTTTATTTTACTGAACTGAATCCTTGATTAATCGTCAATTTGTGGGACACCACACTTGTACCTAATCCTAGCATATCTCTGTAAATCCAGACAAATACATCTCTAAGAAAATGAAACAAGTCCCTTTTTTGAGCTTCGGTCAGATGGAAACTTATTTCGACTTCTTTGATGCACTCCTCGTCTCCAACATTCACAGTCGTAGTTTCTTCCAAATTCGGCTTGTGTTGGTTCTCAAACTACCAAAACTCTTCAGCAACATATTCCGGTACTTCATTTTCTTCTTCATATTTTTTGCCTTCATCATTACCTGCCTCATTTTGTTCTTTTAGCTCGTGACATGCCATGACATTGGCAATTTTTTAATTAATATTACTGAAATCATAAACAGAAAAAGTTAGAAAAGTAAACATAGCAAATAAGCAAATAAGCAAATTTTTGATAAAAGAGGCTTTCATTCAAATTGAAAAACAAGTAAAAACTTTGGCCCTGGAAAAGGGACATTTTGCCTTTCTAATCATCACAAGGGAATTTTAAAACTCAAACAATTAAAATTTGCAAAAGTGGTGGGTCTCGGGCCTCTCCGGACTACCACTGATTTTCAAAACAAGTATAAATATATGTCGTTTGTACAAAGATGGGGGATCAAAAGTGATGTGGAGTTCCAATTCTGCAATTGCTCCCCTATCTTGTCATCGCGGATTTTGGATGTCTCGACCTCATCCTCCACGACCGCATCAATTTCTTCAAAAAGGGCCCAGACTCTTTCCCCAGGGCCAGCATCGTCGGCATATTCTCAAACTGGGAATGATTGGTACAGATGAAGAATCGACTATCCAATGCTTGGTCGACATTCTTGCTCTTCGTTTCTGCTTCATCATCTGTGGGAACATACCCCACGCCAAACTTTGCTCCTTTGGCGGGAAGTTGGATATGCTCGACAATTCCTTGGAAATTTTTTCCCAATCCTTGGAATTTGTTTCATGAGATTTAAACCACTCTAGAGCCTCTCCACTCAGACTTCGGCTAGAAACCCGTATCAGTAAAACTTCATCTTTCCCGACTCCCACGAGTTGGTCGCAGTAGGCCTTTAGGTGCGCTAAGGGGTTCCCTATTCCTCCAAAAATGTCAAATTTTGGTACCTTGAAACCTTACGGGAGGTCCAAATTCGAGTGAATGCACAAGTCCTCATAGCTCAAACTGGCGACCTCAGAAATACATTGCAGCACTTTCGTTGCCTTTTGAATCTCTTCCTTTGACCTCCACTCTCTTTCTTGTTCTTCATAGTGGTCGAGCTCGGATCCATTAACGTCATGCTCATTGGGGACGGAGATTTGGAAAGTGTTTTTTTGAGGTAGGGGTGGAGCAACTGAGAGACTTTTGGAATTTAGGGGAGTTTGGTAATTTTTTGGAAAAGTTTGGGGGTTGGTATGTTTGTTTTGGTGATGGAGGGAACATTAGGGTTGTAGGTGTTTTGGTTTTAAGGGGGTGTACCGGTTTGGTGTTTGTCCTTTTGCGGGGGATGTGACACTTTAGGATTGATATTTTGAGGAGGGGTGGGGTTTGATAGGAGGAGGAGGTGTATTGAGGATTCTGGGTGGCTAGGTCGATGATTGAGGGATTATGAGCAGGAGTAGAAGGTGGGTTCTGAGCTTGTTTCACGTTTGAAGAAGGAAAGTGAGGCGGATGCCTTCCGTCTATTGGAGTATTGATACTAAAAGTCGGAGGACATGCTAACCCACGAGTAATGGGGACCAATTTTGGACAAGCAGGAATTTTGCTCCTTTTTTAATTTAAGACTATCACCGAAAGGTTAAATTGTATTGAGCTAAGGTGTTCTTGTTGCGTCTCTCTTGTCTGTTGATCTGAACTCAACATTTCCCTTGTAGAATGAAAGGGTAAAAAAAATTCAAAGGATAGGGTCCGGGTCTTGAAAGGCTGCCTACGTATCTCGCAAGGAGAATTCAGGCCCTACGTAGTTCGAATACAAAAGGAAATTCTCATTTTTTCATTCATTCATCTTCAACAATTACAAGGAAAGTGAAAGACAGACAATAAAGCTTCTAAAATATAAAAAGTGACTCCATCCTAGCCATTCTTCTTCTCACTACTTCATTGGCCACGGGGAACGAACTCGACTTGAATTTTTCCCATATTGACGAGGGATTCCACGTCGTAGTGAAACCCGAGGCATCTTCAAATGTTGTGATCCATGGCGTCATGGTAGTGACAGGGCTTCCAGATTTCTATCCCAACAGGATCGATCGCTCCGTCATCCTTTCGGATAGAGGCCAAGACCCCTTTCTGAACCAAATCACTATAGATGTGCAACAATGTTTTCTTGAACGGAATAAAATAGTGACAATTAAATAGGGTGTGCTTGGTAACTGGCACATTGGGCTCTGACTATTCATAGGTAAAGATAGTGTTATCACCCCACATATGCGGGATCTTTCCACTGTTGATCAGGTTGCAAATTGTTGGCTTAAGCTCCAAACATTCCTCTATAGTGTGCCCTATTCGAATCGTGTTGAAGGCACACGTCTTCTTAGAGTTATCATGCCTGAACCCAAAAGAGATTCCTTTACAAGGCTTCAACACGTGTGAAGCCTAAGATGTTCGTAAATAATAACACACAGCACGACCCTTTCCCCCCACGCTATGGGTCTTCTCATAAGCCGGGAGAGTGATCCATTTGTCTCCTCCTTTCAGATGTCCCATGAAGGGAGGCATGTAGATGATTTACTTGTAGATATCTTCTTTAGTATCTCCAGGGTGAGTGTCTTTAGGACCAATATTAGCTTCTTGATTGAAGACAGAGCATTTCCCGCTATCTTCTGAAGCCTCCTAGTCACAACCTCCGTATCTTCGTCCATGATGGCGTGTCTTTCCATCCTAGCTGTAAAATCCTCGTTTGGCGTCGCAGTTGTGGCTTTGAAGACTGTTGTGGTGATTGCAACCTCTAAGCCCCTTTCTCTAGTTTATCGGATCTCCTGCATAATCCGTTGCAATTTTCCCTACAAATCCTCCCTCGTTGGTTCCATCTCGGTATTCTTGCTCTTTTCCATAGTGACAATTTTACCTTTCCTAAAGTGATAGAGTAATGTCTTAGAGTTTGGTAGTAAGAATTTACTTTGTAGTGAGAAACCAAGACTAATGGACTTTTGGTCGGAAGTTTTTGGGGTAGTGACTTGTATTTGATGTTATAAAGATTTTCTGGAAATTTTGAAAGTGAGTGGGACAAAATATCCTCATTCAAAGAAACAATATCACATAAGTAATTAAAACACATAAGCGACTAACGCGCATCCTAAGCAAGTAGGGTGACCCTTTGGTGCCAAGGGTAGGCTTAGCGCATTTGAAAGATGTATGCGTGGAATTGAACCATTTTGTTACCCCCAAGAAAATTTCGCATAAGAGATAATGTTGAAAAAGGGGGAAAACAAGTAGGGGAAATAGAGAACAAACAAAAAAATACGAAAGGAAAGGCCAATGCATGGGTCATTTGAAAAGTGTACCGAATACAAGAAAGGCAAGCCCACGAAGGGCCTAATAAAGATAGAGATACATATAGAAAAACCCACACAGAGGCAAAATCCACTATGCCATCCCTGATGGCCCTACTTTTGTGTTGCTTTAATAGTGTCTTGTGCTGCGGAAGTGTGTACCGCAGCATCAGTAGGTACCCCTCACTCCGCCGTCTTTTTTCTTCCCAATCTTCTAACTGCATCATGTCTATCTTATCTTTGACCCATGAGTCGAGATTCCCAAGATCGTTCCTCAATCTTTCTAATCCCCGAGTTGAACTCTTGAGAGCACATTGATTTTGGAGAAATTTATTGTCCATTTCTTGAGCTTCCCGTTTTACTTCTTAGCTCGACCACAGCTTTGGAATCTTTGTCCTCCAGATTACGGTAACTGCTTGGGACCGAAAGGAGATACCTCATGTATTGTTTTTTAACCAATCCTTATAAGTTTATCATACCCGGTGTCAAACCGATCTGAATCAATAGTGTCTTTGTTCATTCACAGTGCTCTTTTCTATTCCCTCAGAATCTCGGAAGTGTCGTCCACTCTATCATCCCCAACGTCAAACACATAGATACGATAGTATGCATCTGGAGGCGTGGTTTATCTTCTCCCGAACTGTCTTAGGTATCGAAAGGGTGCGTAAGGATGGATTCCCCGAATACCTGGCAATAAAAGCACGAGTTGTCTATAGACCCTCACAATGACATTTTTTGAGATAAAGCGATCGAACATCCATTGGATATCTTCTTCCCTTAGCTCAGAAACAATCTGAGCCCATCTCCTCTTAGTTCTCATGTTCTCGAAATTTTCCCAAAATAGCATATCATTCAAATCCTTAAGAGTATTTTTATCATCGAGGGTATGCAGTTGTCGAGTCTCATGCCCTTTAGCCAAATGGCTCAATATCCGCCATTGGAGAAGTAGGTTACAAACTTAAAAGTAAAGATGTCCTTCTTTGCATTTTCCTACTACTCGATACATGTCTAACAGAATGACGGGCGCAATGGGATAATACTTCACTTGCCCTTGATTTAGATGCCCATGAAACAGAGTGTGTTCAAGCATTATCACTCGAATGTTGATACTAAGGCTCGGGCCGTGTGAAAAAACCATAGTACCCAATAACACGATGGTGAATGCCAAATGTCTGATTATGTCCCATTCTCTGCAAGTAACCCTGAACTCTTGGTTATAGTTCGCATACAATCTTGCATTCCCGAATCTAACATAGAGGTTCATAAAAAAGATACTAGAACCTTCGACCCGGTATGCGTAGTCATTTCCTAATCCAAGCCACTTTGTAATATCTTCGAGAGAAGGATTGTTAGGGATTAAGATTGTTTCCTGTTTCCTCACTCTTTTTTCAAGCCCTATACCAAATGTGTCAATTCCGTCCCGAATTTCCTCAATTATCGGGGTAATTTTCATGGTTCCGAATCGTAAAACCATCCTTTCGTTGTCCCATTAACCTATAAGTACTTCAATCAATTCGGGCCACCCAACCATATGACGAGTTCAGTCAGGGCCCCTACATATTTGTTGAGGGTTCTTATGTGATTCCCATTGAGGTCGATATATCATAACTTGAGCAAAATCGGAGCTATCACTACCATGTCGAATTTGGGAAATGGATCCATACCTACAAACTAAAACCCGGTTAATATTCCCCACCCCAAATTACGTTTCCACACATACATCTTTTAAATATCAAATAACATGATATGTCTTTAGGTCGGGGACCTTGGACATGATTTTGGCGATTTTACTAATGTGTTTAATACACCTTGGGTATTAAGCCGTATTAGGCTAATGCTTAGATTTGGATGTGATTTCGCTCTACTCTAGGTTGACAAGAATTGGTTTAGAGATGACGTTTACCTTAGTCGGACAAACAACGGGGTGAAGATTAAACGACGTTGGATGACCACAAGTCAACTATTCGTTTATCACTTCCAAAAATTTGACTTGTGTGTTTTTTAAAGGACAGTCTTGGTAAGCCACGTAACTGCCTTTGTCCTAATGCAATCTATTTGTCGTTTGGCGGAGTTGATGTCATGAGATGCAACAGTTTGTAATACAATAAATAAAACAAATAAATAATTGAACACGTATAGCAAACAAGTTAATTTTAATGTTAGAACCATTCAAGTCCCCAACAGAGTCGTCATTTTGTTTTATTTTTAAAATATTTATTAGGACTGATTTAGAGTCTCCACTTAATTATTTTAGAAAAATTAAGAAAAATGGTTTACAATATATTAAAACAGGGAATCAATTGAAAATATTTGAGGAGGTTTGGGGTTGTTATTAATATTTTAGGAAGGTTTTAACGGCACCTAAAATATCCACTAATGCGGTTATCCGATAATTAATTTGTTTGGCTAAAATGAATTAACTTGTCTTGAATAGAAAAATAGAACTATTTTTTGTATAGTCAGAATCGTTTTAAAAAAGAAAATGGAAATATTGCCCTACTAAGCGAGATATTAGCTTGCAAAAAAATTTTTTTTATTTCATTTGAAGTTGACCGATTTTAGTTGAATTATATAACGAAATGGATGTCCTTCGGGGATTTGAACTTTTCCACCTTAAGGCTTACGACAAATATTGACAAGTAAATAAATGCAGTAAAGTAAAGAGGAAAAGAGAGTTAGGCCTAGGTCTGTTTTCTATCTGCCAGAGTCAGTACTTGGGCCTCTTTTCATTTTGGGCCAAAGGCCCAATTCTTGCCACCTTTGTACATGTCCTAAGCTAAATTTTGAGATTTATCTCTTTGGGTCTTAGGCCCATCTTCCACCTGTCCTAAAATTCTAACATGGTAATGATAATAGTAAAATACAAGGGCTTAGGCAAAAAAATAACAAAAATACAAATTTGAATAAAAGAGTGGGCCTTTGACCCAATCTTTCTGATTCTCCTTCGATAATTCATTTTACAACTTCGACACCTATGCATCAACTTTTGGGGACATGTTCCTCGTTTCCATTGATCGGCTAACTCAAGAGATAACGCTATTGGGCCTCTGTGGCCCAATCTAGATGCAAATGAAGAAGAATTTAAGTCTGAATATGACTCCACCACCGATCACATGCATTTCACAACAATTGTGCGTCACCATTAAATCAACTGAAGTACATGTTGTTTAACTAAACGAAAACAAAGCAGAGGCGTAATAAGCAAGGGTGAGGGCCATTCACAGAGTTGAATTTAAGATCGTAATCACCTAAATATAGAAGATGTACCACAAACTAGCCTAGTTGATTACTAACAATTACGCTCATCAAAACTGTAAGAGAATACCTTCAAATAAATTGGTTGCCAGACAAATTAATTTAACCAAAACCAAACAACAAAACAGAGAAACTTAACATTTTGTAAGTGAGAAAAGATCATGGCAGAGGAGAATGCATTATGACCGTTTTTGAATAAATGACATGCTAGGAATATCCTTCCAACTAGCTCAACCAACAATAAAAATGAGAGCAAATAACAACAATATGTTCTCTTAACAGAAAATTCAGACTTCAGAAGCATTTCAAAGAAATCTTACATGAACAATGTTTACACCCAATTTCGACCCTCCCCGATATAAATTAATTAACGATCTTTGCAAGTAAAAATAATTTGAAATAATTAGATTTTATAAAACTTAAAAACAATATTTTTCTGTCAAACAGAAATGGCGACTCCGCTGGGAAATGTTGGAGGATTCTAACCTTAAAACTAACGTTATTTGGCTACGTGATATATTTGTTTGCTTATTTTCTTTATCTTAATATTAATTTATCGCATTTTCCATGGCATATTTCCGCCAAACGGTAAATAGTTGCATTAGGACAACGATAGTTACGTGGCTTACCACGGCTTCTTTCCGAAATACACAAGATTTCATTTGGAAGTAACAAATGAATTGTTGTAATGCGGTCATCCAACGTCGTTTGTTAGCTTCACCCCGTTGTATGTCCGACTCTGGTAACCGTCACTTTAAAATAAATTCTAGACAGCCTAAGATAGAGCGAAACCAAAACCAAACTAAAGCATTAGCCTAAGACGGCTTAATACACAAGGCGTATTAAGTCCATTAGTTGAAACTGCCAAAATCATGTCCAAGGTCTCCGACCACACGACATATCATTTTGTTTGACATTTGAATAATGTACATGTGGAAACCAATGTGGGGTCGGGTTAACCTAACTATGTTTATGTTTTGTAGGTATGAATCGGTTTCCCAGATTTGACATGGTCGTAGAAGCACCACCTCTACTCAAAATGTGGTACAATGACCTTGACAGGGATCATAGAAGAGCCCTTAACAAATATGTGGGCGCCCTGACACAATTGCTCAACAGGAAAGGTTGTCCAGAACTGATCGAAGTCCTCACAGGCTATTGGGATAACGAAAGAATGGTGTTTCAATTCAGAACTGTGTAAATCACCCAGACTACCAAAAATATTCGAGACTGCATCGACACAGTGGGTACAGGGTTGGAAAGAAGAGTGAGAAAGCAAGATTCATCCCTAACAAACCTGCTGTAGAGAATATCGCAGAATGGCTCGGGTTGGGAAAAGACTGTCTACTGGTGCCAAGAGTCTAACATATCATTCAGAGACATCTATGTAAGATTCAGGCACGCGAGCTTTTACGCTAATTATAACCAAGAGTTCAAGATTACCTACAGAGAATCGAACGAAAATTCGTCCTTTAGCATTTGCTGTAGCATTGTTGGGAACAATGGTCTTTCCACATGGCCCGAGTCTGAGTATCAACACCCGAGTTATAACGCTAGCGCACACTTTATTCAAGGGATACGAGAATCCAGACAAGTGAAATACTATCCTATTGCTCCTGTCATACTGTCTGACATGTATCGAGCCCTGGGAAAATGCAAAGAAGGGCATCGCTACTTTCAAGGATGTAATCTGCTCCTTCAGTGGTGGATTTTGAGTCATCTAGCAAAGGGGCTGGGACTCGAGAATTACATACTCTGGATGAGAAGAACACTCTTAGAGATTTGAACGACATGCTGTTCTGGCAAATCTGGAGAATCGAAGGACAAGAAAAAGATGGGCTCAGATTTTTTCCGAACTAAGAGAAGAAGATCTCCAATGGATGCTCGATCGCTTCATCTCGAGAGAAGTCAACGTAGAGGGCCGCAGACAACTCGTACTTCCATTGCCAGGTATACGGGGAATTCGTCCTACGCCCCCTTTCGAGTCCTTCGACAGTTGGGAGGATGAAAACCACACCTCGAGAGGCGTACTATGGCGCCTATGTGTACGATATTGGGGACGACAAAGTGCACGATGCTTCAAAAATGCTGAGAGAATGGAAAGGGGCCAAGAGGATGGATAAAGACACCATTTCCCCAGATCGATTCAACGCCGGATACGACGAGACTTACAAAGCTTAGTTAAAAGATAACATACAATGTATCCTCTCTAATCCCACGCAGTTTTCGCAGTATAGAAGACAAGGAGTCCAAAGCTGTAATCGAGCTAAGGGAGGTAAAATGCGAAGCCCAAGAAATATACGTCAAGTTTATTGAAAACCAAGATTCTCTTGAGAAAACAACTCAAGAAGTAGAAAAGCTAAGACGTGGTTATGATGAATTTGACTCATGGGTCAAAGAAAGATTGAGAGGATGCAATACGAGAGCTGGGAAGAAAAAGGATGCCTGGGCGAAGGTTTCTGTTGATACTACGATGCATGTTTCAGCAATACAAGACTCAGGAAAACAGCGAAGGAGCAGGGCCATCAGGGACAACATAGTGGATTTTCCCCCTATGAGGGTTTTTCTACATGTATCTTGTCGCTTTTCAGCCCCTGCGTTGGACTGCCTTTATTGCATTTCAGTACATTTAAATGGCTCCTGCGTGGGTCTGTCATTTCGTATTTTGTCTTTTATTTTCCCTTGTGAACATTGAGTATTCATTTGTGAAATTTTTTTGGGGGGGTTAATTATCTGGTTCATTTTCAGGTGTACATCATTCAAATGTGCTAGGCCTACCCTTGGAACAAAAGGGTCCCTGTATGTTTAGGACGCGATATATGTGCTGTTAACTGCTTATGTGCTATGTTGCTGTGAATGAGGATATCAGAAATCCACTCCCTGTCAGAAATTTCCAGAAATATGCAAGTCACTATTACAAAGTCCGACCAAATTTTCCGAGTCTTGAGTTTCCCAAACAAAAGAAAAATCCTATCACCAAATCCTAAAAAAACAACTACTCTACCATCTCAGGAAATGAGAAATCACCGCCATGGACAAATGAAATAGTATCCAGATCGGCCATGTCACGACTGGAATCTAGACCCCAGACGAGACCGGCGTCGTTGACCTCTCAGAGGTCGCAGACAAGCCTACTTACGTCATTCATACTTCATTTAGGTTAATTTTAGCGGAAAATTTGAAACTTTTTGTTCCTTAACATACTTGTTAAACATTCTTAACATTTCATAATTGTTCACCATCAACCATCTAACATTAAGAGATAAGCAACTGAAAGAAATGAATCAATAAGAACTAAGTGTATAATTGCCAAAATGGCACCAATACAAAGTCTGAATAAAAACAGAAAAGAAACGCTAGTGGAACATGCTCCACTAGCTCAACTCTAAAACTAAGCTAGAATGTAAAACAGTAGCATCCTCGAAAGCAGGAGGACCTACCAAACTCCGGATGAATGCTGACGTCCGGATAGGTGTAACAATGATCCTGTAGCTCTATCGCCCACATGTACCTGCACCTAAAATAGTATAGATATATAGGGTTAGTACACACTTGTACTAAGTATGGGTATATGCAAGCACACACCATGGACATGCATGAGAAAGAATAGCTCTTTCCTAACAACATGATTTTTGGAAGTCAAGTCAGTGGACTTGCCAAATTGAGATTAGGAAAGTTAGTGAACTTTCCAAATTGGATTAGGAAGGTCATGCCATGAGAGTAACATGCATCATTATAAATATCGTATTGCACACAACACATAACATCCTCACATAGCACATACCATATCACATAACATGTAACACATAACTTCTTTCATATCATTCATTCATATGCCATGAGACCTTGGAATCATGGACTTGACATTAAGACTTTCCAAAATGAGGGCTCAACATATGGGACCTCAACTAGGGAGTCTTCATTAGCAAACACAGAGTCTGCTTCATTCATTCATACGTACTTCATTGCATTTCATTCATAAGCCAGTGTGAACACCAGCTATACTTAGGGTGTAGTTTAAGACTTTCATCGGGTTGCTGTGCAATGATCAGGAATAACCTAATGTCATTACTTGAGTCTAGCTCACCTCTTAATTATCATACCCTAACACCTTCGGTATCATTCATTTCTTTATGTGCTTCATTTGAGGCTGGCCTCATTCATTCATTGGAAACTTTAACTTAAACCGACATAGATTATGTGAGCATCATGAAATTCAGTGTCTCCCCCACACTGAAAAGAGGTGGAATCACCGGCCAAGGTGACCCAAAAACATGCTAGCGTACATAGGAATTTAACCCCGCCAGATACCTATATTGGCAATATAGGTTCAAAGACTAGGAGATGTATGGAGACCCATACCCGGCAAGCCGGGCAGTCTCATCTCATGAGAGTTACGTGAACCTTCGCCCTTCCCAAAAGAAGGCATCACCGCTCATAACTAGCCTATCGGTGCTCAGTATAAAGTTCCATTACATTCAACTCATACGTCTCGAAAGTTGACTTCTAGTATGAGGACAGTATAACTCATTAGATGATTTCTCATCTCATCATTAGTATTAAGTGTATTAAGCCCAATACTTTCATTAGAGTGTTCATAGAGACTGGTCTCTTCATTATCTTACACTCTCATTGGTGAGTACGTATTGGTAACATTTATTTAGGCTCATTTGAGATTGCTCTCATCATATTCATTAGCCTCATATCATGTTGTCACCACATTCTTCATTATTGGCACCTTTGCTTTTCATAGTTACTCACATCTTATTACGCGAATGTTCATTTCATCATATGCCAATGCACTTGGCCTTTTAGTGTATATTACACTCATACTTAACCCTTCTAGGGTTCGTCATTTCATTACATACGTCTTAGGTTCACTTACTTTTGAACGTATGTTAAAGTTATGTGTCTATACATACAAGCCATGGGGCTTCATTCATAATTCGTTAAGTGATTCTTACCTTCCTAAGATTATGTAGTACAAGACTTATGTATCTTGTATATATGCCAAGATCTTAATTTTTTATCTAAGTAGATGGCATTAATCTTGAATATTTTACTCACGTATGACTTATGCATCAATACGGAATTTTGGGCAAGGGAACCCAAATCTTGAATCACTTGGATATTATATACATTTTTCCTTAAATTTTATTTTTAATATTCATAACATTAGACTCTAAATTAAATCTCAACATTTATATTGAAGGATAAATTGTCTATTTTAATTTCTCTCTTAATTAACCAAAGGGTTGGGGGTTCGAGCCCCCACAACCCCTCTATTTTTATTTCAATTAAAAGGGCGAGTGACAGTGAGGTTGTGGGATCGAATACCCACAGCCTCACTTTATTTTCCTTGTTATTTCGCCTCTACCTTCGGCTCTGAGGTCGTGGGTTCGATCCCCACGCCTCGCATTTTTTCCCCATTAATTCTTCCCCTTTCGCGCGTACTGGGAGGTCGTGGGTTCGAATCCCACGCCTCCCATTTAATTGTTTATTTAACTTCTCGCCTTCTCCTCCCCATAGGTCGCGAGTTCGATTCCCCCAGCCCCCCTTTATTTTTCTTTTCTTTTCGCGAAAGCAGGAGCTGGGTCGCGAGTTCGATTCCCCCAGCCCCCTTTTATTTTTATTTTCTTTTCTTGCGAACACAGGAGCTGGTCGCGAGTTTGATCCCCAGCCCCCTTTTTTTTTATTTTTCCTTTTCTCTTTCTCGCGACAACAGTAGCTAAGGGGTTCGATTACCCTTAGTCCCTTACGTTTTTGTTTTTAATTTTTTTCAGCTTCTTTCACAGGTGAGGTCTTGGGTTCGATTCCAATTGACCTCACTTATTTGATTTTATTTTAAAAACCCAGAATTTGACACTTTTGAAGGGTACAAAAATCTGGAAATTTTAGTCCTTCTCCAACCATTTTTAAGTGCATTTTTTTCATAAGTTTAGATAGCTATAAGATCGTTATTCAATTCACTATACTCTATTATAATGAACATCACATTGTACACCCATTACACACATAAAATACACCATAAATACACAACTTACACACCCCAAAACAGTGACTAAAACACTGCCCTATACACGCCTATACATCAACTTTTCCGGTCATATTTTGATGATCATTATCGTGATTTTCCGCACATAAACACGTTCGTATTTAATTTAAACACATCATTCATGCAAAAATCTAGCAGCACAACATACCCAACCTACAAATTTGTTTGGGAGCTAAGGACAAGGACATACGAAGGGGGAACAACCTTAGTTTCAAGAGCTTAAGAAACGTTCGAAAGAAAGTACTCTTGGAGAAAGAATTCCATGAGAGAAACCCATACCCCTTTGACGTTGTTCAATCGTGATGTTGCTGCCCAAACTTGTCTCCAAAACTACGCCCAATGCACCTAAAGTTTCACCACCAATTCGACGAAAATCTCCCTTGCCTTAACGTTTTCGATTAACTTGCTTTCTTGGACTTTTTAGTGAGTTCTTCAAGTGTGAAGAATTTTTTTCAAAGTTTCTGTTTCTCCACGTTCATTGGCAGAGAGAACAAGAGAGTTTTTCCTTTTTGAACGTGGAGAGGGTGTGTTAGACGTTTTAGGAGAGTGTATGCATAGTTTTAGGAGTCTTAATTCAAGACTTAGTCAAATTAGGATTTAATTAAACTAATACAAATTCGATTTATTTTAATTAATACGTGAAAGGACCATTTTACCCTTAATGAATGGATTTTAATTGATGATTAAATCATCAATTCCTTGCTTTTAGTGGGGCTCGAACCCGAGTGGCACCCCATTTGCAAAATGGGTCACTCCGGGTTGCCCCAATTCAAATAGCTTTTTTAATTAAATTAATTAATTAATTTATTAATTACTCAGGGTTATTACAATATTACCCTTGGCCTGGAAAAGATCATTTTACCCCTGGACCCTCAAAACTTAAAAATTTCTTCTTTTAAGTCTGGTAAAGACTCCTTCGATTAAATCTTTGTTTTCGAGAGCCTCACTTGGTTTGTTCCAACCTTTCCAAGTCCAACTAACTCCCCAAGTCAGTTCACTTGGTCGTAGTAAGGGTTTTAAGGTCTGGTTCTACGAGTATCAATCCGTGTGAACCTAGGTTTAATCGCAAGCATTCTTGACACCCTTAGTCTTGATCCTATTCATTTTTAGGGTTGTTACAAGCCAACTGAAGAAGAGATGATCGACTGCATCGACCATGCAAAAGCACGGCGCGAAAGCGCCTCTTTGACTTACTATTTCCTCCTAAGAGCCCCGAAGAGAAATCATCGAAGAAAGTTATGAGGAGGCGCTTGCCCGCAAATCTTCTCTCGAGATACGTGTGAAAAAGGGGACAACAAATCATCTCGAGGCATATGCACAAGAACACCGAACACAGGACGGAGGCCATTTCGTGCGCCTCATTTTCGAGCACTATCGGGCTAGGCGTATGCTGAGGTCCATCGAAAGAGAGTCATACCAAAAGGGATCGGGGATATCCTCAAAACGTGTGAGTGTCATCCCAACCAAAAAAGGCATACGATAGAATGCATAGAGTTTAAGAACGCAGTCCGCCATTTGCTCGATATGGATAATACTTCGAACAGTTGGGTGTGACGGCGTCATCATTGCATGTGATGAACCGCGGCTTGACATACCAGTCACAGAGAAGACCATATTTTATCATTGCTCGTTCACGCCCTCCTAAGAAAACGATGCTGGAAATTTATTCAGAGTTGGTTCAAAAGGGGTCCTCACCCATTTCTACAAAGGCATGGACATGCGATATTCTCTTTGGTACGAAGTCCAGAAGTGTTGCCTCTATTGCAACACCGAAGACCATAGCATCGAAAAATACACAGCATTCCGCCACGACTTGGAACATCTCATCAACATGGAAAAATTTTAGTCGAGCTTGTTCCTCGTTGCTAATATGACATTTGAGAAAAGAAATGAATAATGTAGTCTTATTTATTTTTAAAGCTTTGTTGCTATCTTTCAATTACCATGTATCCAGAATGAATGAATGAAAATCATATTTATTTTCCACTCAGACTACGTTGGGCCTGAATTCTCCTTGGGAGATACATAGGCACCCTTCCAAGGCCCGGCCCCTATCTTTAAAAAAAAATCATTCTCCCCCTCTCATGCTACGAGGAAACGTGAAGACCAGATCAACAGACGTCAAAGAACAGCTGCAAGAAGACCGTAGCTCAGCGTCATTTAGCCTTTTTGAAATGGTGTCAGACAAAAATCAAGAAAACTCCTGCTTGTTAAAACCTGTTTCCGTCCTTACTCGTGGGTTAAAGATATCCTCAAACATAGCAAATTGTGTGCTTATCTGCTCTCTGTGTGATATTTGTGCATTTCGTATTCTGAACTAAAACTGACAAATTTGCCTTTGAGTTGTTTTCCTCCTCAAGTACTTTGAAACTGATCTGTGTCGATTAAGCTGGCAGATCATCCCTGCTTAACTAGATCCAAAGGGCCTACAGACTCCTTCCCCAGACAGACTCAGACAAAGAGAAAATAGTTATGGAGAACAGTAATGAAGAAGTCAATCTCACCGACGTTGTGGTGGCTCAACCCACCATAGCGGACCAGAACAAATTGATTATGCAATTGATGCAACAGATTGCAGAAATGAGGGTGGAGATGAAAAGAGACAGGATCTGCCTCCACCAGATTTTACTGTTAACGCTGCTGTTGGAAGACCTTCTATATACTACCCTTCTTCGACAATGGATCCAACTCAGAATGTGCCACCTGTTCAGAATCCTTCCATTATAGACTTGACTGCTCAAAAACCCCAATACGCTTCACCTTTACCAAACGCCTCCTCCTCAAAATAATCATTCTCAAATTACCACCTCTTCCCCAAAATATCAAACTGCTCCACCTCCATAAAACCAAGCCAAAATCCAAATCAAAATGCTTTCAACCCCCAAACTTCCACACCACCTAAATCAAAATACCAATCCTCAGACTTATCGCAAAACTACCAAACTACCAAGAATGCCCGAAGTCCTTCCGTAGCTCCACCCCTATAAAAAGACAACTTTACAGATTCCGCGTCCTACTGAGCACGATGTGCATGGTTCTGAGCTGGACCATTACGGGAAAAGGAAAGAGAATGGAGGGCAAAGAAGAAGCGAAGGTGGATATAAAGGAGAAATCAGGAAAGCAATGAAAGAGTTCAAAAGCATCCCCGACGTCGCTGGTCTTAACTATGAGGATTTATGCATTCATCTGAATTTGTACCTCCCAGAAGTATTCAAGATTCCAATATATGACACTTTCGGAGGAATAGGGAATCCTATGGCCCATTTGAGATCATACTGCGACCAACTTGTTGGAGTTGGTAGAGAGGAAGCCTTGTTGATGCGGCTTTTAGCCGAAGTATATGCGGGGAGGCTCTGGAATGGTTCACCTCCCACGAGACCAGGTAGTGGACCAGTTGGAATGCCCTGGCCAAGGATTTCATCGATCGGTTTTCTTACAACGTAGAAATCATTTCGATCACTACTCCCTCGAAAAGATGAAACAAAAATCCACCAAAAGCTACAGAGAGTTTGTCTACAGGTGGAGAAAAGAAGCAGCTAGAGTAAGGCCTCCCATGTCAGAGAAGGAGATAGTTGAAGTGTTTGTACGGGTGCAAGAGCCTAAATACTACGATAGAATTATGTTGCATGTTGGAGCAAAATTTGCTGAGATAGTCAAGATTGGTGAGACTATAGAAGATGGTTTGAAAACAGGGAAGATAGTATGTGTGGTTGCGTCTCCCGAATTATCGGGATTGTTGAAGAAGAAGAGAGAGGACGTGGCTACTGTCTCTTATGAGGGGAAGAAGATCCGCCAGAAGATCATCGTCTCCCAAGGTCGTCCTCCCAAGTCGTCCTCCCAAGGTCGTCCTCGACCTTCCCAGAACTCTTACCAGGCTTGCTAGCGCAAGCTGGTCATCCAAATAATCCTCCTTCCAGTCTTACAAATGCTG
>CM040618.1:32839227-32875168 GCA_022817965.1 Solanum lycopersicoides | reverse complement strand
GAGTCTAGTCACCTCTTATTATCATACCCTAACACCTTCGGTATCATTCATTTTCTTATGTGCTTCTTTGAGGCTGGCTCATTCATTCATTGGAACTTTAACTTAAACCGACATAGATTATGTGAGCATCATGAAATTCAGTGTCCTCCCCCACACTGAAAAGAGGTGGAATCACCGGCCAAGGTGACCCAAAACATGCTAGCGTACATAGGAATTTAACCCGCCAGATACCTATATTGGCAATATAGGTTCAAAGACTAGGAGATGTATGGAGACCCATACCCGGCAAGCCGGGCAGTCTCATCTCATGAGAGTTACGTGAACCTTCGCCCTTCCCAAAAGAAGGCATCACCGCTTCATAACTAGCCTATCGGTGCTCAGTATAAAGTTCCATTACATTCAACTCATACGTCTCGAAAGTTGACTTCTAGTATGAGGACAGTATAGCTCATTAGATGATTTCTCATCTCATCATTAGTATTAAGTGTATTAAGCCCAATACTTCATTAGAGTGTTCATAGAGACTGGTCTCTTCATTATCTTACACTCTCATTGGTGAGTACGTATTGGTAACATTTATTTAGGCTCATTTGAGATTGCTCTCATCATATTCATTAGCCTCATATCATGTTGTCACCACATTCTTCATTATTGGCACCTTTGCTTTTCATAGTTACTCACATCTTATTACGCGAATGTTCATTTCATCATATGCCAATGCACTTGGCCTTTTAGTGTATATTACACTCATACTTAACCCTTCTAGGGTTCGTCATTTCATTACATACGTCTTAGGTTCACTTACTTTTGAACGTATGTTAAAGTTATGTGTCTATACATACAAGCCATGGGGCTTCATTCATAATTCGTTAAATGATTCTTACCTTCCTAAGATTATGTAGTACAAGACTTATGTATCTTGTATATATGCCAAGATCTTAATTTTTGATCTAAGTAGATGGCATTAATCTTGAATATTTTACTCACGTATGACTTATGCATCAATACGAAATTTTGGGCAAGGGAACCCAAATCTTGAATCACTTGGATATTATATACATTTTTCCTTAAATTTTATTTTTAATATTCATAACATTAGACTCTAAATTAAACCTCAACATTTATATTGAAGGATAAATTGTCTATTTTAATTTCTCTCTTAATTAACCAAAGGGTTGGGGTTCGAGCCCCCACAACCCCTCTATTTTTATTTCAATTAAAAGGGCGAGTGACAGTGAGGTTGTGGGATCGAATCCCCACAGCCTCACTTTATTTTCCTTGTTATTTCGCCTCTACCTTCGGCTCTGAGGTCGTGGGTTCGATCCCCACGCCTCGCATTTTTTCCCCATTAATTCTTCCCCTTTCGCGCGTACTGGGAGGTCGTGGGTTCGAATCCCACGCCTCCCATTTAATTGTTTATTTAACTTCTCGCCTTCTCCTCCCCATAGGTCGCGAGTTCGATTCCCCCAGCCCCCCTTTATTTTTCTTTTCTTTTCGCGAAAGCAGGAGCTGGGTCGCGAGTTCGATTCCCCGAGCCCCCTTTTATTTTTATTTTCTTTTCTTGCGAACACAGGAGCTGGTCGCGAGTTTGATCCCCCAGCCCCCCTTTTTTTTTATTTTTCCTTTTCTCTTTCTCGCGACAACAGTAGCTAAGGGGTTCGATTACCCTTAGTCCCTTACGTTTTTGTTTTTAATTTTTTTCAGCTTCTTTCACAGGTGAGGTCTTGGGTTCGATTCCAATTGACCTCACTTATTTGATTTTATTTTAAAAACCCAGAATTTGACACTTTTGAAGGGTACAAAAATCTGGAAAGAGAGTCATACCAAAAGGGATCGAGGGATATCCTCAAAACGTGTGAGTGTCATCCCAACCAAAAAAGGCATACGATAGAATGCATAGAGTTTAAGAACGTAGTCCGCCATTTGCTCGATATGGATAATACTTCGAACAGTTGGGGTGACGGCATCATCATTGCATGTGATGAACCGCGGCTTGACATACCAGTCACAGAGAAAACCATATTTTATTATTGCTCGTTCACGCCTCCTAAGAAAACGATGCTGGAAATTTATTCAGAGTTGGTTCAAAATGGGGTCCTCACCCATTTCTACAAAGGCATGGACATGCGATATTCTCTTTGGTACGAAGTCCAGAAGTGTTGCCTCTATTGCAACACCGAAGACCATAGCATCGAAAAATACACAGCATTCCGCCACGACTTGGAACATCTCATCAACATTAGAAAAATTTTAGTCGAGCTTGTTCCTCGTTGCTAATATGACATTTGAGAAAAGAAATGACTAAAATGTAGTCATTATTTATTTTTAAAGCTTTGTTGCTATCTTTCAATTACCATGTATCCAGAATGAATGAATGAAAATCAATATTTATTTTCCACTCGAACTACGTTGGGCCTGAATTCTCCTTGGGAGATACATAGGCACCCTTCCAAGGCCCGGCCCCTATCTTTAAAAAAAATCATTCTCCCCCTCTCATGCTACGAGAAAACGTGAAGACCAGATCAACAGACGTCAAAGAACAGCTGCAAGAAGACCGTAGCTCAGCGTCATTTAGCCTTTTTTGAAATGGTGTCAGACTAAAAATCAAGAAAACTCCTTCTTGTTAAAACCTGTTTCCGTCCTTACTCGTGGGTTAAAGATATCCTCAAACATAGCAAATTGTGTGCTTATCTGCTCTCTGTGTGATATTTTGCATTTCGTATTCTGAACTAAAACTGACAAATTTGCCTTTGAGTTGTTTTCCTCCTCAAGTACTTTGAAACTGATCTGTGTCGATTAAGCTGGCAGATCATCCCTGCTTTACTAGATCCAAAGGGCCTACAGACTCCTTCACCAGACAGGACTCAGACAAAGGGAAAATAGTTATGGGAGACAGTAATGAAGAAGTCAATCTCACCGACGTTGTGGTGGCTCAACCCACCATAGCGGACCAGAACAAATTGATTATGCAATTGATGCAACAGATTGCAGAAATGAGGGTGGAGATGAAAAGGAGACAGGATCTGCCTCCACCAGATTTTACTGTTAACGCTGCTGTTGGAAGACCTTCTATATACTACCCTTCTTCGAACATGGATCCAACTCAGAATGTGCCACCTGTTCAGAATCCTTCCATTATAGACCTGACTGCTCAAAAACCCCAATACGCTTCACCTTTACCAAACGCCTCCTCCTCAAAATAATCATTCTCAAATACCACCTCTTCCCCAAAATATCCAAACTGCTCCACCTCCATAAAACCAAAGCCAAAATCCAAATCAAAATGCTTTCAACCCCCAAACTTCCCACCACCACCTAAATCAAAATACCAATCCTCAGACTTATCCGCAAAACTACCAAACTACCAAGAATGCCCGAAGTCCTTCCGTAGCTCCACCCCTACCTAAAAGAACAACTTTACAGATTCCCGTCCCTACTGAGCACGATGTGCATGGTTCTGAGCTGGACCATTACGAGGAAAAGGAAAGAGAATGGAGGGCAAAAGAAGAAGCGAAGGTGGATATAAAGGAAGAAATCAGGAAAGCAATGAAAGAGTTCCAAAGCATCCCCGACGTCGCTGGTCTTAACTATGAGGATTTATGCATTCGTCTGAATTTGTACCTCCCAGAAGTATTCAAGATTCCAATATATGACACTTTCGGAGGAATAGGGAATCCTATGGCCCATTTGAGATCATACTGCGACCAACTTGTTGGAGTTGGTAGAGAGGAAGCCTTGTTGATGCGGCTCTTTAGCCGAAGTATATGCGGGGAGGCTCTGGAATGGTTCACCTCCCACGAGACCAGGTAGTGGACCATGTGGAATGCCCTGGCCAAGGATTTCATCGATCGGTTTTCTTACAACGTAGAAATCATTCCGATCACTACTCCCTCGAAAAGATGAAACAAAAATCCACCAAAAGCTACAGAGAGTTTGTCTACAGGTGGAGAAAAGAAGCAGCTAGAGTAAGGCCTCCCATGTCAGAGAAGGAGATAGTTGAAGTATTTGTACGGGTGCAAGAGCCTGAATACTACGATAGAATTATGTTGCATGTTGGAGCAAAATTTGCTGAGATAGTCAAGATTGGTGAGACTATAGAAGATGGTTTGAAAACAGGGAAGATAGTATGTGTGGTTGCGTCTCCCGGATTATCGGGATTGTTGAAGAAGAAGAGAGAGGACGTGGCTACTGTCTCTTATGAGGGGAAGAAGATCCCCAGAAGATCATCGTCCTCCCAAGGTCGTCCTCGACCTTCCCAGAACTCTTACCAGGCTTGCTACGCGCAAGCTGGTCATCCAAATAATCCTCCTCCAGTCTACAAAAATGCTACCTCCACCTACCAAAATGCTCCCCCTCCAAATTACCAAAATCCCTCTCTTGTTTACCAAAATCCTCCTCCACTTTACCAAATTCTATCCCCCCACTACAAAAAATGTTTCTCCTAACTGTGCCAACATGCAGTCAAGCTACCGAGCACCCCCTCCAGTCTATCAAGTCCAAGCTCCACTCTACCAAAATACCCCTTCGAATTACCAAGCTCCATCGAAATATTATCCATGAAACCAAGCTCCCCGTCCAAATATCAGAAGTTATAAACAGATGCCTCCTCCACAAGGCAGTTATGATCCACCTTGATCCAGATTTGAGAAGAAGCCTCCCGGAAATTTAATGCGCTCACCGAAAGCCCAACAAATTTGTACGAGCGACTGGCTGCGGCCGGATATTTTCACTCGGTGGGGCCCAAGCCGGTGGATACTACTTCTAAATTTTACAGGACCGATTAAAGGTGTGCATATCACTCCCACAGTGTTGGACATGATACTGAGTATTGTATCAACATCAAGCACAATATTCAAGATTTGATTGACCAAGAAGTGGTTTCTCTTCAAGCAGTCGCGCCTAACGTCAACACCAACCCTTTGCCGAATCATGGAGGCGTCAATATCAACATGATAGAGATGAATGATGATTGGTGCGTGACTAAGATGATAACTCCAATTGTTCATGACGAGTTAGAAAGGATGTGGCCTTATTGAGCGTCAAAAGAAAAAAGAGTTCGTGATCCTGACACCCGCAAAAGTTGTTTCTTTGGTGCCATCAGAAACTCTTGTCAGGCCTAAATTTGTGATTGAAACCACTGCCGCTCAGGGTATGACCCGATTTGGGAGGTGTTATACTCCCGAAGAGTTGGATTTTGGAGGACAGAAGAAGAATCAGGGTAAAAGGCCGATAAGTGAAGGTGAGGTAGAGGAATTCTAGAGAAAGATGCAGCCAAGAGACTATTCGATCATGAAGCATTAGGAAAAAACCCTAGCCCAGATTTCTGTGTGGGCCCTCTTGATGAGCTCCCAGCTGTACAGGCAGGCCTTGATGAAGGCTCTTGATGATACATATGTGCCCGTGGTCACAAGCAGCGATAATGTGGAAGCTATGATCAACCAAGTTATCCGAGGGCACCGGATTAGCTTTTGCGACGACAAGTTGCCTTTTGAAAGGAAGTCACACAACAAGGCATTGCACATCACTGTCGTATGCCGCGAGAAAGTCATAAATCACATCTTGGTGGATGACGGATCTGGTCTAAACATTTTCCAGTTGTCGACTCTTAGGCAGCTAAGGTTCGATTTGGGAAAGTTGGAACAAAATAAATTCAATGTAAGAGTCTTTGATGGGGTTCAAAGAGACACGTTAGGAGCGGTGAATTTTGTCATCCAAATGGGTCCGGCAGAGTTCAGCTCACACTTCAGGTCTTGGACATTGACACCAGCTATAACCTTCTTCTGGGAAGGCCTTTCATCCATATGGCTGGAGATGTGCCCTCTACTCTTCATCAGATAAACTCGTTTAGAAGGACAAAGAACTGGTTATTCATGTCTAAGGGAGTCACTCTGGCAGGCAAGCGCCCATTATTGATGAAGTATCGCGAGATACTAATTCCTACACGGTGGAGCTGGTGAATGCCACCGATGAGGATTTGGTCCCACAACCTCCTATGCCTGTCGTGTACAAGATGATCGCCACTGTGATGCTGCAGAATGGATTTGAACAAAGTTTCATATTAGGAAGGAATTCCCAAGGAATTATTGAGCCTATTCAAGTTCCCATCAAAGGAGCGAGATATGGTTTGGGGTACATCCCCACAGATGATGAGAAGAAGATGAAGAAGGCCAATGATCAAGCATTGGCTATGCCAATTCCCCATCTGTATCAATAATTTCCATTCCGGGATTACACTGATCATGACGACCTTAGGGAAGGGATCTGTGGCCTTTTTGAAGAGAGCGATGTTGTCATTCAGGACGAGGTTGAGCTGGCAGGAATCCGTGATCCTGAGCCTGGGGAGATGCTGCAGAATTGGACCTCCACGCCGATTTTGATTCCCCAAACTCCTTGGTAGAAGGGCATTATTCATGCATATTTAAATCGGCAGTAGTTCGGAAGAGGCCCGAGACCCATCATTTTGCTTTCTTTTAATTAACTAAGCTTTTAAATTCCCCGTGATGTTTAACAAAGGCAACATGGACCTTGCCATGGCCAAAGTTTCCGCTGTTTTCCAGTTTAATTAAAAGCCTCCTTTATTGAAATTTGCTCAATTATTTATTTGTTATTAATTTCCCTAACTTAGTCTGTTTATGATTTCAGTAATTTTAATTTAAACTCTGCCAATGTCATGTCATGTCACAACCTAAACGAACAAAATGAGGCAAGTGATGACGAGGGTGAAGGGTATGACGAGGAAAATGAGGTACCAGGGTATGTTGCCGAGGAATTTCGACAGTTTGAAAATCAACATAAGCCGAATTTGGAAGAAACAAAAATTGTGAACCTGGGAGACGAAGAGTGTGTCCAAGAAGTTAAAATCAGCGTCCACTTAAACAAAACTCAAAGAAAGGATCTGATTCATTTGCTCACTGAATACGTTGATGTGTTCGTCTGGAAGGTCAGCGACATGCTAGGGCTGAGTACCAATGTCGTGTCGCACAAGTTGTCGATTAATCTAGGGTTCAGTCCCGCAAAACAGAAGGCTCAAAAGTTCAAGCCCGAGTTGAGCTTAAAGACTAAAGAAGAGATCACCAAGCAGATCGAGTCTCGATTGGTGGAAGTGACGCAATACCCAACTTGGTTGGCCAATGTTGTTCCGGTCGCCAAGAAGGATGGGAAGATCAGAATTTGCATCGATTATAGAGATCTCAATAAAGCTAGCCCAAAGGATAATTTTCCGTTGCCAAACATCCATATTCTTATCGACAAATATGCTAAACATGAGATGCAATCGTTTGTGGATTGTTACGCAGGTTATCATCAGATCCTGATGGACGAGGAAGATGCAGAAAAGACAGCTTTTATTACGCCTTAGGGTGTATATCATTGCAGGGTAATGCCATTTGGTCTCAAAAATGTTGGTGCTACTTATATGAGGGCAATGACAATCATATTTCATGATATGATTCATAAGGGGATCTAGGTGTACGTAGATGATGTCATAATCAAGTCCAGCGAGAGTTCGGACAACTTGGCACATATAAGGAAGTTCTTTGATCGTCTGCGTCGTTATAACTTGAAGTTAAATCCCGCCAAATGTGCTTTTGGGATGCCAGTCGGCAAGTTGTTGGGATTTATAGTAAGCAGAAGGGGTATTGAGCTCGACCCTTCCAAGATTAAGGCAATTCAAGAGTTACCACCGCCGAAGACGAAGAAAGAGGTGATGAGTTTCTTAGGGAGGTTGAACTACATGAGTAGATTCATAGCTCAATCAACTGTAGTGTGTGAACCTATCTTCAAGCTGTTGAAGAAAGATGCTTTGACAAAGTGGACTGAAGAATATCAAATTGCTCTTGATGCTATCAAGAACTACTTGTCCAATCCACCAGTGTTGGTTCCTCCGCGTGAAGGGAGTCCATTGTTGCTATATTTTTCCGTCTCAGATAATGCATTCGGATGCATACTTGGTCAACACGACGAGACAGGGAAGAGGGAAAAATCTATCTATTATATAAGCAAGAAGTTTACTCCATACGAGTCTCGTTACACTCTGTTGGAGAGAATATGTTGTGCTTTGACTTGGCTTGCCCAGAAGTTGAGACATTATTTGTCTTCTTATACTACATATCTCATTTCCAGAATGGACCCGCTGAAGTATATTTTCCAAAAAATGATGCCAACCGAAAAGTTAGCTAAGTGGCAAATGCTTTTGAGTGAATTTGATATTGTATATGTGACCCAGAAGGTGATAAAAGCACAAGCCTTAGCTGATCATCTTGCAGAAAATCCTATTGATGAAGAGTATGAACCGCTCAAGACTTATTTTCAAGATGAAGAAGTATATTTTGTGGGTGAAGATATTTCTGAAGCATATCCTGGTTGGAGATTATTCTTTGATGGAGCGGCAAATCACCAAGGGAAAAGTATCGGAGCGGTTTTAGTGTCAGAATCTGGTCAACACTATCCTATAGCAGCTAAGCTCTGGTTTAACTGCAAGAACAACATGGCTGAATATGAAGCTTGTATCCTTGGTTTGAAAATGTCCATTGACATGAATGTCCACAAGTTATTGGTTATTGGAGACTCAGATTTGTTGATTCATCAGGTTCAAGGAGAATGGGCCGTGAAGAACCCGAAGATTACACCATACGTGCAATATGTACAAAAGCTCTGCAAGAGATTCCACAAGATTGAGTTCAGACATACTCCCAGAATACAAAATGAGTTGGTCGATGCTCTTGACACCATCGTGTCGATGATTAAGCATCCAGGTACTGATTATATTGATCCTCTGGACATAGAGCTGAAAGCACATCCATTCCATTGTTCACACGTCGAAGCGAAACCAGACGGTTTGCCATGGTATTTGAATATAAAGAAGTACTTAGAGACCGGGAGTTATCCTGAAGATGCAACATCCAACCAGAATAAGTCGATACGCCGTATGGCTCTCAACTTCTTTCTAAGTGGAGAAATTCTTTACAGAAGGACCCCTGACTTAGGTCTTCTCAGATGTGTTGATGTTGTAGAAGCTACAAAGCTTATTGAACAGATACATGTCGGAGTTTGTGGCACGCATATGAATGGACTCACTTTGGCAAGAAAGATCCTCCGAGCCGGTTATTTCTGGATAACTATGGAGAACGATTGTTGCAAGTTTGTGCAGAAATGTCATAAATGTCAAGTGCATGGTGATTTGATCCGAGTGCCACCTCACGAACTCAATGCTATGAGTTCACCTTGGCCATTTATAGCTTGGGGCATGTATATCATCGGTCCAATAGAGTCGGCCACTTCTAATGGACACAGATTTATTTTGGTTGCCATCAACTACTTCACCAAGTGGGTGGAAGCAACTTCCTATAAGTCAGTAACCAAGGAAGTTGTAGATGATTTTGTTCGCAACAATCTAATATGCAGGTTTGGAGTACCAGAATCCATCATTACTGATAATGGTGCAAATCTCAACAGTCACTTGATGAGGGATATATGTGAGCAATTTAAGATTACTCACCGAAACTCAACCGCCTATCGTCCTCAAATGAATGGAGCTGTAGAGGCTTCTAATAAGAATATAAAGAAGATTCTGAGGAAGATGATTGACAATCACCGAGGTTGGCATGAGATGTTGTCATATGCTTTGCTAGGTTATCGAACGACTGTCAGAACGTCAATTGGAGTCACTCCATACTTGCTAGTATATGGAACAGAAGCAGTCATACCTGCTTAAGTCGAGATACCCTCCCTTAGAATTATCCAAGAAGCTGAGTTGAGTAATGTTGAGTTGGTCAGCAAGTGGATTGATCAATTGACATTATTGACGAGAAGAGAATGATTGTTGTTTGCCATGGTCAACTATATCGACAGAGAATGATTCGTTCTTTTCACAAAAGAGTAAGATCCAGAAATTTTGAAATTGGTCAGTTAGTACTTAAGCGCATATTTCCTCATCAAGATGAGTACAAAAGAAAATTCGCACCAAATTGGCAAGGGTCTTACATGGTTCGCAAAGTATTATTTGGAGGTGCACTGGTCCTGTCGGAGATGGATGGCACCGCATGGCCGAAACCGATCAACTCAGATGCTATCAAGAGATATTATGTGTAAAGCTTCAGTTTGTATTTCTCTCATTTACTTGTAATCGTTCTATTTGCTTGTATTTGTTTTGTTTAAAATCTTGTAATCTCTGTAACGAACTACGTCTGACCTGAATTCCCAAGAATGAGATACGTAGGCGGCCTATCTCGGCTTCAGTCACCCCTATATCCCTTTTAATATTGCTTAGTAACGAACTACACCTGAACTGAATTCTCAAGAATGAGATACGTAGGTGGCCTATGTCGGCTTTGGTCACCCATTTATCCCTTTTAATATTGCTTAGTATTTGAACTACGTTAGACCTGAATTCTCAAGAATAAGATACGTAAGCGGCATATGTCGGCCTCAGTCAGTTTCTTTGTAAATTTCTTATTATTGTCAACCCTAAGGGAGAACTACGTTTGACCTGATTCCTGCCTCAACGGGATACGTAGGAGCCACAAGGGTTTGGTCGTATCTCCCGTAAGATTTATATTTCTCTTTATAATAGAAACTGGGACAAAAAATTTTGAGGGGGTCTCAAAAATTCTCGAGAAGAAGATTTTTCCTCGCAAGCCAAGACTGAAGATATTTCGAGATTTGCAACTGGGATCGAGACAGAAATTTTGAGGATGACCTCAAAATTTCAACATGGGTTCATCGATAGTCTGGGGTGACTCTGAATACTCCCCAGCAAATAATCAGATAGACCTCCAAGCATCAGACTCAACAACATGAAGTCTATAAGGAACGTCCATCTAGATTCAAAGATGAATCAAATGAAAACCCCGGAAATGATAGTTTACGATTTTTCGTCAAGAACGCCATCTGCATCAGTAATGTGATAGTGTCGCTACCAGAAAGGTCATTTTATTAGTATTGTCGTTTGAGGCGATACACTACCTGGAGGGTCAGTATATTTCTATTTTCGATTGAGACAATACACTACCTGAAGGTTCATTTTACCGTTATTGTCAATTGAGACGATATGATTATCCAGAAGGCACTCAGAAGATAACTATGTTGCTCAATTGAAGCAATATCTTCGTTTGGTACCAAGGATGACATCACGAGTTAATATTCATGAATCGCAGAAGATCATGCATCACGAGTTAATATCCGTGCATCGCGGAAGATCATGCATCGCGAGTCAATATTCATGCATCGCGGAAGATCATGCATCGCGAGTTAATAATCATGCATCGCGGAAGATCATGCACTGCGAGTCAATATTCATGCATCGCGGAATATCATGAATCGCGAGTCAATATTCATGCATCGCGGAAGATCATGCATCGTGAGTTAATATTCATGCATCTCGGAAGATCATGCATCGCGAGTTAACATTCATGCATCGCGGAGGATCATGCATCGCAAGTTAATATTCATGCATCACATAAGATCATGCATCGTGAGTCAATATTCATGCATCGCGGAAATAATGCATCGCGAGTTAATATTCACGCATCGCAGGAAGATATTCATACCCCGCAAGAAATCACGCATCGCGGGAAGATATTCATGCCCCACCAAAAATCATGCATCGCGGAAAGTCATGCATCGCGAGTCAATATTCATGCATCGCGGAAGTTCATGCATCGCGAGTTAATGTTCACGCATCGCGGGAAGATATTCATACCCCGCAAGAAATCATGCATTGCGGGAAGATATTCATGCCCCGCATAAATCATGCACAGTCAGAGAAGGAAATTGTGCATCTCAAGAGAAATATTTACCCATCAACTGCATCTTTATTTGGCAAGATTAGACGCCAAAAGAATCATTAGAGACGACATCAAGAGAAATATCAGCACACAGCATCAGTTTTTATTTATTTTGACATCAAATGAAGAGTACATTGAAGATTATATTGCAAACATAAGACATAAGCTTTATTTATTTTACGTCAAAACGATCGAGTTGACGTTAAATATTGAAGGAGAGTAACTAAGTGTCAGCACGGTAAAAGACACTATCTCCCATTTGAATTGCATTTTTAAGGTGACGATTTTTATCTCAGTCTTTGTCAAGAGCATCCAAAAGGATGAATTCTCCAAAAAACGAACCATAGGTGCGGACGACATCAAAAAGGATGCAGCACCACGTGGAACTTTTTCTTAGGAGCGAACTGGGACATAGTCCAAAGAGGGTGTCAAACTCTTAGACGCGACCAGAGGAGAGACTTCCACCACAATTAAACCACACCCCTATCAGAAGGCATGTGGGTTTTTCTTTTGGTTTGTCAGTTTCAGTCTCGCACCCGGAAATCTTGATATCTGCCAGAAGCAAGTTTCCAATCTGAGTGACAATGCACCAAGAGCTTTGGAAATTATGTCCGTGTAAGTTCTTAATTATGGGTGTGAAGTGCACCACATTCATGACTAAGAGGTTACAAGCATCTTTTTCACACTCGACTTAATTTGTCACTCATCTAGCCAAAGGTCATCTAGAAAAATAGATTCCATTTCAACCGATTAAGTCGAACTACAAGCAGCCTGAATCCTGAGATTTAAGGATATGTAGGCGGGCTCAGTTTTGAAACTAGGTTGTATTCCAACATTCGTTCTTAAATCTTATTCTCGAGCATTCCGGTCCCCTCATAATTCGGTACCAGAGTGACTTTTGACTTCTTTCAAAATCGTGCGTTAAATCAAGCGTATTGAACTATAAGTGGCCTGAATTCTCATATAGCCTGAGATATGTAGAAAACCCATTTTCGGGGTTCGGCCATAACTCCTAAAGTCCATACCAAATCCCTTTCCTAAGATGAGCATGGGGTCGGTCAAAATTGGATTGATGAATTTCATTTTCCTCGAATTTCTTGTATCAATCCAAGTAAAATGAGGAACAGTTGTTGACACCCAATTTCGACCCTCCCTAATATAAATTAATTAACGATCTTCGCAATTCTAAACGATTTAAAATAATTAGATTTTATAAAACTTAAAAATAATATTTTTTTCGTCAAAAGAAACAAAATAACAGATCATTACGCTATCACACATATCAAATTGATGAGAAATCGAACACCTAAGGCTCAAAACATGTTGGACATCATATTACACTATGGCGAGCATAATGAAAGGCAGGGACTCATAAAAATTGACCCACGAGCTTAAACATATAATCAACTTAAAGAACTCTCGTATAATAGCCCTAACAAGATTGAGCCTAAGCTAAATCAATACAATATAGATCCAAAATTAAAGGTTCTGACGCTAAATGAAGACGAGATCATAATCGACTCCATGAAACTAAATTAGGCTTAAACAACTTCCCTCATGTTCATAGAGAAAGAGTGTACAAGCTATGATGAAATAAACAAATTATGATAACATCCAAATATCAAACACTTCAGAAATCTGACAAGAACAAGCCATAAAGCAACACAGAGAAAGTCATTAAGCTGATTTAAATGTTGAAAACTAAAACACCATGAAAGACACTTAAATATAAACATAGAACAACAAAGAACCAATTAAACTGAAATCAAGAAGAGCAATCACCTCTTACCTGGCAGCAGAGTGGAGACAGTGACGAGCTAGGATGAACAACGATTTTTACCAACAAATGGAAACTTGAACACGAACAATCAAATTGAACTCTGTGCAGAATCTCAAACTCGGATGAACTTGAGAGAAACTGATTCAAAACGAAATAGAAAGTGTGATACTCCGACCAAAACTAAGTTTTCTGCCTTGAACGTATCACTATATTTTCCTCTGGTTAGTCTTTGCTTGAAGTAGCTCTCAATATTTTCACTAAAATTTTTGACTAAAAAAGTCCCCCCTTTAGATGAAAAGAAAGGACGTTTTTATAGAGGGGAATCTGAGGTTTTTACCTTTTGGGGGAAAAGGGGTATATTTCTGGTGAGAACAAGGGCAGAATTGGAATCCCGGAATCAAGTCTCAATTCAAATTTTCCAAGGATGAAGGAACAACTGGGTTGTACGAGAATTCAAACCAAATCCGCACGAAATCCGAGCGACAGGGGTAGCGTGGATGGCTTGGATCGATCGATCATCCTTGAGTGCTACGTTGTTTCATCTCCAGGCAAGCAAGGACGAGCAGACGCAACTGGCAGGACTGAAAAGCAACTTGATCTACTGTACAAGCGTACTGGTGAGGAAGACGACAACACGGAAAAGAGAAATGCGTCTGCTTTTTCATGTATTTTGATGGAAAAGGTGTCGTTTGGAGCTTTTGTTGCTGCCCTTGTGAACTCGCCCTCGCGTGAGGCGCGTCCAGGCGTTGGTGGTGTCGCTGCTTCTCGACACTGTACAAATTGTTCTGGGTTTCTTTTTGTTGAAGGAATTAAATAAGACGAATTAATATTAATGAATTAACGAGCTTCTTAATCTTAACGAAATAAAATAATCAATTTTAATTGTAAAATGATTAAAGCATCAACTTACATCATAACTATAATTAAGACTAAACTAAATAAATGAAAATTTTAACTTAAAAGTGCAAAAGTTTTTCGTGACGACTTCAACTATTTATGAAATATACTAACCGAATATATGTACCTATATAAAACACATTAATTATTTATAATATTACACAAATAAGTAAAATCATTTTAAAAGCTTAAAAAAAAGATTTTAGATTTTCCATAAAACCAATTATTTCAAACTGTTTGGAAATTAAGGAGCTCAAAAGTTAATTTCTATCGTGGTAGGTTAAAATTGGGTCTCAACAGGAACTTTCTGTATCATTTCAATATATATAAACTTTCTTGATCATTTAAATATATAATTTAGTCGTGTTGGCTTGAATTTTTGCAGAAGAACTCAGTGAAGGCACAACGGGGCATGTCCAACAAGCTAAATCTTCTTGTATGGGCAGAGTGGTAGCCAAAGAAATGGTTATGGCATATCAAAAAGCAAAAACATTTACATCTAAAAATCCATTATTTTTAAGTTTTATGCAATCATCATATGTGTCTCCATCCAGAGGCCCGATGCAATTGGTAAGATAGATATTTGTGGTTATTTTAGTCATCTAAAGCTAATCCCTGACTAATTATTACATGATGATGAATCTTTTGTTCCATATGATAATGCATCCTTCAAACTGACAGAGCATAACATTGTCAGTACCTAGGAATTTTTTTCCACTAGACAGAGTAACATTGTATTTCAAGTTTCAAGCAATAGACAATGGACTGTAAAATGCACTCTTGAAATAGCAAACGCGAAGTTCAGTACTGGTTGGAAGGAGTTTGTGTTGTACAACAACCTAAAAGTTTGTGATGGTTGCGTCTTTGAATGGACCCAAACTTCTGTTCAATGTCATGATATTTCCTTCTATTAAATGTATTTAAGATTGCTTGATCATTTGTTTAGTTTCCTACTTTAAACTTTTATCTATATTTTGTTTAGCTACTATATGTTATGTTTGTTCCTTTTTGAGATAATGTATATATGGATCTCTACGCCTCTCTTTCTTATGTTATTTGATGAAATGTCAGATTTACTGTGCAAGACTAAAGGTGCATTCAGCTCATAAATATCATTCAAAATAGCTCTATCTATATTACTGTTCAGCTCAATTTACTCACATAAAATGAAGAAGAGGGAATGTTGTACTAGTGGATTGATAATTTCATATTTCTTTTACTAAGTGTTTTAATTTGATTGTTTTAAACCTTTTTTCACTATCATTGCAATTGAAATTTAATATGATAATCATATTAGTTGTAACGCCTTATCTTGGGATGCGGACAAGATTAATGAAACGGAAGTAATCTCTCGTCCTTAAGACATGAGAGTTGAAAGGTATATCCATTACATACTTTTTCATAATTAGTGTCTCCTTCGTTTGGAACGAAACTAGGCAAAAGAAAAACCTACTCACAAGGGCCAAGGGGAGTGTAGACCAAAGTAAGAGAGCCAAGCCAGCTAGAGCCTTACCTCATGCATTTTCTTCTTTCTTGTTGGTGAGGTGGTTCTTTCTTTCCTTTGTGGAGAGAAGATTGAAAAAGACTCACACCATTGCGACAATAAGGGGATTACGCTATTCTAGTATTTCAGAACACATTTGCTTCTTTTTTTTGAAAAAATATAATTAATATTTTAATTTTCTTTGGATTAATTTTAAGAATTTAAATGTAGCAGACTATCTTTGGATTGGAGTAGCAAACTTGTATTAGTATATGTTTTGATTTGAAAAATGCTCATACAATACATATACCTTTACATAATTCACATTTATTAATTAACTCAAAAACATACATTGCTTAAAATTTATTTCAATATCCTAAAAAAGATGATATTATAAATTTAAATATGCTTCTACAATTGCCGCAAATTTCACTAGTTATTTTAAATAAAACGTACAATATTTGTGCGAGGGTAAATAAGTGATAATAGGGTTAGGTGAATGAGTCTTTAATACAAGTCAAAAAGAAAGAAAAAGAAAGAAACAATCTTTGTTCATTCCAAGACAAAGCAATAGTAGTCACATTCACATGAGTGTCTATCTGCTTTCCTCGTGAGACAAGCATTGCATTGTTCTCGTGAATCACACTCCTATATATAGTAAACAAGTTATTCAATAATTTCCCATCCTACCATCGATCATGGCAAACAATTTTCATGGTTGTTACTTATGTAACTTTTCTCCCAACAATCCTAAGTTCATCCAAACCATTACGTCATCAGATGAATTACGCCGTCTTGTAAGTAATTAATTGTAATTTTATTCCTTGTTAATTGCTGATTTAGTCCAAACTAATTATGGTGTATGAAACTAAATTTGTCATTTCTTTTGCAGACAGAGGATTCCAGTAGTATTTGCCGAAAGACATTGCAAGAATAAGTTAAACCCCGTGTTTCTTGAGCCTCCCAATGGAAAAGCATGGGAGGTTGAAGTGGAAAATTCTCAAGGCCAAATTTAACTTGCCAAAGGATGGAATGATTTCTGTGGCTATTACTCAATAAGCGTCACGAGCTCATTAGTCTTCACATATGACCCGCGTTCTCACTTTGTTGTCGCTATATATGATCAGAATTCAACAGAAATTGAATATCCAATAGATCAAGAGAATGAATCAGATGAAGAAGAGGAAAATATTCCAGTCCTCCAAGCTAATGTTAATGTAATCATAGAAGAAGAAGAAGATATTCCAGTTAACCTTCAAGCTAATGCTAATGTAATCGAGGAAGCAAAAGAAGATATTCCAATTAACCTTATGGCTAATGCTAATGTAATTGAGCAAGTAAGTATACATCTTAACTGTTTTATTAGCAATTCAGTGAATTTATTTAGTAGTAATACATTGCATTTAGATATCTATTTCAAGAAATAAAGGAAGGCTATGAGGAGCATGACCAACAACCCAACACTGGTACCGGTAAACTAACTAGGGATTATATCAATTCCATTTTTTATATGAGATGAGTGATACCAGGATTTTGGTATAGAAATAACATTGATCTTAGATAATACTTCCAATCAAATACGAGATTGGTTTAACCTCAAATCTTTAATAGGATAGCCCAATTAATCCTTCGAACCAAACGATCCGCTTAAAGAATTCCTTTTTATATCTTACTCTAATGAATTGCCACCGTCTTTATAAATTTTGGTCAATCCACCATGAAATATTTTTTCGATTGTAGCGTTCAAGTAATTAATGTGTGGTTAGCTTTTTCACTTCCTGTACCAACAACATGCTTGGTCCTGTTAGAATGGTTGGAATATCAATCTCATCCAGATAAACTACAAAAACTCATGCTTCTCGAGCAGAATCTTTCTCAAATTCTAGTGTTTCCAGTACAGCTAATCAATTTTTTTCTACCTAATCCCTCTTTCATGACCACATATTTTTTCAGCTTAGGATGCCGGAAATCTTTGTTGAATGCAACTAATCTGTTGATTTATAGGAGTATTATTTTGTTGCAGGCAAAACAATCAAGCAAGAAGAGCACTGAGGCAGAGGTGATCCCAAATAGAAACTCAGAAGTAGCAGCCGCGATTGGAACTACTGACACAGATTCCGATGTCTCTTCTGAGTAAACGGTTGATGAGTCCAAAAATATGTGATCATATGGTTAAAGCATATATGCAATAGTTTCTGGGCTATTTCTTATTAGTTATGGTTTCTAAAGATATTTCAAATTATTAGTGAAGTGTTCTATTAGATATATGAACAGTATAATGTTGTTGCTTTTTTAGATCATCTAAGAGTAGTGTTGAACAAGGTTCTTCCCTTTATGTGGAATTAATGTATGTGTGGCTGCTACTGAGGCATTGTCTGTGAGGCCTTGGTTGCTTTATTAATTGAAGATATATGTATGTTTTGCTATTCTGAAGGAATCCAATTGTCACACTTCTAGCATAGTGTTGGAATATTGACCCTCAGATTTGCCTAAGGAACAAGTATATTCTATCGGTTCCTTTGAAGATTACAATAGTAACGCAATGTAAAGCAAATAAAGTAATGATACAATATTTTACCGCGGAAAACCCCGGCTCATAAAAGGTAAATATCCACGACCTACACCTCTATAGGATACAACTCTACTTCATTAAACTCTGAGCCTCAAAAAAAGATTACAAATCTATGTAACCTAACAAATTATAAACTGTAATTCCTAGACGCCAAAAACAAACTAGATCGTCGATCCCACTTCAAGTTATGAATTCAAATTACAACTCTTACAATCCTAGGAACTCAGTCTAATTCCTAAACACCAACACAAACCCCCCAAGGTTTATGTTCACAAGTCTTTAAGTCACCCCAATTTGAAGACTATTCCTACTCCAGTTTATACTTCACTGGATCTAGAGAGAATTTAAGATACAACTCAATACAAGCAAACTTGACTTAAGAACCGTAAAACATAAGCCTATGAATCAGTTCTTCAATTGTTGTTTCCTGGCGTTGGATGCACTTCGTAATCAGAAAGCACTCAAATATGAACTCCCTCTATTTGATTGTATTCTTCTTGTAACTCTCTGTTTAAGTGCTCAAGTTTCTCCAAAGAAAATATTACCCTATTTATAGACTTTGAACTCTTCAAAACCTTTTTCAACTTGAACTTGATTTACATATCTGATCATGCTTCCTACTATGTTCCGGATTTGAAAGTTATTCACGTCGTTATACTTCCTACTCTACTGATGCTTCCTACTTCGTTTACGCTTCCTACATCGCTTTGGATTTCTTTATGAAAGAAAACATTTTTGCACTAGTTTCTTGTCGAAAAAGCAAACATTCCACCGCTTTATAACTTTTAAATCGCGTGGTTGACGTTCTCCTTATCCCAATCGGATTCGATCTGAAAGGAGCATGTCGACACAACCGGTTCCTTTTCTCTGTTCCTCTATTTGTCAATTATCAAAATCTTTCTTGATCTAACACAGAGGGTGATGAGAGAGTTATTTCATGGAAGATCATTTCTTATTATTAAAGTATAAGATGGTTGAAGTAGAGGTGGGGGTGGGGTGGGGTGGACTACTTAGAAAATTACATATGGAGTTAATAAATTGTGAATTGTTTATATTATTTTTTAGATGTATGATTTTATTTTATCTTGTGCAGATGTAATAATTATCTCTTTCAACGATATATTTTTAATTTTGGGCAAGATTTGTACAATAAAATAGGCCAAAATCTCATTATGATGTCTGGGTGATCCATTCATCTTGTTGATGGTGGCTATATTTTTTATAAAGGATTTTTATTGAGAACAACGAAACAATTGGTGAGGAACTGAAAAAATATCCATAGAAATATAATAGGATTAGGATTTCCAAAAAAAATGCTAGTGGACAAATAAGGTAAAAAGTTAAATGCATTTATTATCGTCAAAGGGTAATTTTGATTTTATTTCTTAAAAAATAACTCAACTTTGACCGGTTTTGAAATCCCAAATGCAATATTTTCCCACTTCCTTTGATTAGCACTTCCAATAAATTAAATTGTAATAATGTTTGGACAAATAAATTGAAAGGTTAAATGTATCTATTATAATCAAGGGTAATTTTGATTATATTTTTTACAAAAAAATTAACTTATACATGTTTTGAATTTTGAAACTCCAAATGCAAAAGTGTGAGCTAATATATGGAGGAAATTAACAAATATAATAATTTGTATTAAAAAAATGAAAAAACAACTCTTCAATTTCTGGAAAAATTTTAAAACTACGAGCTCAAGATAATATAAATTTATTAATTTAATTAATGGCATAGATAAATAACATACATTGTATGTATGTGTAGTTAATGGGGTAGTAAAAAAGACTCTTTCTGAAATTATTTTTATCTCTTTAAAGCATTTTAAAACTTACAATATTAGTGTTATAAAAAATCATATAAAGTCATAAGCTATTGCAAATTCTTATAGTAATTATTTTATTAAATTATATACCTATTATTTATTTAAATTATTTATAATCATTCCGAAAATGTATAAACTAATTTTGGAAAACTCGTAAAATGAGAAGTCAATTTTTTATGATTATTATAGCTATTATTAACATTTAGTATGACAACATTTTTAAAAAGCAACCTCTTTTAAATATTAATTGTTTCTAAATTATTAAAGCCAAGAATTTAAAATGTTTTGACGTTTTGTTAATCTAAACACGCGTAATTTTATTTTTGAACCTGGAAAATGTAATTAAGCCTTGGCCTTATAATTTTATTTTTACGGTTTAATTAATTAAATAATTTTAAAATTTGTAATATAATGAAGGGGTAAAATGGTAATCCAGTTTTAAAGGTTGGAGCTTCCCACTTTTAGTAATATACTAGTTTCGACGCACATGCATTGCACGTGAATTTTGAACCAGATTGTCAATGTTTGTAATTCAAAAATTAGTTTTTAGAAGAGAAGAATAGAAAAAATTAAAAAATCATAATTAAAAAACATTAGAAAACCCCTCAATTTTTAGTTAACAAAGTGTTGTGAGAGCATGTGCATATTATTTCTTATCATAAAAGTCACAACCCTTTGAAAAGGTTCACAATTCTTTGAAAAAGTCACAACTATTTAATGTGAAATAATGTTTCTCTTATATAATATAATATAAAACATAGAAGATATATTAAATGGGTGTTTTATGAAGAAGAAGAACAATGAAAAATATTTAAAAATTGCATTTCAAATATTTGAGGAAACCCCTCTTTTTATAGCCAACAAAGGGTAGTGTATGAAGAAAATAGTTACAATCCTTTAGAAAAGTCACTACCACAAAAACGACACAGCTCATCGGAAAAGTCATAACTCTTTTGAGAAATCACAATCCTTCAAAAAAGTAATAACTACTTGAAAAAATCGCAACCCTGTAGAAAAATCACAACCTTTCAAAAAGGCTACAACTCATCAAAAAAGTTATCTCTTTGGAAATGTCACAACCCTTCGATGTTAAAAGGTGAATGTCTTTAATATAATATAATATAATATAATATATGTTGACACCTAATTTTGACCCTCTCCAACAGGGAATAATTAATGAGCTTCTTAACTCTAAACGATTTGAAACAATTGATTTTATAAAGTTTAAAGTGTTTAAAATTATTTTAAGTTAATCTTGTCCTTATATATATATATATATATATATATATATATATATATATATATAATCTTTAGATAATATATATGTTTCACATAATTATGTATACGATTAGTGTATCTTATGTTTATTCGAAAATCGTCTTCAAAAATTTTATATTTTTGTTTAAATATTTCATTAGTTAATTTAGTTATATAATAGTTTACATTTTTTATTCGTTATTTTTTAATGAAGTCGATTAGTTTATTCCGTTAAAATTCAGAAGCTTGTTAATTATCTTATATTAATTCATCTTCTTTATTTATTTTGACGGAATTCACCAAGTAAGCTCAATGTGGGATAATTTACTGACTCATAGAACATTGCTCGGGCCATTTACAGCCCAATATATCATCAGCCCCATTCTCCCCTCTCTTTCCAATTTAACCCAACCCGTTCTCCTTAGCTTCGACCCGGCCCAATCTTTTTCTTTCACCAAAAGAAACCTAGACCCAACAATTTATCCAACTCCTAAATCAGCCCATACCCAACCCAATTTCCCTTCTTTTATTTTACTACAACAAATATGATATATAGTTACGAAATTATTAGCTACGACATCAAATTCGTCATTAATATTCGCTTTTAGTGACAAAATTTACTTTTCGTGCTTAAATATATGAGACACATACTTTTAGTGACGAAACATAAGAATTCATAGCAAAGTTTTGTCCCTAAAGTTTCTCACCAAAAAATTATTTGGCACCATTTTGTTAATTGGTGTTAGTCACGAAGTTAATGTTATTGGTCACACATTTTTTCGTCACTAATAGTGTATGTAATTCATGACAAACTACGACATCAAATTCGTCACTAATTATTCAACTTTAGTGACAAAAATTTACTTTTTGTGCTTAAATATATGAGACACATACTTTTACTGACGAAACATAAAAACCCGTAGCAATGTTTTGTCCACTAAAATTTCCCACAAAAAAATCAATTGGCGTCATTTGTTAAGTAGTGTTAGTCACAAATTTAAAGTTATCAGTGACAGTGACAGATTATTTCGTCACTAATGATGTATCTAATTCATTACAAAATATTTTGTCTTATAATTTATAATTTTTGGACACAAAAAAATTCATCTAAAAAAAATATTGTTACAATATCGACAAATTAGAGTTCGTAGTTAAATATTATAAATTTTAGGTATAAAAATTTATATTTAATTATGACATTTATTTTGTCACTAATAATATAAATAATTGGTGACAAATATTTTATTGTCTCTAATCAATCTATGATTTAGTGACAACAAAAAAATTCTCACAAAATATGTAAGATGTTAAATAGCGACGACTTAAAATTTTAGTAAATAATTAAACTATTTGGTACGAAAAAATTCATAGCTAAATACAATTATTTTTTTGCTACAATTGTTCATAATTACAAGTGACAACTTACAAAAAGAATAATGCATGTGCTTCATAAGAAGTATACAGAGTCCATTCGTTAATTGACAAGTAAAAATATTAAAACCAATGAATTCGGTCGATTTTGTAAAAACGAAAAAGTTCAATACATCAATTTTCTTAAATTACGTAATTATAAATGCATCATTTGAAAAATACAATCCAGGTTATAAGTATTGTGAGTGGACACGGTTCTAGCACTAGATCACTAATATTTGTTGATTTAGCACTTTTGTTTTTTATTTGATACACTTTTTTTATAAGTACGATAAAAAAATAATTTGTTAAGTCTTTGTGCTAATTTTTGTGCATGTCTATTGATTTGTGATTGGTAAACTACATAGATTAAGTCGATCTATTTGCTTCTGACTATAAATATGTACATATTTAATAGTAATTCCACATACATACGTAGAGTAACTATACAGAGATAACATCGACTTACAAACTTAGACTTTGCAAAGGTGCAATTCATGAATTTCTATTAACTTTTCCCATCAGTGTGAAAATTAAAATAAACTAAAAAATAAAAGCACAAATAAAAAAAATAAACTAACGAGGATTTCAAATATATTATGATGAAATACTATAGTTAGTGGTATCGATGTTCAACTTGAACTGATTATTTCTTTTTTTTTTTTTGATAAATCAAAAGTTTGATTTTAAATAAATTTATTATTGTACTAAATAATTTTTAAATTTACAAAAATAAATAAAATGACAAAATCAAACTGAATATTTTTAAAGATATTTTAAAAATAAATAGTGTAATTAAAATATAATCTACATTTGAATGAATTGTGGGTGGTAGATTTCATGCATTTGTGTGTGAGTATAAATAATCATATAATATATTGTTTCTACAAAAGTTAAATTTGAAAGAAGTGAATGAAGTATAAAATAAAATAAAAATGAACAACTGATTTGGTGGTAAGCACTCTTTACTTATATATATATATATATATATATATATATAAATCATTTTTATAATGATAAATTTTATCATATATACATTTAAGAACAAAATAATTTTTTGTATATAAAATATAATCATTAGTGACGAAATTAGATTTTGTTCAACTATGAAATACATATAACTTTAGAGACAATTGATTTCGTCATTGATTGAAGTAAACTAATTAGCGACGATATAATCTTGTCGATATTAATAACCTTTTTAGAGACAAAGCATACTATTGACTATAAAAAAAAATATTATGAAAAATAAATTTATCACAAATGTTTAAGCATTTGGGGATGATTTTTCTTTTTGTAGTTAATATAATATTTTCAGCGACGAAAGCACTAAATCATCTTTGTATATATTTAGAGACATACATTTAGTGATGAATGAGTGACGAATAATTTTTCGTCACGCAAAATTTTTAGTGATGAAATATGATTTACGAAATTATTTGTCCTTAATAATCGAATTTGTTGTAGTGTTTTTTCAGCCCAACACTTAAAGTCCACTCTTGTTTTATTCCAATCAGTCCCAGCAATCGACCCAACCCCCTTATATTGCCCCGACCCGCTTCCCTCTTCTTCCTCACAGAGGACAACCAATGTGATGCAGCAGCAACCGACCCAGACCCCCCTCCGTCCGTCCTCTTCACGGCGCGAAGGAATACAACAAAAAATCAGTCGCATGAACGACACCCGCGGGTACAAGCGGAACACTGCGATTTCTTTGTCCTTCCGCAACGTTTTGGGTTTTATTTGCCCTGATTTCTTACCATAAATAGGTTTTCCTTTTAGGAAAAGGTTTTGGAATGGCTAGTCCTTTTTCTGGTAGGAAAAGGTTTAGGACTCTATAAATAGAGGCATGTTCCTTCTAACTTAATCAGCATTCACAATGTAGTCTTAAGGACTTTGAGAGTTTTGGTTAGGGGGAGAATTTGTGGATCACAAGCTTGATACGTTATCACTTGTGTGAACCTCCCATGTATTATGAGTGAACTGGTTGAGGTTGTTTCCCTCTGTATTTTGTACTCTCATATTTATAGTGGATTGCTCATCTCCTTTGTGGACGTAGGACGATTGACCGAACCATGTTAAATCTTTGTGTCTTTTGGTTTATTTCTCGTTGTCTTCTTACTCATGGTCTTTCGAGGTCCGCATTGCTAGCTTCCGCGTTTACATCTGCTTATTTTTTCGGTCCTACAAGTGGTATCAGAGCCAGGTTCAATGATGGAGTCAGGTTCAGTGGTTCGATAATCGATGATTGAACCAGGTTAGAAAGTGGTGTTCATCTTGGCGGGTGTAGTTCTAGCAGCAACGTTTTTGACAGTAATGAAGATTAAGTTGGAGAAATTGTTTCAGAGAGGTTCTCTATGTTGAGACATAAATTTTGCAAAGGAGATTATGGAGAGGAGAAGCAAGTTGTTGAAGATTAAGTGAAGAAGGTGGACAAATTTATTTTGTCAGAAATTCAGGCCAAGGGGAGATTTGTTGGGTTTTATTTGCCCTGATTTCTTACCATAAATAGGTTTTCCTTTTAGGAAAAGGTTTTGGAATGGCTAGTCCTTTTTCTGATAGGAAAAGGTTTAGGACTCTATAAATAGAGGCATGTTCCTTCTAACTTAATTAGCATTCACAATGTAGTCTTAAGGACTTTGAGAGTTTTGGTTAGGGGGAGAATTTGTGGATCACAAGCTTGATACGTTATCACTTGTGTGAACCTCCCATGTATTATGAGTGAATTGGTTGAGGTTGTTTCCCTCTGTATTTTGTACTCTCATATTTATAGTGGATTGCTCATCCCTTTGTGGACGTAGGTCGATTGACCGAACCATGTTAAATCTTTGTGTCTTTTGGTTTATTTCTCATTTTCTTCTTACTCATGGTCTTTCGAGGTCCGCATTGCTAGCTTCCGCGTTTACACCTGCTTATTTTTCGATCCTAACACAACGTCCCTTTCATCTTACGCTTTCAACAGAAGCACCAGACGCGTCTTCCATCCTTGCTGCTCGGAGATGGCGCCGCGTGGCACAGCAAGGACGTACGAATAAATTGAAGGTGTCGATTCCCTCCCTTCCCTTTCTGGAATGAAGTTGAAACTTCAGGAAAGGATGTTTGTCCAAATTGGTGATAGATTTCGAATATTGAATTCATGGGCCAAGGGTGATCCGGATTTTTCAGTTTTCCCCATTTCCAAAAACCCTAATTCTTCCCCCTATAAAATATTTTTACCTGTTGAAAACATGGGGAATTGTTTCTAGCGAGAGATTTTTTCTGGTGGATGATTTTTGTTTTGGTTGAGAAAATTGTTCTTGCGAGAAAAATACTCACAACACCTAAAAAAAATAGACAAGAACATATATATAAAGGCGTCCTAGTTTGCCTCGAAGCTTGGGATTTGGCTTTGAATTCCCGTTCGTTCGTTTGTATTCCGAGTCTCGTAGTGAAGTCGCTACCTCCCTTGCTCGTGGTTGTTCCGGAACTGCTGCACTTAGAAAGGTAAATACTGTGGAAATAAATCTTGGCAGCAATTAATTTTGCAGCCATACTTGTTGAAATTACTAGCCACCAATGTGAAAATTGGTAGCCATCAATGTGGAAGTAGGTAGTCAAAGTTTGGTATAAGTTTGGTATTAGTTTGGTAGAGTTAGGCAGCCAATTTTTGTTGAAATTGGCTATCACATTATGTCATTAATGATGTAAACAAGTGTTCAAAAAACTCTATAAATAGAGTAGTAATTGAACACTTGAAGACACACCAAAAAAAAATAGAGAAGCAATAGAGAGTAGAGAGAGCAATCCACAAACTACTTCTTAGTTTGTGAGAAAATAGTGTGCAAATAATATTATTGTGAGTTGTAAGAAATAAAAGAGTGTTGAGTAGTAGTCTTTTGACACTACCAAGTTTTTCATCAATATTATTGTATTACTTATTCGGGTATCATATTTACCCATTTTAATATTTGGTGTCGTTGTTACTCTCTTCCTATTGCTATTTAGTTTGGACAATATCCTGGGTGTGATTATCATTTTGTCCAACAACGTGGTATCAGAGCCATGACAAATAATAGTCCGTTGTCCTTTCAATACCCCCGTCTCACAAGAGAAAATTATGAAAAATGGTGTCTACGAATGAAAGCTATTCTTGGCTCTCAAGATGTTTGGGATATTGTAGACAAAGGGTATACAAAACCCGCAAATGAGGAAACTTTGTCCTCAAATGAAAAGGAGGTCTTGTTAAAGACAAGAAAGAAAGATCAACAGGCCCTCACTCTTATCCATCAATGTTTGGATGATGGCATGTTTGAGAAGGTGGCTGATGCAACCACCTCAAAAGAGGCGTGGGAGATTTTACAAAATTCTCTCCAAGGAGTTGATAAAGTAAAGAAGATAAAACTTCAAACTCTAAGGGCTGAGTTTGAAGTTTTAAAAATGAAAGAATCTGAATCCATTTCGGATTTCTGCTCAAGATTGATGGCTGTTGTAAATCAACTAAGAAGATACGGAGAGGAAGTAGATGATGTGCGTGTGGTAGAAAAGATCCTTCGTTCTTTAACACCTAAATTTGATTATGTGGTGTGTGCTATTGAGGAGTCTAAAGATCTAGACTCTATGACGGTAGAACAATTGGAAGGTTCTTTACTAGCCCATGAAGAGAAAATAAAAGGAGAAAAGAAGAGCCACTAGAGCAACTTCTTAAAACTCATGCATCCTTCAAAGGATTTGAAGGTGAGAAAAGTTACAAAGGAAATGGACAATGGCGAGGCCGTGGAGGTCGTGGAAGAGGAAGAAGTACACCAATTATTTCAACAATGAAGATAAAGGTCACCAGTCATTCAGAGGTCGTGGTCGTGGTCAACGAGGAGGCAGAGGACGTGGAGCCTATCAAGGTACAAATGAAATCAGGTATGACAAATCTAAAATTGAGTGTTATAACTGTCATAAAATGGGACATTACTCTTGGGAATGTCGTAGTAATGTTGAAGAGAAAGTTAATCTTGTTGACAACAAGAAAGATGAAGATGAGTCAACACTGTTATTAACACTCAAAGAAGAAGATAAAGATGATTGCAGCTCATGGTATCTTGACAATGGAGCAAGCAATCATATGTGTGGCCAGAAAGATAAATTTGTGGAGATAAAGAAGACCGTGAAAGGTAATGTGTCTTTTGGAGATACCTCAAAGATCCAAATTGAAGGGATAGGTACAATTCTGATATCCTGTAAAGATGGTGGTCATAAATTGATTACCAATGTTTATTATGTGCCAAAATTGAAAAGTAATATTTTGAGTTTGGGTCAACTTCTTGAAAAAGGATATGATATTCATATGAAAAATATGCATCTTTGGCTAAGAGATTCAAGTAACAACTTAATTGCTAAAGTTCATATGGCAAAGAATAGGTTGTTTCCTTTGAATCTTCAAACTATCGATGCAAAGTGTTTGAAGGCTAATGTGCAAGATGACTCATGGTGTTGGCATATGAGATTTGGGCACTTGAACTTTGAAGCGCTAAAATCAATGGGAGACAAGAACATGGTTGATGGGATACCGCCAATCAACCATCCAAATCAATTGTGTGAAGCTTGTCTTCTTGGAAAACATGCAAGGAGGAGTTTCCCAAAGGAGACTACATCAAGAACAAGTAAGCCACTCCAACTTGTTCACACCGATGTGTGTGGTCCAATCGATTCACCTTCTTTTGGTAAAAGAAAATATTTCTTGCTCTTTGTTGATGATTTCAGTAGAAAGACTTGGGTATACTTCTTGAAGCAAAAATCTGAAGTTTTTGTTGCCTTTAAAAATTTCAAAGCACTTGTAAAAAAAGAAAGTGGCTATGAAATAAAAGCATTAAGGTCTGATAGAGGAGGCGAATTCACTTCAAAAGAATTTAATGACTTTTGTCAATCTCATGGAATTCCTCGCCCTCTAACGGTACCTTACTCGCCACAACAAAATGGAGTTGCAGAAAGAAAGAATAGAACAATTCTTAATATGGCTAGATGTATGTTGAAAGCTAAACATCTACCAAAAGAATTTTGGGCCGAGGCTGTTTCTTGTGCAGTTTATTTGAGCAACAGGTCTCCAACAAAAAATGTACGAGATCAAACACCTCAAGAAGCATGGAGCGGAAGAAAGCCAAGTGTTAAGCACTTGAGAATCTTTGGGAGCATAGCCTATGCTCATGTTCCACATCAAGGGAGAGCTAAACTTGACGATCGGAGTGTCAAGTATGTGTTTGTTGGCTATGACGCAAGTTCAAAAGGCTACAAATTGTACAATCCAAGCAATAACAAGGTGGTGGTGAGTCGTGATGTTGAATTTGATGAAGAAGCATCATGGAATTGGGAGGCTCCAGAAGAAAAAACATATGATTTTCTTCCATACTTCGGAGATGAAGAAGAACAGGAGACAATGGCACAGGATGCAACCCCGCCTCCTTCACCAGCAAATATTGCATCTCCATCTTCTCAAGAGAGTTCAAGTGAAAGACCACATAGGATGAGGAACATTCAAGAACTCTATGATGACACAGAAGAAATTACTAATTTTGATTTTTTGTGTTGTCTTTTTGCTGATAGTGAACCAATGAATTTTGATGAAGCTGTTACTGACAAAAGGTGGAGAAAAGCCATGGAGGAAGAGATCCAATCAATAGAGAAGAACAACACTTGGGAGTTGACAACTCTTCCAAAGGACCATCGAGCAATTGGAGTCAAATGGGTATACAAGATGAAGAAAAATGCCCATGGAGAAGTAGAAAGATACAAGGCAAGACTTGTGGCTAAAGGCTACAAACAAAGGCATGGCATCGACTATGAAGAAGTTTATGCGCTGTTGCCCGCATGGAGACAATCCGTCTATTGATCTCTTTAGCGGCGCAAATGAAGTGGAAGATCCATCAACTAGATGTCAAATCGGCATTCTTGAATGGATATCTTGAAGAAGAAGTCTATGTTGAGCAACCATTGGGTTTTGTGGTTAAAAATCATGAAGATAAGGTGTTGAGGTTGAAGAAAGCCTTATATGGGTTGAAGCAAGCTCCACGAGCTTGGAATAGTCGCATTGACAGATACTTTCAAGACAATGGGTTTACTCGTTGTCTCCATGAATATGCTCTTTATATTAAAGTTCATACTAATGGAGATATTCTGCTTGTTTGTCTTTATGTTGATGATCTCATTCTAACGGGTAACAACCCAGTTTTATTTGAAGCTTTCAAGAAAGCTATGTCCCTTGAGTTTGAGATGACGGACATAGGGCTCATGTCATATTACTTGGGCCTAGAAGTCAAGCAAATGGAGGAAGGCATCTTCATATCTCAAGAAAGCTATACAAAGGAGATTTTGAAGAAGTTCAACATGTTTGATTGCAACCCTGTGAACACCCCAATGGAAAGTGGAACAAAATTGTCAAAGTTTGACGATGGAGAAGAAGTGGATTCCACTTTGTTCAAAAGTCTCGTAGGAAGTCTGAGGTACTTGACATGTACGAGACCAGATATAGTCTTTGCAGTTGGAGTAGTAAGTCGATTCATGGAAGCTCCTACCTCCACTCACTTGAAGGTCGCTAAAAGAATTCTTCGCTACCTAAAAGGTACAATTGATCTTGGGCTATTTTATTCTTCTTCCGATAATTTTAATCTTGTGGGATATTGTGATAGTGATTATGCGGGAGATGTTGATGATAGAAAAAGCACATCTGGTTTTGTGTTTTTCTTGGGTGATTGTGTTATTTCTTGGAGTTCAAAGAAACAATCAATTGTTACTCTCTCGACTTGTGAAGCTGAATATGTGGCAGCGACATCATGTACATGTCATGCTATTTGGTTGAGACGGTTATTGAAGGAACTCAATTTGTCACAAATTGAAGCCACAATGATTTGTGTTGATAACAAATCTGCGCAAGCACTAGCAAAGAATCCAGTGTATCATGATCGAAGCAAGCACATAGACACAAGGTATCACTTTATCCGAGAATGCATTACCAAGAAAGAGGTAGAGCTCAAGTATGTGAAATCTCATGATCAAGTTGCGGATATTTTTACAAAGCCTCTCAAGTTTGAAGATTTTCAGAGATTGAGATCAAGCCTTGGAGTAAAGAAGAAAAATCAAAATTAAGGGAGAGATTTGTGGAAATAAATCTTGGCAGCAATTAATTTTGCAGCCATACTTGTTGAAATTACTAGCCACCAATGTGAAAATTGGTAGCCATCAATGTGGAAGTAGGTAGTCAAAGTTTGGTATAAGTTTGGTATTAGTTTGGTAGAGTTAGGCAGCCAATTTTTGTTGAAATTGGCTATCACATTATGTCATTAATGATGTAAACAAGTGTTCAAAAAACTCTATAAATAGAGTAGTAATTGAACACTTGAAGACACACCAAAAATAGAGAAGCAATAGAGAGTAGAGAGAGTAATCCACAAACTACTTCTTAGTTTGTGAGAAAATAGTGTGCAAATAATATTATTGTGAGTTGTAAGAAATAAAAGAGTGTTGAGTAGTAGTCTTTTGACACTACCAAGTTTTTCATCAATATTATTGTATTACTTATTCGGGTATCATATTTACCCATTTTAATATTTGGTGTCGTTGTTACTCTCTTCCTATTGCTATTTAGTTTGGACATTATCCTGGGTGTGATTATCATTTGTCTTTCATATCTTCTGTACAATCCAGAATGTTTGCCCGTTCTTTCTCATAATTATCATATTATATCATATACATATATTAATAATAAGTTGGAAGTTCTTAACCCCAAAATTGGATTACCATTTATCATTTCATTTAAATATTATTTTATGTACAAAATAAAGTAATATAATAGCATACAAACTAGATATAAATGAACAATTTTAAAGTATATTCAATGTGCATTATATATGAATAAAGATATTGGAGATGGGATATCATTTAGCGGAAGTCTAAGCATTTCAAATTGAAGAGATATCATATGATTTCGCATTATTATTGTCAACTTAATGTAATTGTTAAAATTATATATAGGGATGTTCATGAATATTTTATAAGCAAGGAGGGAGTTAACCCACAAGAATATTTTTTAATGTTCTCTTTGAATAGTAAGTTTAATAATACAATAACATGTTGCTTATATTTCCTTAAATAAATATTTTATATTTTTTTGAATTTTTGACAAGAAAGTATTTCACATGTATTCATCATCTTGAAATGTGTATGCATGTTTACTTATGAATCATGATTTGGAATACGAAGGTTAAATTATCTAATTATTTTATTAATTTCATGTTCAATTGGATTTTTAAAATCTTTAAAATAATATTTACATATTTATAATTACAATCAAAGTGAAAGGAAAGTCACTTTTATTTTCTTTGTTTGTTATAAATCCTTTATTTTATTTTTATTGGACTAAAAAATATCTAGGTAAGAAAGAAAAATAAAAGTAAAATGGAGAACAATAAACGAAGGGGAAGACAGAATTATATAAGCAAAGGATACAAAAAGTAATGATAGAGAAAACAATAATAAAGTAAGAGGAAAAAAAGGATAAAAAAGTTAAAGTATATAAGAAGTATGAAATAATACCATGATCAATTATTGAAATTTTTGTTCATGCTACAAAGGAGAATAAACACAATATATATTGTGAATGTAAATGGAGACAACTGATATATCTTGTTACGAGTAATATATAGATTTCAATTAAACTTTGGTACAATTAAGAAGGTGTGTTATGTGTGTATAGTCTTCTTATAAAAGTACAAATTAATATATTGCAGGTTTTGACCTAATACATAAAAGGTAAATTATTTATAACATTAAATTTTGTTGTCCAAATTTGACAGGTTATCAGAATATCTATATTATTGACTTTTTTACATTTTACAATAAAGAATCATTTATCTAGTTGATTGTTCATTTATTTTCATTTATGTTTTTCGTTAAATTATTTTTGAATTCTTCAAAATGTTATTTTAATTTAACTCCTACGCATTAATATTTTCGTGGGACTCACGTGCAAAACATGTGTCAAGGATTAGTACTATCTTAAAACCATGAACTTTCAAACTTGAATGTTAAATTACTATAATAACCAACTTAAAATACCCAATTTATTATATTCTATTTTATATTATTTATGTACTTTTTATTTAATAAAAAGCTGACACTTTTCACATTGATGGATAGTGACTTTTCGAAGGGTTATTATTTTTTACGATGAGTTATGACATTTACGAAAGTTGTGAATTTTTGAAGAGTTGTGAGTTATTATGATAAGTCATGATATCACCTCTTTCATACTATCCTTAGTTTCTTAAATAGAGGTTTTCTCACACTATTAAATTGCAACTTTTGTAAGTTTTCTGTTCTTCTTCTTAAAATAAGGATGATTTTGAGGTTAGTCAATTATGCAATTAGAATTTTTTTTATTAGTTATTACCCCAACTTAACGCATCAAATTTACTATATCTCTGTATATTGTATTATATCAATTTAAGTATATTATATGTGTTTACGAAAAAAATATATAGTAAATAAAAATGACTAAGTTTTAAAAAATCAGTTGATCTTATGATTTAGAGAGAATTAATTTCCGAATTAACAGAGTCGCCACTTAATTTTTAGTAAAAGTCAAGAAAACTACAATTATTTTTCAAAAGATTTAAAACAAATAAATCAATTGAAAAGGGTTTCGAAGCTCAAATGTACATTCCGAGAATGGTGCTAGGCCTCGAATGCCCGCTAACTTACGGTTGATCGGCGATTTGACTAAAAATGACTTTTAAATAATTTTTAACCAAGGAGATTTTATTATTATATTTTTTACTTACTATTATTAATTAATTATTTTTTATTTTTATTAGGGAAAAGGAAATCATTTATAAGGGGAGGACATAAAGGGTTAATAAGACTAAAATAGAATAAAAGCTAGTGACTTGTTAAAAAATAATATTTATTTATCATAATATAATATATATATATATATATATATATATATATATATTTATATATATGAGAGAGAAACGACAACCTCGGGAATTTAATTAAATTAAAACTATAGGATAAATAAAGTAGTCAAAACAATTCAATATGATTAAGAAATGAAGAGAGTATCAGATTTGGTTTGGCGCTTTGGCCCATATCTTAAAACTTGTCTAAATTTAAAATTGACCCAAAAATGAATCTGCCCATTATATACCTGTGGGCCTGCTAAAAAAAAATTTCATGGGCTTTTGGCCATATTTTCCCTTTCATAAATCTGTGTAAACGTTTTGCGTATATCATGATATGTAGGGTTGTTCCATCAATTTGGACCTTCTGAAACCTGCATTTCGTCAAATTTTATATCTCTCTGCATTTGGATGTGCTTTCACATTTTCTTTTCACCTGTATATCATATATTTCTACTGTATATCAGTGTATACAGCCAGTATATCCATCTGTTTTAAGCCTTTGGAGACTTGTAAACTTAATTTCCAGCAAACATATTGCTGGTTTCAGCCATACGTCATTTTTAGAGGCTGATCAACTCGGAGGGTAGTTTGATCCTCTGGCTTAATATGAGATGCATAAAAATAACAAAGGAGTTCGATAAACTCGTTCAAAGGGTTCATGCAAGGAAGAACAAAAGGAAGATGATTAACACATACCTAAAAAAAATAGATTAATTCAAACACAATCTTTGACCCAAGTAGAATAACCGATGGCATGAACACCAAAAAATCTTAATATTGACATCTTAATATGGAAGGAACAGAGAAAACACAAAAAAAGAAAAACAAAGCCAACAAACAACTAACTTTAAAGAAACTAAATCATTTAGTCAACAACAAAAAGAAAAAAAAATAATCAATAACAGGAACTTTCATGGCATAAACAAATGCTAGAAAGTTAAAAACTAAGACAATCTAGACCACTTAGATAATTTTCGGCTCCTAACAGTGACATACACGTTTAAAAAAAATTAATGTGAGGGGGACGTTCAAGAGGGGAAAAACGAAACAAATATTACTACAACGGCTATGATTCGAAAAAAAAAGATTTGCATCAAAGGTGCATCGCAATAAGCTAAGGAGGAAACATAATATACTAAATAAGCCATGGAATACATCAAAAATGAAAGAGGGGAAGCAATAAGTAAATCAGTAGCCAACCACTCCTAGATTTTAAGTAATGAAGTGGTAATAAAAATCATATTTTTACTAAACATGGGAGACGTTATTAGCAAAGATAAGGATAGAGATGTAAAAAATCAAAATACGGGTCTTATTTAAGGAGGGAAAACTGTTAAAATAAGAAAACTCGAACATTTTGGCATTAACCTATATGTACCACAGCTAAGGATGAGACTAGCTGAGACAAAATCTTCAAAATAAATAAATATAAATAAACAAACATGGGGTAGAACCAAAGCGGGTTTAACATTCAACTAAATGAGAGTATGGGCACAAATATAGCAGAACGAAATTGTGAAGAAATAACACCAACTTAAGACAAGCACAACGACTACGAATATTATGTAGAACATAAACGATACATGACTCCAAACGATCGTTAAATTACCAAAAAAAAAGAGCAAACACACATCAGGCATTTCGGAATACAGGGTGAGACAGGAAGAGAGAAGAAGAAAAGAAAAATATTCGACCACCAAATACATCCAAAGTTCAAACCGAAATGCGACTCACAATCCCAAACACGAGATTAACAATGAAACTAGAAGAAGGGCGAGGAAGACTGCTCAAAACCATACAAGTAGTCATCAATATTTCTGTTTAAACAAACTAAGGTCAATAGGTAAGAATAATACGCTACCCTACTGATTTTATAATTCGGTAAACCATTTCAAACATTCCATGTTTTAACATTTTAAAACAAATTAGAACTTACAAGCAACGAACAAACCATGCTTGGAGAATTACAGTGATACGAAAGATATGGTATTATGTTGGACAAG
>CM040618.1:32684193-32839202 GCA_022817965.1 Solanum lycopersicoides | reverse complement strand
TGGAGAAGTAGAAAGATACAAGGAAGACTTGTGGCTAAAGGCTACAAACAAAGGCATGCATCGACTATGAAGAAGTTTATGCGTCTGTTGCCCGCATGGAGACAATCCGTCTATTGATCTCTTTAGCGGCGCAAATGAAGTGGAAGATCCATCAACTAGATGTCAAATCGGCATTCTTGAATGGATATCTTGAAGAAGAAGTCTATGTTGAGCAACCATTGGGTTTTGTGGTTAAAAATCATGAAGATAAGGTGTTGAGGTTGAAGAAAGCCTTATATGGGTTGAAGCAAGCTCCACGAGCTTGGAATAGTCGCATTGACAGATACTTTCAAGACAATGGGTTACTCGTTGTCTCCATGAATATGCTCTTTATATTAAAGTTCATACTAATGGAGATATTCTGCTTGTTTGTCTTTATGTTGATGATCTCATTCTAACGGGTAACAACCCAGTTTTATTTGAAGCTTTCAAGAAAGCTATGTCCCTTGAGTTTGAGATGACGGACATAGGGCTCATGTCATATTACTTGGGCCTAGAAGTCAAGCAAATGGAGGAAGGCATCTTCATATCTCAAGAAAGCTATACAAAGGAGATTTTGAAGAAGTTCAACATGTTTGATTGCAACCCTGTGAACACCCCAATGGAAAGTGGAACAAAATTGTCAAAGTTTGACGATGGAGAAGAAGTGGATTTCACTTTGTTCAAAAGTCTCGTAGGAAGTCTGAGGTACTTGACATGTACGAGACCAGATATAGTCTTTGCAGTTGGAGTAGTAAGTCGATTCATGGAAGCTCCTACCTCCACTCACTTGAAGGTCGCTAAAAGAATTCTTCGCTACCTAAAAGGTACAATTGATCTTGGGCTATTTTATTCTTCTTCCGATAATTTTAATCTTGTGGGATATTGTGATAGTGATTATGCGGGAGATGTTGATGATAGAAAAAGCACATCTGGTTTTGTGTTTTTCTTGGGTGATTGTGTTATTTCTTGGAGTTCAAAGAAACAATCAATTGTTACTCTCTCGACTTGTGAAGCTGAATATGTGGCAGCGACATCATGTACATGTCATGATATTTGGTTGAGACGGTTATTGAAGGAACTCAATTTGTCACAAATTGAAGCCACAATGATTTGTGTTGATAACAAATCTGCGCAAGCACTAGCAAAGAATCCAGTGTATCATGATCGAAGCAAGCACATAGACACAAGGTATCACTTTATCCGAGAATGCATTACCAAGAAAGAGGTAGAGCTCAAGTATGTGAAATCTCATGATCAAGTTGCGGATATTTTTACAAAGCCTCTCAAGTTTGAAGATTTTCAGAGATTGAGATCAAGCCTTGGAGTAAAGAAGAAAAATCAAAATTAAGGGAGAGATTTGTGGAAATAAATCTTGGCAGCAATTAATTTTGCAGCCATACTTGTTGAAATTACTAGCCACCAATGTGAAAATTGGTAGTCATCAATGTGGAAGTAGGTAGTCAAAGTTTGGTATAAGTTTGGTATTAGTTTGGTAGAGTTAGGCAGCCAATTTTTGTTGAAATTGGCTATCACATTATGTCATTAATGATGTAAACAAGTGTTCAAAAAACTCTATAAATAGAGTAGTAATTGAACACTTGAAGACACACCAAAAAAAATAGAGAAGCAATAGAGAGTAGAAGAGGCAATCCATACTTCTTAGTTTGTGAGAAAATAGTGTGCAAATAATATTATTGTGAGTTGTAAGAAATAAAAGAGTGTTGAGTAGTAGTCTTTGACACTACCAAGTTTTTCATCAATATTATGTATTACTTATTCGGACGTATCATATTTACCCAAATATTTGGTGTCGTTGTTACTCTCTTCCTATTGCTATTTAGTTTGGACATTATCCTGGGTGTGATTATCATTTGTTCGCAACAATACCATTCTTGTTCGTATCACTTAATTCTCAAGGCATGGTTTGTTCGTTGCTTGTAAGTTCTAATTTGTTTTAAAATGTTAAAACATGGGAATGTTTGAAATGGTTACCGAATTATAAAATCAGTAGGGTAGCTTATTATTCTTACCTATTGACCTTAGTTTGTTTGAAACAGAAATATTGATGACTACTTGTATGGTTTTGAGCAGTCTTCCTCGCCCTTCTTCTAGTTTCATTGTTAATCTTGTGTTTGGGATTGTGAGTCGCATTTCGGTTTGAACTTTGGATGTATTTGGTGGTCGAATATTTTTCTTTTCTTCTTCTCTCTTTCCCTGTCTCACCCTGTATTCCGAAATGCCTGATGTGTGTTTGCTCTTTTTTTTTGGTAATTTAACGATCGTTTGGAGTCATGTATCCGTTTATGTTCTACTAAATTCGTAGTCGTTGTGCTTGTCTTAAGTTTGGTGTTATTTCTTCACAATTTCGTTCTGCTATATTTGTGCCCATACTCTCATTTAGTTGAATGTTAAACCCGCTTTGGTTCTACCCCCATGTTTGTTTATTTATTTATTTATTTATTTTTGAAGTTTTGTCTCAGCTAGTTCTCATCCTTAGCTGTGGTGTACATATAGGTTAATGCCAAAATGTTCGAGTTTTCTTATTTTAACAGTTTTCCCTCCTTAAAATAAGACCCGTATTTTGATTTTCTTACATCTCTATCCTTTATCTTTTGCTAATAAACGTCTCCCATGTTTAGTTAAAAATATGATTTTTATTAACCACTTCATTACTTAAAATCTAGGAGTGGTTGGCTACTGATTTACTTATTGCTTCCCCTCTTTCATTTTTGATGTATTTCCATGGCTTATTTAGTATATTATGTTTCCTCCTTAGCTTATTGCGATGCACCTTTGATGCTAAATCTTTTTTTTTCGAATATCGATAGGCCGTTGTAGTATAATTTGTTTCTGGTTTTTCCCCCTTTGAACGTCCCCCTCACATTAATTTTTTTTAAACGTGTATGTCACTGTTAGGAGCCGAAAATTATCTAAGTGGTCTAGATTGTCTTAGTTTTTAACTTTCTAGCATTTTGTTTATGCCATGAAAGTTCCTGTTATTGATTATTTTTTTTGTTCTTTTTGTTGTTGACTAAATGATTTAGTTTCTTAAAGTAGTTGTTTGTTGGCTTTGTTTTTCTTTTTTTTGTGTTTTCTCTGTTTCCTTCCATATTAAGATGTCAATATTAAGATTTTTTTTGGTGTTCATGCCATCTGTGATTCTACTTGGGTCAAAGATTGTGTTTGAATTAATCTATTTTTTTTAGGTATGTGTTAATCATCTTTCCTTTTGTTCTTCCTTGCATGAACCCCTTTGAACGAGTTTATCGAACTCCTTTGTTATTTTTATGCATCTCATATTAAGCCAGAGGATCAAACTATCCCCTCCGAGTTGATCAGCCCTCTAAAAATGACGTATAGGCTGAAACCAGCAATATGTTTGCTGAAATTAAGTTTACAAGTCTCCAAAGGCTTAAAACAGATGGATATACTGGCTGTATACACTGATATACAGTAGAATATATGATATACAGGTGAAAAGAAAATGTGAAAGCACATGCCAAATGCAGGAGATATAAAATTTGACGAAATGCAGGTTTCAGAAGGTCCAAATTGATGGAATACAACCCTACATATCATGATATACGCAAAACGTTTACACAGATTTTTGAAAGGGAAAATATGGCCAAAAGGCCCATGAAATTTTTTTTAGTAGGCCCAACAGGTTATATAATGGGCAAGATTCATTTTTGGGTCATTTTAATTTAGGACAGGTTGTTAAGATATGGGCCAAAGGCCCAAACCCAAATCTGATACTCTCTTCATTTCTTAATCATATTGAATTGTTTTGACTAACTTTATTTATCCTATAGTTTTAATTTAATTAAATTCCCGAGGTTGTCGTTTCTCTCTCATATATATAAATATATATATATATATATATATATATATATATATATATGATAAATAAATATTTATTTTTTACAAGTCACTTAGCTTTTATTCTATTTTTAGTCTTATTAACCCCTTTATGTCACTCCCCCTTATAAATGATTTCCCTTTTTCCCTAATAAAAAATAAAAAAAATAATTAATTAGATAATAGTAAGTAAAAAATATAATAATAAATTCTCCTTGGTTAAAAATTATTTAAAAGTCATTTTTAGTCAAATCGCCGATCAACCGTAAGTTAGCGGGCATTCCGAGGGCCTAGCACCATCTCGGAATGTACATTTGAGCTTCGAACCCTTTTCAATTGATTTTATTTGTTTTAAATCTTTTGAAAAATAATTGTAAGTTTTCTTGATTTTTACTAAAAAATTAAGTGGCGACTCTGTTAATTCGGAAAATTAATTTCTCTTAAATCATAAGATCAACTGATTTTTTAAAACTTAGTCATTTTTTATTTTACTATATTTTTTTCGTAAAACAATATAATATACTTAAATTGATATAATACAATATACAGAGATATAGTAAATTTGATGCGTTAAGTTGGGGGTAATAACTTAATAAAAAAATTCTAATTGCATAATTGACTAACTCTCAAAATCATCCTTATTTTAAGAAGAAGAACAGAAAACTTACAAAAGTTGCAATTTAATAGTGTGAGAAAACCTCTCTATTTATAGAAAACTAAGGATAGTATGAAAAGGTGATTATCATGACTTATCATATAACTCACAACTCTTCAAAAAATTCACAACTTTTCGTAAATGTCATAACTCATCGTAAAAAATTATAACCCTTCGAAAAAGTCACTATCCATCAATGTGAAAAAGTGTCAGCTTTTTATTAAATAAAAAGTACATAAATATAATATAAAATATAGAATATAATAAATTGGGTATTTTAAGTTGGGTTATTATAGTAATTTAACATTCAAGTTTGAAAGTTCATGGTTTTAAGATAGTACTAATCCTTGACACATGTTTTGCACGTGAGTCCCACGAAAATATTATATGCGGTAGGAGTTATATTAAAATAACATTTTGAAGAATTTCAAAAATAATTTAACGAAAAAACATAAATGAAATAAATGAACAATCAACCTAGATAAATGACTTCTTTATTGTAAAATGTAAATGTCAAATAATTAGATATTCTGATAACCTGTCAAATTTGGACAACAAAATTTAATGTGATAAATAATTTACCTTTTTATGTTATTAGGTCAAAACCTGCAATATATTAATTTGTACTTTTATAAGAAAGGACTATACACACATAACACACCTTCTTAATTTGTACCAAAGTTTAATTTGAATTATCATATGTACTCGTAACAAGTATATATGTTGTCTCCATTTACATTCAAATGATATAGTGTGTTTATTCTCCTTTGTAGCATGAACAAAAAATTTCAATAATTTGATCATGGTTATTTTTCATACTTCTTATCATACTTTAACTTTTTTATCCTTTTTTTCCTCTTACTTTATTATTGTTTTCTCTATCATTACTTTTTTGTATCCTTTGCCTTAATATAATTCTTGTCTTCCCCTTTCGTTTATGTTCCCTCCATTTTACTTTTATTTTTTTCTTTCTTACTTAGATATTTTTAGTCATAAAAAATAAAATAAATAAAAGGATTATATACAAACAAAGAATAATTAAAAGTGACTTTCCTTTCACTTTTGATTGTAATTTATAAATATGTAAAATTTATTTTAAAGATTTTAAAAATCCAATTTGAATTCATGAAATTATATAAAATAATTAGATAATTTAACCTTCGTATTCCAAATCATGATTCATAAGTAAACATGCATACACATTTCAAGATGATGAATACATGTGAAAATACTTTCTTGTCAAAAATTCAAAAAATAAATATAAAATATTTATTTAAGGAAAATATAAGCAACATGTTTATTTTATTATTAAACTTACTATTCAAAGAGAACATTAAAAAATAATTCTTGTGTGGCTTAACTCCCTCCTTGCTTATAAAATAATTCATGAACATCCCCATATATATAATTGTTAACAATTACATTAAAGTTGACAATAATAATGCGAAATCAGTGTCATGATATCTCTTCAATTTTGAAATGCTTAGACTTCCGCTAAATGACTATCCATCTTCCAATATCTTTATTGCATAATATAATGCACATTTGAATATACTTTAAAATTGTTCTATTTATATCTAGTTTTGTATTTAGCTATTAATTATTACTTTTATTTTGTACATAAAAAATAATATTTAAATGAAGGATAAAATGGTAATCCAATTTTGGGGTTAAGAACTTCCACTTATTATAATATATGATATGATATGATAATATGATAATTATGCAGAAAGAACGGGCAAACCATTCTGGATTGTACACGAAGATATGAAAAGAGATATTTTTATGTCAGCAACAGAAGCCCAAGCTTATGGAATTGTTGATTTTGTAGCGGTTCAAGGAAAATAACTTGGATTTTGCGAAAATATGTGATATGAGATTTTATCTTCGAATTGAATATTCTATTAATAGAAGTAATTCACCATCATTCGGTTAGGATCAATCTAAACCAACCCATCATATTATGTATACGATTCAACATGCCAACGATCAAACAACTTATTAGAAATACAAGACAGCCAATCAGAAATCTCAAGAAATTCCTCGCTCTTCGGGGGTGCCCTAAGCGTCGAGGAACATGTACTAGGGTGTATGTGCGACTCGTTTAGATCATGAGCTGGCACAAAAAGCAAGAAAACTACTTTTAAAGTATCAATGATCAGTACCGGTGAATGGGATAGGATGGAAAAGGAACTCCATCTATTATAAAAAAAAAAAACTCTACCATATCCCTCTATTGTGTATGAAGTTTATGGTTTCCGTTGGTGTAAATTCAATCACCTGAATTTAAGATGATAAGAAATTCTCCATTGCTAACAAATGGTTTATCCATTAAGCGGAGAAAATCTTATTTAAAAAGCATAAAACATAAATATTAGGTAGGCTCCCAATTTGGCAAGAACAGACTAAGAGGGTCAACTACCCAACAAACTTTCATAATTAAATACTGTTGTTGTATAGGTAGATCTGATTGTGAAAGACCTATTACTGGATAATTCATGGGTAGAGCCAAAGCGTGTGAACTATACAAGTTCCCAATAACATCAATTAGTTGATTAAATATTAAATTAAAGTACAAAGTAAAGGCTCTGGTGTATGGAGAAGACCTCACCGTTTAAGAAATAACCATAGATACGAAGGAACCCACTATTTCTTTTTTATTTCTTTTATTTACTATATTTTTGATACCTACGAAAATACAGTTTCTTAGTTCTGTCTTATTTCGCAGTAAAATACCTAAAAAGAAATCGTGGTCGGGAAGGTTAGAGTAGCCAAAGCCATTGGAATTTTGATTTCATACATTGGAGAAATCCATTTTGTTATTAATAAACTAGGAAGGGGGAAAAGAATAACTGAAAGAAAGGCAATCAATTAGTTATTCGTCAAAATTTCATTTATTCAATGACCGAAACTAAACGGGGATATATAGCTCGGAGACGTAGAACAAAAATTCGTTTATTTGCATCAAGCTTTCGAGGGGCTCATTCAAGGCTTACTAGAACTATTACTCAACAGAAAATAAGAGATTTAGTTTCGGTTGGTATAGGGATATATATATATATATATATATATATATATATATATATATATATATATATATATATATATATATTTTAAAAAAATAATATGATGATGATAATTAAATTAAATATACATTTAGATCATAGATGATAAATATTATTAAATTAGATATTTTAATTAGAAATTTATCTAAGGAAGTGCAAAAGTCATTCATATTTTTATTAAAATGATACAATTTAACATTCAAATTAGATAATTAAATGTTTTTATAACATTTTAATTTATAGTAGGGGTAAATCATAATTCAATTTTTAACTTTTTTATCACTTTTATAATAATATATAAAATAAAATATATGATAGAAGATAAATATAAATATAAATATATATATGATGATTAAGAGATTGTCTTTAGTGTAGTTAGAGACTTATATATCAACACGAGTATAACTTATAAGTAAGATCGGTGTTTTAAAAGGCGGGAGCGTGAGGCGAGGCATTTCATATAGTAGGGGCGAGGCGTAAGTCCCATGGATCTACGGGACGTAGTCTCATGTATATTCAATTTTATAGTTTTATTACTAATTAAATTCTTTTCAATGATTTTACAAAATTTTTTTATGAAAAACCTATAATATACAAAAATTATATTATGATTTTTATTTGAGATAAATATTAATAATCTATAATAAAAAAAGTATTATAATTACTATTTGAGAAATATCATTACAAGAATTATAATAAAAATATGATTTAAAGTAGTGAAAGGCTAGGGCGTGAGGCGGAGCATTTTACTTAGTATAGGGCGAGGTGTAAGCCCTATGGATCTTTAAATTTTTAAATCATATATATATATATAAAAGAGAACCTTAGGCCAGCCTACGTGGCGCCACCACAAGCCAAAATTTAATTTAGATTTATTTTATTTCCAAAACTAGCCTTCCTCTTTCATGAAAAGTTATTACTTTTATGAAAGGTTCTAACTTTTATGAAAAGTTGTAACTTTTTTCATGAAAGATTGTAACTTTAATGAAAAGTTGTGACTTTTATAAAAAGTTGTGACTTTATGAAGAGTTGAGACTTGAAATGTTGTGACCTTTCCGAAGGGTTGAAACTTTTCCAAAGAGTTGTGACCTTTCCGACAATACACAATAATCACATTTTTTACACTACCATTTATTTTCTATAAATAGAGGACTATATTTCTCATTCTGTTTCATTCTATTGTTGCATATCCTGATATGTTTTTTTAAAATAATTAGTTTATGCTTATATTATTAATTGTTGTTTTTTAATAGATGCATTACAAATTTTTGTTTATGTTTATATAAAGTAATAATTATACGTATTTGTTAGCAAAGATTAAATAACAAATGTTAATTGAATATTCAAGCATAATTTCCCTACTGCAATTATTGAAGGTACATTAAAAACAGCCCTTACAAATCTCAAATTTATTCATCAACAACGTTATTCCTTCACAAATAATGATGTGATTTTGTATTCTTTATAAAATCCTCTAAGAGTTAATAACTATGTATGCCTATATTTTTTTATTTTGTTGTTGTTGTCTATATTTACTAAATTTATTAGTGGATATTATGAGTACTTTAATGATTGAAAGTTGATTGAAGTGTTAGTCAATGTTTAGAGGTATCTTATTTCGAAACAAAAGAACTTTTCTGATTTGTTATCATCATTGGATATCTCATAGTTTACTCTCCTTAATGTATGGTTTTTCTCGCTTTTTTGTTTCTCCTTACAATTGTATTGATTATTTTTTGTTTGATATGTATATAATCTGTCACGACTGGAATCTAGACCCCAGACGAGACCGGCGCCGTTGACCTCTCAGAGGTCGCAGACAAGCCTACTTACGACATTCTTACTTTACATAGGTTAATTTTAGCGGAAAATTTGAAACTTTTTGTTTCTAAATATTGCTTACTAAACATTTCTAGTACATTCTTAATTTGTTCACCATCAACCATCTAACATTAAGAGATAATCAAATGAAAGGAATAGTTCAATACTTATAAAGCGTATAATTGCCAAAATGACACCAACACATAGTCTGAATAAAAACAGGAAAGAAACGCTAGTGGAACATGCTCCACCAGCTCAACTCTAAATCTAAGCTAGAATATAAAACAGTAGCATCTTCGAAAGCATGAGGACCTACCAACTCCGGATGAATGCTGGACGTCCGGATAACTGCAACGATGATCCTGTAGCTCTATCGTCCACCTGTGCCTGCACCTAAAATAGTAGAGTTTGTATAGGGTTAGTACACACTTGTACTAAGTATGGGTATATGCAAGCACACACCAAGGACATGCATGAGAAAGAATAGCTCTTTCCTAACAACGTGATTTTTGGAAGTCAAGTCAGTAGACTTGCCAAATTGGGATTAGGAAAGTTTCTAAATTTGGATTAGGAAAGTAAATGAGCTTTCCAAATTTGGATTAGGAAAGTGATGCCATGAAAATAACATACATCATCATACTGTTCACATTTGCACACAGCATATAACATTTACACATAGTACATATCATATAGCATATAGCACCTTTTGCATGTAGCACATAACTTCTTTAATGTCATTCATTCATATGCCATGAGACCTTGGAATCATGGACTTAACATTAAGACATCCCAGAAATGAGGGCTCAACAGATGGGACCTCAACTAGGGAGTCTTCATTAGCAAAACAGAGTCTGCTTCGTTCATTCATACGTATTCCATTTTATTTCATTCATAGGCCAGTGTAACCACCAGCTATACCTAGGATGTAGTTTAAGACTTTCATTAGGTTCGTTGTGCAATGACCAAAAATGACCTAATGTCATTACTTGAATCTAACTCACCATTTTGATTATCCTATCCTAACACCTTTAGTATCATTCATTTCATTATGTGCATCATTTGAGGCTGGCCTCATTCATTCATTGGGAACTTTAACTTTAACCGACATAGATCATGTGAGCGTCATGAAATCCAGTGTCTCCCCCACACCGAAAAGAGGTGAAATCACCGGCCAAAGTGACCCAATAACATACTAGCGTACATGGGAATTTAACCCCGCCAGATCCCTATATTGGCAGTATAGGTTCAAAGACTAGGAGATGAATGGAGACCCATACCCGGCAATGCCGGACAATCTCATCTCATGAGAGTTACGTGAACCTTCGCCCTTCCCGAAAGAAGGCATCACCGCTCATAGCTAGTCTATCGGTGCTCAGTATAAAGTTTCATTTCATTCATCTCATACGTCATGGAAGATGGCTTCTAGTATGAGGACATTATAGCTCATTAGATGATTTCTCATCTCATAATTTGTATTGAGTGTGTTAAGCTCAATACTCTCATTAGAGTGTCCATAGAGACTGGTTTCTTCATTATCTTACACTCTCATAGGTGAGTACGTTTTGATAACGTTTACATAGACTCATTTGAGATTGCTCTCATCATTTACATTAGCCTCACATCATGTTGTCATCATATTCTTCATCATTAGCACCTTTACTTTTCATAGTTACTCACATCTTATTACGTGAATGTCCATCTCATCGTATGCCAATGCATTTGGCTTTTTAGTGTATCTTACCCTCATACTTAACCCTTCTAGGGTACATCATTTCATTACATACATCTTGGGTTCGCTTACTTTTGAACGTATGTTAGACTTATGTGCCTATACATACAAGCCATGGGCTTCATTCATAATTCGTTAAGTGATTCTTACTTTCCTAAAATTAGGTAGTACAAGACTTATGTATCTTGTATATATATATGCCAAGATCTTAATTCTTTTGATCTAAGTAGATGGTATTATTTTTGGATGATTTACTCACGTATGACTTATGCATCAATACGGAATTTAGGGCAAGGAAACCCAAATCTTGAATCACTTGGATATCATCTATATTTTTATTTTAATTGTATTTCTAATATTCATAACATTAAACTTTAAATTAAATCTCAATATTTGTAGTAAAGGATAAATTTTCTAGTTTAATTTCCCTCTTAATTAATCAAAGGGTTGAGGGTTCAAGCCCCCACAACCTCTTTAATTTTCAATTTAATAAAAGTTCACTACAAAGGGGGAGGTTGTGGGTTCGAACCCCCACAGCCCCCTTTAATTTTGTTAAATTTCACTGAAGGGGGACTGTGAGGTGGTGGGTTCGAACCCCCACAGCCCCCTTTATCATTTATTTATTTTTTTGTAAATTTTTGCTGAAGGGGGAGCTGGTCGCGAGATCGATTCCCCCAGCCCCCCTCCTATATTTTTTTTTTCTTCCTTTTCGCGAACTCTAGTGACCAGATGGTCACGAGTTCGACTCCTGCCACCCTCCCTTATTTTTCCTTCTTTTTTCGCGAACTCCAGTGACCAGATGGTCACTGGTTCGATTCCTGCCCCCCGCCCTTATTTTTCTTTCTTTTTCGCGAACTCCAGTGACCAGATGGTCACTGGTTCAATTCCTGCCAGCCTCATTTTTTTTTTATAATTTTCTTTGACGTCCAAAATTTCCAGATTCTTCCTAAAGCCTATTTCCAGGTTCTAGAAATTTACTCCATGATTTTTCTACACCTTTTTCATCAAATTACACATTAGTTCTTAGGGAAATTTCATAGTTCATTTATAACGTTTTAGGTGCACTTTCATGGAGTCGTTTAGTCAAGAATTCCTCCCTCGATCCAGCCACATAACTTTTCATATGAACACCACATTATACACAACTTTAACACATGAAATACAAGAAGAAAAACATGCTTTAAACGTCTCCAAACAGTGGCAAAAGTCCACTGCCGAAGCACACCCACACACACACTTTTTTTTTTACTACTTCGTGATTTCACGCACATAACCTTATTCACATTCAATATAAATACGTCAATCATGCCTAAATCTAGCAGCACAACATACCCAGCCTACGAATTCGTTTGGGAGCTAAGGACAAGGGCATACAAAAGGGGAACAACCTTAGTTTCAAGAGTTTAAGAACGTTCGAAAGAAAGTACTCTTGGATAAAGAATTCCATGAGAGAAACCCATACCTTTTGACGTTGTTCAAGCTTGAAGCTGCTGCCCGGAAACTCCAAACCACGCCAAATTTACTTCAACGCACACCCTACTTGATGAACCTCTCTTAGCCTTGTCGTTTTTATTCCTTTGTCTTTACTTTAAAAAATTCTAGTGAGTTCTTCAAGTGTGAAGAACTCTTGATGTATTTTTTTCTGCTTTTCTAGTTGTTCTTGGCAGAACTAACGTGAGAAAGAGGTTGAGAACGTGAGAGAGTTGAGAAACGTGAGGAAGAGAGTTGTCTTAGGATTAGGAGACTAAATTTAAGACTTAGTCAAAAGTTAGGATTTTAATTAACTAAAAATAAATAAAGAAAATCTGATTTTCCTTTTTATTAATCAAATTAATAATTATCAATTAATTAAATTAATTTATCAATCTTAAATCTTGACACCCTAAGTCTTGATCCTATTCATTTTTTAGGGTTGTTACATTATCCCCCCCTTAGGAACATTCGTCCCCCAATGAAACTACTACTTCACGTTGTAATGCCAGTCAGATCATAATAAAATCACTATACACAGTCAATCAATAGCAACAAAATACGGGGCGATAAGGAAACATAGGTTTAAGAGTATAAAGTCTAACCTCAAGGGCTGAACAGGTGAGGGTAGCGGGCCCTCATGTCGGCCTCAGCTTCCCACGTAGCACCCTCAACAAGATGATTTCTCCACAATACCTTCACTGTGGCAATCTCCTTGTTCCTCAGCCGCTTGACCTGTCTGTCTAAGATCTCAACAGGTACCTCCTCATAAGACAAGTCTTCACCAACCCCCAAACCTTCAACAGGTAAGATTGATGCTGGATCACCTAGGCACTTCTTCAACATAGAGATCTGAAAGACTGGATGAACAGAAGCTAGTTCTGTAGGCAATGCTAACTCATAGGCCACCTCGCCCACACGCTGTAGGATCTCATATGGCCCAACATACCTCGGACTCAGTTTCCCTTTTCTACCAAATCTCATCACCCCTTTCATAGGCGATATTTTCAAGTAAACCTGGTCACCAACATCAAACTCTAAGGGCCGCTTTCTGTTATCAGCATATGACTTCTGCCGACTGTAAGCAGTACTCAACCTGTCCCTAATCATTCTGACCTTCTCTAAGGCCTCATGAATGATATCCGGACCCAAAATGGATGACTCTCCAACCTCGAACCACCCAACTGGAGATCTACACCTCCTACCATACAGTGCCTCAAACGGTACCATCCCAATGCTGGAGTGATAGCTATTATTATACGAGAACTCTATCAAAGGCAGATGGTCATCCCAAGTTACCTCTGAAGTCAATCACACACGCTCTCAACATATCCTCCAATGTCTGTATGGTGCGCTCTGCCTGCCATCTGTCTGAGGGTGAAAGGCAGTGCTAAGCTTCACCTGCGTGCCCAAGCTCTTCTGGAAAGATCTCTAGAAATGAGAAGTAAACTGAGCTCCTCTGTCTGAAATAATAGACAAGGGAATCCCATGCCATCTCACAATCTCATCAATGTAGAGTCTCGCATAATCCTCGGCTCTGTAAGTAGACTTCACAGGGATAAAGTGGGCAGACTTAGTCAATCTGTCCACAATAACCCATATAGAGTCATGCTGCCTCCTAGTCCTCGGAAGCCCAACCACGAAGTCAATATTAATGGCCTCCCATTTCCAAGTCGGAACCTCAATAATCTGAGTCAGACCACCAGGCTTAAGATGCTCTGCCTTAACCTGCTAACAATTAGGACACTTGGCCACATATTCTGCAATGTCCTTCTTCATGCCATCCCACCAATAAATCTGCTTGAGATCATGATACATCTTGGTGGAACCTGGATGTATAGAATATCTGGAACCATGGGCCTCTGCAATAATCCTGGTCCGCAAATCATCCACATCTGGCACACACAGCCTGTCCTGATACCTAAGTATGCCATCACCTCCCAAAGCGAAAGACTCATTCATCTTTATCAGCACTGAGTCCTTCAGCTCCATAAACACGGGATCTAGATGCTGACCCTGCTTGACTTCAACTACCAAGGATGATTCAGAACTAGGATGAACTGAAACATCCCCACTAGTGGAGTCAACCAAACGCACACCCAGTCTGGCCAGTCTGTGTACATCTTTCACCAGCTCCTTCTTCTCATCCTCAACGTGAGCTGTACTTCCCATGCTCATCCTGCTCAAAGCATCAGCTACAACATTAGCCTTACCTGGATGGTAGTGCACATTCATGTCATAATCCTTCAACAGCTCCAACCATCTCCGCTGACGTAGATTCAACTCCCTCTGTGTGAACACGTACTGGAGACTCTTATGGTCTGTGAACACATCTACATGCACTCCATACAGATAATGCCTCCACAGCTTCAGTGCAAACACCACAGCTGCCAACTCCAGGTCATGAGTGGATAATTCTTCTCATGAACCTTTAGCTGTCTGGACGCATAGGCTATCACCTTACCAACCTGCATAAGAACACAACCCAAACCAACCCTAGATGCATCACAATAAACAGTGTAATTCTCACCACACTTAGGCAAAGTAAGCACCGGGGCTGAAGTGAGTCTGTCCTTGAGCTCCTGGAAACTCTTCTCACAAGTCTCCGTCCATTCAAACTTGGCTTTCTTCTTAGTCAAAGCTGTCAATGGGGCAGCAATGGAAGAAAAGCCCTCCACAAACCTGCGGTAGTAACCAGCCAATCCCAAAAAGCTACGGATGTCAGTGGGAGTAAGAGGCTTTGGCCAGTTCTTCACAGCCTCAGTCTTCCTGGGATCCACCTCCACGCCCTGATCGGACACAACATGACCCAGGAAGATCACTGATCTCATCCAGAATTCACATTTGCTGAATTTGGCATATAACTGATGTTGTCTAAGTACCTGCAAGGTTAGTCTCAAATGTTGTTCATGCTCTTCCTTGGTCTTAGAGTAGATGAGAATGTCATCAATGAATACTATGACGAAAGAGTCAAGGTATTCACGGAAGACCCTGTTCATGAGATCCATAAATGCAGCAGGTGCATTCGTGAGACCAAATGACATGACTAAAAACTCATAGTGACCATAGCGGGTACGAAAGGCTGTCTTTGGGATATCTCCATCCCTAACCCTAAGCTGATGATACCCTGAACGAAGATCAATCTTAGAGAAGAAACTAGACCCTTGGAGTTGATCGAACAAATCATCTATTCTGGGGAGTGGATACTTATTCTTTATAGTGACTTTGTTGAGCTGCCGATAATCGATACACATTCTAAGGGTCCCATCTTTCTTTTTTACAAACAACACTGGAGCGCCCCAAGGGGATATGCTCGGCTGAATGAAACCCTTGTCAGTGAGATATTTTAACTGCAGCTTCAACTCTTTGAGTTCGGCTGGAGCCATTCTGTAAGGAGGAATTGAGATTGGTTTAGTATCGGGTTCTAAATCGATACCAAAGTCAATCTCTCGAAGGGGAGGGACTCCAGGCAAGTCATCAGGAAACACATCTAAGAAATCCTTCACTACAGGTACTGAGTCTATGGAAGGAATGTCATGATCTAAATCATTAACACTCACAAGATGACACAATAACCCCTTGGACATCATTTTATTGGCCTTAAGGTTAGAAATCAAGGGGTTAGGACGACTCGAATTGTACCCCTCCCAGACTAACTCTTTTTCATTAGGGAAGCAAAATCTCACCACTCTACTACGACAGTCCAAGCAAGCATAACAACTGTGAAACCAATCCATGCCAAGAATAACATCAAAATCATGCATGGGTAACTCAACCAAGTTTGCACACATAGTTTTACCACTCACAACTATTGGGCAATCCTTGTATACTCTATCAGTTCTTACATTCTCTCCTACAGGTGTACTAACCACTATAGGATTATGCAGAACTTCAGGCAATATCTCAAAAGTAAGAGCAAGCAGAGGAGTTACAAAGGAAAGTGTAGACCCTGGATCAAGTAAAGCATAAACAGAAGTTGAGAACACTTGCAGCATACTTGTGACCACATCAGCGGACTTCTCCTGCTCCTCCCTGCCCTTTCAGGGCATAGAACCGGTTCCTCTTAGGAGGCTCGGCTGCTGCTGCACCCTGTGGATTAGGCCTAGGCTGAGCATTACCTCCAGCCTGACCTCTGTTCTGTGGACAGTCTCTGACCATGTGTCCACTCTTACCACTACCGAAGCAGGCATTAGTGCCCTGTCTGCACTCTCCACTGTGAGCTCGGCCACACTTAGCACAATTCTTCTTAGGATGCTGCATATCACCTCCATTGCCCCTCTTAGGCTCAGGTCTGCCTCCTGTAGTTGTAGCACCTCTCTGAGGATTAAAATTCCCCGAACTCTGCTGCCCCCTTTTGAACCTTGGCTGCTCACGGACTCCAAAGTTATTCCTGTGGCCTCCATGACTGGGTCCTGCCTGATCTTGAGGCCTAGGCCTCCTAGCATCACGAACACCTCTCTTTCTGCGGCTGTCCTCTACCTGCTGGACATGCACCATCAACCTGGAAAAGATCCATATCATGGAGCATTGCAGATCGACACTCCTCCTCCAGGTCTCCATTGATTCCTGTGAGGAACCAGCTCATCTCATCCCTGCTGTTAGAAACCAGGAGAGTAGCTACCTGGATGATTCAACAAAAGTTCAGTATTCCTCATTCTTGCTATTAAATACTAGGAAATAACATACCTTGACAGCTTAACAAACTTCAGGGAATACTCCCTGACTGTCATAGAGCCTTGTTTAAGGTTGATGAATTCCTCAACCTTGGCCTCCCTCATCTCCCTGGGAAGAATCTCTCCAGAAATGCTGTCTTGAACAGCTCCCATGTGACTGGCACTCCACCTAAGACACGGCTATCTTGCCACATCTTGCACCAAGTCTGTGCAACATCCTTGAGCTGATAGGAAGCCAACTCAGCCTTCTCAAATCAGTGGCCCCCATAGCCACCAGGATCTTATGCACCTCATCCACAAACTCCTGGGGATCCTCTGCAGTCCTAGACCCTGTGAAAATAGGAGGATTCATCCTCGTAAATCCCTCAGCCTGTCAGCCATGCTACGAACCGGTGGTTCTCCCTCTGAACATTCTGCCGGTTGACCTGGGCAGTCATGGCCTGGGCCTGCATAGCAATGTCCTGTGCCATCTGGGCCAGAGATGCCCTCACCTCAGCATCAGTCAACCCAGCTGGATTAACTGGCACAAGCCCCTCCTGCAGCTGGAGCCTGGGTGGAACTCGGTTGCCCCTAGTAGCTGCTCTTCCTCTCCTCTGATCAATAGCCCTCCTAGGGTCCATTCTTTGAAAACAACAAAGATTGATGTTAGATACGCTCAAACACCAAGAAATCAGACATACATTCTGCACACCACGCCTGTCCTGATACCTAAGTATGCATCACCTCCCAAAGCCGAAGACTCATTCATCTTTATCAGCACTGAGTCCTTCAGCTCCCATAAACACGGATTCTAGATGCTGACCCTGCTTGACTTCAACTAACAAGGATGATTCAGAACTAGGATGAACTGAAATACATCCCCACTAGTGGATCAACCAAACGCACACCCAGTCTGGCCAGTCTGTGTACATCTTCACCAGCTCCTTCTTTCTCATCCTCAACGTGAGTTGTACTTCCCATGCTCATCCTGCTCAAAGCATCAGCTACACATTAGCCTTACCTGGATTGGTAGTGCACATTCATGTCATAATCCTTCAACAGCTCCAACATCTCGCTGACGTAGATTTCAACTCCCTCTGTGTGAACACGTACTGGAGACTCTTATGTCTCTGTGAACACATCTACATGCACTCCATACAGATAATGCCTCCATAGCTTCAGTGCAAACACCACAGCTGCCAACTCCAGGTCCATGAGTGGATAATTCTTCTCATGAACCTTTAGCTGTCTGGACGCATAGGCTATCACCTTACCAACCTGCATAAGAACACAACACCAAAACCAACCCTAGATGCATCACAATAAACAGTGTAATCCACCACACTTAGGCAAAGTAGAGCACCGGGGCTGAAGTGAGTCTGTCCTTGAGCTCCTGGAAACTCTTTCACAAGCCTCCCGTCCATTCAAAACTTGGCTTTCTTCTTAGTCAAAGCTGTCAATGGGTGCAGCAATGGAAGAAAAGCCCTCCACAAAACCTGCCGGTAGTAACCAGCCAATCCCCAAAAAAGCTACGGATGTCAGTGGAGTAAGAGGCTTTGGCCAGTTCTTCACAGCCTCAGTCTTCTGGGATCCACCTCCCGCCTGATCGGACACAACATGACCCAGGAAGATCACTGATCTCATCCAGAATTTCACATGCTGAATTGGCATCTAATAACTACCAGATGGTCACTGGTTCAATTCCGCCAGCCTCATTTTTTTTTTATAATTTTCTTTGACGTCCAAAATTTCCAGATTCTTCCTAAAGCCTATTTCCAGGTTCTAGAAATTTACTCCATGATTTTTCTACACTTTTTCATCAAATTACACATTAGTTCTTAGGGAAATTTCATAGTTCATTTATAACGTTTTAGGTGCACTTTCATGGAGTCGTTTAGTCAAGAATTCCTCCTCGATCCAGCCACATAACTTTTCATATGAACACCACATTATACACAACTTTAACACATGAAATACAAGAAGAAAAACATGCTTTAAACGTCTCCAAACAGTGGCAAAAGTCCACTGCCGAAGCACACCCACACACACTTTTTTTTTACTACTTCGTGATTTCACGCACATAACCTTATTCACATTCAATATAAATACGTCAATCATGCCTAAATCTAGCAGCACAACATACCCAGCCTACGAATTCGTTTGGGAGCTAAGGACAAGGGCATACAAAAGGGAACAACCTTAGTTTCAAGAGTTTAAGAACGTTCGAAAGAAAGTACTCTTGGATAAAGAATTCCATGAGAGAAACCCATACCTTTTGACGTTGTTCAAGCTTGAAGCTGCTGCCCGGAAACTCCAAACCACGCCAAATTTACTTCAACGCACACCCTACTCGATGAACCTCTCTTAGCCTTGTCGTTTTTATTCCTTTGTCTTTACTTTAAAAAAATTCTAGTGAGTTCTTCAAGTGTGAAGAACTCTTGATGTATTTTTTTCTGCTTTTCTAGTTGTTCTTGGCAGAACTAACGTGAGAAAGAGGTTGAGAACGTGAGAGAGTTGAGAAACGTGAGGAAGAGAGTTGTCTTAGGATTAGGAGACTAAATTTAAGACTTAGTCAAAAGTTAGGATTTTAATTAACTAAAAATAAATAAAGAAAATCTTATTTTCCTTTTTATTAATCAAATTAATAATTATCAATTAATTAATTAATTTATCAACCTTAAATCTTGACACCCTAAGTCTTGATCCTATTCATTTTTAGGGTTGTTACATTATCCCCCCCTTAGGAACATTCGTCCCCGAATGACACTACTACTTCACGTTGTAATGCCAGTCAGATCATAATAAAATCACTATACACAGTCAATCAATAGCAACAAAATACGGGGATAAGGAAACATAGGTTTAAGAGTATAAAGTCTAACCTCAAGAGCTGAACAGGTGAGGGTAGCGGGCCTCATGTCGGCCTCAGCTCCCACGTAGCACCCTCAACAAGATGATTTCTCCACAATACTTCACTGTGGCAATCTCCTTGTTCCTCAGCCGCTTGACCTGTCTGTCTAAGATCTCAACAGGTACCTCCTCATAAGACAAGTCTTCACCAACCCCCAAACCTTCAACAGGTAAGATTGATGCTGGATCACCTAGGCACTTCTTCAACATAGAGACATGAAAGACTGGATGAACAGAAGCTAGTTCTGTAGGCAATGCTAACTCATAGGCCACCTCACCCACACGCTGTAGGATCTCATATGGCCCAACATACCTCGGACTCAGCTTCCCTTTTCTACCAAATCTCATCACCCCTTTCATAGGCGATATTTTCAAGTAAACCTGGTCACCAACATCAAACTCTAAGGGCCGCTTTTCTGTTATCAGCATATGACTTCTGCCGACTGTAAGCAGTAGTCAACCTGTCCCTAATCATCTGACCTTCTCTAAGGCCTCATGAATGATCTCCGGACCCAAAATGGATGACTCTCCAACCTCGAACCACCCAACTGGAGATCTACACCTCCTACCATACAGTGCCTCAAACGGTGCCATCCCAATGCTGGAGTGATAGCTATTATTATACGAGAACTCTATCAAAGGCAGATGGTCATCCCAGTTACCTCTGAAGTCAATCACACACGCTCTCAACATATCCTCCAATGTCTGTATGGTGCGCTCTGCCTGCCCATCTGTCTGAGGGTGAAAGGCAGTGCTAAGCTTCACCTGCGTGCCCAAGCTCTTCTGGAAAGATCTCCAGAAATGAGAAGTAAACTGAGCTCCTCTGTCTGAAATAATAGACAAGGGAATCCCATGCCATCTCACAATCTCATCAATGTAGAGTCTCGCATAATCCTCGGCTCTGTAAGTAGACTTCACAGGGATAAAGTGGGCAGACTTAGTCAATCTGTCCACAATAACCCATATAGAGTCATGCTGCCTCCTAGTCCTCGGAAGCCCAACCACGAAGTCCATATTAATGGCCTCCCATTTCCAAGTCGGAACCTCAATAATCTGAGTCAGACCACCAGGCTTAAGATGCTCTGCCTTAACCTGCTGACAATTAGGACACTTGGCCACATATTCTGCAATGTCCTTCTTCATGCCATCCCACCAATAAATCTGCTTAAGATCATGATACATCTTGGTGGAACCTGGATGTATGAATATCTGGAACCATGGGCCTCTGCAACAATCCTGGTCCGCAAATCATCCACATCTGGCACACACAGCCTGTCCTGATACCTAAGTATGCCATCACCTCCCAAAGCGAAAGACTCATTCATCTTCATCAGCACTGAGTCCTTCAGCTCCATCAAACAGGATCTAGATGCTGACCCTGCTTGACTTCAACTACCAAGGATGATTCAGAACTAGGATGAACTGAAACATCCCCACTAGTGGAGTCAACCAAACGCACACCCAGTCTGGCCAGTCTGTGTACATCTTTCACCAGCTCCTTCTTCTCATCCTCAACGTGAGTGTACTTCCCATGCTCATCCTGCTCAAAGCATCAGCTACAACATTAGCCTTACCTGGATGGTAGTGCACATTCATGTCATAATCCTTCAACAGCTCCAACCATCTCCGCTGACGTAGATTCAACTCCCTCTGTGTGAACACGTACTGGAGACTCTTATGGTCTGTGAACACATCCACATGCACTCCATACAGATAATGCCTCCACAGCTTCAGTGCAAACACCACAGCTGCCAACTCCAGGTCATGAGTGGGATAATTCTTCTCATGAACCTTGAGCTGTCTGGACGCATAGGCTATCACCTTACCAACCTGCATAAGAACACAACCCAAACCAACCCTAGATGCATCACAATAAACAGTGTAATTCTCACCACACTTAGGCAAAGTAAGCACCGGGGCTGAAGTGAGTCTGTCCTTGAGCTCCTGGAAACTCTTCTCACAAGTCTCCGTCCATTCAAACTTGGCTTTCTTCTTAGTCAAAGCTGTCAATGGGGCAGCAATGGAAGAAAAGCCCTCCACAAACCTGCGGTAGTAACCAGCCAATCCCAAAAAGCTACGGATGTCAGTGGGAGTAAGAGGCTTTGGCCAGTTCTTCACAGCCTCAGTCTTCCTGGGATCCACCTCCACGCCCTGATCGGACACAACATGACCCAGGAAGGTCACTGATCTCAGCCAGAATTCACATTTGCTGAATTTGGCATACAACTGATGTTGTCTAAGTACCTGCAAGGTTAGTCTCAAATGTTGTTCATGCTCTTCCTTGGTCTTAGAGTAGATGAGAATGTCATCAATGAATACTATGACGAAAGAGTCAAGGTATTCACGGAAGACCCTGTTCATGAGATCCATAAATGCAGCAGGTGCATTCGTGAGACCAAATGACATGACTAAAACTCATAGTGACCATAGCGGGTACGAAAGGCTGTCTTTGGGATATCTCCATCCCTAACCCTAAGCTGATGATACCCTGAACGAAGATCAATCTTAGAGAAGAAACTAGACCCTTGGAGTTGATCGAACAAATCATCTATTCTGGGGAGTGGATACTTATTCTTTATAGTGACTTTGTTGAGCTGCCGATAATCGATACACATTCTAAGGGTTCCATCTTTCTTTTTACAAACAACACTGGAGCGCCCCAAGGGGATATGCTCGGCTGAATGAAACCCTTGTCAGTGAGATCTTTTAACTGCAGCTTCAACTCTTTGAGTTCAGCTGGAGCCATTCTGTAAGGAGGAATTGAGATTGGTTTAGTATCGGGTTCTAAATCGATACCAAAGTCAATCTCTCGAAGGGGAGGGACTCCAGGCAAATCATCAGGAAACACATCTAAGAACTCATTCACTACAGGTACTGAGTCTATGGAAGGAATGTCATGATCTAAATCATTAACACTCACAAGATGACACAATAACCCCTTGGACATCATTTTATTGGCCTTAAGGTTAGAAATCAAGGGGTTAGGACGACTCGAATTGTACCCCTCCCAGACTAACTCTTTTCATTAGGAAGCAAATCTCACCACTCTACTACGACAGTCCAAGCAAGCATAACAACTGTGAAACCAATCCATGCCAAGAATAACATCAAAATCATGCATGGGTAACTCAACCAAGTTTGCACACATAGTTTTACCACTCACAACTATTGGGCAATCCTTGTATACTCTATCAGTTCTTACATTCTCTCCTACAGGTGTACTAACCACTATAGGATTATGCAGAACTTCAGGCAATATCTCAAAAGTAAGAGCAAGCAGAGGAGTTACAAAGGAAAGTGTAGACCCTGGATCAAGTAAAGCATAAACAGAAGTTGAGAACACTTGCAGCATACCTGTGACCACATCAGCGGACTTCTCTTGCTCCTCCCTGCCCTTCAGGGCATAGAACCGGTTCCTCTTAGGAGGCTCGGCTGCTGCTGCACCCTGTGGATTAGGCCTAGGCTGAGCATTACCTCCAGCCTGACCTCTGTTCTGTGGACAGTCTCTGACCATGTGTCCACTCTTACCACAACCGAAGCAGGCATTAGTGCCCTGTCTGCACTCTCCACTGTGAGCTCGGCCACACTTAGCACAATTCTTCTTAGGACGCTGCATCTCACCTCCATTGCCCTATTGGGCTCAGGTCTGCCTCCTGTAGTTGTAGCACCTCTCTGAGGATTAAAATTCCCAGAACTCTGCTGCCCCCTTTTGAACCTCGGCTGCTCACGGACTCCAAAGTTTTTCCTGTGGCCTCCATGACTGGGTCCTGCCTGATCTTGAGGCCTAGGCCTCCTAGCATCACGAACACCTCTCTTTCTGCGGCTGTCCTCTACCTGCTGGACATGCACCATCAACCTGGAAAGATCCATATTATCATGGAGCATTGCAGATCGACACTCCTCCTCCAGGTCTCCATTGATTCCTGTGAGGAACCTGCTCATCTCATCCCTGCTGTTATAAACCAGGGAAGTAGCGTACCTGGATGATTTCAACAAAGTTCAGTATTATCCTCATTCTTGCTATTAAATACTAGGAAAAATAACATACCTTGACAGCTTAACAAACTTCAGGGAATACTCCCTGACTTTCATAGAGCCTTGTTTAAGGTTGATGAATTCCTCAACCTTGGCCTCCCTCATCTCCCTGGGGAAGAATCTCTCCAGAAATGCTGTCTTGAACAGCTCCCATGTGACTGGCACTCCACCTAAGACACGGCTATCTTGCCACATCTTGCACCAAGTCTGTGCAACATCCTTGAGCTGATAGGAAGCCAACTCAGCCTTCTCAATATCAGTGGCCCCCATAGCCACCAGGATCTTATGCACCTCATCCACAAACTCCTGGGGATCCTCTGCAGTCCTAGACCCTGTGAAAATAGGAGGATTCATCCTCGTGAAATCCCTCAGCCTGTCAGCCATGCTACGAACCGGTGGGTTCTCCCTCTGAACATTCTGCCGGTTGACCTGGGCAGTCATGGCCTGGGCCTGCATAGCAATGTCCTGTGCCATCTGGGCCAGAGATGCCCTCACCTCAGCATCAGTCAACCCAGCTGGATTAACTGGCACAACCCCTCCTGCAGCTGGAGCCTGGGGTGGAACTCGGTTGCCCCTAGTAGCTGCTCTTCCTCTCCTCTGATCAATAGCCCTCCTAGGGTCCATTCTTTGAAAACAACAAAGATTGATGTTAGATACGCTCATAACACCAAGAAATCAGACATTTATAAAAGCACGATAAGATCAGAAGAAGGAAAATTTCCTATGCATCATGCAGTCTCTAATTTAAGATAGTGGTGCACTTCACTACCATGACTTAGAAACTACTCAATGTGGTTGATGTGAACTCATTATTCTCGGAATTTAACCTAGTTCTCTGATACCAACTTTGTCACGACTGGAATCTAGACCCCAGACGAGACCGGCGTCGTTGACCTCTCAGAGGTCGCAGACAAGCCTACTTACGACATTCTTACTTTACATAGCTTAATTTTAGCGGAAAATTTGAAACTTTTTGTTTCTAAATATTGCTTACTAAACATTTCTAGTACATTCGTAATTTGTTCACCATCAACCATCTAACATTAAGAGATAATCAAATGAAAGGAATAGTTCAATACTTATAAAGCGTATAATTGCCAAAATGACATCAACACATAGTCTGAATAAAAACAGGAAAGAAACGCTAGTGGAACATGCTCCACCAGCTCAACTCTAAATCTAAGCTAGAATATAAAACAGTAGCATCCTCGAAAGCATGAGGACCTACCAACTCCGGATGAATGCTGGACGTCCGGATAACTGCAACGATGATCCTATAGCTCTATCGTCCACCTGTGCCTGCATCTAAAATAGTAGAGTTTGTATAGGGTTAGTACACACTTGTACTAAGTATGGGTATATGCAAGCACACACCAAGGACATGCATGAGAAAGAATAGCTCTTTCCTAACAACGTGATTTTTGGAAGTCAAGTCAGTAGACTTGCCAAATTGGGATTAGGAAAGTTTCTAAATTTGGATTAGGAAAGTAAATGAGCTTTCCAAATTTGGATTAGGAAAGTGATGCCATGAAAATAACATACATCATCATACTGTTCACATTTGCACACAGCATATAACATTTACACATAGTACATATCATATAGCATATAGCACCTTTTGCATGTAGCACATAACTTCTTTAATGTCATTCATTCATATGCCATGAGACCTTGGAATCATGGACTTAACATTAAGACATCCCAGAAATGAGGGCTCAACAGATGGGACCTCAACTAGGGAGTCTTCATTAGCAAACACAGAGTCTGCTTCGTTCATTCATACGTATTCCATTTTATTTCATTCATAGGCCAGTGTAACCACCAGCTATACCTAGGATGTAGTTTAAGACTTTCATTAGGTTCGTTGTGCAATGACCAAGAATGACCTAATGTCATTACTTGAATCTAACTCACCTTTTGATTATCCTATCCTAACACCTTTAGTATCATTCATTTCATTATGTGCATCATTTGAGGCTGGCCTCATTCATTCATTGGGAACTTTAACTTTAACCGACATAGATCATGTGAGCGTCATGAAATCCAGTGTCTCCCCCACACCGAAAAGAGGTGAAATCACCGGCCAAAGTGACCCAATAACATACTAGCGTACATGGGAATTTAACCCCGCCAGATCCCTATATTGGCAGTATAGGTTCAAAGACTAGGAGATGAATGGAGACCCATACCCGGCAATGCCGGACAGTCTCATCTCATGAGAGTTACGTGAACCTTCGCCCTTCCCGAAAGAAGGCATCACCGCTCATAGCTAGTCTATCGGTGCTCAGTATAAAGTTCCATTTCATTCATCTCATACGTCATGGAAGCTGGCTTCTAGTATGAGGACATTATAGCTCATTAGATGATTTCTCATCTCATAATTTGTATTGAGTGTGTTAAGCTCAATACTCTCATTAGAGTGTCCATAGAGACTGGTTTCTTCATTATCTTACACTCTCATAGGTGAGTACGTTTTGATAACGTTTACTTAGACTCATTTGAGATTGCTCTCATCATTTACATTAGCCTCACATCATGTTGTCATCATATTCTTTATCATTAGCACCTTTACTTTTCATAGTTACTCACATCTTATTACGTGAATGTCCATCTCATCGTATGCCAATGCATTTGGCTTTTTAGTGTATCTTACCCTCATACTTAACCCTTCTAGGGTACATCATTTCATTACATACATCTTGGGTTCGCTTACTTTTGAACGTATGTTAGACTTATGTGCCTATACATACAAGCCATGGGCTTCATTCATAATTCGTTAAGTGATTCTTACTTTCCTAAAATTAGGTAGTACAAGACTTATGTATCTTGTATATATATATGCCAAGATCTTAATTCTTTTGATCTAAGTAGATGGTATTATTTTTGGATGATTTACTCACGTATGACTTATGCATCAATACGGAATTTTGGGCAAGGAAACCCAAATCTTGAATCACTTGGATATCATCTATATTTTTATTTTAATTTTATTTCTAATATTCATAACATTAAACTTTAAATTAAATCTCAACATTTGTAGTAAAGGATAAATTTTCTAGTTTAATTTCCCTCTTAATTAATCAAAGGGTTGAGGGTTCAAGCCCCCACAACCTCTTTAATTTTCAATTTAATAAAAGTTCACTACAAAGGGGGAGGTTGTGGGTTCGAACCCCCACAGCCCCCTTTAATTTTGTTAAATTTCGCTGAAGGGGGACTGTGAGGTGGTGGGTTCGAACCCCCACAGCCCCCTTTATCATTTATTTATTTATTTTTTAAATTTTCGCTGAAGGGGGAGCTGGTCGCGAGATCGATTCCCCCAGCCCCCCTCCTATATTTTTTTTTCTTCCTTTTCGCGAACTCTAGTGACCAGATGGTCACGAGTTCGACTCCTGCCCCCCTCCCTTATTTTTCCTCCTTTTTTCGCGAACTCCAGTGATGGTCACTGGTTCGATTCCTGCCCCCCGCCCTTATTTTTCTTTCTTTTCCGAACTCCAGTGACCAGATGGTCACTGGTTCAATTCCTGCCAGCCTCATTTTTTTTTAATAATTTTCTTTGACGTCCAAAATTTCCAGATTCTTCCTAAAGCCTATTTTCCAGGTTCTAGAAATTTACTCCATGATTTTTCTACACCTTTTTCATCAAATTACACATTAGTTCTTAGGGAAATTTCATAGTTCATTTATAACGTTTTAGGTGCACTCTCATTGAGTCGTTTAGTCAAGAATTCCTCCCTCGATCCAGCCACATAACTTTTCATATGAACACCACATTATACACAACTTTAACACATGAAATACAAGAAGAAAAACATGCTTTAAACGTCTCCAAACAGTGGCAAAAGTCCACTGCCGAAGCACACCCACACACACACTTTTTTTTCGACTACTTCGTGATTTCACGCACATAACCTTATTCACATTCAATATAAACACGTCAATCATGCCTAAATCTAGCAGCACAACATACCCATCCTACGAATTCGTTTGGGAGCTAAGGACAAGGGCATACAAAAGGGGAACAACCTTAGTTTCAAGAGTTTAAGAACGTTCGAAAGAAAGTACTCTTGGAGAAAGAATTCCATGATAGAAACCCATACCTTTTGACGTTGTTCAAGCTTGAAGATGCTGCCGGAAACTCCAAACCACGCCAAATTTACTTCAACGCACACCCTACTCGATGAACCTCTCTTAGCCTTGTCGTTTTGATTCCTTTGTCTTTACTTTAAAAAATTCTAGTGAGTTCTTCAAGTGTGAAGAACTCTTGATGTATTTTTTTCTGCTTTTCTAGTTGTTCTTGGCAGAACTAACGTGAGAAAGAGGTTGAGAACGTGAGAGAGTTGAGAAACGTGAGGAAGAGAGTTGTCTTAGGATTAGGAGACTAAATTTAAGACTTAGTCAAAAGTTAGGATTTTAATGAACTAAAAATAAATAAAGAAAATCTTATTTTCCTTTTTATTAATCAAATTAATAATTATCAATTAATTAAATTAATTTATCAACCTTAAATCTTGACACCCTAAGTCTTGATCCTATTCATTTTTTAGGGTTGTTACATTATCTCATTATGACAAAAATCTTCGTCCTTTTAATGTTTTTTTTCCTTTCTCATTCAGCTCCTCTAAATATTTTTGACGTAAGATATGACCAGTGGCGGATCCAGGATTTAAAGGTTGTGGGTGCTCACTTCCTTTAACATAAACCTGTTAGCAATCACATACAGTAAATGTATACTAACTCAAACTCTTTAATAAAAAAAGTAAATGTATACTAACTCAAACTCTTAATAAAAAAAGTAAAAAAAATAAAACAACGATCAATATTATCATTATAAAAAAATAACCTCTACTTACAAGTTACAATGACCTACTACTAATTGGTCAAGTCATAATTGTGCTCGACGACTTTTCATATGTTGAAAACGATAAATAATTGCATCATTACTTAAATTTGCGAATATCTTACGCTCTACATAGCAAACTAAACAACCATTCAAAAATTCATCACCAATACTATTACGAAGTTCATTTTTAATGTGCTTCATGGATGAGAAAGCTCGTTCCACATAAGCAGTAGCAACGGGAAGAATGAGAGTCAACTTGATAAGCAAATAAACAAGTGGCCAAGTTTGATGTAGATCTGACTTGATCAATACTTTAGCAAGATCACTAATTCCCTTCAAGTTGAAGAACCTCTCGTCAGAACCACGAGCATAAACTATAAAGCTATCAAGCTGAAAACTGAGATCCCGAAGTTTGTTGCTGTCAAACTCATTCATATAATATTCAGCCAACCTCATTATCTTGCCTTTATCAAAACTACCGAATGAATTAACTGGATTCAAACTAGCCATACCGAGAAGTAAGTCAGTACTCATAGCATCAAAACGATTATTAAGCTCTTGAAGATGCAAATCAATAACAACATAAAATATTTCAACACGCAAATGATGAGAATATGTAACATCAAGAGCTTTACGCTTTGACTTTCCAGGAAAGTAGCTAGCATTCATCTCCGGAATGACTATATCATGTTTATCACAAAAAGAAGAGACATCATCCATTAATGATTCGAATTCATTATCCCTCATATTTTATAATCTTTGCTTTGTAAGAGCAAGAAAACCCATAGCATTGACAATATCTTGATCCATCCTTTGTAATGAGGAGCTCAATTCATTTGTCATCATAAGAACTTTCCACATTAAGTGCAGCATAAAGGCAAAATCAAATTTCTTAATCGTATCCACAAGAGTTTTAGCAAGAAGTCTATCAGTATAGTTAGGACACTCGCATCCAGTAAATTCAAGCACATAAATAACTGATGGAAATAGAACAATAAGATTATCTAATGTTCTATAATGAGAATCCCAACGAGTATCACCTGGCCGTTGAAGTCCACGTTCTTGATTTAATCCTCGCCCGATATGCACTTCTCCTGATATGAGCAACTCCTCTAACTGTTCAGCTTGGTGCTTCCGAAGTAAATCCTTGCGCTTAAAAGATGCTCCAACAATATTTGACACATTAGTAACTAAGCAAGAAAAGTCATCTACATTCGAATCCTTCTTTGCAAGAGCCACTAGTGTTAACTGCAATTGGTGGGCAAAAACAATGAATGCAATATGCCGATGGAGTCTCATTCAAAATCAAAGTTTTAAGACCATTTAGATGTCCTTGCATATTTCTAGCTCCATCATAACCTTGCCCACGTATTTGGGATGGACTTAATGAGTGATCTGAAAGAAAAGAGTAGATTGCTTTCTTTAACGAACAAGCAAATGTATCACTAACATGAACAATACCAACAAATCGTTCTATCACTTCTCCTTCTTTGTTAACATATCTCAAAACAAATGTCATTTGCTCCTTGTGTGATATATCTTTTGATTCATCGACTAGTATTCCAAAATAATCCCCATCTAAATCTTCAAGAATAGATTTGATTGTTCCTTAGCACAAGAATCAACAATATCCTTTTGAATACTTGGAGAACACATCATTTCATTTTTTGGAGCTTTTTCTAAAATAATGCTTTCAACATCTTTATTAATATCTCCATACCATTGCAAAAGTTCAAGAAAAATATCTCTATTTGAAAAAGATCGACTCTCATCATGTCCACGAAATGATAATCCTAATTTCAAGAGAAATCTTGTCACATCAACTGAAGCACTCAAGCGATGTCGAGACTCACTTTTTTCTTTCTTGGACTTTTTATCAAATGAAGTGCATATTGACTGTGATTGATTCATCAAATCAAGCATCTTGTTGAAACACTTGTTGTGGAGGCTATTTACATCTCCAACATGAGCTCTAAATCTTTCAGTAGCTTTGTTCAAGCTCTAAAGCCGGTCTTTGTAAAAGCAGCATCAACCACATCTCCACGACTTTCACATCCATTTTTAAACAAGTAGCAACACAAACAAAATGCAGCATCTTTTGTTATGCTATACTCCAACCACTTACGATCATTAAAGAAATTAGGAAAAAATTGCCGCATTTCCTTCCCAAACTTAGTTTTAGGAAATTTATGATCCCTAGGTTGGCAAGGCTTTTTAAGAATATAATATCTCCTAATATCATCACGTATATTAGGATTATACTCTGCAATGGGCTTTCTAATTCCCGGATCAGCTTCAACAGATTCTAAATCAACATCTGAAATAAATGTTTTCTTTTGAATTTTCGGAGCTATGGTTGAAGCAGTAGATGGATGAGTAGAGCTAGAACTTGGATGCCCAATTTTCGATCTTGTGACATACTTATCCATCTCAATTTATAAAGATAAATTCCTACAAAAAAAAACAATTTTATCACAGAATTAATTCACATAATTCAATTAATTTTTATTGAAATCTATAACTTTCTATCAATAACCCAAACAACAATCAACAATTAATATATCTATTTAATTTTTTAACACCACAAGCAATAATTAGCAATATATGAGTTAATGAGCACCAAATATGTATACATTCTCAAATTTAATTTTTGAATCAAGTAATTGGTAAGAAAAATATTTATTTCAAAAGTATTCAAAAAATATATTTTTAAGGGCAAAACACTAAATATGTGAGATTCTAAAGTCTAAACCTATTTATCAAGTAACAAAAATATTACGTGGAATCTATTTTAAGAATTAAGACTTAAGAATATCAGTCATAAGCAATGAAAATCTCAAAATCTAGTTTCCCAAACCCTTTTTTTCACTAACTAACTTTAATCAAACATCAAATCTTATTACCTTACTTTTGTATTTTGATTTTGAAAAGAACATAGGTTGAAGTTTGTTGTTGGGCAGTTGGGCTGACGGTTTTCTCTTTGAAACAAGAAGAAGAAGAAGAATGAATGACTTCGTATTTTGCTAAAAGAAATAATCTCGTAAAAGTGGGCAATGCAAAAGGTTTTAAAGCATAGGAAAAGTTAAAAATAAAAAAGAAAAAAAAATTATGCTACCTAAACTAATAAAGAATAGGAAAGGTCAAAACAAGTAAGAAATTCAGAGTTAAATAAGCCCTTAATTAGAAAGGAAAAAAAAAGGCGTAAAATTCATTGTAAATTTTTTAAAAAAAAAGAAAAGTACAAAATTCGGAGTTAAATAAGCCCTTAATTAGAAGAAAAAGGATTTTTTTTTTTTAAAAGGTGTAAAATTCGCTGGAAAAAAATTAAGAAAAAGGAATGCGGCTGGCGGGATTCGAACCCTCGCCGATGGCTCGCGCGCCGCTTAATTCAGGGTTTAAACCAGCACACCCACAACTGCTTTTGTTCTATGGGTGCTCATTAAATTTTAATAATGTATGTATCATATTTTATATATATATATATATATAAAAATAAAAAAATCGGAGTCAATGGGTGCTCGAGCACCCGCGTCTGACTTACTGGTTCGCCCCTGGATATGACTATTTTAGTCAAGATTAATTTGAAGAATATGAAACAAAACCTACTCTAAATAAAAGTAATATTTTAAGCTACAAAAGATATGTCTATTAACATAGATTTTTGTCCTTAATGTCCCAAGTCATTGCTGAGTGTTCGAATTATCTAGGTTAGACTCATTTTTAATTTTTTAATGTTCAAGAATGTTTCTTTAACATGAGCCTACAATACAATATTTTAATCTATATGTTCTTTCATAATGCAACAACCATACATAAATATTCCTAAAAAGTCGTAAAGTTGCATTGATAAAAATCCGAAAGGGTCTTCCAGAGTATAATGAAGAATGAATTTCTTTAAGGGAAACAATATTATTTTGTTGTTGTTCAAAATATATTTTTCTCCTATAAATTTTTCTTAGAATAACAAAGTAATAATAACGAAAAGTGGAGAAAATTTACCTCAGACAAGTAGATTATCTCAAATAAATATTATTTATGTTGTAGCGGTGTACAGTTTTTAAGTGACATAACTTATTTATAAATAATATTGATAATAAAAAACTTTAACATAAATGTTTTCACACAAGAAGTTATGTTAACCATAAAATTATCATATTTTATATTTTCATGTATAAAAAAAGTTATTATTAGTCGCTACATAAGAATATCACTCAACTTTTACAAGAAAATTATATCATGAAACATATAATATGATAAATTATGTAAAAGATAAAAATAATTAGATATCAAGATATTTTTAATCATTAATTATATATTTAAAATTTTTGAGACATGAGATAATGTAAATCATGTAATTTATCTATAAATGTTCTAAAAACCTACGAAAATTTATTTTTTTTCTTATAAGAGTCGATCATTGGTAAAGTTGTTCAAAAGGTTAGAGAGATTCCTTATGCCCGCGCGAAGCGCGGGTAAATTACCTAGTTTACAATGTAGTATAATAATCCAATAACACAAAATTATAAAAGTACATCAATAGTTTGAAATAAATACAAACATGATTAAGGAAACTCATAGAAAATAAAACTTCTAACATGACTATACAAGTAAAAATAATCTAATATCTTAACTTTCTAATTTTTCCATAAAAGAATCATTACATCACTCTTTTATGAATAAAAATAAAATTACTTCCAAATAGTTAAATAAAATGTGATAATTTTGAGACACATGAAAAAACCATGAAGACTAATGATAAGTGAAAAGGTAAAATTTCTCTACATAATTTTAAGAGAAATGCTACGTAATATATAGGGAAAATGTATAAGTACCCCCTCAACCTATGGCTGAAATCTCAGAGACACACTTATACTAAAACTAAGGTCCTATTACCCCCCTAAACTTATTTTATAAATAGTTTTCTACCCCTTTTTGGCCTACGTGGCACTAGTTTGAAAAAAATGTCAACACACGCTGGGCGCACAACATAGTATCACGTAGGACGAAAAGGGATAGAAAATTATATATAAAATAAGTTCAGGGGGGTAATAGGACCTTACTATAGTATAAGTGTTTCTCTGGGATTTCGGGCATAGGTTGAGGGGGTACTTGTGCATTATCCCTAATATATATTAACTACCTTCATAGTGTTACCAAATAGTACACATGTGATACTACATTTGTTGTTTGAGTTACTCTCAATATTTTTTCTCTATAGATTAAAAAGTTACGTATCATTCATTTATTCAAGAATTATGAGGGTCAACAAAGTTAATTAAAGATTTTAACATATATGTAAGAACTATTAGGCGAGTGCCGGGCGTTAGGCGTTGGGCGTGCTTAGGGCGTACAGTCGGGAGCTTAGGGCGTAAGTCTTGTAGAACTAAGTCTCACACTTGAGTCTCGGAGCATTTTACTCGAACCCCGAGGCGAGTCCCAGAAGAGTCTTTTAAAACACTTAGTAAGATCCTTAAACTGTCCTAAAAACAAGTTGCAACTCCAATGTTTCAATTTATGCATAAAAAAATAAATACACATATAGTTTTAAAATGAAAATGAAGTTCACTGTTAAAACTAGAGATTATAAACATGTCATGACATTTATATATGTGCCCATAAGACTTTTAAAACTTGTGGTCTTAAATATTTTATAACATTTCAGTAGAAATCATATCATAGTAGTTGTTATACTTATTTCAAGTTGCTGCAAATCAAGTGGATGGATAAGCTAATAGTATAAGTGAAGAAGTTGATCAAAAGAATAGTAGTCAATACAGTTCGTGAACTTAAATGGTGACAATTCGCATTTTGAAATGGTTATAAAAAAGGTGCACACTACTTGTATGGTAAGATTCAATAGTTTGTACATTGTGTTTTTCAGATTTGCTAGACTTTTCATTCCTTTACATATTAATTATTTTTCCCGAAAATCTAATGATCATGTTTGTTTAATGAATATGTTTATTACACTATTTCAATGAAATTCACCAAAGTACATGCATAATCAACATGAAGAATATGAGGTTGGCTAATGAAGGAGGAGTAGAATGGGGAGTGAAAATAGAGTATAATAGGAGTATGGTGATCATAAAAGGAGGATGAACTGCATTTCAAAAAGATAACAAGATAGTCAATGGTGAAACTTGTTGCTTCAATTTGATTCGGGGCCATATTGCAAATTTTTTGCGGTTTCAGAAGATCCCAACTCCTTGCGTGCAATAAATTAGCTACAATTTCTTTGAATTGAATTCTGGCTATTTTAGTTTGTCTTAAAAAGATGCTATACAAATGTTATATTTGTTTGCTTTAAAAAGTCAGACAAACTTGCACTTAATTTGCAAGTATATGTATTCATCAAGTGCTCTAGTAAGCACTTTATTTTGTAAACGTTATGGAATGTTACTCTTGGTTGGTTTTGGCTTATATATGTTAAAATCTTTTTTTCTAATCGTCAATTATTTATACCAAATGAATTACTGTTTTGCAGTTTTGTGAATAGTTATACGTCACGTCGGAAGAAAAGAGAGAAAAGAACTACCTTATCACTTACTTTAATATCGTCTCGTCCTAAAATAGTTATTGCGTTTTGTTTCTCGAGACCTAAATCCACTAGCACCCCACCCCCCCGGATAAAAAAGGATTAAAATTAAGCCAGGATTAAGGGACCAGAAGAGAGAAAGAAGTCTTTCAAAACATACTAATTTCTCCCTATCCCCTTCAAGATGGAACCACCTAAGAAGGCCCAATGCAATGTAAAAAAATATACTTGTGGATGAACACCACTCAAGCCTTAAGGATGAATAAAAAAAATATTGTTGACACCCAATTTTGGCCTAACATTTTAAAAAATTCATAATTTTATAGTTTCAATTTCGATTTGCTAAAATCACTTAATTCATATTCGAATCAATTAATTTATTTTGTTTAGATTAAGAAGCTCTCTAAATTAATTTATGTGAATTCATCCTATTAATCAATTACTTTAAAACCATTCAAATAGACAAATTTTGGATTTTTTTTCATTTGTCCCATATCGCTTCCCATATCTATTTTGAACCCAAAATTGGTCCTATATAAGCCCCTCTTTATTACACCAAAGAGGTAAGGAAAAAAAAGAGGACACCAAAGAGTACCCAGAAATTTTTCGGGAATTCTTGGTTCCATAGTTTAATATTTTTAAAATATTTTCGCGGTTGTTCGAGTTTGGGGAGGTGGTGGATCGTCTCCGTCAAATTCGCAGTTTTGGTTCGTCGCCCAGAACCAGGTAAATTCTTTCTTAGCTTTGTATTATTTAATTTCTAGCTTTTCTATCTATTATATGTTAATTAGCTTTGTTTTAGCTTTCGTGCATTAGGTTGTGGTATGACATTTTAGTAGCGTTTCTCTTGTTCCTACTGTTAGTTGTAAATTTATTTATTTATTTATTTTTCTTTAGTTTTGCTTATGTTTCTTTAGGAATTTATTTGTGTATTAGTTATAGTTTAGGAGTTATGGCCAATGATAAAATCTCTCCGTCGGTTTTGGAGGCCTACCCATTTTAAAAAGACAGAATTTTAATTTAAGTTTATATATTTTATATGTTGAAATTGGCCAATGATAAAATCTCTCCGTCGGTTTTGGAGGCCTACCCATTTTAAAAAGACGGAATTTTAATTTAAGTTTATATATTTTATATGTTGAAATTGGCCAATGATAAAATCTCTCCGTCGGTTTTGGAGGCCTACTCAATATTAAAAGATGGAAAATTTTAGTTTAAGTTCATATAAATTGTTTGTTAAAATTGTTAAAATGGCCGATGAAGAAATTATCGTCGATTTCCAAGGCCTCCAATGTTAATAAGACGGGTTTTTATTTTTAAGTTATTATTTCATATATTCAATTTTATTCATATTTATTTATTACTAACACTTTTACTAAGTGTGTTTACAGGTACACAGAGTTTCTTCCATTGAAGCTATTCGAAAAGCTCAAATTATATTTTATTCATTATTGTGTAATTATCGACGTTAGGCAAATCTTAGGCCGTTGCTTATGTTATTATTTTATTTTATTACTTGTGTATATTGCATATTTATATTACTTGTATATTATTATTATCTCCTCCTCAATTTGAAAAAATGAATTCAGTCGGGACCCACATTTGTGGATTTCGAAGGATGCTTAACCCCTTTCCTTCGGAATAATTTGAACCCCTTACCTAGAATCAAATTGGTTTCGTAGATCATTTAATGGTTTCCTAGTTTTTTTCCTAAAATTAGGTGGCGACTCCTTTTTTTTAAAAAAACTCGTTTATTTTTAAAACTCTTTCAAAATTGAATCAATACATTATTTTCGAGTTGCCGCGACGTTTTGCCCTATTCTGATAGAGTGGGGATGTAAACAGAATGGCGACTCCGCTGGGGACTATAGAGGTTTTAACCAATATGAATTTATTTATTTTTCAAATTGAGGAAATTTTTGTTTTATTATTATGTTATACCTTGTATTTTTATATTTTGCTGATTATTTGTATATTGTATTTATTCATTATTTATTTTATTGTGTGTATATTATAATTGCATTCATGGCATAATATTTTCCGTCAAACGACAATTATTTCATTTCCACTAAAGGACGATTATGCGGGTTCGCAGTCGTTCATTAACCAAAAATTTTCTCGGGGCACCCTGACGAGTGTAGTTGGCTACTTGATAGTCAACGATCGTTAACTGTCCCAGCCCAAGTAGTCCGTTTGGGTTACCTTTTCCACTCTAAATGCAACCCACTCCTAGTAAAGTAGCGTAGAGCCGAGCCAAATCCAAATTTAAGCATCAGCCTAAGATGACCCAACACCCAAGGCGTGTTGAGTCCATTAGAAAGACCACCTTGAATCCATAATGGCCTCTAGCCTAAAAGGACGATCATAATTGTGTGTAATTTAAAGGATGTATACATCGTTTGACAAATCACTGTCCATCTGAATTAGAAGGTTATTTTAATAGTTTACTTTTGTCAAACTCGGGTTTTTATAAACTATCATTCCATCCAAAAGTGTTGGCAATCGGAGATGACAAGAATTTCAAGAGGAAGACCCTTCCGTAAAGGCTTAGAATAGGATGGTACCCCTACGTGGGATTGAATATTTGTAATTTTTTTCCTTCTTTCTTTTTTCCCTAACTTCATAATTCTATTTCATTCATTCATAAAATTTTACTAAGTGTTTTGGGGACGATGAAAAGTTGTCAAATGGCGCAATACATCCTTTAAATCGGTAGGCCTACCCTAGGCATAAAAGGGTCACATATTTGTATAGGACGCGCAATAATTGTTTGTATGCTATGTGATATATTTCAGTTTGTCTTTAATTAAAACAATATTTGTGTGTTTAATTCATTATTTGTATGATATTTTGCATTATCCATTATGTACATGAACTAACACTCTTACATTTTGAGTTGTTCTTCTTCACAGCGAAAAATTGATTCAAAAATTATTATTTGTCCGAAGTCGCAAGAGACAAGAGGATTAGCGAAATGTGAGTCCTTTTATTTCACAAGACATTAATATTAAGTCAAAACGATAAATCAGGGGAGTATTTGACTATGAGGTGACACCCACTTATTTTTATTATTATTTTGCAGAATGGTCCTGCTCTCACATATTTCTCATATTTTTGTAGGAATATCGTTCCCCGACATCAGTCGGGGATGGTCATGACAATGTTTGGATCTCGTAAAAATTTGGGAGGAGACAGTTCCAAGAAAACATCCAAAAAGAGTATACGTAGAAATTACTGTGAAAATTCGCAGGTTACATTCAAAAGACAATATAAAAAATTAACGATTAAGAGACTATAAAACATATTGGTGGGGAAAAAAAAAAGGGTCAAAAAAAAAAAAAAAAAGAATTTCTTTGAGTTGTCTAAATCTTTAAATTATTATATGCCTTATCTGGACGAACTACGCGTACCCGATTCTCATTTTAATGAGATACGTAGGCAACCCTTCTCGGGTTCGGTATTATCTTCTTCTTAAAAAAAAAAGGTATAAAATAAAATAATAAATAAAATAGTTTGTGCATATTTTCCAAGTCATATCTGCATGAACTACGCACACCTGATTCTCATTTTAATGAGATACGTAGGCAGCCCTTCTCGGGTTCGGTAATCATTCTTTCAAAAAAAAAATAGCTTGTACATAATGTAAGAGTCATGTCTTCAGCTCGATTGGGACCTATGTAGTTAAGATCATGTAAATATATTTGATATGATGGAAAAGATTGACTTTGCGGTAAACTATAGATTCTCGTGGTACCTCTTATCAGTACTTTTGTGATGCTTGAAAATTCTCTTGCATGCAATCAAGATAAGAATAAAACTAACCTTATGTTTCATGTGCATTGTGTGGTGAGATTTTGATCAAAGTTCAATTGTGTTACACTGTTGATCTAGAACTTGACCTGAATGTTTTTCAAGGCGAAATCCTGAGTAATGTTTGGTTTGAGAAAGGATTGTAGGCCTTTTTTAATCCGATTGTGCCTTTCAAAGCCTACCAAATTATATTAATTCCTAGTTTTCCCACTTTGAGCCTAAAACCTTTCTTTGGACAGCCACATCTTAACCACTACCCTTTTAAGTTCTTAAAAGCACTATCCTCTCTTGGCCCAACCTTCTTGAGTGCACCAAGAATGTGCAAATTATAAGAAAAGATTCATGTTTGAAATTTTCGAAAGCAAAGATATCGAATCTCTCAAAGTCAAGAAAATAAAAGACTTCTAGAGAAAAAAGAAATAAAGAAAGAAAGAAAAGGGGAAAGAAATAAAGAAAGGCAAAAATACCCTTTACAAAGTCAATGAAAGGTGGGAAGGAAAATACTCCAATAAAAAGGAGAAAAATTTATAAGAAAGGAGTAAAATAAAAGAAAAGCTCCGAGAAATAAGGATTCAAAAGAAGTCAAAAAAAGAAAAAAAAAAGAAGAGGAGAATGGAAAAGCTCCAAAAAATGAGAACTCAAAAGAAGTCAAAACAAAGGAAGAAAAAAGAAGAAGAAGGGAAAAGAGTCAAAAATGAGAATTCAAAAGAAGTTGAAAGGTCAGAGAATGATGAAGAGGATCTAGTGCCAAAGTCGTACCAATCATTAAGAGCACAAATTCTGTGTGACGCTCAAGGAGGAATTTAGTCACTTTTATCCCAAATAAATATCCTATCCATCCCTACGCCTACGTTACAAGCCAATGACAAGCCCTACATGATCCATTCCAAATGTTCTCACATTAGTGGAGATTTACATAAGGGTCAAGCATATGGTTTCACAGTTGTATGCATTGAACATTCTTGTGAGTGTGAGTGCACTTTGGAAAATGTCCTAAAATCAAATATTTCAAATACGTGTGAAATAGGACAAGTCTTTTTCGTGAGGGCACTTGAAACATGAGGATTGATACAATTCAAAACCTTTGTTGAAACAAGATGAACGGATCATGTTGATCCTTAAGTATATTGGAGGTACCACTTGAAGCTGTAGGAATTACCTTAAATTCAACCTTCAAAAAAAAAAAGAAAAAAAAAAGGGAAATAAGAGATTTACCTGCAATCTTAATTGTTGGTACCAATTGTAGTGAAGGTTTGACTATCTCATCACATTTTTTTATTTTTCAAAAAGAAAAGAAAAAAGTGAAAAAATACTCATTCTTTAATATTTTAAAACCTTTTTAAGAATCTTTCAATTTTATAAAAAAAAAAAAATTGCCTTTTGAGCTGTTCATTGTAAAAAGTGTCATCGGGTTAATCTCGTATGTGTGAGAGTCATATTTTACGGCATGGATTGTTCGTCCAAAAATGTGACATGTTTTTTTATAGGCTTTGGCTATCACATGCAATATTATTTTCCTATTTCATCATGTTCATATTGTACATTTTCTACTGATGATCTTCTTTCAGATTTTTTGCAGTATTCATCATCTACAAGTTTGGCACTACATTTGACCTGATTCCTGGATCAACAGGATATGTAGGCGCCACGACGGCTCGATCATATACTCAGTGTGATTATTATTTCTCCTTACAATAAAAACTGGGACATAATTTTTGAAAATATCTCAAAAATTCTCAATGGAGGTGTTATCGCCAACAAGTCAAGATTGAAGATCATTTTGAGATTTGCCAAAATTCTAACTGGGACAGAATTTTTGAGGAAGACCTCAAAATTCTGATAAGTACTGCGAGAAGCTTGATAGCAACTACAAAGATCATGCATTGAGAGTTAATATTCATGCATTGCAAAATATCATGCATCGCGAGTCAATATTCATGCATTGCAAAATTCATGCATCGCGAGTTAATATACATGCTTTGTGAGAAGATTTCATTCCTCGCAAAAATTTACATATCGCAGGAAGATTTCATACCTTGCGGAATTAATGCATCGCGAGAAGATTCCATCCCTCGCAAAAATTCATGCATCACGGAAGATCATGCATCGCGAGTCAATATTCATGCATTGCAAAAATCATGCATTGCGAGTCAATATTCATGCATCGGGAAAAAAAATCATCATGCATCGCGAGTCAATATTCATGCATTGCAAAAGTTCATCCATCACAAGTTAATATTCATGCATCGCGAGTTAATATTCATGCATCGCGAGAAGATTTCATACCTCGCAGAAATTCATGCATAGCGAGAAGATTTCATACCTCGCAGAAATTCATGCATCGCAAGAAGATTTCATACCTTGCAGAATTTATGCATTGCGGGAAGATATTCATGCCCCGTAGAAGATCATGCATCGCGAGTTAATTCATGCATCGAGAGTTAATATTCATGCATCGCGAGAAGATTTCATACCTCGCAGAAATTCATGCATAGCGAGAAGATTTCATACCTCGCAGAAATTCATGCACCGCAAGAAGATTTCATACCTTGCAGAATTTATGCATTGCGGGAAGATATTCATGCCCGTAGAAGATCATGCATCGCGAGTTAATTCATGCATCGAGAGTTAATATTCATGCATCGCGAGAAGATTTCATACCTCGCAGAAATTCATGCATAGCGAGAAGATTTCATACCTCGCAAAAATTCATGCACCGCAAGAAGATTTCATACCTTGCAGAATTTATGGATTGCGGGAAGATATTCATGCCCCGTAGAAGATCATGCATCGCGAGTTAATTCATGCATCGAGAGTTAATATTCATGCATCGCGAGAAGATTTCATACCTCGCAGAAATTCATGCATAGCGAGAAGATTTCATACCTCGCAGAAATTCATGCACCGCAAGAAGATTTCATACCTTGCAGAATTTATGCATTGCGGGAAGATATTCATGCCCCGTAGAAGATCATGCATCGCGAGTTAATTCATGCATCGAGAGTTAATATTCATGCATCGCGAGAAGATTTCATACCTCGCAGAAATTCATGCATAGCGAGAAGATTTCATACCTCGCAGAAATTCATGCATAGCGAGAAGATTTCATACCTCGCAGAAATTCATGCACCGCAAGAAGATTTCATACCTTGCAGAATTTATGCATTGCAGGAAGATATTCATGCCCCATAGGAAATTCATGCATCGAGAGTCGATATTCATGCATCGAGAGTTAATATTCATGCATCGCAAGAAGATATTTGCATTTGCATTTAAGACGCATCTATTCGGAGGTGAAGGATGTACACCATATCTTTTCAAACGTTCAAGTCGGTGGAAACTTGCGTTGAAAGATATTTGCATTTAAGACGCATCTATTCGGAGGTGAAGGATGTGCACCATATCTTTTCAACGTTTAAGTCGATTAAAACTTGCGTTGAAAGATATTTACATTTAAGACGCATCTATTCGGAGGTGAAGGATGTGCACCATATCTTTTCAACGTTCAAGTCAGTGAAAACTTGCGTTGAATGATATTTGCATTTAAGACACATCTATTTGGAGGTGAAGGTTGTGCACTCTATCTATTCAACGTTCAAGTCGGTGGAAACGTGCGTTGAAAGATGTTTACATTTTGTCCTACCGATGGACATACATTCAAAATCCTATCGATGGATCATCATTTTTTTTTCATTCGTCCTACCGATGGACATACATTTCAAATCCTACAGATTGATCATCATCTTCATTCGTCCTACCAAGGGACCTGTATTTATCTCCATTTATCGTATCATAAGAGATGCTGCCTTTTCTTTTAGTTTTGCCTATATTACTGAGTTTTATCTTTGTTTTTTTTTTAGAACATTCTAGAGGATGCACTCTCAGAGGAGCCACATGTGCGAATTACTTCAACAAGGACGCAACATATCATAGAACCTTTTGGAGACAAGTCTGGGATTGACTTCCACCACATTCAACCGCACTTCTCTACAAAGGTCATGTGTTCGGTCAAAATTGGGTTTGTCAATTTTCGTTGTCCACGATTTCTTTCATCAATCATACACAACGAAAGGGACAGCTGTTGACACCCAATTTTGGCCTAACATTTTAAAAAATTCATAATTTTATAGTTTCAATTTCGATTTGCTAAAATCACTTAATTCATATTCGAATCAATTAATTTATTTTGTTTAGATTAAGAAGCTCTCTAAATTAATTTATGTGAATTCATCCTATTAATCAATTACTTTAAAACCATTCAAATAGACAAATTTTGGATTTTTTTTGCATTTGTCCCATATCGCTTCCATATCTATTTTGAACCCAAAATTGGTCCTATATAAGCCCCTCTTCATTACACCAAAGAGGTAAGGAAAAAAAAGAGGACACCAAAGAGTACCCAGAAATTTTTCGGGAATTCTTGGTTCCATAGTTTAATATTTTTAAAATATTTTCGCGGTTGTTCGAGTTTGGGGAGGTGGTGGATCGTCTCCGTCAAATTCGCAGTTTTGGTTCGTCGCCCAGAACCAGGTAAATTCTTTCTTAGCTTTGTATTATTTAATTTCTAGCTTTTCTATCTGTTATATGTTAATTAGCTTTGTTTTAGCTTTCGTGCATTAGGTTGTGGTATGACATTTTAGTAGCGTTTCTCTTGTTCCTACTGTTAGTTGTAAATTTATTTATTTATTTATTTTTCTTTAGTTTTGCTTATGTTTCTTTAGGAATTTATTTGTGTATTAGTTATAGTTTAGGAGTTATGGCCAATGATAAAATCTCTCCGTCGATTTTGGAGGCCTACCCATTTTAAAAAGACAGAATTTTAATTTAAGTTTATATATTTTATATGTTGAAATTGGCCAATGATAAAATCTCTCCGTCGGTTTTGGAGGCCTACCCATTTTAAAAAGACGGAATTTTAATTTAAGTTTATATATTTTATATGTTGAAATTGGCCAATGATAAAATCTCTCCGTCGGTTTTGGAGGCCTACTCAATATTAAAAGATGGAAAATTTTAGTTTAAGTTCATATAAATTGTTTGTTAAAATTGTTAAAATGGCCGATGAAGAAATTATCGTCGATTTCCAAGGCCTCCAATGTTAATAAGACGGGTTTTTATTTTTAAGTTATTATTTCATATATTCAATTTTATTCATATTTATTTATTACTAACACTTTTACTAAGTGTGTTTACAGGTACACAGAGTTGCTTCCATTGAAGCTATTCGAAGAGCTCAAATTATATTTTATTCATTATTGTGTAATTATCGACGTTAGGCAAATCTTAGGCCGTTGCTTATGTTATTATTTTATTTTATTACTTGTGTATATTGCATATTTATATTACTTGTATATTATTATTATCTCCTCCTCAATTTGAAAAAATGAATTCAGTCGGGACCCACATTTGTGGATTTCGAAGGATGCTTAACCCCTTCCCTTCGGAATAATTTGAACCCCTTACCTAGAATCAAATTGGTTTTGTAGATCATTTAATGGTTTCCTAGTTTTTTTCCTAAAATTAGGTGGCGACTCCTTTTTTTTTTAAAACTCGTTTATTTTTAAAACTCTTTCAAAATTGAATCAATACATTATTTTCGAGTTGCCGCGACGTTTTGCCCTATTCTGATAGAGTGGGGATGTAAACAAATATAAGAAACTACCACAACATTAGGATGAACATGGTGACCAGTACTCGTCAAAGTTATGGTCATATTTTCACTTCACCTTTTTATGTCCTCTCTTTTGATTAGTAAATACATTAGCATTGAAAAATCCATACATGAGAAAATATACTAATAAAAAAGAAGGAAAAATGAAAATAAAAATAAGCATCCAACAACTCCATACATGATTGTTATTTATAGATTGATACAAGAATCAGGTAAAAGGAAATTAATTGAGGAGACATGTAATTAATTAAGTGGGAATACAAAAGGATGGAAGTTTTATATAACTCACGATAGTTAATTAGATGTAATATTTTGTTTGATTATCAAATAAATTGATTAATGAAAATAATGAAGTAAGACCTTAAAAAAAAATATAACATAAAAGATAGTAATAACTTTCTAGACCCTAGAGAGGTGTCACACCACTTTGTCTATATCTAGCTTTATAATTATGTATATAGTTTATGGTAGTTTTTCTCCTTATGAGGGTGAAGATGAAGATAAATTTCTTCTCCCGTTTGGACATAAATTTTAAAGTTAAAACTTGAAATTTGAGTTTATGAAGTTGTCGTGTTTTGAAATTTAAAATTTGAATTTATTTTTTGACATAAATTTTACTTGGAAATAAATTGAATTTTTTTTGAGTGAAAGTGAAAATTCTCTCAAAAAGTGATCTAAATCAAATTTTGAAACTTGAAAATTTTTCAAAGATAGATTTTCAAAATTTAATCCAAAGTTTCTGATAAAATTGTAAATTTTATTTCCTCATTGAATTTATTAGGGAAAAAACTTAGATCTCTCTTTGTCTCGTGAATCATGACCACATAATTAGTTGTCCAATAAAAATCTCTCGATAGTAAAAACTTTATTTTGTGCCTAAACATGGTATGGTTGTATATTGGTATCTCGGTAGTGCTTTAATCTCATTTTCTTTGTTTAATTTCTCTTTTTAATCTTGAATTCGTCGACGGATTCTCAACTCTATGTCAGTGCAACTCTTGTTTCCCTCCTTGTTAATGATTAGTATTCTAAATCAATTAGAATTTCTCAAAAATCAATGTATGAAGACAAAATAAATTTCTATAAATGAGGATTTCAAAAATCTTAAATCCTATTCATTTTGGATTAGTTTTTTAGAGTTATTTCAATCTAGATTCGTACCCTAACATCCAAAGGCAAGTTCTATATCATCCTTGATTATATTACATTAAATTATGAATAGGATTAATACAATATTATCATTGCAATTTATAGATTGTTGAAGATCAACTTAAGATTAATTATAGAGATTTTTTGGAGAAACATCAAAAGCTAAGATCCTCGATATCTTCTGACCTTTATTGGTTGTTAAGGCTCAGATTCAACTCTAACACATTAAATAGAAGATTTTAAGTTATTTTAACCAATTTTTATTAAAATTTGAATGAATATTTAAATGTTAATTAAATAAAAAGGTTGTGATATGATGAATTTTCAGATGTGGTGTACGTAAAAGATATGATATTTGGGCCAAACTCAACCCAAAAGTTAGATTGCCGAGACAAAAAGGCAAAAAAAATGAGTAAAATTTTTTAAAAAGACAACATTTGGCCGGAAGGCGAATGCTGTGAAATCGTTTGTTGTAAGGCGCAACCTGATATGTGTCTTGTTATCTCCTGTATCATATTAGAAAATAAGAAATAATAAAAGATGAAAAAGAACTATTTGAGTCCACAGAACCCACTGTGTGTCCTTAAAAATTTAATTCCCTCAAGTACCCGAAGTTGCAGATTAATTTCTCCCAAGATAAAATGGATAAACCATTAAAGAAGTAGTGACATCTCAAATTTTGCTAATTTCAAAGAACTCAAAATGACAGCAATGAATCACACACAGACACAATGAATCGATTTTCTTTTGTAATAAATTTATGCAACAGAAGGAAAGAATCAGTGCAGAAAAATTAGAGAAAGTCTCTCTATTTATAGTCAACAAAGGGTGAAGATCACAACTCTTTGAAAATAAAATAACTTTTCAGAAAAGTCACAACAGTTTGAAAAAGGCACAACCTTTCAAAAGGCCGCAACCCTTTAGAAATGACACAACCTATCATAAAGGTCACAACCTTTCAATATAGTCACCAACCTTTATTTCATATTCACACCTTTAAAATTCAACATGACTTACGTACAAGGTGCATGACGGTGTGTTGTCTTTGTCAGACAAACTAATTAATAGAACCCTAATATTAATTAAGGGCACAATATATTTTCACTACTTTTCTTTTTTCTTTTTACAATAAGGGAATATGTGTAAAAGCATCATCTTAATTGGTATCACAATTTTCAAAATTCAATTAATTGCGCAAGACAAATAGTGCAATCAGCTCAGAAATGTCGCTCAAAAATACAGTCTTATCTATATTATTGTTCAATTTAATTTACTTACCTAGTATAATGAAGATATATATTTGCTACTGGATTTGATTTAGAGAACACTTACTAAAATCTATTTGATATTGCTACCAAGAACAACTTATTTTAGAAGCTTTTTTCTAAAATGACTTTTCTAAAAAGTGTTTTTGAAACAAAAAATAGTATTTAATTAATTTATTTAAAAAGTGTTTTTCATAAGTAAATTGTGTGTGACTAATCTTTTTCTAAAAGCACAAAAAGTTTCTTTAAGAGTCAAATCATATATCATCATCATATATTATTAAAAGTGAAAAGCTCCAAAGTGCAACGTTAAATTATCATCTCGTCCTTTACACTAAATAAAAATTGATATAAATCATCTCGTTAATTATTAATTTAATATTAATTCATTTATATAATAATACAATTTTAATATCTTAGTAATAAATCAAGTAAAATAAATCAATGGCATTAATCAGGTAAATTGGGTTGGGTTTTGGGGGGGAGGACAGGCCTTTTCATGTATCATAATTATCTAGGCTATACATTTATTTGCTTAGTCGTTTGAGTTTCTTCTGTTAATACCATTTATGGATGGGGTAAAATTAAGTTGTCACGACTCAAAAATCATGAGTCGTGATGGCACCTATGTTTCCAACCGATAGTAAGCCAACCCAATAAATTTCACCATTTCAACTTAAACGTGAAAAGATAATATCAACTAATATCTAACTTACTAAGTATTCAGAATAAATGCGGAAATAGAAATACCACCCGCAAGATTTAGTGTCATAAGTACAAGAGCTTCTACCATAGGATACAAGTCCAAACTAATATGAAAATCTAAACATAAGAAATATCCTATATCAAAATGACCTAATAAATAGAGGTAGATTGAAGGTGTGGGCCGTAGAATATCCCAAGCGCACCATAACTCCAAGACAATCCAAACTCATATTCAAGCTCCAAAAACGTGCCCGAATTTGAAATTCAATCTGCACCACAAAAGAGTGCAACAAGTGTAGTATGAATACGAAACCACGTATACCCAGCATATCTCGTTGACCGACAACGAAGAAGTAGTGACAGGAGTTTATGTAAGAAAATCAGTTCTTTATGTATACAAGTATATATTATATTTACTTGTATAATAGAGGAAATCAAATATCACGTACTTTTCAACCACCAATAAAACCCATAATAAAAAAAAATGAAGGATGTAATGAGATGCAATGCAATGTGACACCATGAAATAATATGCCTCAGATTTCAAGTACTCTCTCAATCGTATATACATGATAGTCCTCGGAAATACATCGAGAGTTCATGACCCATGGGGGACTCGCGAGGTCCATATACCGACACGGACGATCTCCACGTATCTGTGCGGACGATCTCAACGCACTATCATAAAATCAAACAATTTCCGCACGGACGGTCTCCACGTGCCCAAATTATAATCTTAACATCTCACCATCCCAGCACGAACGATCTCAACGTGCCCAACTTATACTCAATCTCATGTCAATGCATGTACACAATATTATTTCAATAAAGGGGATGATGATGCACCTCAGTCAATTAATTATCACAACTATACGGGTGCAATAAAGAAAAACACAATTACACAAAAAATTCAAGTCAACAATAAATCAGTTAATGCCCGTATGCTTTGGCATTCTCAGGTTTCAACCCGCATTCTATAGTAATAAAACTTTCCCTTTATATCCCCGATACTCGTACCAATGCCCGTTACACCATTGGTACGATACCCCCATCTGTCGCCCTTACCCATTATTTATTCAGGTTTTAATCTTTAGTTAGGAAAATATCCTTCAACAAGTCTTAAAGTTTTAACATACCTCGAATGCTGAACATGTACATGTTGTGAATCCTTAAGATTTCCAGTTTCCCTTTTGTAGAGCTTCAACACGTTCAAAATCTACCACATATGCATTATTCATAAGTAAATGAGTTTATACACATCTATATTGCTATACCTCCACCCCAAACCACAAAAATCACCTAAAAAATTAATCTAGGCTCATAAGGATATAACTTGATCTTAGTAAAACTAAATACAATAATATGTACTTACTTTCCCATAAACTATACGACATGAATTTATCATCAAATTTCTAATCTTAATATCGATTAATATGAAGTTTCATATTTTTAAATTCAAGTCTAGAGTTCAATTTTAATCCCTTTTAATATTATAAATCTAACGGTATTTATATAATACATACATCTAATATTCAGTTAGATATATTAATATCATCTAAACTTGAATCATAATATGATAACTATGTGAAAAAAATAATCCAAATTAAGCCAAATTAAGTAAATGGTTTCTAAACCACTGGTACAAATATTAAATCAACATACATTCTTTAAAGAAAAATATGATCGGTAAGCCTAAATACATATCCTCTTACCCGTAATTATTATCACATAATTTACCCCTCCAAAGTGCCAACTTTAAACTGTAGCATATGTTGAATATATATATATATATATATATATATATATATATATATATATATATATATATATATATGAATAGTTTTATATACAATTTTCCAGCAATTCAGTTTCGTCCCCACCAAATATTATAATACAAATTGAAAAGAAAAAGAAAAAGAAACCCAACACCCACTTTAACTCCTTAAGGATTTTCAACCAATTTTTTTTTTCAAATCTTGATTTCTTGTTTCACTTCCTTCGCACAACACTATTAATATAAAATATTGCATAATCCTATCTATATACTCCAATATATAGAACTTTAGGCATTCGTATTATTTAATAATTAAAATTTTAAAACCAATATTGCACTTGGATGTAGTTTTCACCTGAAGACTTGTGCGGCTGCTTTCATTCCGTATAGGCATGTCTTCTCTTCTCGCTTAATTTATTTCCTCTGAAACTAATTATGAACCAAATTTTCTGAATTATCCTAATTTAATTTAATTATATGGGACAAGTGGTAACTACTAATTATGAATGTGACCCACTAACTATTCAAACTATAATATTTATTTAAAGAAAATTCATCAACTAGATATTCATAGTTACCGAATAGTTTAAAATATTCCTTTAAATTTTTCGTAAAAAGTCAAAACAGTCCTAGTTATCAAAACGACCTAGCGAATCATTACATAAATGACACGACATTTTTTTGGCACGACCTGACAGGACCATCTAAATGACAAAAATAGTCTTTTGGCTCTTTTCTTCATAATCATCTAAATTTTCCTTCAAAAAAAAAAAGAAAATCGCCCTCATTTTATTTTATTTCATTTATTACTTTACTCTTCAAATATCTTTACTTTCTATTTTACTTAATTCATTTTATCTCTCATTCTAGAAAATGTTTTTTTAATTTTCTCATGTTTGGTTGGCTTAAATATTTCTTAAAAATATTTCCCAAATAAACTTATTTTCCTCAAATTATAATTTTTTCCTTACCTCACTCCGTACCCCGACCCTCCCCATTAAAAAAAAATTAAAAAAATATTTTTTAAAAATCATTATATTTTGTTACTACACCCAAACTAGCCCCTCCCCGAAAAAAAAAAAAAAAAGATTAACAACTTAAAATTTTATTTTTGAAAAATAGTTCAAAGTTAGATTTTGTTTTATTTTTTTACCCCGCTTAACTCTTAACTGTCTCATCCCCCGCTTTACACAAAAATAGAAATTATTTTTGAAAAAAATAAATTTGTATTTGAAAACAAATAATTAAATTTTTATTTTCTTTAGACCACACTTACCCCAACCACCTACCAGCACCCCCTCCCCCCAAAAAAAGTTAAAAATTAAAATTTCATTTTTTTAAAAAATATTTTTTATTTTATTCTTTTAGCTCACTATATATATATATATATATATACCTACCAGCACCCCCTCCCCAAAAAAAGTTAAAAATTAAAATTTCATTTTTTAAAAAAATATTTTTTATTTTATTCTTTTAGCTCACTATATATATATATATATATATATATATATATATATATATATATATATATATTATATATATATATATATATATGCATGTATATATATATATATATGTATGTATATATATATGTATAGATACATATATCTATACATATATATGTATACATATATATACATATATATATATACATATATATGTATCTATACATATATATATACATACATATATATATATATATATATATATATATATATATATATATATACATATATATATATATATATATATCATATATATATATATATATATATATACATATATATATATATATATATATATACATATATATATATATGTAGTAAGCTAAAAGAATAAAATATCGTCGGATTCACCACTTAGACGGAGAGTCCCCTTATTTCATTTCATTGGCAACAATCACACACACACTAGTGGAACTGTTTATGCTTCGCACAGTTATAATGAAAATTAATAAACTTATTTATCATTTATAAAAGAAAATAGTTCTATAAAATGATAGTTTTTAATTATAATGAAATAGTATGAAATATTTATATTCAAGTCAGTGACGTAAAAGACAATGTAAAATTTATCTTTATATGAAACATGATATGTTTTTTCAATATACCAAATAGACTTTATATAAATATGGTAAAACAAACAATTAAGAGGTCATGTTTGAAATAACAATGAATGTATTAAGTTGAAAACAATATTTTTTATTTAAATCTTATCTATCTTTTGAGTACTCGATCATTTATGATAACAGAAATTTAGATATTAATTTTATTTGAACTTCCGCGTTATGTCCTTATAATCACATTTGTTTACTATTTACATATTAAAGAAATATTTTTAAAAATTATAACAATGAAACAAATATGTGTTATCAATAATATTTAAGAGTAGAAGTTATAAAGAAGATAAGAGACATTAGTCATGATAACTTTAATATATAATATTATTATGACATTAAGTACATTAATAGTTGTACATTGATTTAATTTGTAAAACTAAATAAATTACTGAAAAATATAAGGGGTAAAAATCATAAAAATTAAAAAGGTAAATAACTTGATTGCATAAAACACGTCTCATATTATAATCTCATCAAAGACCACAATTAAATAATATATAGTGATAAATTTTTATAATTTTGTAGCTAAGACATATAAAAATAATAATCTACATTATTATATGCAGAAAGTAATAAAGCTGAAAACAAAAAATTCTAAATACATTTCGAGCAAGAAAAGAATAGCGGCAAAAACAAAGAATAAGCAATAATGTCATATAATAATTTATTTCATCTTTGATTTTCTTTGAGAGAAACATAAAATATAACTTATTCTCATATTCTTTTGATTGAAATAAGATAGTTATATTAATTCTGCTTTACAATAATAAAATATTTGTACTTAAGTTACTATTACAAGTCAAAATAAAAAAAAAGTATCTAATAAAAGTAATTCTTAATTATGGTTCAAAAAATATTCTTCTAAGTCTTCCTTCAAGAAAACATACAAACAAATAAACAAACAACAAATAAATAAATAAATAAATAAATAAAGGATAAAGTACTACAATACAAGCATCATTTCTACAATTTTCAAAAATCAAATAAATATGAATTCAATAAATCAATTCAAAATAAATTATTTAATTATAATAATATAAAACACAAAAAATATAACAATTGTTAATATGGTACTGTTTTATGTATGGTATATTTATATACCTATTATGTCAAATAAAAATAATATTATATCAAAAAAGGGGAAGTAATTTAAAATATACTCGTAAGTTATGAAATTTTTAAGACTATTTTATGAGTAGTTATTATTTATAAATATATTAAATTAGAAAAACTTCAAATATTAGAAGTTATATTTGTCATTTTATAATATGAAAAAGGGCACAAAGACATTATTGACGAAAAAACTTCAAATAACTCAAGCATAAATTTAACTACCTTATACATGCTCTTAATAACAACAATTACATGAATAATGTAAAAATCAAGTAAAAAAGATATCAAAAAAATATATTAAATAAATAAAAGAGAAAGTAATACAATACAAGCATCATTTTTACAATTTTCATTATAAAAAGAATATGAATTCAATAAATCGATTCATCAATTCATAATTCTCGAACACTTATCGTTATCGGTATTCATTTCACACACCAATTTTCATTGAAGAATTTTATTTTTTAAGATTAAAACATAAATATAATACCACGTGGAATATATATATATATATATATATATATATATATATATATATATATATATACTATTTCAAATATAAAATAATAGAATGATCATATTTATAAAGTTAAAATGATGCAATATCATAAGGTGTTTTAAATTTTAAATAAAATATTTTGGAGTTATGAATATGAAAAGAAGATTAAATAGCTAAAAACATTCATCATTTATATCTCAAAATTAAATTACATCCTTATCTATCTATATATAATAAGAGAAGAAAAAAAACATACATATCACCACTACAATTAATCTTAAAATTTTAATATTTATAAAAAAATAAATTTACAACAAATATTATTTTTAATGCATTTTTTTTAAAATTTAAAATTTTGAATTCAAATTTTAAAATATCTTAACCGTGTGTTTGTATATGAGTAGGAATTACATTTTAATGCATTTTTTTATTAAAAAAAGACGGCCAACTCAAAAAAATTGTAAATTTGAATTCAAATTTTAAACTATATTAATCATTTGTTTGTTTGTGAGTAGGAAACGTTTTAGTACATTTTTCAAAAAAAAAAAAAAACTCAAAAGAATTGTAACTTCCTTAATATTTTTTCATTTTAAAATTTCAAAAATTCTTATTTTTTTAAATACATTTCTTTTAAAAAAATTGAATCATCATATTAGACTATAAAATTGCTATTTCAAAATAATTTAAACGTCCTCTCATGTTAGTGTCCTTTCATGTTAGTTTTCTATTTTCACTATCTATTTTCATTCTAAAATCACTATCTTATTTCATTCTAAACTTCATAGCAGAAGACAATAAAAGAAATTGTGACGATCTCAATTGATATCCAAGGTATAGTTCATTGTACTTCAATTTTTGCATGTGTATGATCTTAACAATTACTTCTTTTTTGAATTGATTCTTTAAAATGACATCATTATGAACAACATGTTAGATTAATATATAAAGTTATTTTTTGTTATTTTTATTAGGACCACAATTAGTTGAACGTTTTGTATTTTTTATGTGAAATTTAAATTAGAATACCAACATATTATGGATAATCAAGTTACTTTTTTATTAGTACCAATTAACTAAGATCTCTTTTGGTTGAATGTTTTGTGTTTTTTATGTGAATTGAGTTGTTTCCTTTTCTAGATCTCAAATAAAGAGTAATTAACTCAAAAGTTATTCAATTATGAGAAATTATGTAACAAAAAATCACTCAATTTAGTATCTTTTTTTTTATAAAATCACTCAATCAAATTTATATAATAAATATCTAACGTGAGAAATAAATTAATTGTTTATGTCGTAAAAATATAAATTCCACAAACAAAACAAAGTTAAAGAAGACCCTATCATAAAAATATAAAACAAACTATATTTTTTTATGTTTAGCTTTACTTATATAAGAATTAGACATGTATAGTTATAGAAGAGTTTTAGAAATTTGATCAATTTGAAATGAACAAAGAATTGTGATATATTATTGTACACAATTTTTTTAATTGACCATTTGAATAAGAAATTTACTATAAAGATAAGTATAAGCATTTCACAATTATTATGAGAAAATCAATATTTTGATAAATTAAATATTATAAAATTATCTTTTACAAAAAAATGATTTAAAAAAAAGAGAAGACACGTGTAATTGCAATTAATTATTTTTAAATTAGTTTAAATTTTTGTAATTGCATTTATCTTTTTAAATTTTGAGTTATAGGGAGTAATGGTTCCTAAAATATAGGTAATATAAAAAATTTCTTTTTCATTTTTAAAATTCCACAATTCATTTTTTTTAATTTATAAATTTGAATATAACATTTTTTAAATTATTTAACAAAGATAGGAATCTTCAAGTATTTATAAATTATATTTTTTTTAAAAGTAAATTGTTAAGATGAGAAAAAATTATTTATCTGCATATCTTTATATAATAGGAGGAAAAAAATGCCACATGTCTGTACCATGATTTTTTAGAATTTTAAACAATTAATAATTAATTATTATATAACTTTTATCTATCTATAAATAAAAATAGACACATATCATCAACTTACACAAATACCGACAGATGTCAACTTTTCAAAATAAATTTAACTTTTATTTAAATACATTTTTATAGATTAGTAAGAATTTGGTTTGTTTAGTTTAGGACAGATTTAATAAAAAAATTTCAAAATACATATAAAAAAAACTACAGTTACATATGCCCTAAAATCTTTTAGATCATATCGCTAAATTTTTCTAATTATCTTTTATTAAAAGGATAAAAAATTTAAAAAGGAAAAAGAAACTTACATAAATTTAACATTAACATTAATTTAAAAAGGGAAAAAAATATTGTCACTTTAATTATATCTCTAAACTCTAATTTTTTCTAATTCAATTGATTAAGAAAATAGTATTGATGTATTTTTTCTTTTATTATTTAAATAATATTGCTTTATATTTTTATAAAAAGTAGAAAAGACTAAAAAGAAAAGGCGGAATGACTTGGGAGACCCCTGTACTTGGCTCTGTTTGTCAGTTGTACCCTTCTTCTCATCGCTTTGCCAATGAACCCTTAAACTCGATGGAAACTATTTTCTAAAACTCTCTGACCATTGACCGAGCTTATGTGTAGCTGAGTTGGATAAATGTGTGACCACACGCATTTTAAAGCAAGTGAATGCAATTTTTTTATTTACAAATTAATTAAAATTATAAGACAAAATAATAATGATAATTTTTTGTAAAAAGAAAAAAAGAAAAAAAATCTCAAACTCTTTCTTCTTCAGCCCACCCCACCTCACACCCCCTGTTAGGGTTTTGCCCTGATTTTCTTACCATAATTTAAGATTTATTTTTCATTAAAGAAAAGATAAAACATTACCATAATTGTTTTTACTTTTCTTGAAAGGAAAATATATTTTTCTTTCATATTTGGTTTATTCTTTTCTTTTAGAAAAATGTTTTAGAGTAGGATAAAGTTTTAGAGTAATTAGTTCTTTTGTAGTAGGAAATATTTTAGTACTCTATAAATATAGGTTTGTTTCTTCCAACACAACAACAATCGAATCCACAATGTAGTCGTTTAGAGACTTTTGTTTATGGAGATAGTTATTCTCTCTACAGTTTTAATATTTTTCTTTATATTAGTTTTGATATAATAATATTTTTTTTAGTATTAGTTTTTCTTATCTAATTTGTCAATCATATGATTTGCAAATTATAAGTTTCTGCATGACGCCGCATGACGCCCTAATCATCTCCTTCATATCCCCAACACCCCGTCCCGCCCCTTCTCTGTTCTTCTTCCCCATCCCTTTCTCTTCTTCCTCAGCCCCAAGTCCCAACCCCACCCTATTTTCTCTACTTCTTCAGCCCCATACACCCATCCCCACCCCTATCCCTTTTCTATTCTTCTTCTTTAACGTACATTCCATCACCATAATCATCAAATATAAAATTAAAGAAAGTTCTTGCAAGAAAACATATCATTCACCATATTTATATTTTTAAGATCTATTGATTGAATTTACTCATAAATAAATTTTTTCCAACTTGAAGTTTTCTTGATTTTTTTCAATCAAATAAAAAATAAATGAAACCTAAAGCATGTATGTGCAAGAGCTAATTACAATTTATTATATTTTGTTGATTAAGAAAACTTTAAAGTGTGAACATTGAAGAAAGATGAAAATGATATTTTTTTTTTGTGGGTGAGGTGTAGAGGGTGGGTAAGAATGAAGAAGATGAAGTAGGAAAGAGACAGAAAATTGCACTTTTTATTTTTAAATATATTTATTTTTAAAATGTAATTTCTCTCATTGAAAAAATAATGATAATAATGACGTGTCATTAAAAATCACATGGTATTTTAGGGGTAAAATGAGAGTATTACACGCACACATATCAGATGAGAAAGAGATTTAAAATATTGTGTTTGAACGAGTTTAAGGGTTCATTTGGCAAAATAATGAGTAGAAGGGTTTAACTGACAAACGGAGCCAAATATACGAGTCTCCCAGGTCATTCCACTTGAATAAAGTAAAAAGAACATTGTCATCCGCCATTCTAAATTTTTTAAAAAAAAACACCAAAACCGTCCACTAATTAACAAAAAACTGTTAAATGAAGAAAAATAATAAATAAATTTTAAAACATTGTCCATAAGCCATTTTTAATAAATAAATGCAAAACCATCCACTAATTAACAAGAAACGGTTAAATAAAGATACACTTTAGTTTCTTTTAAAAAAAGATTTTAAATGAATATTTTCAAATTTATCTCTATAATCGGAGAAGAAAAAGTGTCATGTGTCGGTACCATAAAATAGTTTTTGAAAACTAATTAAAATTAATGATGTGTAATTAGTTGAAAAATAATCTACTATTTTTTAAAAATGATTTTAAATCAATTCTTCAATTTAAATGACATAAAATTTTAATTTTTTAAAAAAATTAACATTATGTAACTGTAAATTATAGATCTTATCTTTAAATATATCAGATTTAGATTTTTTTTAATTAATTAATAAAATTCAAAATTATAAAAATTAAATCTGTGTAATAACATAATCAATTTTAAAAAATAATAAATTATAACATTTTTAACGGCATATTAACTCTTTCATTTTGGAAGTTCTGAAAATGTTTCACTATAAATCAATGCACGTTTAGGATTTTCTTTTTTTGGAAGTTTTCAAATTTAATATTAAATATTTGAACTACAAATATAATTTTATGTTATTAAAAAATTATTGCTTTTGAATTATTCTCATTTTTTGGATTTTTGGATTTTAAAACAGTAATGTGGTTAGTGAAAAAAATAAATTTATATATAATTGCACATTTAGTAAAAAACATAAATAAATTACTTCAAAAACATCAAAAAATTAAATAATTCAATTTCTATTATTAATGAATAATGACAAATGTCAACGTAAATCTATATATATTTAAATTAAATTTCAAAATATACATGGCAATTTTGTGGTTTCCAATTTTAAAATAAAAAATTTAAAATTCAAAAATATAAAAAATAAAAATAAAAAACAGACGAAAAAGATGGGTCTTACAAATTACGTTTGTAAACCATGGACCAATGCAAGCGTTAAATTAGTTGAGTCTTACAAATTACGTTGCTTGACCGACAATTTTATGATCGGAAAAGATGTAGGATGGATCAAATCATATATTTATATAAAAGAGAACTATAGGCCCGCCTACGTGGCACCACCAAAAGTAAGAATTTCCTTTTAAATTTATTTATTTTCAAAATAAACATTTTTCTTTCATGAAAAGATATGACTTTTATGAGAAGATGTGACTTTTATGAAAAGTTGTGACTTTAAATAAGAGTTGCGACCTTTATAAAAAATCATGACTTTTATGAAAAGTTATGACTTCAATGAAAAGTTGCGACTTTTATCAAAAGTTGTGACTTTTATGAAAAGTTGTGATTTTAATGAAGAGTTTTGACTTAATGAAAACTTGCGACTTTTATGAAAGGCTGTGAACTTTCCGAAGGGTTGTAACTTTTTCAAATAGTTATAACCTTTCTGATAAGGCACAATAAAAATTTATTCACACTACCTTTTGTTGTCTATAAATAGTGGGATTTCCTCTCATTTTAAACAACAAAAATTTTGATCTTATTCTTCTACATGCACAAAATTAAATATTCGTGTACTTTGCTCTTATTGAGTAACATACTAACACCCTGAGAGGATGAAATTCTTTACCCCTCTTGTATTGAAGGGGAATAATTTTCTTGAAGGGGACATTGTGCATTAAGTGGACTCAATTTTTTTCTTTCTATTTTTACATATCCTGTTATATTTTTTACACTCATTATTTTATGCTTATGATATTAATTGTTATTTTTGAGTACATATTTTAAATTCTATTGTTTCTGTTTTTGGAAAATTATTGTCTCCGGTTAGATTTAACATATAAACATATTGTACATATATTCATTGTGCAGAAAATAATTATTGTACTCAGTTTCAAGAATTCATGGGTTGATATTCTATAACTTAAAAGTACTATATATAACCTTACATATTGTCTATTTTTACATCGATATGAAATTTCTCACTTATCAATTGAAGAAATTCATTATGCAAGTTCAAAAGTTTTAATTGCTTTAATGTTCAAGCGTGATTTCTTTTTTAAATATGTTAACATTTTTTAATTTTCTCCCAAGACAGATATCACAATTGTATAATTTATGCAACTTAAATGTTCTTTTTATTAGGAAATGTCTTTGTATATATATTCTTATTTTCCTTTAATGTTGATTAAAGAACCAATGATTTATTATTTAGTGATTAATTCATTCAGTAAAGGTTCTTGAGTTATGTGATTAACGACAAATAATTAAATTCATACAGGAACATTGCTAATATGTTTTAAGAACCTATTTTCTCATTATTTTTAATGTATGGATATTAGAAAAGAATTATTTACAAGTTCAATGTAATTATTATTTTGGCAAATTACCTAGTTGTTATATAAGAGGGAATTGAACGATCTAATTGTAATGTCATTGAAATAAATATGTTTTTTTTGTCGTTGACAAGGAAGTCCGCAGTCACTATCCTTCACGGCTCAGGTGTGTACAGGACAACTCTCACTTAAATGTGATAGCCCGCAAATACTAAACAAGTCTCATACAACGATCTTAACCAAGCAAACATGTAGGGAAATTTGTACCTATGAATTTGAAATCATCTTGCTCAACCAACTCGACACCCTAGCGGGTATCATTGAAAACATATTATTTTCTCAAAATTTAAACATCGAATTACCGATATCGTCCATACCTTCTTTTCGAATAACATGTGAGCTCTCTATTAAATATAAAAATAATTTTAGTTGGATAACATATGAGCTCTCTATGCTCAACAATTTTCCTTGACGATAAAGTTTTGTTGGGATGAGGGTGATGTTATTTGAAAAGAAGCAAAGAACAGAAAGAGAGCGTAGTTTAGGTTTGAGCTATAATTGAGGGATGTTTTTGGTCATTTACTCATGAAAAGAATGAGTATGTATATTATTAAGAGTGAAAATGAAATAATTAAGTTGTGAATGTAAGACATTTAATAAAGCAAATAAAGGAGGAATAAGAACAAATAAAGAAGAGAGGGAATAGTGTTTAATATCTTTAATTTCATGAAAACTAGTTCATGAAAATGGATATCAACCTTTGGTGTTCAAATGAATATCAAGAAATAGTTTTTAATTTTCTAATAAATTACACAAATTGAAAAATTAAGAAAAATATAAAAAAATTGAATAAAAAGATTAATAAAATTGAATTTTTTTCAACAATCATACTAATTTATTGTGTATAAGTTGTTATATTAATTGTTATATTTATTAATGAAGAATTGAAAAGTCACTCCAAATTCCAATCATGCATCCTCATTTCTTAATTACATTCAATTATTCTACTTTAATTACGAAAATAGAGGAAAATAAAGATAATATCAAAAATAAAAATTTAAAAAGAGATAAATATAAATGGTAGCCTTAGAGAGGTGTCACACCATCTTCCCTCTCTCTCTATATAAACTAGAGGGATATGAGCCGTGCCAGTATTTTAATTTTTGAAGTGGTAAATACTCGAAGATACGACATTGGCTATAATAAGCAGTTAAGATTACATGGAAGAGCGCCTTCATGTGTAATACAAATTACATTAACTAAAACAATATAACACCATCAACACCTAAAATATCGACTCAACCCTCAAGAATTTAACCGCAGGTAAGAGAGTTCAACTACTTTTAATAGTACTGTATAAAATAACTATTCGATGTTCGATATTTTTGTATAGTTATTTTTGAAATATAAAAGTAAAGTATACTTAGAGTTTTGACCAAATAATATCTATATAAGAACATAATGCTTAAATTACATTAGCTTATATTTTCCATAATAGAGAATATACGATAACTGTCTATGAAAACTGATATCACTATCCTACTTTACAAATGTATATAAACTCAATATCAAGCATGTACTACTTTCAATCTTAAGTACTCTAGAGCCTCATATCATTCAAAATTAAACAACTTTGTTCCCCTCTAATTTCTATTAATCGAACGTAATTTAAATTTTTACTCCTAGAAGAATTAATAACTATCAAACATAATTTAAATGTTTACTCCTAGAAGAATTCACAACTAGATTATAGATTTCCGCTAGAAGATTTTAGATGTCAACATCATCTACTTTACATCTCGATATAACTACACATATATAAATGTTAGCTCGGGTAACCAATGCCAAGATCATTCACATCCCTGACATGAGTATCAATTTTCAAACACGATATATGTTACCTTAGGAATAAATTTGTTGATATTTAAGCCAACAACAACATTTTAACCCAAAATTTTCAAAATAACTGGAATGAAACCCACGTTGGAGAATTGTTGCACATCATTTAATTCCTCTTTTGCAAATCTTTATTCATTTTGATTTCAATTTTAAAATTTAGAAGTTTTACAAAATGTTTATGAATTAAAATTAAAAATTTATGTTTAGATTATATTTCAAAAATAAATTAACAACAAATCATTTTGATTTTAAAAGTTATAATTATGTTATTTCAATAAATAATATTTTTTCTAACGATCGCGCGAAGCGCGAACTGATTCATTGTAGGAATAAAGTGAGAAAAAATTAATTAATTTTATTTTAATTTAATGAATAAAAATGTAATTTTATATATATATATATATATTTATATGTAATTAATACATCTACGAAATAATAATATTTAACAATTTCGATAATTATATTCCCATTGAGAATAACACTACTAATTTTCATAAAATTCAAAAATTTAATGAATTCATTATTTTCTAGTTAATTTTTTTTTATAATATTTTTTTAAGAGTATCAATTTTATTTTTTTTGGTAAGAAAGATATCTATATCTATAGATTATATTAAAAACATAGAAGGCAGACACATTTGGGATATTATAATTCCCGATTCTAGTTAGGTTAATACAAGATGCTAAGGACACTTGTTTAGTACTAATGTGTCCTGCTATGTCTGCTACCAGACTAGAAGTTACTCCTAATGGGGGAATACAAAATATTACAAGATTCATATTAGTACTAGATGATTGAGCTTCAGTTGCCAACTGATGGGTCACCTTGTTTGCTTCCCTAAAATTATGGTTGATAGGGAGATTCAGTAGTTTCCTCAGCCAGTACCTGCAGGAAGAGAGGAGAGAGTTATATAGTGGATGTGAATTTTCGGTGAGGAGAGTAATTACCTCTGTCGAATCTGTTTCAATTGCCAATGGAGTAAGATTGTAGCGGAAATCTAACTCAATGCCTTTTAGAAGTGCCAATATTTCCAGATGAGTGGCATTGAAGCCTTGGAGTTGTTGATGGAAACCCAGCTTCCAATTGCCATGTTCATCGCGGAAGACTCCTCCTATTCCGTCCGGTAGAGATTGAGAAGAGAAGGACCCGTTGATGTTGAGTTTGTAGTGGCCGAGTGGAGGAGGATTCCATCGAATATGAACTGAAATCTTGTCCGGAGGACGCAACGAGATAGATGGGCCCGTGAAGACATATTCCAAGGTACTGAGATATAACCGCGTGGATGGAGAGGGAGTTGGTAGTGATATGAAATATATTATTATTACGGTTTAGCCATATATGCAGATGACAAAAGGGAAAAATATTTCCCAGTGAAGAGATTGGATGGCGAAGGTGTGGTTATGGTTTTTAAGGTCTGACAGCCAGTTAACATTATTGTGAGTGTTACTGGAAGAGGGAATGGAGATGTTCATCTGGTTCCATAAATTTTTGGCAATAATGCGCTCGACGAAAATGTGTTGTGAATTTCTGTAGAGAAAAAATTAACTAATTATTTTAATTTAATGAATAAACAAGTAATTTAATATATATATATATATACAGTGGCGGAGCCACAGTGTGTTTAGGGGGTTCATCCGAAACCCCTTCGGCGGAAAATTATATTATTTTTATATGGTTAAAAAAATTATTTAGGTATATATATTAGATGTCGAACCCCCTTCGGCTATTTCATATGTCCATTTTTTCAGATATTGAACCCTCTTATCGAAAATCCTGGCTCCGCCCCTATATATATATATATATATATATATATATATAAAGGCAACTGACTAATACAATTAATATTGGATGGAGAAAGTTTAAATTGCAACTATAGCTATGCATGCATCAAATTTAAATTTTGTTAGTTGTTGCCCAACGTTTCTGCTCCTCTTTTCCTTTTTCGTCTTTCCCAATTTACAAGCTCTTAAAATTTATTTTTGTTTATTAAATTTTTTGTATTTTTTTTTGACAATTTCTTGATCGCAGGTTTCTGTGCATTTTGCCTCTTCACCTCTCCCCTCCTATGTATTATTGATGTTGTCACCTCTCCGTACTCAATTTGAAAAGAATCAGAGATTGGAGGAAAGCAAATTATTTGAAAATTACACAAGGGTGATTTGAGTTTTGAGTTGGTGCAATGATTCGGTGATGAAATTTCACATTTAACTTTCAATATTAGACGTAATTGTTTATTCGAATAAAAATTGTTTGGGAGTTTTCTTGAAAGATATGACTAATTCTCTCCCTCCTTCTATTGATTTTGACTTGTTAATAATATAGATGCCCTCATGATACATGATGAAGAGAGAACACTAACAGAGGCTTGAACACTTAGTATCTGACCTACTAAGTAAAATAAATCACTATTTTAAAAATGGAATAGATATTTTCACACCACAATAAAGACCTAAAATCTGGAGATTATGACCAATAATTGAATGCACACATAACAAACTCATATGACATTAACCTTACATTCACTACAACAAATTCGATTATCAGGGACAAATAATTTCGTCATATAAAAATCATATTTCGTTAATTAAAATCTTGTGTGACAAAAAATAATTCGTCACTCAGTCGTCACTAAATGTGTGTCTCTAAAAGTAAACAATGACGATTTAGTGCTTCGTCGTTAAAAGTATTATATTAACTACAAAAAGAAAAATCGTCCCCAAATGCTTAAATATTTGTGATAAATTTATTTGTGGTAAAAAATATATTTTGGTAGCTAATATTATGATTTTTTTCACTAAAATGTTATTATTACCGAGAAAATTATATTGTCGCTAATTATTTTACTTCAATCAGTGACGGAATCAATTGTCTCTAAAGTTATATGTATTTCGTAGTTGAACAAGTCTAATTTCATCACTAATGCCTATATTTTATATACAAAAAATTATTTTGTTCTTAATGTATTTGTGATAAAATTTATCATTATAAAAATGATTTATTTTCCTATGATATATTATATATAGTAATATATGTTGTCTTGGGGAATCAAACTCACAACTTTAAGGTTGAAAGTGAAGAGTGCTTATCATCAGAACAACTCTCTCTTTTCTTTCATTTTTGTTTTATTTTGTACTTCATTCACTTCTTTCAAATTTAACTTTTGTAGAAACAATATATTATATGATTATTTATACTCATACACAAATGCATGAAATTTACCGTTCACAATTCAAAATGTAAATTATATTTAATTAAAATGTGTACTTTTATAAATATCTTTAAATATATTCAGTACGATTTGTTATTGTATTTTTTTTATTTTTGTTATTCAATACAATTATAAATTTATTTTAAATTAAACTTTTGATTTTATTAAAAAAAAATAATCGATTTAAGTTGAACATCGATACCCACAACAATAGTACTTCATCATAATATATTTAAATCCTAGTTAGTTCATTTCTTTTATTTGTGCTTTAATTTTTTAGTTTATTTCAATTTTCACACTGATGAAAAAAGTTAATAGAAATTCATGAAATATATCGCACCTTTGCAAAGTCTAAGTTTATAAGTTGATGTTATCTATGTATAGTTACTCTACGTACATATGTGAAATTACTATTAAATATGTACATATTTATAGTCAGAAGCAAATAGATCGACTTATGTGGAATTACTATTAAATATGTACATACTTATAGACAGAAGCAAATAGATCGACTTAGTCTATGTAGTTTACAAATCACAAATCAATAGACACACACAAAAATTAGCACAAAAACTTGAGAAAATTATTTTTTTATCGTGCTTGTCAATGAAAGTGTATCAAATAAAAAACAAAAGTGTTAAACCAACAAATATTAGTTATCTAGAGATAGAACCGTGCCCACTCACAATACTTATAACATGGATTGTATTTTTCAAATGATGCATTTTATAAATGCATAATTTAAGAAAATTGATGTATTGAACATTTTCGTTTTAACAAAATCGACTGAATTCGTTGATTTTGATATTTTCACTTGCCAATTAACGATTGGACCCTGTCTATTTCTTATGTAGCACTTGTATTATTATTCTTCTATGTTCACTTGTAATTATGAACAATTGTAGCAAAAAAAATTGTATTAGCTTTGAATTTTTTTCGTATCAAATAGTTGAATTATTCACTACAAATTTTAAGTCGTTGCTATTTAACTTTACATATTTTGTGACAATTTTTTTGTTGTCACTAAATCACAGATTGATTAGAGATAATAAAATATTTGTCACCAGTTACTTATATTATTAGTGACGAAATAAATGTCATAATTAAAAATCAAAATTTTCATAGCTAAAATTTTTTTGTGTCCAAAATTTAATAAATTATAAGACAAAATTTTATTTGTCATGAATTAAATACATTATTAGTGACAAAAAAATGTGCCACCGATAACTTTAAATTGGTGACTAACACTACTTAACAAATGACGCCAATTAATTTTTTAGTGACAAAACTTTATTACGAATTTTTATGTTTCGTCACTAAAAGTATGTTTCTCATATATTCAAGCACGAAAAGTAAATATTGTCACTAAAAGCGAATAGTTAGTGACGAATTTGATGTTGTAGTTTGTCATGAATTGCATAAACTATTAGGGGTCGTTTGGTACAAATATCAATAATGCAGGGATTAGTAATGCAGGGATTAGTAATGCAGGGATTGGTAATGCAGGAATTAGTAATGCAGGGATTATTTTTATCAAGTGTTTGGTTCATTGTTTTTTACCTAATTTTGTGTGTGGTTTAAAAGTTTACAATTTTTTTTTTCCAATTATACCCTAGAGTTATTATGATATTTTATATTTCATGTAATTAGTCAAAGTAGATAATTAACAGACGATATTATTTTTTATAACATTTTTAACTAGCTATGAGAATAAAATTCTTATTGTCATGTTCACTATTTCCTCACTTAAATTATTTGAGAGTAAATAGTTGTCATCTTAATAAATTGAAGTTAATATCTCAAAAGGTCACACAACTATAATGATTTATAAAGAAAATTTATTGAACTTTGACTTGTATCAATAAATTTAAAAAAAAACTCTTTATCTTAAAATTAAAAAAAATAAAATATAGCAAAATAAATTAAACTATTTTTATACTAGAGAAGAGTGTGTATATATACATATACATGCTCTTGTTTTAGACTACTTGTGTAATGTTTAATGAACTTTCGTTAAGAGACAATATTTTACTTATGAATTGTTCGTAAATTCATACATCAACATAATTAGCATATTAGTCGGATTATAATATTTTATATCAATAATAAATAGATTAGATAAGTCATATTTTAGAAACAATTATATCTAAATAATAAAATTTGTAAGCTAATTTATTTAAATAAATTATTAGTATAAATATAAAATATAAAATATAAAATATAAAATAAACAAAAATGATTAAAAGGATTTGAGGGGGTATTTTTGACTTTACCTAGATTAGTCTCATGGTATTAGAGCTAATACCACCAAATGAAAGGTATTAGTTATACACCCTCTAATACCATGTAGGGTGCATAACTAATCCCTGGATTGATAATACATAGACCCAAAATTCCTACCAAACATAGTATTAAATAATACAACAAATAATACTTAGATTATTCCTCCTAATACTCCCTACCAAACGACCCCTTAGTGACGTACTAATGTACCGATAACTTTAAATTCGTGACTAACACCACTTAAAAAAAATCGCGCCAATTAATTTTTGGGTGGACAACTTTAGTGGACAAAACTTTGCTAAAAGTATGTGTATCATATATTTAAGTATGAAAAATAAATTTTGTCACTAAAAGTAAATAATTAGTGACGAATTTAATGTCATAACTAATAATTTTGTAGCTATATATCATATTTGTTGTAGTGGAAGTAATGTCACACCCCTTTTTTTTCTCAAAAAACTAATTTAATGTTTTGAAAGAAAAGAGGTTTTCCAATTGAACTGACATTTTGAAAAAAAATTATTTTATTTTTCAGAGTCGCCACTTGAAATTGAGTTATGCTGTTCCAACTCATCTTATTGAATCCCTAATCAAAAGGAAATCTGATTCTATTTTTTATTTGTCTGTGAACTAGAAATTCGGGTAAGAAATTCTATTGACCGAAAGCAAGGTGTTAGGCACCCCTCGAATCGCGTAGTTCTAGCACTGTCACTTTATTGACTTTAGTATGACTTGACTTAATCTTTTGGATATTATATTATTTGATTAATAATAAAAAATGTTATTTACCCTCAGATTTATTTTAATCTTTTTGAAACTGTCTTTAATATTTTTTTATATTTGTCTTATTTTCTGTGTGTCCACTAATTTGAAACTTCAAAATAATTTTTTTGCGTGTATTTTAATGATACATAGAATATATTGTATCTAATTGTTAGAATTATGATTTATTAGGAGTTAGATTTTTAGAGTTAGGATAATTTTAGGATTATTTTTTATTAGTTAGATTTAAAATAAGAGATAAATTTTTATGAAATTAGTTTCAACAAGAAGTCTAAAAACATTAGGACTATTTGTTTTTAGGAAGATTTTTCTTTTAATATTTTTTCCTTTTTTTCCCAAACTTTCTTTTGCACGTTTTTTCCTTACCTTTTTGTTTTTATGCACTTTTTATTTTATATTTTTTATATTTTTTTTATTTTTCATTCTCTTTTTTTTTATGTTGTTTTACGCTTTGTTTTTTTCTCTTAAAGTTCTGTTTTTTTTCTTGTTCTTTTTTTTTTAAAAATATATTCTGTTTTTTTTTATCACTTTTCTTTATTTTAATTTTCAATCATTTTTTAAAAGTTCTGTTGTTTAGTTTAAAAAAATATTCTGTTTTTTTTTATCACTTTTCTTTATTTTTATTTTATTTTTTTATTTTCCTTACGTTTTGTCAACTTCTTTTTCTTATTTCTATTTTCCTTCTTTCATGTATATTTTTTATTACATTCCATTTATTTATTTATTGTTCTTTTCACTTTTTTTTTTAAAACCAAATAACAAAACAAATTAAATGAAATCTTAACTTAAGTATTATTAAACAAAAATACATATACGATTCATGAATAGAAATTTCAACAGACTAACACATTTTTGTATATTTTTAGTTATATTTTTAGGGGATTCAAAAGTTATTCAAAGAAAATAATCTCATTCACTTGTCATTTGAATCGGTCATCAACGAATGGGCTAAAGTAAAACTTAAACAAAATAAAGTTCATGACTATCCACATATAATATATCAAGAAAATTGAATCTTTAAGCATGCAAGACATAATCATGTATTCTACAATTGTTACACTATAGTTGACGAAATAAAAATCTTGATTAACATAATTGGTATTATAACATCAAAGAAATATCTACAAGTTTCAATATACTGGATTTGAAAAACTTTAATATATGGGATTCAATTCTTGCACAATAATGACATAAAATTATTAAAATTAAATACAAATAAATGTTACCTCTTGTGAGAATTAGTTCACGTGAAGAAAGACTAACAATAAGAAGCCACGAACTTGAAATCGCGAAAACAAACCTCAAGACTCAACCTTTATTTGTGAATCAGAAATATATATATAATAAGAGGACGAATATTATATGTTATAAGCGTGGAGGAGTAAGTTGCTGAATCTTTTTTCCTTCTGCGTATATCCCTTATATGTGTAGGTTGTTATCTATAAATAGGACAAATTTTCTTTTACGTGTGTTTGTGGGTCTCCTTTAGGTTATTGACTTTTCTTTCTTCCTATATTCATGTGAAGTGGATAATGTGATAGAGTTGTAAGGAAGTAGAAGTATAATTTGCTGATGATTTTTTTTTTCCTTATTTTTTTTCCATTTGAACAAGTCAAAACATTTTCCTTTTTTTCTTATTCTTTTCTATTTTCCCCCTTTTTCCCCTTCTGTTCCCTTCTTCTCTTTTTCCTCTTTTTTTCTTCTTTTTTTTATGCTTTGGATTAAATAGTTTATTTTAATTATAAATAGTAAACTATCAACTAATTATTTGAATTAATAAAGATCTAAGAAAAAGTCAAATATCTATAAAAACAATTAAATAATACTAGCTTAAAAAAATTTAACGATATAGATTTTTCACCTTTTATTTCTTTTAAATAATCGAAAAATAAAACTTACATTAAAAAGTGAATCTATATTCTTGTTTTCAAATCTTTTAAACATAAACTTAATAAAATAAGGAAAAGTTAAAATATTTAATATATATATATTTTATCAAATATTTCGGCTCTAAAAATGGGGTAAAATTTTAGGTTCGATCAATATTACGTGTCTACAGTTTGCCCCTCTTTGATTGGAAACACGAAGAGTTTTCAGACAAAGAAGTAGACAATGTAACAAGGTTTTGTTGAAGAAGAAGGAAACTGACGATTGAAATATGTCAAAGGAACATGTCCAACGTAGTTGACTGACTTGTCTACAACAAGTATTGATGAAGAAGAAAGCTGAAGATTGGAACATGTCGAAAGGAACAGGTCCAACAAAGATGACTGGCGAGTTATAACACTGCTGAAGAATTATAGTCGCACTAGCATTAGACTACCTATGTTAGCTATGATTATATTTCGACTATAATTAAATTATGATTAGAATTATATTATGACTAGGATTAGATTACTATTAGAATTATAGTACAATTAGAATTTAATTATTATTATTATTATATTAGTAACAGGTATTGTAGTAGGACTTTAAGTATAGTTAACTTAGGACTCTACAATTCTCTCCTATATAAGGAGTATGTACTTAACATTATTATTCATCAATTCATATAATTGATCACCTATCAATAATAATCATTATTGATCAATATGATCAATTCATCTAATTGATCACATATCAATTCATCTAATTGATCAACCTATCAATATGATCAATACTATCAATATCATCAATACATCAAAATAATCCTTGATTTCTCTACATGAGATATCTACATGAATTTCTTCATGGCATCAGAGCTTAAAACTCTTCCGCTCTCTGAGTATTGATTAAAAAAAATGAAAAAAAAAAAAAAACACTTTGCTATGACCCCTTCTACCAAAAATCATGTCAACCTCTTTACTTCACCAAATAATTGTCGCTTGCTCCATTAAACTTAAGCCACCAAATTACCTCATAAAGAGGACATACATATCCCAATTGATTCATATCACAAAGAATGAACCAAGTAAAAGTATTATTCCACTGGACAACTGCTAGGGAAGTTGTAGCGGCTAAGAAGGATGCAAAAGATAGTGGCACCATTGATGATTGGAAGGAGAAAGATGTGTTACTAAGGAGTTGGATCTCAAGCACCTTGACCGAAGAAAGCACGCAACTAATTGTGGCTTGCTCAACTGCCAAGAGATGTGGAAAATCTTTAAAAAAAAACATATATTCAAGCAACAAAAGCAATTAATTTTGCTAAAAGCTTAGGTAAGACACCATATCCCACCCTTAATCAATTTATAAATACTCTCACGAGTTTTGATACAAGGGAAGAGGAAGAAAAATGTCAAAAGAAAATCATAACATGGTATTATCTGCTCAAAAACGCAGGGGAAGAGGAAACAACAACAACAACATACCGAAGCATTGACAAAATAAGTTTTTGCTGGGTATTCAAAGTATTTTTTTTGTTGGATATTCGGAAAAAAACCAAAATCAACATACCGAAGCATTGAAAAAACAAGTTTTTGCTGGGTATTCAAAGTTTTTTTGGTGGATATTCAAAGCAAGCTAGGAGTAACCGTTCCTCTACTCACTAGCTTGAGGGGAAGTGTTGAAGAAGAAGGAAATCACCGATTGGAACATGTCAAAGGAACAGGTCCAATGCAGTTGACTGACTTGTCTACAACAAGTATTGATGAAGAAAGAAGCTGAGGATTGGAACATGTCGAAAGGAACATGTCCAACAAAGCTGACTGGCGAGTTACAACACTGCTGAAGAATTATAGTCGCACTAGGATTAGACTACCTAGTTAGCTATGATTATATTTCGACTATAATTAAATTATGATTAGAATTATATTATGACTAGGATTAGATTACTATTAGAATTATAGTACAATTAGAATTTAATTATTATTATTATTATATTAGTAATAGGTATTGTAGTAGGACTTTAAGTATAGTTAACTTAGAACTCTACAATTCTCTCATATATAAGGAGTATGTACTTAACATTATTATTCATCAATTCATCTTATTGATCACCTATCAATAAAAATCATTATTGATCAATATGATCAATTCATCTAATTGATCACATATCAATTCAGATAATCGATCAACCTATCAATATGATCAATACTATCAATACATCAAAATAATCCTTGATTTCTCTACGTGAGATATCTACATTGATTTCTTCAGGTTTGATCGGATTATTATTTAAAAAGGAAAATATCTGACCGAGTCATGGTTTTGAGATAACCTACATATCCCGGGTTATAAGGGAATTAGGTCACGTGCAGTTCAAGGAGATGACATGATGAGTTGGAGGTCAAGTGAGGCCTCCTCGAGCCTCCAATTCGCGGCTCCTATTTTACATGAAAAATGAAAGACTGAAAATTAAAAGAGAATACAAGTACAAGATCCTATCTATGTAGCTTCTCTTGAATCTTGAGTCGGGCCTTCGTGCAATTCAAGTTGTGAGACATCGATTTTCAACTCGAGTAAGTTCGAAAGTCAACGCCTTTCTATAGGTAGGTTCCTTTTACTCGTACTTGGATATTGATCGTGTTTTTAGGATGAGTTCCTGCTTCTTCCATCGAAATGAACTTTAAAATTAGACTCTTTCCTAAATAAGATCCTGAGCTTGGAGTGTGCATTGAATTTATTATACCTGGATTGCTGAAATTGAAATAAACAAAGAAATAACACAAAATTTTGCCCCAGTGTGTATCAAAGAAAATTTGCAGTTTGTATCAAAGAAACCTTTGTGAGAAAAATAAAGATGGTGCTTATCTTTGAATCAAGACATTGTACGACCAAAGCTTTGTTGAGATATATTCTTCAGAGGGATTATACATGTTCAACCAATTTCATTCCTCACGATGAACCGGTTAAATTACTTATGTTATTCTAATCCCATTATCCAGGAGGGTCCTGCTAGTCCCATTAGTCCCATTATCCAGGAGGGTCCTGCTAATCCCATTATCAAGGAGGGTACTGCTAATCCCATTATTCAGGAGGGTCCTGCTAATCCCATTATCCAGGAGGGTCTTGCTACTCCCATTATCTAGGAGGGTCCTGCTAGTCCCATTATTCAGGAGGGTCCTGCTAGTACCATTAGTCCCATTATCCAGGAGGGTCCTACCAGTCCCATTAACTAGGAGGGTACTGCTAATCTCATTATCCAGGAGGGTCCTGCTAATCCGATTATCCAGGAGGGTCCTGATAGTCTCATTATCCAGGAGGGTCCTGCTAACAAAACATTCAATAGATCAACAAAACATTGTGAATGTTATCTACATCATTTGCAGTACATTCAAGAAAAGTAGATTCAACCTCTCAGGTAGTTTCTATTTTGATATATATTGACCAATTTTCACATAATTGGGTTCCACAAATCTTTATTGTAGGGTTTCCGTTTGGCTCGTTGTAGATCAAATTGAACATCTAGGTTCCTTGAATCTTTGATCTTGAAACAGCTTGTACCCTTCTTCAACAAAGAAAATTCGTGAGTTCAAAAAGGTGTTGGTTGGTTTGTGGTTCCATCTTTTGACAAGGGTCACTCAAGTACTTGTGATGCTTTAGTTGTTTCCAATCGGCCAGTACTCATTATTGATTGACTGTATTTTCATCCAAATTTGCTTATTTTTTGGGACCTAAATCCAATATCCGCCTTTATTTTACAACACTCATTGTTTAGCCTTCATAAACACAGGGACTTTTTTCGAATCCAATACTTGAAGACTGATTAATAACTTATTAGCCTGATGCTTCGCCTAGTACAATTTAGAGAGTTGGTAGCGAGTTTTGAAATCGCTTTCTAGTTTCTCGACACAGACCCAACTCAAATACATTAAAATAAAGTGATGAAAAGTAGAAGAAAACTACAAACTACGCAAGAATAAAAGAAAATGATTCGATGAAGACTCTCTTTTAGAAAGAGAAAGAAAGAAAAACTTATCTGAGTGTGGGAGCCGACTCTACTAAGCATGACATGCAATTTGAATTGATTACCAGACTTGTCCATCCAATCTATTCAACAACCATTATTGATCATCCAATCTTTATGTGGAGTCTCAATATTCGACGAAGTCATAAAGAATTTCAAACCTGTATTCACATCATTATATTCAAAAGGGTTTTGCCACTGTTGACACCCAATTTTGACCCTCCCCGGTAGGAATTGATTCATGAGCTTCTTAAATTCTCAAACAATTTAAAATAATTAGTTTTATAAATTTACGAAAAATATAAATTTGCGCTATTTCGAATAATTTTTGCCATTTCTTAAAGTTTTTAGATAATATCTATATTTTACATAATTATGATATTTATGATTATTCAAAAATCATCTCGGAAGATTTTAAATTTTGTAACTATTTTATTAAATTAGTTTAGTTTAAATTATGATTACATTTTGAAACACTAGTTTACGATTAAGATTAATTATTTTTATTCTTGTCAAAATCAAGAAGCTTGTTAATCAATTAATATCAAATCGTCTTGCCAAAGTTCTAACCAAATTCATCAAACAACTCAATTTGGTGACAATTTATTTATTTGGGCTTTTTATTTAATTACAAGTGGAGCCAACTTGGTCTCAACTTTTTGAAAGGGACCAAGATTTGGGCCCCTTTCCTTTTTGACCAACCCACTTATCTTCCAAAAAGAAAAAGCGGACCCAACTTGTTTTTTCCTTCTCCTTCACGCGTCTTCTTCCTTTCTCTGCCATTAGTACGATTTGATGCAGAAAAGCGGGAGGAGATGGCGAAATCTCAAGCGTTCATTCAATCTTGGTCGAAATCGAGCGTCCAAATCGTTGTTCCGTTGAAGGAATTGTACAATTTCGTACATACTCTTAGCTGCCCAGCCTTATCCCTTAAGAGATTTTTCGAATTTCAAAGGAGGGTGGGTCCAAAATCCTTCAAGTTTTCCCCCTTTTTTCGCATCCGAAAACCCAAAATCTCCTCTATATAAACTTTTTCTGCTTCCGGTCAAAAGGGGTTTTTTTTTTTGAGGAGTTGAAATTCTGAACGAAGGCATAAAGAAATCATCACAACAAAAATAGTTGGAAAATACAGTAAATACATTCAAAGAAAGACGAATACGTTTCCGTTCGGGTCTCGCCTTTGACTCGGTCATCTTCGATCTTTCTAGGAGAGTCTGACCTTGAGTTTGCTCTCTTAGGATCCTCATTCACTGCTTAGTTCGTGTGGTGGAAGATTTTATCTCGTTTTAGTCCCGGTTTGCTGCCCCAAAAAAGGTATCGTCATCTTCTCCTTTTTTATTTTTCTGGGCATATTTTCAGTTTAGCATAAATACTTTAAATTCTCTTTTCTAACTTGTCAAATTCTAACACACATAAGTATTTGTTGCTCTTAATTTCATAAGCTTGTTGGTTGTTAATCTTAGGTGTAATAGTTGGTCTTTGTTGCATTTGGTTTTTGAAGTGCCTTAGTAACTCCTATTTTAATTAAGTCTTGTTTTAATTGTTTCCCTTATCTCAAGTATTAATTAATTTATTATTATTTTTGTTGCATGATCCGCTTTGAGTCCATGACGGACTTATCTCCCTCGCATCTCCGAGTCGTCTAGCCCCTGGAAAACATGATATGCAGGTTGAAAGCAGCAAATATGCTGCTGGGAATTAATTCGCAGGTTTCCAAAAGGCTCAAAAAGGAGCTGATATGTTGTCATATACACTGATATACAGTTGAAATGTACGATATACAGGTCGAAAATTTATACAGGTGCTGGAAACTTAATCTGAGGAGGCGTACATTCCGTATATAGCCTAATATACACGAAAACGGAATGTATACAAGTCGTACACATCAGTATACATTAAATATATACCAGATTTTTTAACGGAAATGGGCCAAAAGCCCCATTCAAATGCTGCAGGATTTTGTGAGAAAATGGACCAAAGCCCAATAGGACAAAGCAGAAATTGGAGGAGAGCAAGTGGGCCAAAGGCCTATTTGATTAAGTTTGGGCCCAAAGTCCAAATTTAATATTCCCTTTCGCTTGTATCGATTAATTATTGTGTTGGCTAATATATTATTTGATTTTTGGTTCTAATTTAATTAATCTCGAATAATAGCCATTTTTCTTTCGTTATATATATTATTATTATTATTATTTGTAGCTATATATATATATTTTTTTTTTTTTTCTATTTTTTTTTTTTTTTGCTTAGTTTATGTGTATATATATATATATTAGCCTTGTCAATAAATATTTTTTTTTAGATTTATTAAGTAAAATAAAGTAGTAATAAATAAATAAATAAATAAGAAATCATCTTTACTTAATCATTATTTGAAAATTAAATAAAGAGTCATTTTAGTCAAATCGCCGGTCAACCGCGAGTTAGCGGGCATTCCGAGGGCCTAACACCTTCTCGGAATGTACATTGAACTTCGAACCCTTTTCAATTGATTTTTATCCGTTTTAAATCTTTTGAAAAATAATTTTAAGTTTTTCTTGATTTTTACTAAAAATCAAGTGGCGACTCTGTCAATTTGGAAAGTCGATTTTTCTTAAATCATAAGATTAATTGATTTTTCGAAACTTAGTCATTTCTCTTTTTTTTTACTTTACATATATATATTTTTCGATAAAACAGAAATGGCGACTCCGCTGGGGATTAATTAAGTTCTAACCAAAATGATTTGACTATTTGAACTAATTGTATTATTAAGTTGCTTACATGTGATTAATTTGTTTAAATTATAAACTGGCATTGCATATCATGACATATTTCCGATATATATTGTATAGTATATTAAAGGACGGTTTGCGGAACCGCAGTCGGACTTTTTTATACTCACCCTTTTTCGGAATTAGCGACAATTTATTGGTTCGTCATGCGTCCAATGGTTGTCGCGAGTTCCAACCCAAATTGTCCGTTTGGGTTCCCGGTCTTTTCAAAAGCCACTCCTAGTAAACTAGCGTAGAGCCAAGCTAAAATCCCGAATTTAGGAGCATTTGAATTAAGATGACCCAACACCCAAGGCGTGTTGGGCCCATTAGAAAGACCACCTTGAGTCCAAAATAGTTTACGACCTAAACGGACGTTCATACTTATGTGTTTAAATTTGAAGGATGTATACGTTGTTTGAAAAATCAGTGTCCATGGGGTAAATAGTAGATTATAGTTAATTCTAGTAGAAGAAATAGTTTCACAAGCTACTAGTTCATCCAGAGACATTGACACCCGAAGACGACAAGAAGTTTAACAGCAAAGGTACTTTCATGGAGGCATAGTATAGGATTGTACCCCTGCGTGGGACTGATTGTTTTGTATCCCGTTTTCCTTTATATGTATCCCCATTCATTTTTATTCATAAAATTTGTATAAATTTGAGTTTTGGGGCAATGAAATGTTTCAAATGACGTATACATCCCTTAAATCGCTAGGCTACCCTTGGCACAAAAGGGTCACATAGTTGTTTAGAACACGCAATAACTGTTTATGCATTATAATTGTTTGTTTGATTATGTTGCTTCATTTGGATATGTTCTAGCCTACTGATTCTTGAAAAATATTTTCTAGAACTCCTTAAGCATAAATATCAAGTCACTATCAAAAGTACGTCCAAATACTCTTTGAGTCTTTAGTTTCCCAATGAAATTCGAACTTTATCTTTCAAAAAATTACTCTCGCACATCAGAAAAAAGATTCAACATTTCAAAAAAAAAAAAAAAAAAGAGGTTCAAGTGGGTCGAACTACGTAGGACCTGAATTCTCTTTTGTGAGATACGTAGGCAGCCTTTCAAGGTTCGGTCCCCATTCTGAGAAATTTTATATTTTTAACTCTTACAAAGAATTAGAGTTACATCTCAGTCAAAAAAATCAAAAGAATCAATCGACTTTGTCCCGTCTCAAGTCGACATTTTGACTCACAAAGCTAAAAATCAGAGAGACAAATTTCTGTCTATCTAATCATTTTTTTTATATATGTGGGCTAGTCTTTCTTCAAATGAAGCGACTTTTGTGTGCTTACAGCTTTGTGTGTGATATCTTGTATTACCTACTACCTACACAAACTAACACATTTGTTGTTTGAGTTATTTTTCTTTGTCAGGTACTCAAAACTGATTTGTGTTGATTAGTGGTTGAACATTCAAAGTTTTCAAAGATTACTTTCCCAATCAAAATTTATTGAAAGAAAGAAGAAAAATGACTGAGAATACCAGCTTGTTTTTGGTTAACCTTTGAGGGGGGAACTACGTTTGACCTGATTCCTACCTCAACGGGATACGTAGGCGCCACAATGGCTCGGTCATATACCCAGTAAGATTTCCATTTTTTACTTTATAATGGAAACTGGGACAGAATTTTTGAGAGGATCTCAAAAATTCATTTGAAGATGGACTTCTTCAACAAGTCAACACTGAAATACCAAAATGCAACTGGTAGATTTTTGGGTGAATCTCAAAATTCCAAGATGATATTTTATGGAGAATCATGTTGAAATGTGCAACTGGAACAAATTTTTGAGATGATCTCAAGAATTCCACACAACAATGTCCGTTGTTAAAAGTCTTATACTATCGAGGCAAACTGGGACAGAGTTTTGAGGAGGGGCCTCAAAATTCCAGAATGAGCAACCTCAGAATTAATAAAGCAAGTTACTAGAGTTAAATATATTTCAGACTGAGACAGATCAAGACTGTCTTACAAAGGACGGGCGACCGTGTAAGCCAACCGCATGAAGGAGCGTGGAGACAAGATCAACACAAATCAGTCTTTCAAACTAAGAATTTTTCTTTGGATGCAGGAACATCGAAGTCACAAAAATGGCTATATAAAGACATCAAGAGTGTCAAAAAGCGTCATTTGCACCCATCGTGGCCTCATCAACAAGACTTAGAAAACCTTCCATCTCATTTTATCTCTATTCATTATGTTGCCTCAAGAGATTTTTAAACAATTTTTTTTATCTTATTTTGCAGGAATGTTGAAGACAAACGCTGACATATTATTTCAAAGTTTTAAGAAACAATGTGTGAGAGGGTCGCTAGTGGCGAGTCATGATCAAAGTTACAGTTGGGCTCATTATAGCCTAATCTCGATAAGCCAAATGACTCAATCTAGTTCCTCAACTTTACTTTTATTCTTTACTTCATCATCGATACTAATGTTTGGTGTCGAGCTTTGCAGGTGATAGTATTGATAAAGTCAATTATATATGAAAATGGCATCAGATCTGAAGATGATCAAAAGTAACACTATCTTAGAAGTGTTGCAAGGAAACAACGAGTTCATCACATCACAAAGATGTTGGTGACCCGCAATATTTCCTTGATAGTCAAAGTTATCGAATTGTTACAAGTTTTGTTAACAATTGGAAACGTCAACAACAAACTTAAATTTGTTGAGTTTGTCATGGAAGGCAAAAGTGTCTTTAATCTTCATGTGAATGAATTAAGTTATTCACCTCGATGATTCTGTCTTTAAAGAGAGAATCATAATCGCGACGTGCATATACGTCAATTTAGTTTTAGTACGTTTGTCGTGTAGCAATTTAGGCATACATGTTTCTTAACGATGTCACAGTCAAAATTCCTACTTTGTTGGGTATCCACCCCATAAGTGGATTATGTGTTTTGATTGGCCAATCAAAGACTTTAACATATAGTTTTGTTGGGCGATCCACCCCATAAGTGGTTCATATATTTGTTTTTCCATTTTAGGTTCTTATTCTTGAATTATATTGGAATATTATCGAGCATCCACCTCGTTACAGTTGGAATATTATCGAGCATCCACCTCGTTACAGTTGGAATATTATCGAGCATCCACCTCGTTACAGTTGGAATATTATCGAGCATCCACCTCGTTACAGTTGGAATATTATCGAGCATCCACCTCGTTACAGTTGGAATATTATCGAGCATCCACCTCGTTACAGTTGGAATATTATCGAGCATCCACCTCGTTACAGTTGGAATATTATCGAGCATCCACCTCGTTACAGTTGGAATATTATCGAGCATCCACCTCGTTACAGTTGGAATATTATCGAGCATCCACCTCGTTACAGTTGGAATATTATCGAGCATCCACCTCGTTACAGTTGGAATATTATCGAGCATCCACCTCGTTACAGTTGGAATATTATCGAGCATCCACCTCGTTACAGTTGGAATATTATCGAGCATCCACCTCGTTACAGTTGGAATATTATCGAGCATCCACCTCGTTACAGTTGGAATATTATCGAGCATCCACCTCGTTACAGTTGGAATATTATCGAGCATCCACCTCGTTACAGTTGGAATATTATCGAGCATCCACCTCGTTACAGTTGGAATATTATCGAGCATCCACCTCGTTACAGTTGGAATATTATCGAGCATCCACCTCGTTACAGTTGGAATATTATCGAGCATCCACCTCGTTACAGTTGGAATATTATCGAGCATCCACCTCGTTACAGTTGGAATATTATCGAGCATCCACCTCGTTACAGTTGGAATATTATCGAGCATCCACCTCGTTACAGTTGGAATATTATCGAGCATCCACCTCGTTACATTGGAATATTATCGAGCCATCCACCTCGTTACAGTTGGAATATTATCGAGACATCCACCTCGTTACAGTTGGATAATTATTGAGCTAGCTTGCTTATTGCAAAGATCACCAGAGTTTGCCATGCAAAAAACAAGCAATGATATCTCTGAATCCTCAACAAGTAAAGACTGAAGATATTTTGATATTTGCAACTGGGATAGAATTTTTGAGAGGATCTCAAAATTCCACGATTTGCTTAGCGATAGTTGAAAGATAAGCCGATACCGTTAACTGGGACAGAAATTTTGAGGATGGACTCAAAATTTCAAACATAGGTTTATCGACAAGTCTAGATTGGCTTTGAATACTTCCCATCGCATAATCAGACTTATAATATTACTCAGAAATCAGCAAATTCCTCTGATCAATGAATATGGAGGAGTCAAGAGAGGAGAAATCTCTCCCAAATTAACGATGTTCCTGTAGAGGCAAGAATTATTTTATTGCTTATAGGGTCTTGGGAATATGATTTGTTTATTTCAATCAATTTAGAACGTACAGCTGGATTCGAAGGTGAATCAAACGAAATCTCAAGGAAGAGTTTATGATTTCCGTAAAGAACGTCAGTTGCATCATAATGTCAGATATGATATTATACACTACCTGGATGGGTCATTTATTTTATTGTCGATCAAGACAGTACACTACCCGGAGGGGTCATTTATTTTTGTCGATCGAGACAATACACCATCCGGAGGGGTTATTTATTTTGTTGCCCATCAAGACAATACACTACCCGGAGGGGTCATTTATTTTATCGTCGATCAAGACAGTACACTACCCGGAGGGGTCATTTATTTTTGTCGATCAAGATAATACGCTACCCGGAAGGGTCATTTATTTTATTGTCGATCAAGACAATACACTACCGGAGGGCTCATTTAGTTTATCGTCGATCAAGACACTACACTATCCGAAGGGGTCATTTATTTTATTGTCGACCAGGACAATACACTATCGGAAAGAATTATTTTATCGTTATTATCTAGAAAACACCCAGAAGATCGCTATGTTGCTCAATGGAAGCACCATCTTCGTTTTGTATCAATGATGACACCGCGAGAAGATATTCGTACCTCGCTGAAATTTATACATCGCAAGAAGATTTCATACCTTGCGATATTTATGCATCGCGGGAAGATATTTATACCCCGCAAGAAAGTCATACATCGTGAGAAGGTTTCATTCCTCACTGAAATTTATGCATCGCAAGAAGATTTCATACCTTGCGGAATCTATGCATTGCGGGAAGATATTCATGCCCCGCAGAAGATCATGCATTGCGAGTCAATATTCATGCATTGCGGAAATCATGCATCGCGAGTTAATATTCATACATCGTGAGAAGGTTTCATTCCACACTGAAATTTATGCATCGCAAGAAGACTTCATACCTTGCGGAATCTATGCATTGCGGGAAGATATTCATGCCCCGCAGAAGATCATGCATTACGAGTCAATATTCATGCATTGCGAAAGATCATGCATCGCGAGTTAATATTCATACATTGCGAAAGATCATGCATTGCGAGTCAATATTCATGCATTGCGAAAGATCATGCATCGCGAGTTAATATTCATACATTGCGAAAAATCATGCATCGCGAGTTAATATTCATGCATTGCGGAAAATCATGCATCGCGAGTTAATATTCATACATCGTGGAAGATACCCATGCCCCGCAAGAAATCATGCACTGCCAGAAAGGGAATCGTGCATCTGAAGAAAATATTCATCCATCGGCATCAACTGTATCATTTTATTTTTGACAAAGTAAACATCAAGAAGAAAATGAAAGACGACATCAAGATAAATATCAGCACTACATCTGTTTTTATTTATTTCAACATCAAATGAAGAATACATTGAAGATTGCATTACATACATAAGACATAAGCTCCATTTACTTTACGTCAAATCGATTGAGTTGACGTCAAATGTCGAGGAGAACAATTAAGTGTCGACATGGTAAAAGACATTGTCTCCCTTTTTAATTGAGTTTTTATGCTGACGAGTTTTATCTCAGTCTTTGTCGAGAGCATCCGAAGGATGAATTCTCCAAAAATAAACCACAGGTGCGGACGACATCAAAAAGGATGCAGCACAACGTGGAACTTTTTCTTAGCAGCGAACTGGGACATAGTCCAAAGAGGAGTGTCAAACTCTTAGGACGCGAGCAGAGGGACGACTTCCACCACAATCAAACCACACCCCTATCAGAAGGCATGTGGGTTTTTCTTTAGGTTTTGTCAGTTTCGGTCTCGCATCCGGAAATTTTGATCTACCGAAAGCAAGTTTCCAATCTGAGTGACAATGCGCCGAGAGCTTTGGAAATTATGTCCATGTGAGTTCTTAATTATGGGTGTGAAGTGCACCACATTCATGGCTAAGAGGTTACAAGCCATTTCATGCTCGTTCAATTTTGTCACTTATCCAGAACCAAAGGTAATCTAACATAATAGATTCCCTTTTCAATCGATTGAGTCGAACTACAAACAGCCTGATTCCTATGGTTTAAGGATATGTAGGCGGGCTCGATGTTGAAAACTCGGCTGTATTCTAACATTCTCTCTTAAATCTTATTCCCAAGCATCCCGATTCCTTCATAACTCGGTATCGAGATGACTTTTGATTTCTTTCAAAATCGTGCGTTAAATCTAGCTTATCGAACTACAAGTGGCCTGAATTCTCATATAGCCTGAGATATGTAGGAAACCCATTTTCAGGGCTCGGCCATAATTTCTAAAGTCCGTACCAGATTCCTTTTCTTAAAAGATGAATATGTGGTCGGTCAAAATTGGCTTGGTCAATTTTCATTTTCCTCGAATTTCTTGCATCAATCCGAGTAAAATGAGGGACAGCTGTTGACACCCAATTTTGACCCTCCCCGGTAGGAATTAATTCATGAGCTTCTTAAATTCTCAAACAATTTAAAATAATTAGTTTTATAAATTTACGAAAAATATAAATTTGCGCTATTTCGAATAATTTTTGCCATTTCTTAAAGTTTTAGATAATATCTATATTTTACATAATTATGATATTTATGATTATTCAAAAATCATCTCGGAAGATTTTAAATTTTGTAACTATTTTATTAAATTAGTTTAGTTTAAATTATGATTACATTTTGAAACACTAGTTTACGATTAAGATTAATTATTTTTATTCTTGTCAAAATCAAGAAGCTTGTTAATCAATTAATATCAAATCGTCTTGCCAAAGTTCTAACCAAATTCATCAAACAACTCAATTTGGTGACAATTTATTTATTTGGGCTTTTTATTTAATTACAAGTGGAGCCAACTTGGTCTCAACTTTTTGAAAGGGACCAAGATTTGGGCCCCTTTCCTTTTTGACCAACCCACTTATCTTCCAAAAAGAAAAAGCGGACCCAACTTGTTTTTTCCTTCTCCTTCACGCGTCTTCTTCCTTTCTCTGCCATTAGTACGATTTGATGCAGAAAAGCGGGAGGAGATGGCGAAATCTCAAGCGTTCATTCAATCTTGGTCGAAATCGAGCGTCCAAATCGTTGTTCCGTTGAAGGGATTGTACAATTTCGTACATACTCTTAGCTGCCCAGCCTTATCCCTTAAGAGATTTTTCGAATTTCAAAGGAGGGTGGGTCCAAAATCCTTCAAGTTTTCCCCCTTTTTTCGCATCCGAAAACCCAAAATCTCCTCTATATAAACTTTTTCTGCTTCCGGTCAAAAGGGGGATTTTTTTTTTGAGGAGTTGGAAATTCTGAACGAAGGCATAAAGAAATCATCACAACAAAAATAGTTGGAAAATACAGTAAATACATTCAAAGAAAGACGAATACGTTTCCGTTCGGGTCTCGCCTTTGACTCGGTCATCTTCGATCTTTCTAGGAGAGTCTGACCTTGAGTTTGCTCTCTTAGGATCCTCATTCACTGCTTAGTTCGTGTGGTGGAAGATTTTATCTCGTTTTAGTCCCGGTTTGCTGTCCCAAAAAAGGTATCGTCATCTTCTCCTTTTTTATTTTTCTGGGCATATTTTCAGTTTAGCATAAATACTTTAAATTCTCTTTTCTAACTTGTCAAATTCTAACACACATAAGTATTTGTTGCTCTTAATTTCATAAGCTTGTTGGTTGTTAATCTTAGGTGTAATAGTTGTCTTTGTTGCATTTGGTTTTTGAAGTGCCTTAGTAACTCCTATTTTAATTAAGTCTTGTTTTAATTGTTTCCCTTATCTCAAGTATTAATTAATTTATTATTATTTTTGTTGCATGATCCGCTTTGAGTCCATGACGGACTTATCTCCCTCGCATCTCCGAGTCGTCTAGCCCCTGAAAAACATGATATGCAGGTTGAAAGCAGCAAATATGCTGCTGGGAATTAATTCGCAGGTTTCCAAAAGGCTCAAAAAGGGGCTGATATGTTGTCATATACACTGATATACATTTGAAGTGTACGATATACAGGTCAAAAATTTATACAGGTGTTGGAAACTTAATCTGAGGAGGCGTACATTCCGTATATAGCCCAATATACACGAAAACAGAATGTATACAAGTCGTATACATCAATATACATTAAATATATACCAGATTTTTTAACGGAAATGGGCCAAAGCCCCATTCAAATGCTGCAGGATTTTGTGAGAAAATGGACCAAAGCCCAATAGGACAAAGCAGAAATTGGAGGAGAGCAAGTGGGCCAAAGGCCAATTTGATTAAGTTTGGGCCCAAAGTCCAAATTTAATATTCCCTTTCTCTTGTATCGATTAATTGTTGTGTTGGCTAACATATTATTTGATTTTTGGTTCTAATTTAATTAATCCCGAATGATAGTCATTTTTCTTTCGTTATAGATATTATTATTATTATTATTTTTAGATATATATATATATATATATATATATTTTTTTTTCTATGTTTTTTTTTTTTTTTTGTTGCTTAGTTTATGTATATATATATATTAGCCTTGTCAATAAATATTTTTTTTAGATTTATTAAGTAAAATAAAGTAGTAATAAATAAATAAATAAATAAGAAATCATCTTTACTTAATCATTATTTGAAAATTAAATAAAGAGTCATTTTAGTCAAATCGCCGGTCAACCGCGAGTTAGCGGGCATTTCGAGGGTCTAACACCTTCTCGGAATGTACATTGAACTTCGAACCCTTTTTAATTGATTTTTATCTGTTTTAAATCTTTTGAAAAATAATTTTAAGTTTTTCTTGATTTTACTAAAAATCAAGTGGCGACTCTGTCAATTTGGAAAGTCGATTTTTCTTAAATCATAAGATTAATTGATTTTTCGAAACTTAGTCATTTTTTTTTTTTTTTTACTTTACATATATATATTTTTCGATAAAACAGCCACTAAATCTCTATCATGTTAGTTCCTCCAACTCATATTCGCTTTATGGTGCCCGTTAGGGTTTTCACCAATAAAACTCTCACATTTTTATTTCTCTCAACTTATATTCGCCTTATGATGCCCGGTTAGGGTTTTCACCAATAAGACTCTCTCATTTTTATTACTCTCAACTAACATTCGCCTTACGGTGCCCACTTAGGGTTTTCACCAATAAGACTCTCACATTCATGTTTTTTGAAAAAGGAGTATGGTGCCATCGCTGATACCTTTATCATACTTACTCTCGACATTTCAAAGGTTGATGCAAAGGTCTTTCTTTGATTGACTTTAGATGATGGGGTTGATTTTGAGCTTTGGGATAAAAGAACAAATGAATAAATAAACGACTCTTGCCCCAATTTACTACAATATGAATTTTTTGGATTTGTATTTGGTTGAACCGAACCCAACACTAGGCTGCCTACGTATCTTGCAGGAACAAGAATCAGGTCGAACGTAGTTCAGGTAATTTATTTATTTATTTATTTTTTTGAAAAAACCAGGGAAACAACATAACCAAGAGTTTCCATTGAATCAACCTTTGAAATGTCGAGCCCAAACATAAGGGTTTCTAATGCCAAAAATCAAATCATATATAATATCTTTTCACGACATCAACATTGACGACCATTTCTGCCATTTTGCCTTCTATATCTGCTAAGCATAGAGCACCATTGGATGATACCCTTTTTACAATGAATGGTCCTTTTAAATTTGGAGAAAAATATCCTTTGATTTCGGCATGATGTGGCAGAATGCGTCTCAACACTAATTGACCCTCCTCGAAATGTCTGCGATGCACCTTTTTGTTGTATGCTCGTGCCATTCTTTTCTGGTACAATTGTCCATGACATACCTATGTCAGACACTTATCATCAATCAAACTTAATTGCTCTAACCGTGTTTTGATCCACTCATCATCATCAATTTCAGCCTCCACAACAATTCGTAAAGATGGGATCTCAACCTCTGCAGGTATCACTGCCTCAGTTCCATATACCAGTGAATATGGGGTAGCGCCCACTGACGTACAGACTGTAGTGCGATAACCCAACAAAGCAAAAGGCAACTTTTCATGCCATTGTCGAGAACTTTGCACCATCTTACCAAGTATCTTTTTTATATATTGTTAGCAGCTTCTACAGCCTCATTTGCCTTTGGGCGATACAGAGTCGAATTTCGATGCTCAATCTTAAATTGATGGCATACCTCTTGCATTAAGCGGTTGTTGAGATTTGCAGCATTATCAGTAATAATCACATTTGGAATACCAAACCGACAGATGATGTTGAAATGGACGAAATCCACCACGACTTTCTTGGTCACTGACTTGAAAGTTACTGCTTCCACCCACTTTGTAAGATAATCAATGGCCACCAAGATGAACCTATGTCCATTCGATGCTTTTGGTTCTATTGGTCCAATCACATCCATTCCCCATGCCACGAAAGTCCATGGAGCAGGCATTGCATGCAACTCAGAAGGAGGAGATAATATAAAATCACCATGTATTTGACATTTATGACATTTACGAACAAATCGTATAGAATCCCGCTCCATGGTGAGCCAATAATAGTCTGCTCGAAGTATGTTCTTTGCTAGAACATATCCATTCATGTGAGGTCCACAAACTCTGAGTGTACTTCAATCATGATTGTTGAAGCCTCTTGAGCATTTACACATCTTAGAAGACCTAAATCGGGTGTCCTCTAGTACAATATGCCTCCTCTTAAGAAAAACCCACTTGCTAGTCGTCGAATAGTTCTTTTTTGATTACTAGTTACATCTAACGGACATTCTCCAGACTGAAGATATGTTTTAATATCATGAAATCAAGGTTTACTGTCAAATTCCTCTTTAATTATGTTGCAATAAGCATGTTGATCACGAATTTGTATGTATAAAGGATTGATATGAGCATCATCAGGATGTTGGAGCATCGAAGATAAAATGGCCAATGCATCTGCAATCTTATTGTGAATTCTCGGTATGTGTCTAAACTTTATCGACACGAATCGTTGACAAAATCTTGTAAACAATGTTGATATGGTATGAGCTTTGGGTCACGGGTTTCCCATTCTCCTTGAATTTGATGAACTAGCAAGTATGAGTATCTTTAACACTAACAGTTCTTGGATTCCCATGTCAATAGCTAACCTCAAACCCAAAATGCAAGCTTCATACACAGACATATTATTAGTACAATAGAATCTAAGTTAGGCTGTTATATGGTAATATTCCCCTGATTCAGACATAAGAACAACTCTTATTCCAACTCCTTTCTTGTTATAGGCACCATAAAAGAATAACTTCCATCCTTGATTGTTATCGTCAATAACTTCATCGACACAAGATATCTCTCCTTCTGGAAAATAGGTTTTAAGTGGTTCGTATTCTTCATCAATAGGGTTTTCTGCCAAATGATTAGCCAATGCTTGAGCTTTCATTGCGGTACACGTCACATAGATAATGTCAAACTCTGTGAGCAATATTTGTCATTTCGCAAGCCTGCCCGTGGCATGGGCTTTTGAAAAATATATTTTAGCGGATCCATACGAGAATGAGATAATTAGTGTAAGATGAAATATAATGCTTCAAATTCAGTGCTACCCAAGTTAGGGCAACAACACGTTCTTTCAAGAAGGGTGTACTTTGCTTCGTAAATGGTAAACTTCTTGCTGAGGTAATAAATGGTCTGCTCTTTCTTCCCAGTGTCATCATGCTGACCCAATACACAACCAAAAGAATTGTCCAGTGGTGACATATATAATATCATAGGTCTTTTCGGCTCGGGAGGAACCAACACAAGGGGATTCGATAGATAATTCTTAATTCTTTCAAAAGCCTCTCGACATTCTTCAGTCCACTCGACTGTGTCATTCTTTTTTAACAACTTAAAGATGGGCTCGCAAGTTGTTGTGAGTTATCAATGAATCTATTGATGTAGTTTAACCTTCCTATAAGGCTCATAACCTCAGTTTTATTCTTTGGAGGTGAAATATTCTTGAATTACTTTTATTTTTGAAGGGTCCAACTCGATATCTCGTCGACTGACTATAAACCCCAAAAGCTTCTATGGTGGTACTCTAAATACACATTTTGAAGGATTAAGCTTGAGATTATACCTACGGATCCTCTCGAAGAATCTTCTTAAGTCTTTCACATGATTTGACTTTTTTTTTATTTAATAATAACATCATCCACATAAACTTCAATTTCTTTATGCATCATATCATGAAACGTGGTTGTCATTTCTCTCATATAAGTAGGCCCTGCATTTTTTAACCCAAAAGGTATGACCCGATAACAATATGTACCCCATGGAGTGATAAAAGATGTTTTTTCTGCATCTTCGTCAACCATAATGATCTGATGGTAACCCGCATAGCAATCCACAAAAAATGCAACCTCATGTTTAGCACAATTATCCAATAAACTATGGATGTTGGACAAAGGAAAATCATCTTTTAGACTTGCTTTGTTCAAATCACGATAATCAACACACATTCAAATTTTGTCGTCTTTCTTAGGGATGGGTACAATGTTGGCTAACCAAGAAGGATATTGAGAGACTCGAATGACTTTGGCCTCAAGTTTTTTTGTGATCTCCTCTTTAATTACTACACTCATGTCGGTTTTAAGCTTTCTCAACTTTTGCTTTATCGGAAAAAAATTAGGATCAATCGGCAACTTGTGAACATCCATATCAGTGCTTAATCAGGCATGTCATCATAAGATGACGCAGAAACATCTTTTTAATCAAACAGAGCCTGGATTATATCGTCTTTTTAATGTCGAACAAGTACTCTTATCTTAGTCTCCTTAATATTTTCATAATCCCCTAGATTTATTGTCTCAAATTCACTCATGTTTGGGTTTGACTTATTTTCAGAATGATTGAAATCCCTGCTCACTTCTTCAAATACTCCATCTTCATCATATTTGATTTCTTGACTTATTATTTTAAGATTAGGTCGAAGATTAAATTATATTTTAAGATCTGCGAAAAAATCTGCATGCATGTCCAATCACTAGAATCGACATAGAAAGAAGTGTATAAATGAAAACAAACAAATATATTAGACTGAAATAAAAACATAATTACATCCTATTGAAAAGGAAAATAGAGAGTTTGAAATAAAACGATAAGATAAAATCTGAATTACAATCCTTGAATGAATCGGACAACAGAAAGAAAAACAAGACAGACTACCAAGACTCATTTTTAATGGGGAGAGGAGTAGCCTCCTAATTGTTCAGCTGGACATCGGGACCAATGAATTGCACATCTCTGTCGCTAGTGCCTTCTTCGAGTTCCACCATATCAACTTCGACAAATAAATCTTGAAAATAGTTGATCATTTCTTCGTTAACTTCCATCACTAGCTCTCGAAAAGGTGATTCAGAAGATTTTGTTGTGCGGGCTTTGATGAAAGATTTGTAGATTAGTTTTATAGGCTTGGTGTGACCATACATCTCTCTTCTTTCTTCTTTGCCTTCATTTTGTCCTCGACTCTAGGCTCGTAGCCTAAGCCAAAAGTACCAGTGCTCTTTCGTGGACTCACCGGATAATCTCTTCCTTGCAAGAATATTCTCAAGTCCTTACCCGGATCAAACCTATGCTTCAACAATTTATTTTCCAACATCACGGACGCCATGGGCAATTGCGGTTTTAAAATGACATTCGCCTCGAGGACATGCTCAAAAACCACTACCTCAAAAGCTTGATAAACCAGTGCCTCATTCTCATTATTTGCCTTGACAAAAGGGAGGGAAGAGTTTTTGTAGACCGACAAGTCCCCTCATCATGAATAATCACTTCTTGTCGATCGTATTCAAACTTAATCATTTGATGCAATGTGGAAGGGAGTGCCCCAGCCCTATGCACCCATGGTCTCCCCAACAATAGATTGTAGGATGCATTGATATCCAACACTTGAAAATTCACAGTGAAATCGACAGGCCCTACTGTTAGTACGAGCTCTATCTCACCAATGACATCTATTTTTGACCCATCAAAAGCTCTAACATATACATTGTTGGGTCGGACCTTTTCAGCACTAACGTTCAGTTTCTATAGAGTCGATAAAGGACAAATATTTGCTCCAGATCCTCCATCAATTAGAACTCGAGTGACATATGCCATCTCACACTTTACAATGATGTGGAGGCCCTGATTGTGTCCCGTACCTTCCACCGGTAGTTCATAATCTAAAAGTTGATGCGGTTTACCTCAAATATTCTCCCAACAATCTTCTCTAACTGACTCACTGTAACTTTACTAGGAACGTGTGCTTCATTCAGAATCTTCATTACAGCCTTACGATGTTAATCAGAATGTATTAGCAAAAACAACAAAGAGATTTGAGCTGGAGTTTTTTTAATTGTTCCACAACGTAGTAGTCTGATAGTTTCATCTTCCTTAAGAACTCTTCTGCCTCTCCTTCACTGACTGGACTCTTGACTTGTATTTGTTCATTTTTAGTTTTCCTTAATTCCATTGGAGCATAACATCTTCTGGAACGGGTTATTCCTCCTACTTCATCTATTTCTTCATCGACTTCTTTCCCTTGTATGTCATGATAGTAGGATCATAATTCCAAGGAACAACTTTGGGGTTAGTCATTGGAAGTTGGGATACTGGCCTAATGATCACAAGAGGAATATGGTCTCCTTGCACGATCAAGATAGACTTGTTTGGCCTTTTTGGAACAAATGATCTTGTCTTACTGGACTCGCCCAAACATCTTCAAGCACTCTTTTCACAGTTAAGATGGGTGTGTTTGATGGGCTCAACTTTTCTGACGTCCTTTCCGCTTTGAAGGCATCATTTTTGTCAAATCAACAACATTCGCCGAATTCTCAATGCCTGTTCCAACCTTAAGAATTGACTTATACGGAACTAAAAATTCATCGTGACCCTTCATCATTTATAGCATATTTGTTTCAGTATGCCTCGACAATGGATTTTGATTGATGTTGGGTCCATTCGAACTTTCAACTATAATTCGATTAGAATTGATCAAATCCTGAATGGCCCTTTTCAAATATCAGCATCTCTCTATGTTGTGCCTTGGGGCATCAGAATAATATGCACAATGTTGAGAATAATCTAGATTTTTTGGGGGAGGATTCGACATCTTTCTTTCAATAGGACTCAAAATATTCAACATCCTTAATTTTTGAAACAAGATAGCATATGACTCCTCAATAGGAATGAACTCATCTTTAGCTCCATTTCCCTTCTTGTATGGTGGTCTAGGAAGAAAAGGAATTTTAGCAGTGTTTTGGTGAACTTCTGGGGGGTGGATGATTTTGGGGAATTAGTGCACTCCATTGTGGATAACAAGGGGGTGCAATCGGTTGTGCGCTAAAAACGGGATATGGTGAGCATGGGACAGGATATTGTGGATCTTGGGAAGGGAAATATTGTTGCGGGGAATTATAAGTTCGAGGCATTGATACAACAGTGGCTACATCCTCCCTCCTTTTCTTCCCTCCAATATTTCCAGAACCATTTTAAAGCACTTGTGTTGTGGCTTTTAAGGCATCTTGACTCACAATCTTTCCAGTTTTGATGCCATTTTCCATCATTTCCCCTACCTTAATAACTTCAGCGAATGTCTTCCAGACGGCAGAAAGCAAATAGTGAAAGTAAGAAGGTTCTTGTGCTTGGAGAAAAAACGTCAATCATCTATGACTCCTTCATTGGTGGTTTAACCCTAGCAACTTGCTCCCTCCATCTGACGGCGTATTCACAAAAATTTTCCATGGTCTTTTTCCTCATGTTGGATAACGAGGAGCGATCTGGCACAATGTCAATATTATATTGGAATTGTTGCACAAAACATCGAGCCAAATCATCCCATGTATGCCAGTTGTTAATATTCTGATCTATGAACCATTCGGATGCATTCCTTACTAAGCTTTCCCTAAAATAGGCCATGAGTAACTCTTCTTTTCCCTCTGCACTCCTCAGTTGATTGCAATATCTCTTCAAATGAGCTATGGGGTCCCCGTGACCATCGTATTTCTCAAACTTTGGAGTTTTAAAACCAGCAGGCAAATGGACGTGGAAAAACATACACAAGTCACTGAATGAGATGCCTTTGTGGCCTCCTAGTCCTTGCATATCTTTTATACTCTGTTCCAAACTCTTTATTTTCTATCTTCATGTTCCTCATTCTTAACCATCTTTTTAATTTCGACAGGGAACTGTATTGATGAATGTGGGGGATAAGAGCTTGGAATTTTAATGGCCTCTTCAAGAGTGTAACTGTGATCATGACGAACTTTGGGCGGAGGATCATTGTTGGATTTGGGCACCATTGTTGGTTGCAGGACGCTATTAGTCGGTGCAGTTGACACAAAGAGTGGATTACTTATCATAGGTGTAGTCGAAGGGCGCACCATAGAAGTTCCAGGGACATTGGATGTGTTAGCATAGGGGCCGAATCTAGGGGGATAGATTGGTTCACTTGTCGACACCTGGATAGGGGGCGACATATTTGTATTAAAATAGTCCCGAATTGAAGACGGTGGAGGTTGTCCACTCATCCAAGCCTCGTACATCTCTGTCATTTTTTGTTTTTTGCCCTTATATCTTCTGTTGATCCTGTTTCTTGTGAAGTCATCTGATTTTGGATCTCATCATTGTCCAATTCGTTCCCGTCTTTGTGGGCCATTTTCTGTTTCCCTTTCGACCTTGTATTGTAAGGATGTGATGTCTGCTTAACCACAAACCAACCACCTTTAAGATAAGATTTCTCTCTTTATTTTTCTCTCTCTCTCTAAATGGATTAACAAACGGATTAGTGTTAAGAAATTGTACACATTACAGCCACATACATACTTCTAATAGGGAAGACCCCATGTTTCATCCCGACTTATCTATGCCTTTTCTCTTCTTTAGTTATATTAGAAAGGTTTTTGATTGAACCCATTGGGTTGCCTACGTATCATGTTGGTACATGAATCAGATCTCTGCGTAATTCGAGAAAGATATTAATAATTTTTTTTGAATGACATTCACATGAGTTGACTAAAAACAAATATTTTTCATTCTTTTTCAAATATTCTTAACACAGTGATTTGAATAGCACCTAAGATAGACTCCAATTGATTAACTAAAAAAAAATAACAAATAAATAAAACAATCACTAACTAAAAAAAAAAACTCGAAAAGAAACTAAATCCTCGAATCTCAACCATCTCCAAGCCCTTATGAATTTTTGCCAAGGCTTTCGGTAGATGTGGAGCCAGAGCACGGGCATGTTAGCCCAACCTCTCATCGTTCTGGTGTAGATAACCAGCATAAACAACATTGAGTGCATTCCTGAGTTGCAATACTCGATCTGTGGCTTCATTCATATTGTCATAATAATTCTCTAACCAATGTCGAGTAGTATTGACTTCATGCGTCAAATTCTCTTCTTGTTCTTGGAGCTCTTCAATTTGCAGTTGGAGTGCATCCTACTCGTCTATCATTTGACCTCTCTCAATTTTACATTCTGCCTGATAAGCACTGAAACACCTTGTTGTTTCCCTCTCTCGCTCCATAAAAGCCTTAACTTGATTATGGAGCTTAGAGTGCACGCATATAAGTTGTGCTTTTTCTTTTTTGTACTCCTCCTCCTGTTGTTCCATAGCGCCTGTAGCTATGCTCAAGTCTTCTTGTAAGGCTAGAATAGTAGAACGATGTTTTCTAACTCTCACTTCAAATATTGCATCACGTCGGGCTAGCTCCTCTTTGGCATTCTTTAGGTCGTTACTTAGGATGTCCTGAGTATACCTATAACTCCTTTCAACTTCGAGGCGAGCTTGCTTGATTCTTGCCTCAATTTACGCTTCTCGGCCAATAGGTTTTCGTGTTGATCCTTCGGGCATCACTTTGAGAGGGGCTTGACCAAAGAACCAATAGAGGTGCGGGTTCCACTTCTCCTTGAATACGATCATCTACCATAGCTTTTGAGCTTAAAGTTCGACTACCACCCCAAATATTTTGTGCTTCTGCTTCTCGAATTCGATCTTCATACGTTATCTCCCATACGAAACTTTGTGTATCCTCAGTCTTAGGTAGGATTTGTCTTTGAACAAACTGGTGTAGCACCCTAAGGGGTATGTACGGTTGGAATCCTTGAAGGCCTGTCAGAACAAAGAATGGACATTAGGAAGACCATAACAATTACCTTACTTGCAGGAACAAATGATAGTTCCATGTAATATCAGATGCAGTTAATTGTTTAAGATAATGTCTCCATGCTTTGAAACCACTTGGAGATTTGCCTGCTAACTTCTTCATCCTGTCTGGGTGGCTTAAAATATAATTCGTCCAATCAGATTTGAAATCTATCGCAAAACGATGGCGATACAAGTGCTCCAGAAACCACATTTGCAACAGAATGCTACAACCTTCAAAAAAGTCTCCCCCTTCTCTACATTTAGTCAAGGCACGATAGATATCAACCAACATCATTGGCAAGACAGTGGATTTCTTTTTCTTCATCATAACAATGACTATTCCTGACAAACGAATACTGATTTGTTTATCTCTCCTTGGAAAATTCATAGTTCCTAAAAATGCTACTATGAAAGCTTCTTGTCTATGTTTTTCCCAGGTATGGAAGTCTTGTCCATTTTTAAGTTGCTTTCCATAGTCTGAAAATCCTTCTTTCCTTCCATATCTTGAGTATAGATATTCCAGGGAAACCAATCCATTATCGAAACACTCTTTATTATGAGGATGAATGATGTACATTTGCTCTAAAAATTTATTCTCACTAACGCTACTTGGGGCAACGAGTGTTTTACTCCTGATATCCTGGCCTAACCCGGTGAAACCACCCAATTCTTCCAATGTAGGTGTCAGCTCAAAATCGCTAAAGCGAAACACATTGCTTATAGAATCCCAAAATGGGATTAAAGCCTCGGTCGAACTTCTATCAGGACTAAACCTCATGATGTTAGTGAGAAAACCAAGATGTTTGAATATCTCGTTCTCCTAAACTGATGCATATTATTCCACCAAGCCATGAGTAGTGGTGGGGTTGTATCCGTGATCATAAATTTTGGGGATCATTGACTATTTCGACTGTTTCATCTCTGGGACTTTTATCACAACTCAAGACCTCATGACTACCTGATTGGAAAAAACTCAAGACTTAAAACCAACTTAAGAAATTTTGATCATTCGAAATCATTTGTTTAAGTAGTAAAAAAAATGAAAAATGACTTAGAGTGCCTAAAGTGGTCATTCTTTCAATTTTTTTTTGTTAAACTTCCTAAAGAAAATCTTAGGTTGTTTTTGGAGAGAATGACCGGTTAAGCAAACCACTTTCACAAATGAATCAAAGAAAAACAAATAAAAACAAGGTAGACATGCACTATTTTGAAACAATTTTGAAGACATGCATATAAAAAATTATGTGTACATGCACTATTATTATTATTATTATTATTATTATTATTATTATTATTATTATTTTATTTTTATTCTATCTTTAAAACCAACTTGATGTTTTGATAAAAGCAAAAAATAAATAAAATTGAGGGTTTATATATATATATATATATATATATATATATATATATATATATATATATATATATATATATATATATATATATATATATTAGTTTCTACTTGTTTATAAAAGATCATTTGTTGAAAGTGGGTAAAAAATAAATATTTCTTGCTTGTTTAGTCAATTATCCTAGAGCTGGTCAACATTTGTCATAGTCTTCCCCATGATGCAACAAGTAGCACAAAAATGTACATAATGGTCTAAAAAAGGGTACCTATTCTAGACAGACCCGGCCCCCATGCCAAGTCTCGCTAAGTTAAATGCATGTGATACAGATAAAGCGAAGCCTAATAAGTATATCATGTCTAAAGGTTTGAGTTCTACTAAGGTTAAACCTATGTAGAATGGCATCTAGACTGTCTGTAAAACGAGCGGACAACTCGAGTCAGGGAGTAGCATCGTACCGGTAGCAGCGTTTTTCGGCTTTGTGCATGGGTGCTCCCTATCCTAATGAGGGTTACTAAAATCCTTCATCATGGATCGTAGGTCCACTGGCTATCTCAAAAGAAGTGGGGTGCAAAGTCGCAATTTTCATAATGGTATCACAGAAGACTTAGAGGGGTGCGCGAGAGAAGATAATTTATGTGCAATTCAAATAATATCAAAGCACTAAATAAATAGACAATTAGCACATTAAACAAGCAAATACAATATCCAAAGACATAAGTAAATAAACAGAAAGTCATACACAAGTCAATAATCACAAGCTCGAATTCTATAGGTCTCCAACAGAGTCGCCATCTGTCACACCTTTTTTTTTTCTCAAAAAAACTAATTTGATGTTTTGAAAGAAAAGAGTTTTTCCAATTGAAGTGACATTTTGAAAAGATATTATTTTATTTTTCAGAGTCGTCACTTGAAATTGAGTTTTGGTATTCTAAGTCACCTTATTTGAATCCCTAATAAAACAAAATGTGACTCTATGTTTTATTGGTCTGCGAACTAGAAATTCAGATAAGAAATTCTATTGACCGAAAGAAAGGTGTTAGACACCCCTCGAATCCCGTGATTCTAGCACGATCGCTTTATTGACTTTAGTATGACTTGACTTAAGTTTTTGGATATTATATTATTTAATTAATAATAAAAAATGTTATTTACCCTCAGATTTATTTTAATCTTATTTGAAAATGTCTTAATAATTTTTTATATTTGTCTTATTTTCTGTGTGTGTCCACTATTCTAAAACTTCAAAATAATTTTTTTTCCGTGTATTTTAATTATACATAGAATATATAACTGTATCTAATTGTTATAATTATGATCTATTTAGAAGTTAGAATTTTAGAGTTAGGATAATTTTAGAATTGTTTTTTATTAGTTAGATTTAAAATAGGAGATAAATTTTTATGAAATTAGTTTTAACAAGAAAGTCTAAAAACATTAGGACTATTTGTTTTTAACAAGATTTTTCTTTTTAATATTTTTTCCTTTTTTTTTTTTTTTCTAAACTTTTCTTTTCTTTTTTCTGAACTTTCTTTTGCACGTTTTTTCCTTACCTTTTTGTTTTTATGCACTTTTTATTTTATATATTTATATTTTTTTTATATTTCATTCTGTTTTTTTTAATGTTGTTTTATGCTTTGTTTTTTTTTCTTAAAGTTCTTTTTTTAAAAAAAAAATATTCTGTTTGTTTTTTTATCACTTTTCTTTATTTTTATTTTCAATCATTTTTTAAAAGTTCTGTTGTTTTTTTAAAAAGATGTTCTGTTTTTTTTTAATCACTTCTCTTTATTTTTATTTTATTTTTTATTTTCCTTACGTTTTGTCAACTTTTTTTTTTAATTTCTATTTTCCTTCTTTCATATATATTTTTTATTACATTCTATTTATTTATTTGTTGTTCTTTTTCATTTTTTTTAAACCAAATAACAAAAAAAGTTAAATGAAGTCTTAACTTAAGTACTAATTAAGCAAAAATACATATATGATTCATGAATAGAAATTTTCAACAGACTAACACATTTTTGTATATTTTTAGTTATGTTTTTAGGGGATTCAAAAGTTATTCAAAGAAAATAATCTCATTCACTTGTCATTGAATTGGTCATCAACGAATGAGCTAAATAAAACTTAAACAAAATAAAGTTCATGACTATCCACATATAGTATATCAAGAAAATTGAATCTTTAAGCATGCAAGACATAATCATGTATTCTACCATTGTTACACTATAGATGACGAAATAAAAATCTTGATTAATATAATTGATATTATAACATCAAAGAAATATCAAGGGGTTTCAATATACTGGATTTGAACAACTTCAATATATGAGATTCAATTCTTGCACAAATAATGACATAAAAATAACAACTTCAATATATGAGATTCAATTCTTGCACAAATAATGACATAAAAATAATAAAAATAAAATACAAAATAAATGTTACCGCTTGTGAGAATTAGCTCACGTGAAAAAAGAACTAACAATCAGAAGCCACGAACTTGAAACCGCGAAAACAAACCTCAAGACTCAACCTTTATTTGTGAATCAGAAAAATATATATAATAAGAGGACGAGTATTATATGTTATAAGCGTGGAGGAGTAAGTTGCGGAATCTTTTTTCCTTCTGCGTATTTCCCTTATATGTGTAGGTTGTTGTCTATAAATAGGACAAATTTATTTTTACGTGTGTTTGTGGATCTCCTTTAGGTTATTGACTTTTTCTTCCTATATTCATGTAAAGTGGGTAATGTGATAGAGTTGTGAGGAAGTAGAAGTATAATTTGTTGATGATTTCTTTTTTCCTTATCTTTTTTCCGTTTGAACAAGTCAAAATGTTTTCCTTTTTTTTCTTATTCTTTTCTATTTCTATCTTTCTATTTTTCCCTTCTGTTGCGTTCTTCTCTGTTTCCTCTTTTTTTCTTTTTCTTTATGCTTTGGATTAAATAGTTTATTTTAATTATAAATAATAAACTACAACTAATTATTTGAATTAATAAAGATCTAAGAAAAATTCAAATATCTATAAAAGCAATTAAATAATACTACCTTAAAAAATTTAACAATATAGATTTTTCACCTTTTATTTCTTTTAAACAATCGAAAAATAAAACTTACCTTAAAAAGTGATTCTATATCCTTATTTTCAAATCTTTTAAACATAAACTTAATAAAATAAGCGAAAAGTTAAAATATTTAATATATATATTCTATCAAATATATCGGCTCTAAAAATAGGGTAAAATTTTAGATTCGATCAAAATTACGTGTCTACAAATAAAATGTCAAAAAAAAAGTGTAACATTTATTATATTAATGGAATGCTCCTAAACGAATTAAATATAAAATTATGTGTCATTCTTCATTCATGTTTCATAAACGACAACATATTGTATTTTTCTAAATAGATTTCTTTTAAAATATATATAAAATATATATTTTTATTATGAATATTGAAAACAGTCGGTTTATATCATTATCATCGAGTATTGTAATGATTTTACTACACATATTTTCACTTAGAAAATGATTCTTATATTATTTATATGTCCATGTATGTATGTTACTACTATTATGCATACCGACTTATATGATAAATGTCATTAAGAGCTTGTTTGATATTGATGTTGAGAAAAATATGTTTTTTTAAAAAAACAATTTTTATAAGAAAATAATATTATTTTATGTAATGATTTAATTTGTGAAATAATTTTAAAATTCATTTTGCTGGACATTTTTAATTATATTTAAATCATAATGTCAATATTATATTAATATTTAATTTATTTATATATTTACCTATATATAATATTGATTAAATTTAAATGTGTACATTTTAATTCAATAAAAATACAATTTAATTAATATTTTTATAATATATAATTAAAATATTTTCTCTCTATAAAATAATTTTAATATTAAAAGTACACTCATAATTGTCCTTGTTCAGATTTGACTTTGAAAAACACTTCTAAAAAAAAACATTAACCAAATACAACTTGCTTATGAACAACACTTTTGACATGAATTATTCAAATATAAATTATTTTTTTGTCGGAAGCATTTTCTAAAAAGCAATTTTAAAAAAAATATTTTTAAAAATAAGCAATTTTCAGCAGAAATGCCAAATATGTTCTGAAAGTATAACTTTCATATTTTAATGTATTAAATTCGATCTAAATTATTTTTTAAATATAAGTAATTATTATTTTATTACTTATTTTTCGATACCAATAAATATTGCATTGATCTCTATATTTTTCTAACTAAAACGTGATAAAATAAAATAAAATAAAAATAATTACGAGAAGATATATTTTATGCAAATATTTATATTTTAATTCTGATATAAAGAAAAATTCTAAACTCTGAGATACTTTTTAGTGATGTAAGAAATTCAAAGAGTCTTAATAAAAAGAAGATAAATTAATGAAAATTAATAACATTGATTAAAGGGGAATTAAATGTCTTTCTTTAATTGGAAGATCATTCTTCCTTTTTTCTCCTCATTAAACAATTTCCTGAAAAATACCATTTGTCAATATTTGAGTAATTTATCATTATGCGATATCAATTTCAAAATTATGAAATAAATTAAGATTATATATGAAAACAATCTATAAAAATTCAAAAATTTGAGAATTTTTTAATGATATTCTGAGAATTTTTTAATGATATAAGAAACTCAATAGGTTTTAAAAAATAAGATTAAATAAAGAAAATTAATTGCATTGATTAAAGGAATTAAATGTCCTCTTTAATGGAAGATCATGTTTTCCCTTTTCTCTGCACATTTAAAGAATTTCTTAAGTTATAATATTTCTTACAATTTGATTAATATTTTATTATTCTATATCAACTTTGAAGATTATGAAATAAATTAAAATTATATACAGAACAATCAAAATGAACTAACATAAAATAAAATAAAATAATAATACATATATTTCATATAATAAGCAAATGACGACTCTTTTTATTCAAATTTTTCTTTATTAGAAAATCATTCGTTCCTTTTTTTCCAAACAACATTTAAAATGAACTGAAAAATATATTCAAAACTTGGGCATTATATTAGTTTGCTTTACTAATAATTTTCATTTTTTTTTTTTGTATTTTCGTTCCATTTTCCTTATATATATAATTACAATACTTATTTTTTCACATAAATAATCTTTAAATAAACTATAAATAATATAATTGACAAATGACAACTTTCTTAACACAAATTCCCCCTTAATAGAAGTTCATTCTTTCTATTACTTACCATTTGATTATTTTTCATTATTCTATATCAATTTTGGGAAATCATGAAACAAATTAAATATATGTATGGAACAATTAAAATGAACTAAAAGTAGAAAGCTTGAACAAAAAATAAAATAATACATCCAAATTGAAAAATCCAAAGTTTTGGCATTATATTTTCTTTATTTACATTTTTTTCATATATTTCTTTTACTTTTTATTCTATTTTTCCTTAATTCCTTTCACGTTAATAGAAGATAATTGCTTCCTTTTTTTTTCCTCTCAACTTTGCTTTCGCTTTGACCTATTTTCCATTTTCTATCAATTTTAGGAAATTTAGTTTGAAACTAATTAAGAGTTTTATATATGAAACAAAGTAAATGAAGAATCATTAATAGAAATTAAAATTAAATTTAAATTTCAAGCATATTATATGAAAATTTTCTTTCCTTTTACTTATTCATCTCCACTTTTTTCTTTTTCATTTTTCATTTCTTCTATCATTGATTTTCTTTTATCTCCTAATTCTATGAAATATCTTTCCTGCTCAATTTTCTCTCTAAAATACTTCATTATTTTCTTTTACAATAAAAAAAGATACACAAGATGGAAGAAAAAAAAGATATTCATATAAGAGCTAGTCCATGTTAACAACATATATCATATTACTTGTGACTTCATGATATAATTTTTACACGAGTTTTGATTCTCGTTTGATTCCATTTATCACTTAATCATGCTCTGACGCAATCTATCACTTCGACGGTCATCACAAAACTAAAACTCATCAATCAACTTCTTCACAACACTCATTTACCATTCAAGACACAAAACGTCAGAGCTATATGAATTTGAAATTATCGGAGTTTAATCTCATTTATCTCTTAATCATGCTTTGCCGCAATCCACCACTTCGACCATCATCACAAATCAAAAACTAATCGATCAACCTCTTTAGAACACTCATTCAACACTCATTCACCATTCAAGACACAAAACGCCAGAGCTATATGGATATCAAATTATCGAGTAACTATAACATCTATGCAAAAAGATAGATGTATGTTATGTTATATGTCAGTTTATATAGTATTCAAAACTTAATGGTAAAAAAAACCTTTCAAATTCTATAATTAAGGGATAAGGAAAAAAAGACCTCTTAAATTTCATAATCAAGTGATGCATATACAAAATATAACTAAAAGGATTTATTTAAAATAAAAATGAATTTTGTTGTAAAGTATTGATAACTAAAGCTTTTATGTTTATGCTTTAACGTGAAGAGAATTAAATATTATGCTTTAATATTCTGTAAAAAATTTAAAAAATATTTTATATCTTTTAAAGTGAAGAAAAAATCAGACAATTTTTTTTTTAGCAATCTAGGCCTTGGAGAGTGTCACGTCACCTTTTTATATGTTTCAGTTATATATATATATATATATATATATATATTATAAAAGGAGAGCAAAATGCAATAATACCAAATAAGAAATGGAAGACAAAATATTAATGAAAAACTATAGAGTAGACAATATTCTTTTATTCTTTTGTTGTGTATTTTCTAAGGGTGAAGATCATCCTTTTATAGGATGTTTAAATCATCCTTTCACAATAGTACGTTACTATACTAATTAATAAATATATATGTATACATTACGTTAGAAAGAAACATCCACACCAATTAAGTGGATTTGTAACACTCCCCCTTGGATGTTTATAGATAATGTGCCTCGTTAAAACCTTACTAGGAAAAACCCTGTGGGAAAAAGCCTAGTGAAGGAAAAAGAGTACACAGATCTTGTAATACGCCTTGAGTGTTGCCTCATTAAAAACTTTACTAGGAAAACCCAATGGGACAAAACCTTGCTAAGGAAAAAAACAATACAACGCGTATTTACTCCCCCTGATGAAGAACTTATTTGATATCTTGGAAACGACGCATTCCAATCTTATATCTTAGCTTCTCAAATGTTGATGTTGGCAATGCCTTAGTGAATAAATCTACAAGATTATCACTCGAACGAATTTGTTGAACATTTATCTCACCATTTTGTTGAAGATCATGTGTGAAAAAGAACTTAGGTGAAATATGCTTTGTTCGGTCTCCTTTAATATATCCTCCTTTTAATTGAGCTATGCAAGCAGCATTATCTTCATACAATATTGTTGGAGTCTTTGTTTGCACAGAAAGACCGCATAATTGCAGAATGTGTTGAGTAATTGATCTCAACCATACACACTCTCGACTGGCTTCATGAATGGCTATTATCTCTGCATGATTTGAAGAAGTAGCAACTATTGTTTGCTTCATCGAACGCCACGATACAGCTGTACCTCCATAGGTGAATAAATAGCCTGTCTGAGATCGGGCTTTATGCGGATCAGACAAATACCTTGCATCTGCATAACCAACCAATTCTGACTTGGATGCATTAGAATACAATAATCCCAAATCAATTGTTCCTTGAAGATATCTGAATATATGCTTAACACCTTTCCAATGTCTTTTTGTTGGACATGAGCTGAATCTTGCCAATAAACTTACTGCAAAACAAATATATGGTCGGGTATTGTTCGCAAGGTACATTGGTGCCCCAATAGCACTGAGATATGGTGTTTCATCACCAAGAACCTCTTCATCACTTTCTTGAGGTCGGAATGGATCTTTATTTATATCAAGAGATCTCACAACCATCGGGGTACTCAATGGGTGTGATTTATCCATGTAGAATCTTTTCAAAACCTTTTCAGTATATGTTGATTGATGGATAAATATTCCATTTGTCAAATGTTCAATCTGAAGGCCAAGACAAAATTTTGTCTTACCAAGATCTTTCATTTCAAATTCTTTCTTCAAACACAACGGCTTTTAAAAGCTCTTTAGGAGTTCCAATAATGTTCAAGTCATCAACATAAACATATATTATTACAAATTCAGATTTTGACCTTCGTATAAAAATACAAGGACAAATAGGGTCATTCTTGTACCCTTCTTTTAGCAAATATTCGCTAAGACGATTATACCACATTCGACCTGATTGTTTTAATCCATATAAGAATTTCTGAAGCTTTATTGAACAACTTTCTTTTGAATTTTTATATGCTTCAGGCACTTTAAATGCTTCAGGGATTTTCATAAAAATATTGTGGTCTAGTGAGCCATATAAATAAGCTGTGACAACGTCCATTAGATGCATTTGAAGTTTTTCATGAACTTTCATACTTATCAGATACCTGAAGGTAATTGCATCTACCACAGGAGAATATGTCTCCTCATAATCAATGCCAGGCCTTTGTGAAAATTCTTGTGCCACAAGTCGTGCTTTATATCTTACGACTTTACCACTTTCATTGTGTTTTCGCACAAAAATCCATTTATGCCCCACTGGCTTGATACCTTCAGGTGTTCGGACTATTGGCCCAAAAACTTCACGTTTTTCAAGTGAAGCCAATTCTGTTTGAATTGCTTCCTTTCATTTTGGCCAATCATTTCTCTGTCTACACTCGTTGACAGATCTTGGTTCCAAATCCTCATCTTGTTGCATTATTTCAACTGCAACATTGTAGGCAAAAATATTATCCACCACAATATTATTTCGATTCCACCTTTTTCTCGTCGAGATATAATTTATAGAGATTTCCTCATTCTCATTATTTTCAGGTACGTGGACCTCCTTTGTGGTGTCATCATTTATTATGTCTCGGAGCTCTTCATGAGCAATTGCCTCTATATTATGATCATCATCTTGATCATTTATTCCTTTTCTTTTCCGAGGATTTTTATCCTTGGAACCAATTGGTCTACCACGTTTTAAGCGTGGTCCATACTCATTTGCCTTAACATTTTGTCCTATAGGGACATCAACTCGAACTTGAGCATTAGCAGCTGGAATATATGATTTAGTAACCCGTGGAAGGTTAGTAAATGCATCCGGCAGTTGATTTGCAATATTCTGCAAATAAATTATCTTTTGAACTTCTTGCTCACATTGATTTGTTCGAGGATCTAAATGAGACAGTGAAAGTGAATTCCAATCTATCTCATTTTTCAACTGCTTTTGTTCTCCCCCTAATGTTGGGTAAACTGATTCATCAAAATGACAATCAGCAAACCTTGCCGTAAATAATTCTCCAGTTCTAGGTTCCAAATATTTTATAATAGAACGAGATTCATACCCAACATATATCCCCAACATTCTTTGGGGACCCATCTTTGTGCGTTGTGGTGGAGCAATTGGAACATATACCGCACAACCAAAGATTCTAAGATGGGAAATGTTTGGCTCCTGACCAAAAACCAATTGTAATGGGGAGATGTCATGATAACTGGATGGCCTTATGCGCACAAGTGCTGCTGCATGCAAAATAGCATGCCCCCAAACCGAAACAGGCAACTTTGTTCTCATCAACAAGGGTCTAGCTATCAATTGAAGACGTTTAATCAATGACTCTGCTAAACCATTTTGAGTATGAACATGTGCAACAGGATGTTCAACAGTTATTCCAGTGGACAAACAATAATCATTAAATGCCTGAGATGTAAACTCACCAGCATTATCAAGACGAATTGTTTTTATTGTATAATCTGGAAATTGTGCTTTTAACCTTATTATTTGAGCCAACAACCTCGCAAAAGCCATATTGCGAGTTGATAATAAGCACACATGGGACCATCTTGTAGATGCATCTATCAAGACCATATAATATTTAAATGGTCCACATGCAGGGTGAATAGGTCCACATATATCACCTTGTATCCGTTCTAGAAATGCAGGGGATTCCACCCCAACCTTAGTCACTGATGGTTTGATAACCAACTTTCCTTGTGAACAAGCAGCACAAGAGAATTCCTTTGATTGAAGAACATTTTGGTTCTTCAAAGTATGCCCATGTGAATTCTCAATTACTTTGCGCATCATATTATAACCGGGATGGCCCAACCGATTGTGCCAAATGATAACATCATTAGAATTAGTAAACCTTTTATTTACTAGGGCATGTGATTCAACTGTACCAATATTTGTATGGTACAATCCTGAAGAAAGTGCTGGCAATTTTTCATGCACAGTTTTCTTATCTGCATTTATTGTAGTAATATAAAGGTATTCCACCTTTTTTTCATTCGCAGTCTCAACATGATAGCCATTTTGGCGAATAACCTTGAAACTTAACAAGTTTCTATGAGACTTACTACAATACAATGCATTATCAATTACCAATAATGTTCCTCCGGGTAGTATTAAGGCCGCTCTTCCAGAACCCTCAATCAATTTTGTACTACAGGATATTGTATTAACATATGCCTTTTTCATTATCAAATGAGAGAAATATTTCTTTTCTCTTAGTATCGTATGAGTTGTGGCACTGTCCAGAAGACACATATCTCCACTACTCATCTTGGATCCAACTGATGACTGAAATTTTTATTTATCTTCACAAGAATAAAATATACTTAATAAGAAGTACGAAATTTAGCAAAAGAAATCTTAAGTACATAAACTTTAATTAAGACATTAAAAATAAAGAAAAACATTATTCATTTTCTAATTCAAGTATCAATCTCAGTTGTGATCCCCAAAGAAGTCCTCAGCTTCCAGATGAGTAATATCATCGAGCCCATCAAAAGCATCATTTTTCAATGCTAAGTTTGCCTCAACATTCTCATTATATTTTTGAGAAGATCCTGCCTGAATATCATCTTTGAGAGTCAAATGTGACTCTACTCGGGCTTTAGAAGAGGAGGCGCCACCTTTATTTCCTTTCCTTTTAAAAGAATTTTGATACAACCTGACAAAATGCTTAGGTGCCCGACATTCATTTTTCCAATGACCTTTAAGGCCACAACGATGACAGTGATCGCCCTTTCCTTTAGAAGGATTATTTTGAGAACCTATATTGTTCTCCCTTTTGTTATGACCACCACCTCGACGATTACTATATCGTCTTTTGCCTTTGTCACGCCCGCGCACATTGTCATGGCCCCGATTATTTTGTCTTATTTCAGACTGGCCGTGTGCATCAACCGAGTGTGCCTCCGGTAATGGAGCACTTCCAGCGGGACGGGCTTCATGATTTTTCATCAAAAGATCATTATGTTGCTCAGCCACTAGAAGGCATGAGATCAATTCAGAGTATTTCTGAAAACCTTTTTCACGATATTGCTGTTGTAATATTATATTAGAGGCATGAAAAGTAGTTAGTGTCTTTTCTAACATGTCCTCATCTTTTATTGTTATCCCACATAATTTTAATTGGGAAGTTATTCTAAATACAACAGAATTATACTCAATTACAGTTTTATAATCTTGAAACCGTAAGTGCATCCACTCATAACGAGCCCTTGGCAATACCGTTGCCTTGAGGTGGTCATACCTCCCTTTCAAACCTATCCACAATTCAAGTGGATCTTTAACTGTTAGGTATTCAACCTTCAGGCTTTCATCAAGATGATGGCGAAGGAAAATCATAGCTTTCGCTTTATCCTGACTTGATGCCGTATTTCCTTCGATTATACTATCACCAAGACCCTTAGCGGTAAGGTGAATTTCAGCATCAAGTACCCATGACAAATAATTCTTTCCAGAAATGTCAAGTGCCACAAATTCAAGTTTTGATAAATTCGACATGATGAAAACTATCATAAAATAATTTTGAGTTAATATTATGATGTTGATTGCTTTACAATAAATTGTAAAATTAATATTTCAAATGATTAAAATTAGTATAGAATATAATATATGCATGAACATGGGATGTTACAAAAGCATGTAACTCAAAAGTATAAAACGGTAATTATTTTACAAAAGTTATTACTAGTTCAATAGTTATTAACGTTAAAGTTTCGTAATTTTTTTTTTAAGTCGTATTTAATATGATACTATTATTCTTTATGACACACACCAATATTTATCATAAATTAATGACACAAAAAAAAAACATACGATTATTCTAACTAGCATGTTATTGTATGTCCTAATATTTAATTTAGAGTTCCAAGTTACTAACATATAAACAACATAAAAATATAAACGTGAAACGTATTGATTATTATGCCTAGTAAAGTATTATATTAATACCTAAAGCAAGTTATATATGCAGTAATAAAAATACTAATCAAAGATTTATGCAAGTTTTTATTAGAGATGTTATAAACACAGAAATATATACCTGACTCTGAAAGAAAGTTGATTAACTTTTAGGAATTAATTTCGAATTAAGTATGTCTCAGTTGGTTAGAGGCTCGTGCTGATAACGTGTTATAAAAGGAGAGCAAAATGCAATAATACCAAATAAGAAATGGAAGACAAAATATTAATGAAAAACTATAGAGTAGACAATATTCTTTTATTCTTTTGTTGTGTATTTTCTAAGGGTGAAGATCATCCTTTTATAGGATGTTTAAATCATCCTTTCACAATAGTACGTTACTATACTAATTAATAAATATAATAAATGTATACATTACGTTAGAAAGAAACATCCACACCAATTAAGTGGATTTGTAACAATCTATATATATATATATATATATATATATATATATATATATATATAATATATTATATTCTAATCTTTCTCTTTCCTTGATTATAACAAAACTAGGCAGCATGTTCGCGCTTCGCCCGTACATAATAACTATTTTAAGACAATTTCTTTTATAAATTAGCACATACTAAAAAAGAAGAAATATGATCAATACTTAGTAAAAACTTTAAAATATTTATAATAATTGTTTCAATTTATAAGATACTATTTTTGTATTATTTTGTTAGGGTGAAAAGAACGTGTTTTGTATTTTGAAAAAAAATGCTAATTTAATTTTCTGCTTAATTTTCTATTTGTCATGAATCATCAAATGAAACGTAAATAATCTGTTCTCGTTTTTTTAAAGTATGGATGTCTATTTTATATGAGAAACTACTGATTTAGATCTTTTTAAATATAATTCTTCAATATGATTTATTTAACAAAAAAATGATACTTGTTAGGCACATAATCTTTTATAAAATTCTTTATTTTTTAAAAATAAATTGTGTAAGTTAAAATATAAAAATTAACAAAAAAACATGCCAATTGTAATAGAATGGAAAGAACGGCTAACTATTTTCTAATCAAATAAAATATAAATATAAAAAATCATAATAATAAAATTGAAAAAAGATCAATATTAATATTTCAACAAACAACTCGAAACAAAATCATATAGTCATTTTTATTTGTTTTAATTATTAAAGAATAATTACTTAAATAATAAATAGTAAATATTTTAACTCTTGAGGAGTTACAAAACTCTGTATAATTATTTAGAAAAAATGACAATTTAAATAATGACAAAAAAGCAAAGAATGAAAAAAAAATAAGTAGGACTATTAGTATATAAGAGTTTCTGCTATTGTTTGTTTTTATATCTTATCGAATTTATTTATATTTTTTTCCGCCTTTACACAAATAAAAAAAGTTTATTTTTATTTACTCAATATGTTTCACTAAAATAATACTTCAATTTATTTTAGTGTGTATTTGTATGTTTTGCTGTGTTCATTTTATTTATTTACTAAAAAGTTAGAAAATAGAAGAATTTCATTATTTTAGTACAAACTTTAAAAATCTCGAGTTTTAATAAATAATACACACTTCCTCTATTTCAAAATAAGTGAATTATTGATCCCTTTTTCATAGTTCAAAATAAGTGAATTGTTTCAAATTTAAGAGAGATGTTGAAAAATTCTTCTATTTTTCCCTCATTTACAATGTTAAATAATTATAAAAGAAATGACTTTTTGAATACATAACATGTACATAACGTCATCTGAAAAATAAATCACTTATTTTTAAAGATATTTAGAGAGCTCATTTGTGAAACAGATAATGACTTAATTTTGAGTAATTTTAATATATGATGTAAATAAAAGAAAATGGAAGAAGACTTAAAAAGAGAGAGAAAATATTAAGCAAAAAGGAATTGAGGAGACATGTTTTTTTAGCAAAATATATAAATAGATAAAAAGATTTGTAAGTCATGAGATGGATCAACCCGCTAATAAAAAGATCAACAATAGTAGTATTTCCCTATTAATTTTAAACAAAATTAGAGTATGTCTTGTTAGCAAAAGCTTACAACCACAAATAAAGAAAAAAACATATGCTTCCTTGAAAATATCCTTCGTATAAATCTTGAATAGCTGATGTGCAAATGATAGACTTAAATGTAAATTCCATTGTATTTTGGAAAAATTAAATGTAGAGTTAATGAAGAGAATCATAGAAAGGAGTTTAGGAGATATGTCATTTAAGTAGAAAAAGTGAATAAACAAAGTTTTTTTTTTTTAATTTATGAGATGTAATTAGTTGTAATAAATATTTTATTTTTTTAGTTATCGAACAAATTAATTAATGAAGAGAGTAAATTCATTTTTTCACTTTTATAATCAACTTAAACAAATATCATTTTTCTCTATAGCTTATGAAAATATGCTCATTGTAATTGGATATTGGCAGAACAAACTTGGTTCATTATGAAAAATTTCATTAAATTAGAATAATTAAATATTTCGTGAAATTTGAATCCAACAATCATATATATAGACTAATTTTACACAAGTGTTAACAAATACGAAATAAAAACTTAATGGAGGGGATCACATCTCCTTTTTAGTCAATTCAAAATCCACAAAAGAAAAAATGTGTATATCATCTAAATTAGAATGAAAAGAAGCGGATAAAACTAAACAAAAGATGATAGAATCTTGATCGAAAAATTATGTCATATTAATATGTTATATACATAATATATATGAATATAGAATATGGATTATTTATCCAAAAGACAAAAGTTTATATAATGAAAAGGAAAATGCACAAGTACCCCCCAATCTATGCCCGAAATCCAGAGACACACTTGTACTTTACTAAGGTCCTATTACCCCCTCGAACTTATTTTATAAATAATTTTCTACGCCTTTTGGACCTACGTAAGCCGAAAAGGGGTAGAAAATTATTTATAAAATAAGTTCAGGAGAGTAATAAGACCTTAGTATATTATAAGTGTTCTTTGAGATTTTGGGAATAGTTCAGGGGGTACTTATGAATTTTCCCTAATGAAAATATCAAAACTTTTCTTTTAAGCAACAAAATAATCAGTGGAAGATCAAGTGGAAGATCATGTTTCCCTAGATACAAAAACTGTGCATTTTAATATCTTGTTCTTGAAGGGTACATATCTTGATGGATAAATAAGTAATTGAAAAATTATATAAGCAACAATAAGTGCATATATATATTTATGAGTTGATAAGAAGTATGCCCATACAATTTATATTTATATATAAGATCTATCACATTAATTTATATATATAACAATACAAAATAATAATGATAAAATAAGAAATATCTTTTAATAGAACTGAAGTAAGATAAACATCTGCTAATTTTAAAAAATATTATTAGAAAAATAATTTGTTAAAAGGAAAATAATTTTTTGAGGAACTTTCACATATAGACACTAAAAAATGACCTAATTACTCTCCATAGCTATAGTTTGATAGTTAGAATTCGTAGCTACATGTTATATAGAAAGGAGAGAGGCGATCGAGACTAGGAGAGAAAGAAGAGAGGCGAGAGAGAGGGGAAAAAGTGGGAGAAAGGTGAATTGTATATGTATATCGGTTAGATAAGTGTATATTATCATATGTATTTGCGTATTGGCAAGCGAGATTAGGAGAGGGAGCAGAGAAGCGAGCTAGATTGGGAGAGTAAGAAGAGAGACGAACGATATTGGGAGAGGAAGGAGAGACGCGAGCGAGAATGAGAAAGGGAGGAGAGAGGCGAGCAAAAGAGGGGAGAGAGTGGGAGAGAGGTGAATTATATATGTATATCAGTTAGATAAATGATGAATTATGCAAACTTGAAGTCAACCCACGTAATTTATAAATTGATGAATTCAATTTTTCACATTCCAACCTATTTGACTTTGTGTAATTTGTTTTGTTTTAACAGCAATAATAATAATGAATCCACGTGGCTGCTTGCATGTTTAAAGTTGCTTTCTATACCTTCTAACCTGTAGTCTTTTCTTGTCAAAGTTGTGTGATTTAAAAGTTATCTGCGCTAAGAAAAGGAGAAATATAGAAATATCAGGAAAATATTTTACACGTTCAAAAGTTTCTTAAACATCCATCCTTGCAATCTTATCATTTAGAAAGGTAATTTTTTTTTTCATTTTGTAGTTCCTCTGTTGTTTTCTCTAAAAACTATAACAATAGAGGAACTTCTTTTACTAAGGTAACTTTGGATAGGTTTTTATATACACTTTATATTCATCAAAGTGCTCGTATAAGCACTTAAGTTTGTAATTATGACCAAGTGGTTTGTTCATTTGGTAGTAAAATGCTTATAGCTTGTTAATACAGATCGCTACAACAATAAAGGCTTTTATTTTCATTGGATCGAATGATGCAAATAGGGGTAAAATTATAATGTTAGGTGCAGAGGCGAAGTCATAATTTGAGTTCGAAACCGAAGGATTATGTTCATAATTTAAAAACCACCAATTCAAATGAACTAGGAGAAATTTCACTGAAACAATTTATCAACATCTGCAAATTCACAAAACCTCAATTTTTGTAGAAATTTAACTCTGCCCTCTCTTTGCCGCTAAATTCTAATGACTAAAATAAATCGAATGGGGAGTGATGACTAGAATGAACAAATTTTATATTGATGGAGTAGGCAGCGGATCTAGAATTAATATCAGGGATAAAAAAATTGTGAGGCTAATAAGATAATAACATATCATCTTAACCAGATTTTGCAATACCTTAACCACAATTCTTTAAAATAATAATTTAGGGATCGAGCATTGACAATTTTGCATTGCTTTAATGTTTTTATTACTGTAAGTTTAATTGATTAAAGAGGATTAGAATCATTTTACTCAATTACATTTGACCAAATTCATATTAGTCATATTTTATATGAATAAATTATAATCGTATTCCATTTAAATCTAATTCTTTCGATTTCGATCCAAATCAACCATTTATCATCCCTAGGCGTAGGGATCTAAATTACTTCTGAGTTCTCTATATTTCTTCTTTAAATTCTACTCTTATCTTCTTAAAGAGAAAGTGATTTTTCAAGTTGTGCCCATTGTCATTTTGTGGTGCTTGTGGAAGAGAAGAAACGCTATTTTACATGGTTGGGCATTCTCAGAATGTAAGGTTATTTGGGAGATTCAAAAGAGATTTTGGAAGAAAAAATTGTCCGGAGATAATTACTGAGTTACAAAGGCACAATAATACCTATAGCATTAATATTGTGAGATGGACTCCTCCACCTATTAATTGGGTGAAATGTAATATTCATGGAGCATCTAGGGGTAATCTAGGGCCTAGTTCTGCAGCCTTTTGTATTAGAGTTTACTCTGGTTCATCAGTTGTGGCTAAGGGTTTCTGTTAGAATGAAAAAGATTTTGATAATTGACAAATACAGGAACAGATGAAAGAAACAGGTTGTGTGACGTGCTCCTTACAGACCGAATCCGACTTGGATAAGGAGAACATCAACCTCGCGAATTAGAAGATAAAAAGCTGTGGAAGTATTGCTTTTTCGACAAGCGTTTTATAAAGGAGTTCGCAAGCAAGATAGTTATCTTAATCAAATAGGAGTTTTACATGAAGCATGAAATCTACACGAAGGAGAATAGCTACTGTGTAATGCAATTTTTGTCATCATCAAAAAGGGGTAATTTTTTAGGTACATATGAATATGTATGTGTATATTTTGAAGATAGACAATCCGGTGCGGTGCATTATGGGAAACCTGAGCAAACGTGAATTCATTTAACAAAGCTTACTGGAAGAGGAATTCCAAAATTAAGTACAACTTTGTAATTTATTAGGAAGCATACTTAAAGTAGTAAAATCATGTGAATAAAGATGTAAGAAGGAATTCAAAGCCAAGTGAAAGAAGGAATACTATATCCTACTTGTTTAAGGAAAACATACGTCTTTATTTACTTCCTACTTGCTTAAGGAAAACTTATTTGAGGCGGCAAGAAGCGTAAGGTTTGTGCGGCAAAGACAAATAAGAATAAGAAGCCAAAGTTGAGTTAAACAAGGAATTGAAGATGCGGCGAAGACAAGTTTGAGTTGAACTAGGAGTTCCACACGAAGTAGAATTTCTAGTTGAAATAGGTTTTGGATTCAAGTCCAAATCTATAAATAGGGCGATAGATTCGCTTGAAGAAAATTACGCACTTACACAGAGAGAAGATCAAAACACGATCAAGAGATTTGAGAGAGTTTTGTGATTTATTCGGAGTGTTGTTAATATGTGAGAAAAAAATTGTAAGATTGTAATTAAGAGTTTTGATTACAATCAAGTGTGTGTAGGATTCGTCTAACAAGTTTGAGAAACTTGACGGACGTTAGAAAATTTAAAACCGGGTTTTTTTGTGTCTTCGGATAGCTAGAAATTAGAGTTTATAATATCTTAGCTAGGAATTAGAGTTTATAATTCCTCTAGGAATTAGAGTTTATAATTCCTTAGGTTACATAGTCTTGTAATCTGTTGCTGATGGTCAAAGTTTAATGAGGTGGAGTTAAATCCTACAGAGGTGTAGGTCGTGGTTTTTACCCTTATGAGTTGGGGTTTTCCACGATAAAATATTGTGTCGTTATTTTATTTGCTTCACAAAATGTAACTACTGTAATCTGCAAAGGAACACATAGAATAAACTTGTTCCTTAGGCGAATTCGGGGGTCAGAATTACAAAAATTAATATCAGAGCAAGTTATCTTGAAAGAGTCTAATAACTCAAGATAAGATCATTATGAATTCTGCACCTCCTCTTGGACGCTATGAAGGTCAACACATCAAGCATACCACCACTATTCAATGGACATTATAATGCATGGTTGAAGAAAAGAATGGATGAATAACATTGACAATGAAAAAAAAGATAAAGGGAAAGATTGAAAGAAGCATGTGAAAGAAACAGGTCCAACCTATGCAGATTCTAACAGTTATGCGCACTCAAATGATCTAAGGTATGTGCACTACAATTATTCATGATTAAATATAAAGTCAATGCACTTGAACCTATTTCTTCCACTTGTCCCAAAAGATATTCATGCCCTAAATACTACCAAAACAAATATCTTCTTAAAAAAGGCCTTAACCCAATGTGATGGTCTATGGTTGAGATGAATTTGATGGAGGACACCTCTACTTTGGTGCCTTATAAAATATAGATTGAGAAAGTAGAGTGTGCTGGTTCTTAGGGGGAATCATTTGTATTTGGTAAAGTTTTGGAGGATTTACTTTGTGAGGGGGAATATTTTGGAGACCCTACACTTGAACAAGGTTCACTTGTTAGGCTCAACTTGGGTGCATCTAGTGAGGGGGAATCGATGAGAGACTCATCTGTTTGAACCTAGTTTTTCTACTGAAAACCATATAAACTCGGATTCAGGATTGATGTCAAAAAGTATTAGTATAGTTGGTGCTGCACCTGATAGTACCACGTCCAGGGAACAGATTGAGAGAACGTGTTCCTCTACAAATGATGTTAAAGAAAGTGTGTTTCTCTTACTGACTCTATTGAAATTAAAGATGAGAGAACTATTGTTTCTGTAGAGGGTACACGACTGATTGAACAAGTTAAAAAAAAAAAAGAAGGAAATGATTGAACTTGCATAGACCAAGGCTACCTTTGAAATTGAAAAGGATGCTAATTTTGTTAATCTGGAAGAAATGTTTTGCTGCTAAAAAATTGACTTTTGATATTACTCAACCACTCTAGCCTTTGACTTCCAATTTTTTCCCCATCACAAGTGCTTGATTCTATGTTTAATTTTGATTACATTTGTGGTGTATATTCTTTTTGATTAATGCTAATGTTGGGTTTGAGTTTTTTTTAAGTGTTTGTGTAGGTGATAACCCTAGTGGCCATGAGTATTGAATTTGATTCTCTTGATGTGGTGTATGCCTTCACAGTGTTTTATGATGTCAAAAGGGGGAAGTGCATACTTGTGTAATGTTTTTAACCCAATTGGTCTAACTTGATCCTCTAATGTGTTTGCTTCGTGTATTGAGTTTTAAGAAACTGAAATAACACAGATTGATCTATTCACACAAGAAGCAATGGTTTGTCATCATCAAAAAGGGGGAATTTGATAGGTAAACATGAATATGTATATTTTGAAGAGTGACAAAGATTGCATAATGGAACAAATTTAGCAGACGTGATCTGTGTTTAAGAAGATCACTGGTAAGAAGTCATCTGCCAAGAAACGGGAAAGAAAGGCAAGCAAGGCTGCTGATGATAAATGTTAGTACGTTCAATGAAATGCCATACAGTGTAATGAAATACAACACAGTGTAGCTACAAAGGCTTGAATAGTTTGACATCATTCAAAAAGGGAGAATTTGTTTGACGATAGAACTGCTGATTATTTTGAAGTATGACAAAGTTAAGGAGTTGTAGCAGTAATATGGCAAAAAGGGGAAGATGTATGTCTTATTTGCTGAGTTCGTAATGTATGTTTGTCAACATCAAAATGGGGGAATTTGTTAGAATGAGAAAGATTTTGATAATTGACAAATACATGAACAAATGAAAGAAATAGGTTGTGCGACGTGCTCCTTACAGACCAAATCCGACTTGGATAAGGAGAACGTCAACCTCGTGAATTAGAAGATATAAAGCTGCGGAAGTATTGCTTTTTCGACAAGCTTTTTATAAAGGAGTTCGCAAGCAAAATAGTTATCTTAATCAAATAGGAGTTTTACATGTAGCATGAAATCTACACGAAGAAGAATAGCTACTGTGTAATGCAATTTTTGTCATCATCAAAAAGGGATAATTTGTTAGGTACATATGAATATGTATGTGTATATTTTGAAGATTGACAATCCGGTGCGGTGCATTATGGAGCAACCTGAGCAAACGTGAATTTATTTAACAAAGCTTACTGGAAGAGGAATTCCAAAATTAAGTACAACTTTGTAATTTATTAGGAAGCATACTTAAAGTAGGAAAATCATGTGAATAAAGATGTAAGAAGGAATTCAAAGCCAAGTGAAAGAAGGAATACTATATCCTACTTGTTTAAGAAAAACATACGTCTTTATTTACTTCCTACTTGCTTAAGGAAAACTTATTTGAGGCGGCAAGAAGCGTAAGGTTTGTGCGGCAAAGACAAATAAGAATAAGAAGCCAAAGTTGAGTTAAACAAGGAATTGAAGATGCGGCGAAGACAAGTTTGAGTTGAACTAGGAGTTCCACACGAAGTAGGATTTCTAGTTGAAATAAGTTTTGGATTCAAGTCCAAATCTATAAATAGGGCGATAGATTCGCTTGAAGAAAATTGCGCACTTACACTGAGAGAAAATCAAAACACGATCAAGAGGTTTGAGAGAGTTTTGAGATTTATTCGGAGTGTTGCCAATATGTGAGGAAACAATTGTAAGATTGTAATTAAGAGTTTTGATTACAATCGAGTGTGTGTTCTCGTCTAACAAGTTTGAGAAACTTGACGGACGTTAGAAGATATAAAACCGGGGTTTTTTGTGTCTTCGGGTAACTAGAAATTACAGTTTATAATTTCTTAGCTAGGAATTAGAGTTTATAATTCCTCTAGGAATTAGAGTTTATAATTCCTTAGGTTACATAGTCTTGTAATCTGTTGTTGATGTTCAAAGTTTAATGAGGTGGAGTTAAATCCTACAGAGGTGTAGGTCGTGGTTTTTACCCTTATGAGTTGGGGTTTTCCACGATAAAATATTGTGTCATTATTTTATTTGCTTCACAAAACGTAACTACTGTAATCTGCAAAGGAACATATAGAATAAACTTGTTCCTTAGGCAAATTCGGGGGTCATAATTACAACAGTTTCAAAATACATAATACCTCTAATTTGGTAGATGAAGCAAGGGCTATTAGAGAAGGATTTTTTTTTGTAAGGAGCATCTGTTATCACATGTCATTATTGAAACATATTCTATGGTCATGGTACAAATTTTGGAAGGAGGGTGGAATGTCCCTTGGAGTGTGACTTTGGAGGTCAATTCCATAAACTACTTGAGAAGATCCTTATCAGCGCATTTACAACACACCTTTCGAGAAGGAAATACCCTTGCGAATTATTTTGCTGACTTAGTTTTTGATTTTGCAGGTGATTATCACTTTAGTCATTTTCAAGACATTCCTATGGAAGGACGAAGAATCCTAAACTTGGATAAAAGTGGAACTCCTCACAAAATAAGAAGACAAATGAATTGAATCTATACAACTTCTATAAGTAGGTTCAATAAAATACAATTCATTGCAGGAAGGCCTAACGCAAGGTATATCAATCTCAATGCAAGTTAGAAAAGCATGATCAGACAAGCAGGAGAGTCAAGTGTATATCATATTTTGACAATCTAGATTGAGTTAATAATGAGCACAAGGTATTCGAACAAGAGAATAGTTACCATTATGCTTATGATGTCAGAAATATGTTCGATTGGTAAGTATATCATGCACCTGGTGAGAGCTTGAGGTGTTGAAATGGTATGGTGCCAAGACACACGAGTTACTGGTAGAAGTTGTTCTTGTCTAAATGCTTAGTGTGCATTCACGTTTCATCTGTCAATTTTAGAATAAGTAAGGTTATAATTTTCTTCTTAAGATGGTGGTATTACACATAAAAGGCGATAATTAAAAACTTAATTTGTTCTAAAAATGAGAGGAATACCTTGATGGTTACTGTGGTTTCATTTGAAGTTGCTGATTGAGCAGCACATCTCCTGATATGATGCGACAAAGTGAAGGAGATGATAGCATAGAAGAATTACCTGGTAGGTGTGGCGAAGTCAATGGCTGATTGACATTTTGAGATGGAATTCACTGCTACAATTTGTTTCTTTTTAGCTGACCTTCCATTTTGTTTTTAGTAGCCCTCCTTGAATTAAACAAAATATATAAAAGAACTATAAGTTATAATAGTTATTAATGAAATAATTTTTTTTTTGACTCTTACAATTCTATCAATGCTATATAAATTTGAGATAATTAACAACTTAAGACATATAAAAATATAATGGAATTTCAAAATTTTATTCGTGACACATAAATTGAAATAAAGAAAATGACATATAATGGGTAATGCTGACAAGATCCTCCACTCCGCAAGCTTTCTTTTTTATTTAATAGTTACGACTTACGCATAGCATTTTTTAATTTTTAGTTCATGAAGTCTAAATTCTTTCTCAAACATTTGTGAACTAGTGTACTTATTTGCGCGAAATAAATATACGTTTTTAAACAATTGATGTACTTAATTGACTATTTTTTAAATAACTAATGTCCTTAGAATATTATGATAATAACTATTCAAAAGGTGTTAGACATTTTAATTAATTAATTAAGTTTCTTCTTTCCTAGTTTTAAGGGTATATGGTTGCTATTTCCAAGTTACTGGAAACGTGTGACTTAGTAGGTCAGTTTTAATTTCTTTTATGGCTTAGTGGTTGAGATAATGTAGGATGTGTATTGCCTTTATAAAGGCTGTTCATTGTTTCAGTTCAGTAAGAAGTTTACCATCTCCCAAACTCTTCTGCGTTTATTTTGATTTTCTTTCCAGTTTTCTAATAGTGGTATCAAGAGCCAGTGAGGGTAAACGTGCTTTAATTGTGAGTGCTCCATGTCTTCAGAGGGTTTGTTCAACCTGCTAAGTCACACGTTTCCTAGTTTCTTGGAAATAACAACATAAATTGAAATGAAATAATTTTTTATAATCAATTATTGTTAACAAGCATGATAATTAAAATGGTCAAAAAATTAGAATATTTACCAAATCTATACATAAATACTCGCTTCATTCACTTTTAGTTCTCCACTATTTCAAAAATAGATTTTTAATTTTGATGTTTATTTTTAACATATTAAGAAAATATAATTTTTTGTAATGTAATCTATTTAATTTAATTACATATTTTTCGAGATCTTAAATTTTAATTGATAAAAAAATTATTATAAACTTTTATATTAAAGCGTGTTTGTTCATAGTGATGGCAAAGTAAATTATCTTTTAATTTCATGAATAACTAAAAGAAAAGTCAGCATAAATGGAGACTGTGCATATTGCACCTGACATGACACTGTCATAAGTGACAACTTTATTCATTTTCCAACTCTGCATATTTCACCGCGACATGACACTGTACTGATCGGAAAGAATGTGGTATAATAGATGAGATTATATTTTCTTTAAGGAGAGGTTTTAAATTTGAATATTAATCCAGAGTATGAAGCCCACATAGAAAACAAAATAAAGAAGTACTGTATTGAAATTACAGTTGCTGCTACAAAATCATTCTTTAGCTCGCTTGACAAAAAACAGAGATGGCTAGCAAGGTCTGTCAACAAATTGTCCGAGGATTTTCCCTTGGGAATTCTTCTTCTTCTTCTTCTTCTTCTGCTAAAAATAACAATTTTGTGCAACTAAAGTTCTATAAAATTATACTATCTCACCATGATTGCACCCGTCTGGTATGTACAATTTTATCTCTTTTTTTTCCCTTTTGATTTATGTTTTTAAATCAACCAAGTGTGTCTGTTGAACCAAATTCTGAAATTAGATATATAGTTAAAAACATAATAAGATTACTGACAAATTTAAGCTCATAGTTTTGTATGAGTCATAGGAAATCACAGCCAATTATAGTTAGATTAAGGGGCAATGCTTCACTAATAGTATGAATGATCAAGTTTATGCTTATTTATTGTTGATAAATCTTTCATTTATTATAATCCCATTATTTCATTTTCGAATATATATAGCCTAGATCTTCTGAAATAGGACAATGAATTTGTATCTTTGTTATAATTATAGTCTTTTCGGACTCTTTAGAAATGTTGATGAGTGTGTGTCGGATACTCCAAAAGTAGTGCATTTTGAAAAATCCGACATGCTTGAGACTGCAATTTTGGAGAGTTCGAGCAACATAGATTTTAGTTGGCCTAATTAGATTACTGTGGGCATTTTGTTTAGTAGTTATGAAAAAACAGAGAATACATTATATGAGTATTTTGCAGGATTTTCTTAGGATTAATTGGTACTATATTTTAGTGTCTTCAATTTTGTGATGCATGTAACCGAGTCCATATTTACTTTGCACGTATGCAGAGGATTCCGGAAGACTTTGCCCGAAGATGTTGCAAAAATATGTTAAATCCTGCGTATCTTGAGGTTCCCAGTGGACAAGTATGGGCAGGGGCGGCTCAACATTTTGGAGGCCTAAACAAAATTTTAATTTGAGGCTTAAAATATAAACAGACTTTATATACATATTTATTCAAAACTATTTTTTCTTACACTAATTAGAAGAAAAATATTAGTATATAATATTGTTTTTTCAGTTACTTATTTTAGGTAAGATTTTATCAACTCAACATTGGAAAACTTCCTTTCAATGAGGCAATTATTATATGAATTGTTAACATAATTTTATAAGTAATGAATTGACAAATATTAAATAAAGGTAAGAGTTAGAACCATAGAATCTGATTCAAGAAGTTGATAACTTGGTATACACCATTTTAATATGCATTTTAATATGCTTGTTGTAATGTTTGAAACTAAAATTTAAAAAGAAATAAAAACGAATTAGTAATTTACTTTATTCAACAATATTCAATTTTTGCTTTTAACAAAGTATAAAAAATATTAAAGTGGATGAAATAGTATGTATTTTTTTATTATAATTAATCAATTTTTTTCTATAAAAAATTAACACATAATTTATTCTTAATGATAATTTGGGGCTCTCAAAATTTGGGGGCCTAAGTCATAAGCCTTATATTATAAAGGCAAGAGCCGCCCTGAGTATGGGAGGTTCAAGTGCAAAATTAGAAGGTCAAATTTGACTAGCCAAAGGATGGGAGTATTTCTGTAACTATTATTCAATAAGCTGTGGACACTTTTTGATGTTTGTATACAATGCGCGTTCCCATTTTGATGCCACTATTTGATTTGAGTGAAGCAGAAATCGAATATCCATATAGTTTACGCATCTTCCATTGTCATGAAACACACCATGTACTAAAAAGTGACTTTTCCGAGTCGGATTATTCTGTAGAAATCCTAGTGGATATTCCAAGAAGCCAGAAATTGAATGAAACTGTTTCTTATATGATTGATCATTCTGTTGAAAATCTAGGCGATGGAAAGTCCAGCAAAAAGAAAAGAGATGAAGAGGATGTAGCTTCACCTTCTTTCACAAGAAAGGGCCAAAGTGAGGATCTTATTGGCTATGACCTAAATTCAATATCAATCTTGTTACATAATAATTAATACTATGAGTTTAAGTTCTATGCACTGACATTGCAAACCTAATTACACAATCAGTCACTTATTAGCTCATAAGTCTTTATGGTACTTATTACTAGTAATAAGTAGTTTTGTCGAAATGGTAAAAATAAACTTTACATTGTTGTTGTATATAACTTAAATTTCATTTTGTATTTACACCAATGATCTTAATTTTCTATTTGAAGAAAGCAATGAAGATTGCAGGATTCACCAACAACAATCTAAGACTGTTCACGATCAAAACAAGACAGTAATGGACAAAGAGAGCACTATAGCATATCAGAAGCAAAAACTTTTAAATCTAATAACCCGTTCATTATATATTTTATGCAACCATCATATGTCTCTACTTCAATCAGTATGGTAAGCTACAAGCTATAGTCTTTATGGACTTTGCAGTGCTCTAATATTTCTTTATTCCATTTTGCACTATGTCAAAATCTATTTACTTAGCCCTCTCCTTTGGCAGTCCATATCGTTGAAATTTGCTAGGAAGTATTTCCTTGAGAACAATGACAATCTTTTGCTTCGTGTTCCAGGAAGTGGATCTTAGTCTGTCAATTGCACTATCGGACTATGAAATTCTAAAGTTACGTCTGGTAGGAAGGCATTCGTTCTGGACAATAAGTTAAAAGTTGGTGATGTTTGTGTATTTGAAGTGCTTAAGGACGATCAGGTCTTTGTAGATGTCATATATTTCATGCAACTAGGATCACACCAATGCACAATATAGTTGAAGAAGTTTCAGGAGAATCTGATAGTAAAAGCAAGATTGTCAAAAGATAATTCTGTTCCATGTTCTCAACCCAAAGTAGTCCACACCAAGGAACTAAAGCACCATACAGGAGGTTCATATGATCTCAACTCAAAAAGTAAAGGTGATACATAAAGTTGAATTTTCTCTATAAGATAGTCTGGAGTATGCAACTTTTGTTGTACTAGTAATATTCTGATAATTTCATTAAGGTTATATTGGCTTGAATATTTTCAGAAGAACATGGTGAAGGCACTGAGATTAAGCATTCTGCTGAGATTTTGGGTCATTGTCCGTTAGTCCGTTAGGACGTGGAAGCAAAAGAAGAAGATCAAAAGTGGATGCAGAGGATGATGCTGTGGAAACTCATAAGAAGATGTAGCTTTGTCCTCTTTCACAAGAAATACCAAAAGTAAGAAAGCGGAGGAGTACATTGATATTTTACTTTGTTAGAATGTATACGCCAACCAGTGATCTTGGGACAGGTCCCTCGACTCAACAAGAACAGTTCCTAAAATATGTGCAGAAGTAAAAAGTTGGTAGTAAGATCTGCACAAGAGTTTTACGTGGAAACCTCCTTGCTCAAGGAAGTAAAATCACGACCTGTCACACATGACTTTCCAAACTGTTTTCACTAATCTTCTCAAAGCAAAAGTAAAAACCAGTTTACAAATCACACAAAGAGATTAGCTCCTAATCTCCAAACTAAGTAATACAACGATTACTTAACCTAGCCTAAGCAGATACAACACTACCCACTATACTAACCCAACTGATTAATTTAGACTTTTACAGTAAGACACAAAGTTACTCCTAACTATGTTCTTATAAAGATCCACACCAGGTTTGAAACATTTCTAACACAAGTGAAATGAATCCTACAAGTTAAGAATAAATACAAGCAATCAAGAACAACAACAGGTACATAAAGCACTCCTTTAGTTGATCAGGTCCATGATATATGTCTTCTTGTGCTTGAGTTCTTCCTTAAATATAAATTGTCTTTTTACGCTTGTGAATTTAGTTTGCGAAATCTTGAGTTGTGTTTTTAGAGAGAGACTATATAAAATCAACACAACTCCTTGGGACCGCCCATTGGCTGAGAGCCTGATGTTCAGAAAAGTTGTGCACCTTTTCTAACAGTTGTCTTGTCGTCTTTTCACATACGCAGTCTTGCGGGACCAGGTCCCTTGCAAACATTTTTTTAGTAAGTTCTTGAGAAGACATTAGCTCTCTCTCTTTTTGAATGAATGGATTAATTTGTTGTTTGTCATGTTGACTAAGTCAACCGTAAAGAGTTATTGACCGTTAGACAAACAACTTCGTCCATTCTGATTGGTGTAGTATGCTGACGCCTCACCAACCTCTAACACGACAATTTTACAATTGTACCCCATTATAGATCTGGGCGAGAGAACTCAGACACTGAAATAAATAGTCTCGTCGTCTCTTTCTATTGGTGCAGTACACTGCATATTTCACCAACCACCTGACATGACAACTTTACAGTTGTACCCATTTGAATTTGGATGAAAGTACTCTGCCAAGGACCAAGTCCCTGCATTTGTGTGGATCATCAAAACACCTAGAATATAACATACTTACATGACAACTTAGTAGTAATACATTGATATTGATTTTTTATTTTGAAGAAAGCGGAGGAAGTTGTGGAATGCACAAGCAACAATCCAAGATTGTTTATAATAAGAACAACATAGTAATGGACAAATTGAGAACTATATCATTGAGCTCTCTTTATAAGATAGTCTCGAGTATACAACTTTCATTGAGCTATTAATTTTCTTGATCATTTTATTTAAAGTTATATTGGCTTTCAATTTTTAAGAAGAACATGGTGAAGGCATTGAGATTGAGCATTCTGTTAAGATTTTGGGCCATTGTCGGTTGGGACATGGCAGAAAAATAAAGAAACCTCAAAAGGAGGCAGTGGATGATGTTACGATTGACGTTCACGCCAAAAGTATCAAGGTGGAAAAGTCACAAGAGGACGTAGCTTCACCGTCTTTCTCAAGAAAACTCAAAAGTATGTTTACTCTGGCTTACTAACATAATAGATCATCTGCTTCCATAATATTTTAGTAGCAATATATTGATTTTGAGTTTCTATTTGAAGAAAGCGGAGAAAGTTGCAGGATGCACACACGACAAACTGATATGACTTATGCTAAGAGAATGACAATAATGGACAAAGAGAGGACAATCGCATATCAAAGAGCAAAAACTTTTAAATCTTAGAATCCATTTGTTTTAACTTTTAATGCAACCGTCATATGTCTCGAAACCATACAATCTGAAAAGCTACTTTAGAGACTTGCCAATACTTTGTTTTTTTTACCAATCCATATGGATGCATCTGCTTATGCTCAATTTACCATCTCCATATCTTTTGGCAGCAAATATGTTTCCTATTTGCTTGGAAATATTTTCGAGAGAAATTTGGCGATTTAGCGCTTCATGTTCTTGGTAGGGGATCTTGGTCTATCAAATATGACCTGGGGATATTATAAGGGACAATTCTCTTTACTTGGAGGTCCTTTCTGTTGGACAATAAGTTAAAAAACTGGTGATGTCTGTGTATTTGAACTAATTAAGGGCATTCAATCCTTTTTAGATGTCACTATATTTCGTGCAGCAGAGAGGAAACCAACGCATAAAATATATGGAGGTGTTTCTAATTTTAAAGACAAGATAACCAAAACTAGAGTCTAGAAGTTTATGTTGTGTTTCAAGTTTCAAGCAAGAGACAATGTGTTGGATTTTAAAAGGTGTAAATGAAAAATGAAGAGTTGCGACTTTTATGAAAGCTTGTGATCTTTTCTTAAGATTGTTACTTTTTCAAAGGTTTGTGACCTTTCCGGTAAGGCACAATAAGAACCTTTTCACACTATCCTTTGTTTTCTATAAATTGAGGGATTTCCTCTCATTTTAAGAACCAATTTCTGGACTTCTACTACTGCTACTACTAAATCTAGTATTCTAAGTGTGCTTTACTGCCGTTGAGTGGCTCGCTGACACCAGCATTTTGAATATCAATACACTTGTAATTGAGATCATTTTATCCTGAGAGGACATATCCAAATCAAACCTTGAATACATGAGGGGAATAATTTACTTAAGGGATACTGTGCATTCAGTGGACTTGATCTTTTGTTTTCTCCAAATTCTGGTATGTGTTACAAACTTTAGATTTGTGAATTAATTTTTGTTCTTCTGTTCTTGTGTTATTCACTTGTTCATTAAACTTTGGTAACTTCATATTTTTTGCAAAGTTATTTGGAATCAGTAAGATTCTTTAGACACATATTGACAACAATTCTTCTTTGAGAAAAGTATTTCGTATATTTTTTTCTATTTCTGATTCTAGTTTCTCTACTAATTTTAATTTCTAGTTGTGAAATGTTCTTAAATTTTGTTGTGTCTTACCAAGTTCTTCAAAGTTTTGTTCTAACTATCTTAGGAATACAAGATGAACAACAATCTTAAGGAAATTATTATACTGTTGGTATTTTTTGTATTCTACTGATTGAGAGAAACGGATCATGGAAGTAGAAGAATAATGCATTGCTTCTCCATAATTCGGTGATTTGTTTAGCAAGGTCGAAGTGAGAATGTAGAGAAAACATTTTTTGGTTGTATTCCGGTTAAAAATTACATCAGATAACCTTCTTATTATTTTGTCTAAGAAAGGAAATACTTTATAAGAGTTAACAACTTTGATTTTTATCATGTGTATCTTTGGAATTTTTTTTGCAAACCATATGTTGTGGAATGAATTTTGCTTGGCAAATAGTGTTGCCTTTAAAATTCTTTAGTTTGCAAAATGAGAGATGCGTATTTTTGTTTGATAAAATAGTATGTCAAAATGTTATAATTGGAAGACTATTGAAAAGAAAAACATTTCTATGTGATAAAGAATATGTTTAATCTTGTTTGGAGACTAGAAAACTTTTGTAGTTTTGTACTCAATGTGAAATTTAATTGTGTCTAATTTCTGTAGACTTAAAACTGTTGTAGTTTCTACTCTAAATAAATCATACTATGCAATTGGTTTGAAAAATATGAAACTTCACATAATAAGTCAATGTTGTACTTCTGACTTCTATAAACTTCACTGTTATATAGAAATAAATTGTACAAAATTTTTTGTCTTTATTGTTAGTGTTCTAAATACTAAGTGATATGTCTATTTTTGATAAAGAAAAAAATACCAGTGACTTAAAGTTTGTGATTTTGTGCCTCTATGAAATGAACTTTGACACTATGTAAAGATTGTCAAAGGGAATTGAAGCAATATAATTCTTTTGTAGAATAATATTTTCAGAACTGGTTTCATAAAGCCAATGACATTTTGATAGTCTGGGAAATATGTGAAAAAACTATTTTCAAATACTTGAAAAATATTTTTGAGATTACATTTAAAATGTGGGGGTTCTTTGCTTATGATAAAGATAAAATTAGACTTGGTGTCTAATTTAATTTTAGAGCAAAAGTATGAAATTTAGTGATACTTTTGTACTATGTTAGACCCACAAAATTCTTGGAGTATATTCAATATTGTGGTTGTTGAGTTTCTCTATTACTAGTATATGTTGTGACTAGTATGAAACTATCAAATTATATATATACTTGTTCAAAATAATTGTGTTCTTTTATGAAAAAGTGTCACTTAAAATATTGTGATTTTTCGTGAAAAGATATGTCTATTATAATAAAAGTATTTGCATAGACATGAATATTGGTGAATAATCATTTGTTATGTTTTGTAAAAGAAACATTTTGACTATATTGCCTTTATTGTAACCGATGAAACTTTATTCATTGGTGTTCTATAACAATCAATTGAAAGTTATGGAAAGATCCTTCTGAAAAGGATATTTGACAAGGTGATGACTCTAACAATGTTTGTATCACAAAACATTGTAAGAAATAGGAATAAAATATTAGTGAGAAAAAGTCTACCTCGCGAAGAGATTTTCAAACTCAATACTTTTATTTATTCTTACTTGCTTGAGTCAAAGTTTGTGACATGCACACTTGGGGCATGTCAATTACAAAACCTTGTAAGGAAAACTGATCAACTTAGAAGTTTGTCTAACTTTGAGTGCAATAAATAAAAATGTCAGTGAGGAATCTAAGTATGCTGAGCATTCTTATAAATCTGTTGAAAGGAATTCTAATACCTTATAGTTGATTTACACTGGCATTTGTGATATGAAGTCAACGTCATCTCGTGATGGAAGAAAGTATCTTATAACTTTCATTGACAATTGCATTAGAAATAACTATATCTATTTGCTGAATGGTAAGGATGAATCAATAAGAATGTCTAGACAATATAATATCGAAGTTGAAAATCAGTTGAAAAAAAGATAAGAAGTGATAAGAATCGAGAGTATAAATTTCCTTGTGCAGAAATATGTTTTGAGAGTATAAAGTGAAATTATCCATCAAACTGCTGCTCTATTAACCTCAATCTAATGAAAAACCGAATGTGGAAAGAATGATTGATGCATTATTTATAAGTTTGGATTTATCACAAAATTTGTGTGGAGGAACAATCCTTACTACCAAAGGGAACAACAGAAAACTTGTCTTTTTAGAAAGCAATTTTGTTCGTTCAGGACACAATCTATTCCATATGAGAAATGGAAAGGAATGAAATCAAACATGAAATATTTCAAAGTCTGGGGTGTCTATCCAAAGTCCAAGTTCCAATTTCTTAAATGATTAAAATATGACCTAAGACTGTGGACAATAAACTTAGGTTTGAATAGTCTACTGAAAGGTGTAAATGACTTTGGGAAGAAGAAGAGGAGAATGTACTTAATAAAGAGAATCAGAGGCGTACTATATGTCAAAGGATATCTACTTCCTTCGAATATGATTTTGTAATATTTCTTGTGTCTTCTGTAGACTAATCCTTTTGGACAAATGGTGTCAATTGATAACATTCAAATATACTTCTTGAAAAGAAATATAATCGATCGTATGCAATATATTTACCCAACTATGAACCGGGGTCGATCCCACAGAGAATATGGAATAATATTATCAGTAGCAAATATTTAACTCGATAGTCGTCATATAAAAATGGGGGGATTTAAATTGAAATAAAAATAACTTTGAACTAAGTATTTTTTATATCCAAATTAATAAAAATAACTAGGAATGTGTTTCCCATAATCTCATAACACGGTAATCCTAGTAATAACAATTCATTCCTAGTGTATTACATGCAAAGTGATAACTTAGGTATCTCTAATTCCTTGGTCCGACAACTAGAGAATTTCACCCCGCACCTTGGTCCGGTACGTATGTATAATTTACTAACCCTTACCATTACCTCATATGAGACATCATAATCGATGTATGTCTTAGTTATTACTTCGCACCAATCGACACTAGTCTATTAGATAGTATTACACTAAATCTACGTGGATAATTCTTTTTTTGTTAACTACCTATTTGGTCCGACAAGTAGCAACAAGGCAAGTTCTAATGCGTGCACTCGTTAAAAAGACTTCTAAACGGAAGAATTATCAATGCATTCAAAAAACTATTTGAGAATTTCTTAATTACTATTCATACTTTGTTAATCGCTTATGGTTCCCACAACCATAGTTATGAAATTTAGTTACTCGTTATCTCAAAAATACAATCAAAATTTATTAAAATAAATATGTTTGTGTTAATGATAAAAGATTAAGAACAATAGCTAAACTATCTTTTATTAATCAAGAATACAAATATATAATAAAGGAGAAGAAAGAATAAAACACAATTCTCCAGCCTTCACGGCGGCTCTTTCTAAGTTCAAACCTAGAAGAAAATTTATATTTGTGTCTTGTTTCTTGATTCTTGGTCTCCTCCCTAATAATTATTTCTATGCACTATTTATAAATGTAGTAAACCCCTAAATAAAATAATTGAGTGCAAACAAATTAGGAATCCAAAATCAAAGGGAATTGGATTCCCTTTTTTTTTACGCGTGTAGCTTTTAGTTTTGGGCGAGAAACTCTCTATATTGCTGCCTGGCACGTGGACCAGCAGGTAAGTTTTCCTTCCCTTATTTGCATATAAATTATATTAATATTATATTAATTTATTTCCATTAAACTGTCTGCTTGATTTCTTCTTCAACTTTTCATCTTTAATTCGTTTTAGCTCTAAACTTCTTCAATTTTTCGTCAATTTAATCCTACAAATAAAATACACGATTTAGATGAATTCATAAAATTTATGCTAAAAAGGACAAATATAAATAATAAATGTGAGGCAAATGATAATTAAAAATATATAGTTTTAGCCTCACATCAACACCCCACACTTTAAACTTTTGCTCGTCCTCGAGCAAACATTGAAGCTCATCTCAAGAAAATCCAACTAGCACTGTCATCACTTTGATTTATACAAACAATTAGGTCATGTATCAATTTCAAATTATTAAGTAGACTTCTCAATCATTATGCAAAACATCCAAATAAACAACAAATCTCTAACTTCCTAACCTCAAGGAAGGACTTTGAACTCATCAAATTTAAGCTTGCTCACCTACTCTCATCAAAGAAAGTTAATAAAATCACCTATATATCATGAAAAAAGTACCCTCACAAGAAGAAATAGTTCACACACTCAATTCAAAAATTGAATATAAATTAAAGACTTCATATCTAGAACACTCACAAATAAAATTCACATGTATGCACAAAGAACCATATGCTTGCCCATTATGTACATCTTCACTAATTAAGCATGCTTAAATAGAATCAAATAGGACTTTAACGGGTTGTAGTGTAGGCTACGGGACGGATAGGAAAACTATATAATAGTGACTTACACTTCCTTAAGCACTTGTTAATTTTTAGACTTCATCACCCATATTTTCTTCTCTTTATTGTTAGCCCTCTCTTCAACCATTGTTTCACAAGTAATTCTCATTATCTCAAGAATGTTTTCAATCATTATTTTTTTCCCTCATTTTTTTGGTTTTCCTTCATAATAGCCACCCTCAACTTACGTATTTTACATGCGTTAAGGTGCATGTTGTCCTTGGAAGGACCAGGGCCATCATTCTTTTTTTTTTCTTTTTTTTTTCATGTCACATTCCTTTTTTTTTCATGTCACATTCTTTCAAAGAGGACTTTTAAGCATTTTGTAGCTATCATTGATTACTTTTTCACTCATCCATCCCTTTTTTCTCAAAATTGATAATTAGAATAAGTCTATATTCTAATGCTCAAGGAAGCAAGGTGCAAAAACTAGGGATTCAACAAAATAGGTTAGAGAAAAATATGGCTACCAACAAAAGGCTACATGCTCAAAAGAGAGAACTAATGATAAAATATCTGAGAAGGGCTAAAATTTACAAGACAAATAACAAAAGTCTATTATAATCTCCTAAACAAAGTAACACTTTCTGTTTCGCTTCAATAACATGCAAGACAAGTTCTAGACTAAGATGCAAAACATGGAATAGAAAAAATCTCACCACTCATGGCACAAGTATCAATCAAGATAAATCAATTCTATTTCTAAGAGAGACAGGATCATAACAAACTACAAAATAAATAATCTATATACAAAGTCACAACCATTAAGATAGATGTCAAAAGATTTGCAATTTCACTAGCAATTGAGCATTCACAAGAAAGTACTACTTAAAATTAGGCCGAAATATTAAGTATCACATACTTCAAAAGGGTCTTTTCTTTTCTCTCTAAAATAATAATAATAATAAAAGCAATAAAATTTATTCCTAAACAAAATAAATAAAAGACACTCGGTACAAAGGAACTATCCTCCGGAAAAGAACCAAAAAGAAAAGCCAAGGAACCCATCCTAAAAAAAAAAGACTCAATAAAACAGTAAAAACTAGGAATTCATTCCTCCACACCACACTTAAAAAAGATGCTATGTCCCCAAAGCATTAAATAAAATATAGAACAAGGGTTAGGAAAACTCCCTGAGGCCTTTAGGCCTAGCTAGTAGCATGTTCTCTAAATTTATATCAAGGATCGTCACCCCTCACTTAAGCTCAAACATGCTCCTTTATTTTTTTTTTTGTACTCAGTCTTCCCTTAATATGCAAAAACAAGAAAAAAAGTGATACTAATAAAATAAAATAATAATAATAATAATAAAAAGTTACCCTACTAATTGGTTGCCTCCCAATAAGCGCTTAATTTAACGTCGCGGTACGACACAATCAATTTTACTATTTTTCCTTCCACATTGAAGATATGAATTGCACCCCCAATTTTGAATCAAATTTTCTATTACGCTCAAGGGGTGGTGGTACAAAAATAAAGGTCCCAAACAACAGATATCACATTATGCACTTCTTGGATCGTAAGTGAGGAATGTAATTTTCCGATGTTGGAAAAATAAATTCAAGGATATAGACACATTTTTTCTCCTCTATACACTCTTCTATAGGCTCAGATGACTCGATGAGTTTCTCATCATCTAAACATAATTTGAAAAAGTGTTTGGAATGAGGCTCAATACGTCCTAACTCATGAAATATTTTATTATTTACACCTTCATATTTACACATACTAGAGTTTTTAAAAATAATATTATCTACTACATAACTCTAGTGCACCCTTCTCAACAGGGACAACATCAATAAAAATATGATCAAGCAATTGACCCTCAATATTTTAGCTCTTCAAGTTGATTTATAAGTATTTTTTCTTCCTCACACATATTATTACCAAATTGTTGGGTGTCATATGATTTAATCTTTGCACTCAACTCAATATCTAAATAATAAAGGTCAAATTTAAAGGCATATTCAATAAGGCGCCTACATATTGATTTAATGTAAAGTGTTAACGAATCTTCCATGTCCCCATACAACTTATCTACTTGAGAAAAAAATTTACCCTATGAGAACACATAAAATTAGTTGGGAGGGAATGACAAGGACACTCATCACTACATACTTTTTCAGATGACATCTCAAGAAGAGTAGATGAAATATGATGATGATAATAATAATAATACTAAAAAGAATAATTGAAAATTAATCCTAAAAAAACAACTACAAGTTAAATTATATATGAAAGACAATTTCTAAGCCATAGTCCTCGGCAGCGGCACCATTCTTGATAACGTTCAAATATACTTATTGAAAAGAAATATAAACGATCGTATGCAATATATTTACCCAACTATGAGTCGGGGTCGATCCCACAGAGAATATGGAAGAATATTACCAATAGCAAATATTTAACTCGATAGTCGTCATATAAAAATGGAGAGATTTAAATTGAAATAAAAAATAAAGCAATAAAAATATATTTGAACTAAGTATTTTTTATATCCAAAATAATTAAAATAACTAGGAATGTGTTCCCCATAAGCTCATAACGCGGTAATCATAGTAATAACAATTATTTCCTAGTGTATTACGTGCAAAGTGATAATTAGGTATCTCTAATTCCTTGGTCCGACAACTAGATAATTTCACCCCGCACCTTGGTCCGGCTACGTGTGTATAATTTACTAACCCTTATATTTACCTCATATTAGACATCATAATCGATGTATGTCTTAGTTATTACTTCGCACCAATCGACACTAGTCTATTAGATAGTATCACACTAAATCTATGTTAATAAGTCTTTTCTTATTAACTATCTCCTTGGTCCGGCATGTAGCAACAAGGCGAGTTCTAACGCGTGCACTCGCTAAAAAGACTTCTAAACGAAAGAATTATCAATGCATGCAAAAACCTATTTGAGAATTGCTTAGTTACTATTCATACTTTGTTAATCGCTTACGGTTCCCATAACCATAGTTATGAAATTTAGCTACTCATTTTATCAAAAACACAATCAAAATTTATTAAAATAAATATGCTTGTGTTAATGATAAAAAGTTAAAAGCAATAGCTAAACTATCTTTTATTAATCACGACTACAAATAATTAATAAAGGAGAAGAAAGAATAAAACACAATTCTCCGGCCTTCACGGCGGCTCTTTCAAAGTTTCAAAGCTAGAAGAAAATTTATATTTGTCTTGTTTCTTGATTCTTGGCCTCCTCCCTAATAATTATTTCTATGAACTATTTATAAATGTAGTAAACCCCTAAATAAAATAATTGAGTCCAAACAAATTAGGAATCCATAGGAATTGGATTCCTTTTTTTTTTTTGCGCGTGTAGCTTTTAATTTTGGGCGAGAAACTCTCTATATTGCTGCCCGGCCCGTGGACCAGCAGGTAAGATTTCCTTTCCTTATTTGCATAATTATATTAATATTATATGAACTTATTTCCATTAAGCTACCTGCTTGATTTCCTTATTCAACTTTTCCATCTTTAATTCGTTTTAGCTTCAAACTTCTCCAATTTATCGTCAATTTAATCCTACAAATAAAATACACAATTTAGAAGAATTCATAAAATTTATGCTAAAAAGGAAAAATATAAATAATAAATGTGTGGCAAATAATGATTAAAAATATATAGTTTTAGCCTCACATCATCAATAGTGAGATTAGTTCAATCTCGAGCAATCCTATTTGAAGTTGGTTGATCTTCCTCCAGGAAATAAACCTTTGGGTTCAAAGTGAATCCTCAAAAGGAAAATGAAAGTCAATGGAACTATTTACAAACATAAAACAAGACTTTTTGTCAAAGGTTTTAGACAAAAATAAGGTTTGCATACTCACCAGTAATTACATTCATTTGGATGATAATTGTGTTTAGCTGTGGTATATGACCTCCATATTCATCAAATGGATATAACAACTCTCTTAAATAGAGAATTGGAGGAAGAAATTTACATGGAATAATCCGAGGATTTTATAGTTCTGGTAAATAAAAGAAAATGTGCAAACTTTAAGTCACATTATGGACTAAAACGAGCACCAAATAATGACATAAGAAATTTGACCAAACCATGTTCGCAAATGGATTTAGAATGATGGAAGTGTTAAATGGAAGTGTTAAATGTGTTCACATAGATCATTGATTATTTGTATATTGGTGATATGTTGATCATCAATAAAGATACTAAGACATAAATGTTACTAAACGTATGCTAAAAAGCAAGTTTGAAATGAAATTTCTTGGAGTTTCTAATGCGATCTTAGGTATAAGAATCCTTAGAACTCCATAATATTTAGCGTTTTCACGGTCTCATTGCATTGAAAAAGTACTTGACTAGTTCAAATATTTGGATTTCAATATTGTCAAGTCTCCAATAAATGTGAGCTTTACATTTCAAAAGACTGAAGGCGAAAGTGACTCACCATTGGATTGTGCTAGCGTATTGGAAAGAATGATATATATCAGGAAGTGTGTGCGATCAGATATATCATTTGCTATTAATGAACTGAGTCGATTCATGAATGTAAAATCCACGAGTGGATATGTATTTACTCTTGGTAGAGGAGTAGTCTCTTGGAAATATTTTAAAAGAGACATGTATTGCTCGCTCTACAATGATCTTTGAGCTAGGTGCTCTAGATAAGGTCGGTGAATAAGTTGAAAGACTCTGATTTTTTTTTATAGATATTCTTTTTTGGCCTAAGCTGAAAAACCTCAGAAATTTTTTGAGCTAAAATCGAACCACTATTCGTAATGAGTGATATTTTACCAATAAATTCAAAATTATTAAGTGTTAAGGTCACTGATGTAGCAGCTTGAGTTCTAAAAGAACTAAATTGCAAATAGTGAAATCTGAAATTTTGGAGGGTTAAGCTAAGTATGAGTTTTAGGTCAACTTGAAATGACCATAACTCCTAGCACAGGATGAGTTATGTGTGCTACAATATACCATAAGAAAGATCTTTAATTTTTCTTTCCAACACCATCAAGTTTTCTAAGTTTCAAGTTCAGATGAGTGAGATATGACCTTTTCAAGTTAGGTTGTCCAATTAAGGAAAGTTAGCCGAAAATAGTGAGGGGTATTTTGGTATTTTCTTTACCCAATCAGATTTAATTCATTTTTAGTAAGGTTTAAGAGTCTAATCCTTTTAGGTTCAGTTTTATAATCCTAATATATGCCTAGAGTTTTAGTTGAGAGTTCAAGAAGAGAAAAGAAGAGAAAAGAGGAGAAACGAGGAAAGGATCAAAGCGTTCGTTCAAGAAATTCAAGATTTCACCAAGAACCTAGTTCTTTGAGGTATGTAAGCTTCCATAGTGTTGGGTTAATTCACCCACATGCCAATCATGATTTATTCAGCTTAATTTCGTTCTTGGAATTTAATGATTTAAGTTGTTGATAAGTGTTCTTAAAGTTTTATTAAGTTTTGATGTAAGATTCTAATTGAGTGAACTTTAAGCGATCATGATCATATCTCGTTTTGATGTAAGATTCTAACTTGAGTCAACTTTAAGCGACATATCTCTTAGAATATTAAGAATTACGTGCACCATAACCTATACAATTAGAGGTAATTGAATATACTTTGCAGCGCCACAATTTTGTTTCAATACAATTTCTGAGTAAAACGTTATGACTAGTTTAGTAACCTATACAGTGCTGTTACGAATTAGCCGACAAAAAACCATAAACGAATCTCTTGACTAATAAAAGTCTAAAAACAATCAGATTTTCTTGTTCACTTATGAAAATCATAATCCTTGATCATAGAGAATTCAAGAAACTAATTCAAGAATCTAAAGAAAGGTTTTCTTGATTGTTTACCTTCAAGCTGGTTTCAAGACTTCTAATCAAGTTCTTATTCAAGATTCTTAAGGATTCTTCAAGAATCTTTTCTTCTAGTATTTAGTCTATCATAGTGTTGGACTAGTCGTCATCAGTTAAGACCAGTAAAAGAATAATTTACTTTTATTCCTAAATTAGAGTATTGTTGAGATAAGTTGATTTTGAGTTCTATATTGTTATTGAGATCCTTAATATATAAACCATAACTCTTGAATTCATAATTCACATTCAAGGGAGAGTTAAAGAGTAGAGTTCAGAAAGTCGTTGAGTTTAATTGTGAATCCTTTGAGATCAACTATCAATTTGAGCTAAGTTTTGAGCATGTAAGTCAAATAATAAGAAGAGTCATATACATGAGCTCCATTTAGTTATGTAGACCTTTGAGTCGAGTTCTTTCATGCTCATAACTCAGCATGAACTTCGTAAGTTGAGCATCTTTCAGAGAAGTGGTATCTTCAAGTTCTAAGCCTTTAAGTGTCGAGTTCCTAATCCCTCTTTGATATTAACTCCTAACCATGTGACTATTACATATTACCTATTAAGTCCTTTAGTTGAGTAGTTCATGACCATTATTCCGCATGAACCCTATGATTCGAGCTTGAGTCCTTGAGTTAAGTAGTTCATGTCCATAATTCCGCATGAACCCTATGAGTGGAGCTTGAGTACTTGAGTTAAGTAGTTCATGCCCATAATTCTGCATGTTCACCTCCGAGTCGAGCATTCTTCAGATGAGTAGTATCATTGACTCCTTGAGTTCTGGAAATGATGAGTTCTAAGTATTGAGTTCTATGAATGTTTATTGAAAAAGTTGAATTGAGTCGTTCATGTTCATAATTCCACATAAATCCTGTTTAAAGAAGTCTTTTTACAAATTGTTTTAAAACTTGTTTTAAAGACTTGAGCACTGAGTTGAGAAAGAGTAAAGTTGGAGTTTATTTCTTCAAAAGTATAGGGGGACTAAGTATTCCCAAAGATATTTAAAATGTTTTAACATTTAAATAAGAACGGAAGCTGAGAAATCCAAAGAGCCTTCGAGCTTCTTTTCAGAGAAGAGTAATAGCTTTCTTAATGAAACAAGAAGGGAAACTAAGCTTTCAAAGATAGCCTAAGTTTTTGAGCAATAATCTCAAATTACAGAAGAAGTATGTTTTTTAAAACATAAGAGCTAGTATATTTTTGAGTAGTATGAGCCGAATTGGGGCGAGCTTTTCAGATAACTCATGTCTCCATAAAACCATGTAGCCACCATGGGTAGAAAAGGGTCATACTTTTTAGATGAATCCTTTTCACAATAGACTAGTGGATCCATTAAGTTAAGTTAGGTCCTATACTGATGGCAAGGTATATGATGGTCCTTAGCAGAATGAGGTAAAGTGTTGTATCATCACTATAGCTCTTAAGTAAATTTATATTACTTTATTATATAAGTAAATTTGAGTTTGTTATTGCATTTTCATTAACAAAGTAAGTTGCTTTTAATGTCTTATAAAGCTTTCTATATATTGTATGTGTATTCTTGCTTTATATTGAGTTGAGTACCCCTAGTCGAACATCATATATTTGAAGTTAAGTATCTAATCTTTGAGTTGAGTATCTAATCTGTGAGTTGAGTATCTTATCTTTGAGTACTTCTGAGTTGAGTAAGTTTGAGTAGTTTTGAGTATCCTTGAGTATTCCTTGAGTTGAGTAAGTTTGAAAAGAGGTAAGTATGTTTCTATTTTTATCAAGTTCAAGCTTATGTTATGCTTTAGAATTCCCTTTACATGCTCGTACACTCAATGTACTGAGCAATTTGGCCTGCATCTTTTGATGATGCAGACACAACTATTCAAGATAATCAATAAGAGCTTCTTTGATACTTCCGAGAGTTAAAGTTAGATATGCTGAGCCTCCTCGCTTCTAGAGGATTTTTCAGTTTAGTTAGGATGTCGTGGGTCTTGTCCCGACTTCCATCCTTGTCAGCCAGGATAAGGGTTCGCTTGGGGACCAACAATGGTCATTGAGTGCAGGCCACGTTCAGGGTGTAGACTCAATCATGACAAACTTGGTATCAGAGCTCAAAGTTCATGTTTCATTGGGTGTCTTTGAAGCCGTGTTACTATGATCTTATTTATGGCTGCGAGGGCCTCACTTCTATAAATGAGGGACTACAAACATTTAAGTTAAGTTTCCATTCTTTCATACTCTTAATCGTGCAATAGAGCTATATCATATAGATTTTATCCTAACTTGTGTGTTCTCATATTCATTCGACTACTCATCAAACTAGAGGTGGTTTAAAAGTAAAGTGTAAAGATCCTTATGGATGAGTTGTTCTTAGCAAGAGTCTTGAGAAAGTCATGATACTTCAGAGGGGCTTGAGAGAAGCCCAATAGTAAGTTAAGGGTTGAGTTTCAGATTAATGCCTTCATGTTCATATGAATCGTGCATTCAAGCAAAGAGTGAATCGTACTCTCTTCTCTAAGCCCTATTTCAGTTGAGATCCTTATGAGGAAGTACGTTTAGAGCTTCGATATTGATTTCACCCAAAAAGGTAGAATGAGTTACAAGATCATGAGTTGTAGTAGTGACATTAAAGAACCCAAAGTTAGAGGAAACTATATAGAGGTGTAGTGATTTAAGAAAGGGAGACAATGTTTTGAAGAGATATGTTATTATAGTCATGTACCTAGTAAGTTAGTAATTTGAAGCTTTTTTCTTACGGGTAGACTAAGAAGTGATGAGTTGTGAAAAGTTCGGGATAAGAGGTAGGTAAGCGTTGCAAGTCAATATGAGTTAGAGTATAACTTAAATAAAAAGGGGTTATGATAATGTGTCACTGTGTTAGCAGTGACCAAGTGTAAGTGGTGAATATATAGAAGAGGCAAGAGTATTCATGAAGTGATAAATATAATCTAGGCTTATGAACTTTGAAAGGAGAATCTCATGGTATTTCGAGGATGATAGAGTTATTTGAGAGATAATGCGTAGTAAGTGAGTAAGTAGTACTTAAGTTGTGAAGTCGAATGTGATGGTAATTCGAGTATGTAGAATGAGAAGTAAGGACTGACTAATTGTCATGAGGTCCTAGTGGACAAGTGTTTCTAAATTGCCATTGTAGTATTGAGGTATAGTATAGTAAGGGAGCAATCATAATGATATTCGGGTTTAATAATAAACATTTAGCTTGAATTTGAGATGAGTTTCATGATCAAAATAATGACAACATGAGGGTGATGATGTTAGTCTTGAGATTAGACCTTGTAGACTTGACATAGAGTAGGTGAAAAATTACGATTTTAACTTTAATGAAAGATGAGTGGTACAAGTGAGAGATCCAAACCTTTAGATAAGGGCAGTGAAGTGTGGCAAAGTTACAAGAGTAAAAAGGAACATCAAGAGAATATACACCAATAAGAGATGTGGAATAGGTCCATAGCTTTCAAGTGCTAGCTTTAGACCTAAGGGGGAGATGATAAGACTAGAAATCAAGTCAGGTGTTGAGAATTTGTTAAAGTGTTGGTCAGTAAGAGTCCATGGAATTGTTAGAGTTCTAAGCTTGAATGTGGTGGTAAAGAGTATTAGTTGAAATGAAATTCCATATAGATAAGTATAAAATGCGAACTTAACGATTTGAGTTAAGCTTAAATATATAAAGCGAACACCATTAGACGAAGACCTTAGTAAGAGTAACCCATTCCATAGCCGGTCAAGCCATCATTCGAGGACGAATGATCTCAAGGGGGAGATAATGTAACACCCATGATTTTTTTTGAGCTAAGACTCTTACTGTTCTTCGTATTGAGTGAGATTTTACCAAGGAATTAAAAATTTCTTAAATGCTAAGGTCACTAGATGTAGCACCTTTACTTCTAAAAAAACTAAATTGGAAATAGTGAAATCTAAAATTTTGGAGGGTTAAGCTAAGTATGAGTTTTCGGTCAACTTGAAATGACCGTTTCACCTAGCACATGATGAGTTAGGTGTGCTACAAGATACCATAGGAAAGATCTTTGATTTGTCTTTCCAACACCAACAAGTTTTCTAAGTTTCGAGTTCAGATGAGTGAGATATGACATTTTGAAGTTAGGTTGTCCAGTTAAGGAAAGTTAGTCGAAAATAGTGAGGGGTATTTTGGTCTTTTCCTTACCCAATTAGATTTAATTCGTCTTTAGTAAGGTTTTAAGGGTCTAATCATTTTAGGTTCAGTTTTATAATACTAATAAATGCCTAGGGTTTTAGTTGAGAGTTCAAGAAGAGAAAAGAAGAGAAAAGAGGTGAAAGGAGGAAAGGATCAAAGCGTTCATTTAAGAAATTCAAGATTTCGCCAAGAACCAAGTTCTTTGAGGTATATAAGCTTCCATAGTGTGGGTTCGTTCACCCACACGCCAATCATAATTTATTCAGCGTAATTTCGTTCTTAAAATTTAAGGATATAAGTTGTTGAGTTCTCGATAAGTGTCTTGAAGTTTAATTAAATTTTGATGTAAGATTCTACTTGGGTCAACTTTAAACGACCATATATATTAGAATATTAAGAATTACGTGCGCTATAACCTATCCAATTAAAGGTAATTGAATATACTTTCCAACACCACCAGTTTCGCGTTAATCTAATTTCTCAGTAAAACGTTATGACTAGTTTAGTAACCTATACAGTGCTGTTACGAATTAGCCGACGAGAAAATATTAAAAATAGTTGTTTTGTCTTTTACCTTCAAGAAGACCATAAACAAATTTCTTGACTATTAAAAGTCTAAAAACAATCAGATTTTCATGTTCACAAATGAAAATCATAATCCTTGTCATAGAGATTTCAAGAAACTAATTCAAGAATCTTAAGAAAGGTTTTTTTGATTGTTTACCTTCAAGCTAGGGATTCAAGGCATCTAATAAAGTTAATCTTCAAGATTATAAAGATTCTTAAAGAATCTTGTTCTTTTAGGCATTTAAGTCTATCATGGTGTTGGACTAGTTCGTCCTCACGCCCTACATCTACTTTGAGATCAGTAAAAGAATAATTTAGGATTCTACCCCTAAATTTGAGTATTGTTGATATAAGTTGATTTTGAGTTCTTGAGTTCATGTTTCTTTTAAAAGTTCTATTCCCAATTATCAATTTGCTATATTTTTCATGAGATCCTTCATATTATAAATCATAACTCTTGAATTTATAATTCATATTCAAGAGAGAGTTAAAGAGTAGAGTTCAAGAAAGTCTTTGAGTTCAATTGTGAATCCTTTGAGATCAACTATCAATTTGAGCTAAGTTTTGAGGAAGTAAGTCAAAGAATAAGAAGATTTGTATACATGAGTTCCATGTAGTTATGTAGACCTTTTAGTCGAGTTGTTTCATGCCCATAATTCAATATGAACTTCATAAGTTGAGCTTCTTTTGGAGAAGTGGTATCTTGAAGTTCTAAGCCTTTAAGTGTCGAGTTCCTAACCCTCTTTGAGATTAACTCCTAACCATGTGACTATTACATATTACCCATTAAGTCCTTGAGTTGAGTAGTTCATGCCCATTATTCCGCATGAACCCTATGTGTCGAGCTTGAGTCCTTGAGTTAAGTAGTTCATGTCCATAATCTTTTATGAACCCTATGAGTGGAGCTTGAGTCCTTGAGCTAAGTAGTTCATGTCCATAATTCTGCATGAACCCTCCGAATCGAGTATTCTTGAGATGAGTAGTATCATTGACTCTTTGAGTTCTGGAATTGTTGAGTTCTAAGTATTGAGTTCTATGCATGGTTATTGAAAACCTTGAATTGAGTCGTTCATGTTCATAATTCGACAAGAACCATGTTTTAAGAAGACTTTTTACAAATTGTTTTTATCTTGTTTTAAAGACTTGAGCACTGAGTTGAGAAAGAGTAAAGTTGAAGGTCATTTCTTCAAAAGTATAGAGTGAATAAGTATTCCCAAAGAGATTTAATTTTTTTTAACATGTAAATAAGAACGGAAACTGAGATTTGCAAAGAGCCTTTCGGCTAGTTTTCAAAAAAGAGTAATGGCTTTCTATATGAAATAAGAAGGGAAATTAAGATTTCTAAAATAGTCTTTGAACTAAGTTTTTGAGCACTACTCTCAAATCACAGAAGTATGTTTTCTAAAACATAAGAGCTAGTATATTTTTGGAGTAGTATTGAGAACCGAATTGGGAGCGAACATGAGTTCAGATAACTCACGTCTCCATAAAACCATGTAGCCACCATGGGTAGAAAAGGGTCATACTTTTTAGATGAATCCTTTTCACAATAGACTAGTGGATCCACTAATTTAAGTTAGGTCCTATACTGATGGCAAGGTATAGGATGGTCCTTGGTAGCGTGAGGTAAAGTGTTGTATCATCACTATAGCTCTTAAGTGATTGTTGTCGGTTAGAGATTCTCCCACATAAATTATATTACTTTATTATATAAGTAAAGTTGAGTTTGTTATTGCATTTTCATTAATAAACTAAGTTTCTTTTAATGTTTTTTAAAATTTTCTATATATTGCATGTGTATTCTTGCTTTATAAATATATATATTGAGTTGAGTACCCAGAGTCGAACATCATATCTTTGAAGTTAATTATCTAATCTTTGAGTTGAGTATCTTATCTTTAGTACTTCTGAGTTGAGTAAGTTTGAGTAGTTTTTGACGAAGACAACTTTGATTGAGAAATCAATAGTTGAAAAAGAAAATAACAGGAAGAATAAATGATAGCCAAATTATGTTTGAAGAGATTGTTACTGGATGATTTTATTCAATAGGCTCTGTAGCCTTATGTAAATTTACATATTATGAAATCATATTCCCACTAAAACACTACTGTAATTCCACTAAACCAACTCACCTAAACATTAGGAACACAATTCTGCAAATACTGCACAATAGGAAAACTATCACGTTAAAAGAAAACAACTACCAACTGAAAGCTAAAATATAGCTATACTGCAGACTTAGTCAAACTAAACAATAGGAGCTGATGTTGTACAACTTTTAACAGTTTTGAGTATCCTTGAGTATTCCTTGAGTTGACTAAGTTTGAAAAGAGGTAAGTATGTTTCCATTTTTATCAAGTTCAAGATTATGTTATGCTTTAGAATTCCCTGTATATGCTCGTACATTTCACGTACTGAGCCATTTGGCCTTCATCTTTTCATGATGCAGAGACAAGTATTCTGGATCATCAACAAGAGCTTCTTTGATACATCCTATAATTAGAGTTAGCTATGGTGAGCCTCCTTGCTTTCGAAGTATATCATTTACTTTTCTGTTTAGTCAAGATGTCATGAGTCTTGTCCTGACTTCAACCCTTGTAAGTTCGAGGCTTCATAAATAGTCATTATAGCTGAAGATTCTGTATTATTCATTTATTTTATTAAATAACTTAAAGACTTACGTTGTCTATTATATGGCGAGTTGAATATATTATTTTATTAAAAGATTTTCATTTGAGTTAAAGATTTGTATTTCATTTTCATGATTTTTTTCCAGTTTTAAAGCTTTTGTATTCTTAAGTTAGTCTTCCGCTTGTAGTCAGCCAGGATGAGGATTCGCTTAGGTATCAACATTGGTCTTCGAGTGCCGGCCATGTCCAGGGTGTAGACTCGGATCGTGAAACAAACCATTGGCATTAGTATGCATACACTTTGATAGTCAAGATGCAATAGGTAGGGCATGGATCATGATGTATAACAGAAAGTCTCGTCATATAGGACAAAGACATGATACTGTTAGAAAACTACTCTCTAGTGGAATTATCATAATTGACTATGTAAAGTCAAAGGATAATGTGTCGGATCCACATACATATGGTTGTTCAGATATACACCAAAACTCGACAGTTCAAAGATATTGCATCTAATGATTGAACGAGTATATCCGACATATGTTCACTACAGAAAGTCCAAGGGGAACCTACTTATCCAGATGCAATTAATTCTTGATTGTAAAGTACACATACTTGTCAGTTTCTTTTTCTTGGAGTAATTCCCCATCCATGCGGGGGATTGTTGAGTTTTAAAAGGTGTGAAAGGAAAATGAAAGTTGCGACTTTTATGAAGAGTTGTGACTTTTATGAAAGGTTGCGACTTTTTATGAAAGATTGTGATCCTTTTTTAAGATTGTGACTTTTCCAAAGGATTGTGACCTTTTCGGTAAGGCACAATAAGAACCTTTTCACACTATCCTTTGTTTTATATAAATTGTGGGATTTCCTCTCATTTTAAGAAACAATTTCTGGATTTCTACTACTACTACTACTACTAAATCTAGTATTCTAAGTGTACTTTACTTCCATTGAGTGGCTCACTAACACCAATATTTTGGGTATGAATGCACTGGTAATTTAGATCATTCTATCCTGGGAGGACATATTTCGAATGAAACCTCGGATACTAGAGGGAAATAATTTTCTTAAGGGGACACTGTGCATTCAGTGAGCTTGATTTTTTTTTTTTAGATTCTGGTATATGTTAGAGATTTTAGATTTGTGAATTAATTTTTGTTCTTCTGTTCTTCACTGGTGCATTAAACTTTGGTAACTTCGTGTTTCTACAAAGTTTGTTGGAATCAGTAAAATTCTTTAAACAAAGATTGACAACAATTATTCTATAAGAAAAATATTTCGTATATTTTTTCTAATATATTTTTTATTATAGATTCTCTACTAGTTTTAATTTTCTAGTTGTGAAGATGTTCTTAAACTTTATTTTGTCTTACCAAGTTCTTCAAAGTTTTATTCAAAGTATCTTAGTAATACAGGATGAACAATACAATGGACTATAAAATGCACTGTTGGAATAGCAAACACGAAGTTCAGTACTGGTTGGAAGGAGTTTGTGCTAGACAACAACCTAAAAGTTGGCGATGTTTGTGTCTTTGAATGGGCTGGTAGACCCAAACTTTTGTTCAGTGTCACCATATTTCCTTCTACTGAATGTGTTTAATATTGCTTTATCACTTGTTTAGTTTCCTACTTTATACTCCTATCGATATTTTGTTTAGCTACTATGTGTTATGTTCGTTCCTTTTTGAGATAATGTATAACTGGATCCCTATGCCTCTCTTTCTTATTTTAGTTTATGAAATGCCTGATTTACTGTGCTACATTAAAGGAGCATTCAGCGCAAAATATCATTCAAAATAATTCTATCTATATTACTGTTCGATTTAATTTACTAACCTAATATAAAGAAGATGTATTGTTGTACTAGTGGATTGATAATTTCATATTTCTTTTAGTAAGTGCTTTAATTTGATTGTTTTAAACCTTTTATCACTATCATTGCAATTTAAACTTAATATGATAATCGTAACGCCTTATCTTGGATGCAGAAAAAATTAATGAAACGGAAGTAATATCTCGTCCTTAAGACATGAGAGTTGAAAGGTATATCCATTACATACTTTTTCTTCGTGCCTCCTTGGTTTGGGACGAAACTAGGCAAAAGAAAAACCTACTCACAAGGGCAAAGGGAAGTGTAGTATATGTTTTGATTTAGAAAATGCTCATACACTACATATACCTTTTAAATAATTTACATCTATGAATTAACTCAAAAATATATCTATATTAGCTTAAAAGCATGAACTCCTAACTTGAATGTTAAATTACTATAATATCCCTATGACTTTTCTAATAAGTTGTGATTTTTTCAAAGGGTTATGATTTTTCACTAAGTTCTAACTTTTTCAAAGAGTCGTGTCTTTCCAAAGAGTTGTGACCTTTTCAATGAGTTGTGATTTTTGAAAGGGTTGTGACTTCTCGAAAAGGTCATTTCAATAAGTTGTGACTTTTCCAAAAGTTTATGACTTCTCAAAAAGTCATGACTATTTCGATAAAACACAAAAAATACATTTTCACTTAGCTGTGACTTTTCCAAAGAGTTGTGCCTTTCCAAGGAGTTGTGACTTTTTCAATAAGTTGTGACTTCTCAGAAAGGTCATTTTTCAATAAGTTGTGACCTTTTAAAAAGGTTGTGACTTCTCAAAAGGTCATGAATATTCTAATTAGACACTTAAAACTCTCTACCACCCTTCATTTACTATAAATAGAGGGGCTTCCTCTCATTTTTTGAACCACAATTTTTTTAATCATCTACTCTTCTTCTTGCATTTTAAAAGATTTAGTGTGATTTGTTGTCATTGAGTGAGTTCAAATAAGGCTGTAAGTAATGCCTTTGATCTTAGTATATGCTGATTACTATTGAGTTGTGAGCGGAAAGACATATTTCTTTTTGGTCAAAATAGAAAATATATAGTTTTTGTCAGCGTATTACTTGTTCCATTAGTTGTATGACAGCCTTGTGCTGCCTTTTCTGTAATAATTTTATCAGATCAAAATTAAATGAGTTGCTAATAGTGGTCTCTTTGTAACTTGCTAAGTGCGTGGTTGTGGTTATTGTTGGAAAACTATATGCACAACAAAAGCATAATAGGATCTTTACTTCTTACATGAATAATAGATAATCAATACCATTTATATTAAAATATTTATCAATCTAGAACATAAACATACTGAAATTTAATTCGATAAATACCTCTTGAAGTGTGAGAGGATATCTTCAAGCGAATCTCCAAGCTAGACATACCTTCAAATGAATTTACAAGATAGTTATGGTCTTCTATAGTGATCCCAAGTCACATATGAACACTCTCAATACTTGGGTGAGCATGTATCAAATAGAATACTAATTCCTATATTTCTAGGTTAGGAGAATCCCTATTTATACAGATTTCTTCCTATTCCAAAAAGGACTAGAAAACCTTATTTTTCTAGAAGACTAGAAAAACCCATATTATTTTCCATAGAAATAGGATTCCGAGTTCTAGTTAAATATGGGCACTATAGGGACCACAAAATTAATTACCGAGGCTCCCTATTATGGAAATAATTCCAAATAATTAATTTGAATTATTGTTAACATAATAAATTATAAATCATTCCACTAGAAATTTGTAATTGCACTCCTCTATTTCGTAATTTCCCATTAAACACTTATGTAATTCCCATGTTTGGATTTAAATATTAATCAATAAATTAAATTACTGACGAATTTAACTTAATGATTAATTTCCTTTAGAGCACTACTTAACTTATTTCATGTGTCGGATTCATAAATCCACTTGCAAGATTTAACACAATGAAAACTTATAAGTTTCTCAAAAAGGCATATCAATCAATCTCCATAAGGAATTAAGGAGACATGCATTCCATCAACTAACTTATTATTTCACCAATATAAATTATTATCATCCAACTTACCAGGCATATTGACCCATCTCAGAATCTCACCTTTTAATAAATCAAACGATAATTAATACATACAGATCATAATAGTTATATCAGGATTAAGAATATAAGTACATTTAATAGTTTAGAGAATACATTATTTGTCAGTCAGTCTAAAACAACTATCTCTTCTTGGTCCCGTTCAATACATACAAAATGTACTAGCACAAGAAGTTGGAACTATACCGTTTTCATAATCAGGATAAATTACATATAATCTTGTGCTACAATCGTACCTGATGACATGTCCAATTTCCATCCTAGAATGTGAACCAAAAACTTTATACTTATAAGAACCGATGATTTTATCCTCTATGTATAAGTTAAAACTCTATACACTAAATCTTCTATTATATAAGTGAATATACACCATAAACGAATATATGATCTATTGAAATTGAGCAAATATTTATTATCTAATAAATATTATTTCTTAACATATGGTTAATAGTATACATCTCAAATATCTCCCACTTAGACTTTTAACCATCATTTGTTATAATGTACTATATCTAAATGCATCGTTAATAGTATATACCCTAACAATCTCCCACTTAGAAATTTAATCTTTAAAATTGTTAGAATACTATGTCTATATACATCATTAATAGTATATACCCTAACAATCTCCCACTTAGACTCTTAACTATGCATTTACAAATTTCACAAGTATTCCTTTTATTTCTTATCGAAAGAAAATTTGCCAAGCTATATTCTGATACAATTTGTCTAGTAGTGCTTCGTCGTAATAAATTGATTTTGTACTAGATATTGAGAGACCTTATCATTAAACCCTCCAAGAGTGTACTTCTTTTCAGAAGCTCTATCATAAAACTTCTCTCAAGAATACAAAACAAATCAATTTTCGTTATGATTCTCCCACTACGACTAAGTACTACTATTAAAATCACACTTTCATGTTCTTGAGTTTTAATATTTTCTTCAAAATCTTTCGATATTGAAATATTAACAACTATTCATGAAGTGTTCTTTTAATATGCTCAACATCACTCCCACTACTTGAGATAGTAATTTTTTCATGTCTAGTAACGTTTCTCCCACTACTTAAATGCAATGGAACATCAACTTTGACATAACCATTAGATGTTCTTGAGCGTCTGAATTTATAATTGACTTATTTGTTATTTGTTTGTTCAATTCCTGTAAGACTAGTTTACTTCTAGGAACATGGTTTACTAAATGATCCTTTCCTAGAAATCAGACAGTTGTGTTAACAATTAACTTATTTTCTTTAGGACACTATAATAAACCTTCTTTCAGTCTTTAGGATAGCCAATTAACACACACATTCTGTTCTTAATTCCAATTTTCTTATTCTCCCACTCAATACATGTGCTGGACAATCCTATATCTGAACGAGTCACAGATTAAACTTACGTCAAATCTAGCTAGTTCTATAGTTTTTCAAGGTACTAATTCGAAAGAAATTGAATTCAAATATGTTATGCAGTTATTAGAACCTATATATCCAAAAGAAACAAAATAACTAATAATAGTCAATGATTAATCTTATCATCTTCGTAAGCGTCTACTTTTTTACTCTTCTACACAATCTATTATAGAGTGTCTAGTGTAGACAATTGAAAGACAATTAATCTATAATATAAGTGACTTATGAGCTCTGCAGAGAGATTTACGTCACTACAATCATATTGTAGTGACTTTTTATATTTTTCATGATGATACTTTCATGTATTTATCAATACATTTAGACTGATAAAACATCAAAAAATATATTCATATCACGAGTAACCTTCTTGAAAATTCAGAAAACTCAAATTCACTCTTGCCAATATGCTCATTTATTACACAAATCGGAATAGATTAATTATAACTTATCACTACCTCTTTTTCCTTTTAAGAGGAAAGGTCTCTTAGTTATTTTTCCTTCTAAATAAAACGTACATGTTGGTAGTGACTTTACTTTCAATGAACCGATATGTCCATCCATTAACCAACCTCAAAATTCTATTCAGAATAAATGACTTAGACGCTAATGTACAAATAAGTTTCATTCAATTTAAAATTAATAGAATTCAATTCATGAGAGATAATACTAATAAAGGAATCATGCATCAATATACCACAAGAAATAAAATATTTATCAACTCAATGATTGGAGAGTTACAAATAAAGATATTAATACTCATCTCTTATCTAGTTATTTACTGAAAATAATTTCTTCTAACATAAGGTACATGTACAATGCATTCTTTAATTAATATCTTATCTCTATCAAAAGAAAATCTTAAGTAGTACTAAGTGGGTGCGTAAAATCTATTGAGAATATGAGACAATACTTTAAATAGATCATAATATTTCGAATAATCCCAAATAATAAAATTTAGGGCTCATTTATACATATAAATCCATGCATCTCGAATAGCCAATCGTTGGATTTGAGAACTACTCATGCACACATGTGCAATGACCGATTATTCAATCTAAAACTTATACAGACCTAACTCAGTTGGAGAGTCTACTGTTAGCTTAAGTCAAGTGAAAATCCTCTAGCTACATTGATCCAATCTTATATAGATTATCAAAACTAGACGATTAAATACATAGTGACTTGCATCAATTTCATCCGATGGGGAGAAGGTCTAAGAACCACATAAAACTAATACTTCACTACTATTTAATCAAATATGACCAAAAAATCATATGACGATCCAAAAAATAATAATTTCACTAGGTTGTTCTTATGAATCTACCAAATCTAAGATCAATCAGAGTTCCTTTTTTTTTCAATTCCAAAACTATGATCAATTTGGTTGAAAACATTGTTTGGCCAAAATAGAATTTAAGATTTTTCCCGAGTAATTCTTATCATATATCATCATTTTCTGAAATAGATACACGAACAAGAATAAAGAATGAAATTCTAAAATTCCAAAAGAAAAAGCATGTTTATGTATACATTAAATATTAAAATTCAAAACACACCTCATAGATATTCATGCATCTTAACCATTAAATTTTGATGAAAAAATGACTACTCATGCAACATACATATGTGTGTCAGATATTCACTTCAAAAATTTAAAACAAAAACTAACTCAGTGGAGAGTATTGTTAATTTAAGTCAAGTAAATATCATTATCCCTAGTTCCATTGATCCAATCAAATATTACTAGTTTAGGAGAGTCAATACAAATAATCAGAACTAGAGATTAAATGTTAATGACTCGTATTAATTTCATCTGATAGAGAGGAAGGTCTAAGCCAACACATGAACTTAATACTTCACTAATCTCTATCACCACTATATCTAGTCGAGTAATTTTTTGGTAAAATTAATTTTTCAAGATGCAAAATTATCTAAAAACATCATCCGAACGACCTCAAATTACCAAATCACTATATAACAATAAATGTTCTAAATTTGATCATATCTGATGAACCTACCAATTTCAGATCAATTAGAGTTCAAAATTAATATTTATCTCCAAAGCTATGGTCATATTCAGATTCAAACGATTTGAGAAAAATGAACAGATCTACATCCTTCATATATCAATTTATGTTAACACATCACGTAATCATGTATCACGTATTGCATAAATAAAACCGATATAAAGGATGTCATTCATACTAAATTGCATTTTAATTCCAAAGAATAATTTAAAATCATTTTAACGACCTCAAAAAAATATAACCACATAGCAATGAACACTTCTTACTAGGCCGTTATATGAACTTACCAAATTTCAGGTCAATTGGAGTTATAAAAATATTTATTTCCAAATCTATGACCAAATTCAAATTCAAGTGATTTAATCATCTTTAGAAATTAAAATAATATGACCTACATTCTTGTCACATATCAATTCATGTCAAATAATCATTGCAATCATGTTTCAAGTTTAACGTAAACTTAATTAACATAAAGAATGATCCTATCATATTCAAATCAAATTTTAATCCGACAAATTTCCTAAACCCATCTAAACAATTTTCGTTGGAGCCACCAAATTTCAAGTCAATCAAATATCATAAAATTCATGACCACCTTAACTATGACCAAATTTGAAAAGTAACCGTTTTAGGCATAGTTTTAGATTAAAATAACCTGATTCGAATTTTCATTCTCTTTTTAATAATTATCTCATGAGCACAAGGCATACTTGTGTCATGTCTTCAGGCTAAGACATACAACTAATCTCTTTACAACATATTGTTCTCTCAATTAATATACTTGAGAATTCAAGATATTATCTTTCTCTCTTTAATATCTCTTTTCATAAATTAATTTAAGTGTTACTAGTATCTAAAGGTAAATCTCCTTCCGAGTAAACAAACCTTTACTAGTATACATTTATGAAGAACAATCATACTGATACATTGAAAATATTTTAATGACTCAAATACATAGACTACTTTCGTAGATCCTATTTATTTATTATAATTATTTTAATTCATATATTATGAATGTCATATGTATAAATTGTTAAGAACTTAAAATAATTTCAAATAAATAAATCAGTTAATTCAACAATAATTATTATCACTTATATAATTCTTCAATTTCATACTGTGAGTGTACAGAAGAAGACCAATAAACTGCTCAAGGGTCTCTGAGATTTGAACCAATCAAAAAACAAAAGTTATGAAAAAATGCCCATGTATACTCCATAAGGTGAACTCGGAGAAACCGACACAAATACTTCATTCCTCTTTTGTTAATTAATATCTTTTTTTTATTGTTCAACAAATTAAAGTCAAACAAAACAAAAAAAAAATAACATGGCACTCATCTACTTTGTCATGATAGACTACTATGTACAGACATGAGACCACAACATAATATATGTTAAAAAAAATTTATCCGCCAATATTTTGACCAAACATCAAGTCATGCAATTAGTTATATTCAACTAACCCACAATTAATTGATGTAAATCTATGAGATAAACATACATGTTTTCAGGAATTACGCCGACAGATTCAATCGGCAATAGGCCAAATCTATTTTGTTTAACTTTTTAAAAAATAATAATTATACATCACAAAATTCAGAGTATCCCTAGCTAATCACCGCAACAACAGCCCGTCAAACAAAAAAATCACCTGATTGTCAACGAAATTATATGTATAATTAACCATATACATATTATTTAGGTTGTTTATTTAGGTGCAAACAAGACTTTTGATGCCAATTGTTGGAAAACATATATATGCACATCGGAAGCATATCAAGATCTTTACTTATTACATGAATAATAGATAATCAATACCGTTTATGCTAAAACATATATCATGCTAGAACACATAAACGTACTGAAATGTAATTCGATAAATACCTCTTGAAGCGTGAGCGGATACCTTCAAGCGAATCTCCAAGCTAGACATATCTTCAAGTGAATCTACAAGATAGCTTATGGTCTTCTACAGTGATCCCAAGTCACATCCGAACTCTTTCAATACTTGGGTGGGCAAGTATCGAATAGAATACTAATTCCTCTATTTTCCAGGTTAGGAGAATCCCTATTTATAGAGATTTCTTCCTAATCCAAAAAGGACTAGAAACCCTTATTTTTCTAGAAGACTAGAAAAACCCATATTATTCTTCCTTTTTCCATAGAAATAGGATTCTGAGTTTTAGTTAAATATGGGCACTATAGGGACCACAAAATTAATTACCGAGACTTCCTATTATGGAAATAATTCCAAATAATTAATTTGAATTATTTTTACCATAATAAATTACAAATCATTACACTAGAAATTTGTAATTGCACTCCTCTATTTCGTAATTTCCCATGAAACAGTTATGTAATTCCCCATGTTAGGATTTCAGATACTAATCAATAAATTAAATTACTGACGAATTTAATTTAATGATTAATTTCTTTAGATCACTACTTAACTTATTTCATGTGTCGGATTCATAAATCGAATTGCAAAATTTGACACAATGA
>CM040618.1:32669256-32683193 GCA_022817965.1 Solanum lycopersicoides | reverse complement strand
AGAACCGATGATTTATCCTCTATGTATAAGTTAAAACTCTATACACTAAATCTTCTATTATATAAGTGAATATACACCATAAAGGAATATATGATCTATTGAATTGAGCAAATATTTATTATCTAATAAATATTATTTCTTAACATATGGTTAATAGTATACATCTCAAATATCTCCCACTTAGACTTTTAACCATCATTTGTTATAATGTACTATATCTAAATGCATACTTAATAGTATATACCCTAACAATCTCCCACTTAGAAATTTAATCTTTAAAATTGTTAGAATACTATGTCTATATACATCATTAATAGTATATACCCTAACAATCTCCCACTTAGACTCTTAACTATGCATTTACAAATTTCACAAGTATTCCTTTTATTTCTTATCGAAAGAAAATTTGCCAAGCTATATTCTGATGCAATTTGTCTAGTAGTGCTTCGTCGTAATAAATTGATTTTGTACTAGATATTGAGAGACCTTATCATTAAACCCTCCAAGAGTGTACTTCTTTTCAGAAGCTCTATCATAAAACTTCTCTCAAGAATACAAAACAAATCAATTTTCGTTATGATTCTCCCACTACGACTAAGTACTACTATTAAAATCACACTTTCATGTTCTTGAGTTTTAATATTTTCTTCAAAATCTTTCGATATTGAAATATTAACAACTATTCATGAAGTGTGCTTTTAATATGCTCAACATCACTCCCACTACTTGAGATAGTAATTTTTTCATGTCTAGTAACGTTTCTCCCACTACTTAAATGCAATGGAACATCAACTCTTGACATAACCATTAGATGTTCTTGAGCGTCTGAATTTATAATTGACTTATTTGTTATTTGTTTGTTCAATTCCTGTAAGACTAGTTTACTTCTAGGAACATGGTTTACTAAATGATCCTTTCCTAGAAATCAGACAGTTGTGTTAACAATTAACTTATTTTCTTTAGGACACTATAATAAACCTTCTTTCAGTGTTTAGGATAGCCAATTAACACACACATTCTGTTCTTAATTCCAATTTTCTTATTCTCCCACTCAATACATGTGCTGGACAATCCTATATCTGAACGAGTCACAGATTAAACTTACGTCAAATCTAGCTAGTTCTATAGTTTTTCAAGGTACTAATTCGAAAGAAATTGAATTCAAAATATGTTATGCAGTTATTAGAACCTATATATCCCAAAAGAAACAAAATAACTAATAATAGGTCAATGCTTAATCTTATCATCTTCGTAAGCGTCTACTTTTTTACTCTTCTACAGCAATCTATTATAGAGTGTCTAGTGTAGACAATTGAAAGACAATTAATCTATAATATAAGTGACTTATGAGCTCTGCAGAAAGATTTACGTCACTACAATCATATTGTAGTGACTTTTTATATTTTTCATGATGATACTTTCATGTATTTATCAATACATTTAGACTGATAAAACATCAAAAAATATATTCATATCATGAGTAACCTTCTTGAAAATTCAGAAAACTCAAATTCATCTCTTGCCAATATGCTCATTTATTACACAAATCGGAATAGATTAATTATAACTTATCACTACCTCTTTTTCCTTTTAAGAGGAAAGGTATCTTAGTTATTTTTCTTCTAAATAAAACGTACATGTTGGTAGTGACTTTACTTTCAATGAACCGATATGTCCATCCATTAACCAACCTCAAAATTCTATTCAGAATAAATGACTTAGACGTTAATGTACAAATAAGTTTCATTCAATTTAAAATTTAATAGAATTCAATTCATGAGAGATAATACTAATAAAGGAATCATGCATCAATATACCACAAGAAATAAAATATTTATCAAACTCAATGATTGGAGAGTTACAAATAAAGATATTAATACTCATCTCTTATCTAGTTATTTACTGAAAATAATTTCTTCTAACATAAGGTACATGTACAATGCATTCTTTTAACTAATATCTTATCTCTATCAAAAGAAAATCTTAAGTAGTACTAAGTGGGTGCGTAAAATCTATTGAGAATATGAGGTACAATACTTTAAATAGATCATAATATTTCGAATAATCCCAAATAATAAAATTTAGGGCTCATTTATACATATAAATCATGCATCTCGAATAGCCAATCGTTGGGATTTGAGAACTACTCATGCACACATGTGCAATGACCGATTATTCAATCTAAAAGCTTATACAGACCTAACTCAGTTGGAGAGTCTACTGTTAGCTTAAGTCAAGTGAAAATCCTCTAGCTACATTGATCCAATCTTATATAGATTATCAAAACTAGACGATTAAATACATAGTGACTTGCATCAATTTCATCCGATGGGGAGAAAGGTCTAGGCAACCACATAAAACTAATACTTCACTACTATTTAATCAAATATGACCAAAAAATCATATGACGATCCAAAAAATAATAATTTCATACTAGGTTGTTCTTATGAATCTACCAAATCTAAGATCAATCAGAGTTCCCTTTTTTTTTAATTCCAAAACTATGATCAATTTGGTTGAAAACATTGTTTGGCCAAAATAGAATTTAAGATTTTTCCCGCGGAGTAATTCTTATCATATATCATCATTTTCTGAAATAGATACACGAACAAGAATAAAGAATGAAATTCTAAAATTCCAAAAGAAAAAGCATGTTTATGTATACATTAAATATTAAAATTCAAAACACACCTCATAGATATTCATGCATCTTAACCATTAAATTTTGATGAAAAAATGACTACTCATGCAACATACATATGTGTTGTCAGATATTCACTTCAAAAAATTTAAAACAAAAACTAACTCAGTTGGAGAGTATTTGTTAATTTAAGTCAAGTAAATATATTATCCCTAGTTCCATTGATCCAATCAAATATTACTAAGTTTAGGAGAGTCAATACAAATAATCAGAACTAGAGATTAAATGTTAATGACTCGTATTAATTTCATCTGATAGAGAGGAAGGTCTAAGCCAACACATGAACTTAATACTTCACTAATCTCTATCACCACTATATCCTAGTCGAGTAATTTTTTGGTAAAATTAATTTTTCAAGATGCAAAATTATCTAAAAACATCATCCGAACGACCTCAAATTACCAAATCACTATATAACAATAAATGTTCTAAATTTGATCATATCTGATGAACCTACCAAATTTCAGATCAATTAGAGTTCAAAATTAATATTTATCTCCAAAGCTATGGTCATATTCAGATTCAAACGATTTGAGAAAAATGAACAGATCTACATCCTTCTCATATATCAATTTATGTTAACACATCACGTATAATCATGTATCACGTATTGCATAAATAAAACCGATATAAAGGATGTCATTCATACTAAATTGCATTTTAATTCCAAAGAATAATTTTAAAATCATTTTAACGACCTCAAAAAAATATAACCACATAGCAATGAACACTTCTTACTAGGCCGTTATAATGAACTTACCAAATTTCAGGTCAATTGGAGTTTATAAAAATATTTATTTCCAAATCTATGACCAAATTCAAATTCAAGTGATTTAATCATCTTTAGAAATTAAAATAATATGACCTACATTCTTGTCACATATCAATTCATGTCAAATAATCATGTGCAATCATGTTTCAAGTTTAACGTAAACTTAATTAACATAAAGAATGATCCTATCATATTCAAATAAAATTTTAATCCGACAAATTTCCTAAACCCATCTAAACAATTTTCGTTGGAGCCACCAAATTTCAAGTCAATCAAATATCATAAAATTCATGACCACCTTAACTATGACCAAATTTGAAAAGTAACCGTTTTAGGCATAGTTTTAGATTAAAATAACCTGATTCGAATTTTCATTCTCTTTTTAATAATTATCTCATGAGCACAAGGCATACTTGTGTCATGTCTTCAGGCTAAGACATACAACTAATCTCTTTACAACATATTGTTCTCTCAATTAATATACTTGAGAATTCAAGATATTATCTTTCTCTCTTTAATATCTCTTTTCATAAATTAATTTAAGTGTTACTAGTATCTAAAGGTAAATCTCCTTCCGAGTAAACAAACCTTTACTAGTATACATTTATGAAGAACAATTCATACTTGATACATTGAAAATATTTTAATGACTCAAATACATAGACTACTTTCGTAGATCCTATTTATTTATTATGATTATTTTAAGTTCATATATTATGATGTCATATGTATAAATTGTTAAGAACTTAAAATAATTTCAAATAAATAAATCAGTTAATTCAACAATAATTATCTATCACTTATATAATTCTTCAATTTCATACTGTGAGTGTACAGAAGAAGACCAATAAACTGCTCAAGGGTCTCTGAGATTTGAACCAATCAAAAAACAAAAGTTATGAAAAAATGCCCATGTATACTCCAATAAGGTGAACTCGGAGAAACCGACACAAATACTTCATTCCTCTTTTGTTAATTAATATCTTTTTTTTATTGTTCAACAAATTAAAGTCAAACAAAACAAAAAAAAAATAACATGGCACTCATCTACTTTGTCATGATAGACTACTATGTACAGACATGAGACCACAACATAATATATGTTAAAAAAAATTTATCCGCCAATATTTTGACCAAACATCAAGTCATGCAATTAGTTATAGTCAACTAACCCACAATTAATTGATGTAAATCTATGAGATAAACATACATGTTTTCAAGAATTACGCCGACAGATTCAATCGGCAATAGGCCAAATCTATTTTGTTTAACTTTTTTAAAAATAATAATTATACATCACAAAATTCAGAGTATCCCTAGCTAATCACCGCAACAACAGCCCGTCAAACAAAAAAATCACCTGATTGTCAACGAAATTATATGTATAATTAACCATATACATATTATTTAGGTTGTTTATTTAGGTGCAAACAAGACTTTTGATGCCAATTGTTGGAAAACATATATATGCACATCGGAAGCATATCAAGATCTTTACTTATTACATGAATAATAGATAATCAATACCGTTTATGCTAAAACATATATCATGCTAGAACACATAAACATACTGAAATGTAATTCGATAAATACCTCTTGAAGCGTGAGCGGATACCTTCAAGCGAATCTCCAAGCTAGACATATCTTCAAGTGAATCTACAAGATAGCTTATGGTCTTCTACAGTGATCCCAAGTCACATCCGAACTCTCTCAATACTTGGGTGGGCAAGTATCGAATAGAATACTAATTCCTCTATTTTCCAGGTTAGGAGAATCCCTATTTATAGAGATTTCTTCCTAATCCAAAAAGGACTAGAAACCCTTATTTTTCTAGAAGACTAGAAAAACCCATATTATTCTTCCTTTTTCCATAGAAATAGGATTCTGAGTTTTAGTTAAATATGGGCACTATAGGGACCACAAAATTAATTACCGAGACTTCCTATTATGGAAATAATTCCAAATAATTAATTTGAATTATTTTTACCATAATAAATTACAAATCATTACACTAGAAATTTGTAATTGCACTCCTCTATTTCGTAATTTCCCATGAAACAGTTATGTAATTCCCCATGTTAGGATTTCAGATACTAATCAATAAATTAAATTACTGACGAATTTAATTTAATGATTAATTTTCTTTAGATCACTACTTAACTTATTTCATGTGTCGGATTCATAAATCCAATTGCAAAATTTGACACAATGAAAACTTATAAGTTTCTCAAAAAGGCATATCAATCAATCTCTATAACGAGACATGAAACTTGCCAAGCATATTGACCCATCTCAAATCTCACCTTTTAATAAATCAAAATGATAATTAATACATACAGATCATAATAGTTATATCAGGATTAAGAACTAAGTACATTTAATAGTTTAGAGAATATGTTTATTTGTCAGTCAGTCAAAAATAACTATCTCTACTCGATCCCGTTGAATACATACAAAATGTACTACCACGTGTTAAAGAGTGTAAATAAGTGGTAATTAATAGGTTTAGGTGATTGAGTCTTAATAGAAGATAAAAAGAAAGAAAAAGTAAAAAAGGAAGTTCATTCCAAGACAAAGAAATATATAGTAGTTATCAGAGGCATCATGTGAGTGAGATATACAATACAATCCTCGTGAGACAAGTATCGCATTGTCCTCATGAATCACAGTCCTATATATAATAAAAAATTCTTCAACAATTTCCCATCCTACCGTCGATCATGGTAAACACTTATCCCAACAACCCTAAGTTCATCCAAATCATTACTTGCTCATATGAATTATGCTATCTCGTAAGTTCATCTTGGTTTTGCTCACAAATTCCCAATTTTATTTTAGTGCAATTGTAATTTAGTCCTTGTTAATTATTGATTTTGTCCAAGAACTAATTATGTTGTATGAAACTAAATTCAAATTTCTTTTGCACACAGATATTCCAGTAGTATTTGCCCAAAGACATTGCAAGAACTTTTTAAACCCCGTGTTTCTTGAGGCTCCCCATGGAAAATTAAAAGCATGAGAGTTTGAAGTGGAAAAGTCTCAAGGCCAAATTTGGCTAGCCAAATGATGGAATGATTTATGCGCATATTACTCAATAAGCGTTAGTAGTTTATTAATATTCACATACATCCCGCGTTCTCACTTTGATGTCGCTATATATGATCAGACTACAAGAGAAACTGAATATCGAATAGATCAATATATTGAATCGGATGAAGAAGAGGAAGTTATTCCTGTCCTCCAAGCAAATGCTAATGTAGTCGAGGAAGATATTCCAGTTAACTTTCAAGCTAGTGCTAATGTAATTGAGCAAGGTAAGTAAATATCTTATCTAGTTTATTAGCTATTAAGGTGAATCCATTTAGTAGTCAGATATACATTGCATTTGGATATCTATTTCAATAAACGTGCGTGTCATGACATTAATATATGTAGCCATAAGACTTTTTAAACTTGTGGTCTTAAACATTTCATAACATTTTGGTAGGAATTATATCGTACTAGCTGTCATACTTATATCAAGTTGTTGCGGATAAGGAGGTTGAAGAATCTAATAGTAGAAGTGAACAAGTTGGTCCAAAGAATTATAGCAGTCGACACAGCTTGATGAACTTAAACGGTGACAATCCCTATTTTGAAATGGTTATAAAAAAGTCACATGCTACTTGTATGGTAAGCTTTAATAGTTTTTACATTGTGTTTTCAGATTTTCTAGTTTTTCATTCCAGTACATACTAGCTATTTTTTTTGAAAATCTAATGATCATGTTTGTTTGATGAATATGTTTATTATATTATCCCTTTGAGATTCGCCCGAAGTACAGACATAATCAACATGAAGAATATGAGGTTGGTTTATGAAGAAGGAGTAGAATGGGGAGTGGAAATATAGTATAATAGGAGTATGATTATCATAAAAGGAGGATGGACTGCATTTCCAAAAGATAAAAAGATAGCTAATGGTGAAACTTGTCGCTTCAAGTTGATTCGGGGACCTATTGCAAATGTTTTGGAGGTTCAGAAGATCCCAACACCCCTTTGATTGCAATAAATTAGCGACAATTTCTTTGGATTGCATTTTGGCTATTTTAGTTTGTCTTAGGAAGATGCTAGGCAAATGTTATATTTGTTTGCTTCAAAAAAAAAAAGAGACAGACTTGCACTTAATTTGCTAGGGTATCAAATTTCAGATAGGTTTCTAGATAAATGTCTTCTTATAATTGCAAGTATATGTATTCATCAAGTGCTCAAGTAAGCATTTTATTTTGTAAACGTTATGGAATGTTACTCTTGGTTTGTTTTGTCTTATATATGTTAAAATCTTTTTTTTTCTAATCGTCAATTATTTATAGCAAATGAATTACTACTTTGCAGCTTTGTGAATAATTTTTTAAAGCAAATTTAGCACTAGTCAGAGCGTCTAGCGGCCTTTTATTGAAAATAAAAAGATATCAATAGGGATAAGTACAAGCAAGGGGGGCTAGGTCTTACCTTACTATTCCTAATGAGATAACAAGTCTCTACTAAGTAACAAGCATGGAGAAAATAAGAACGAGAGAAAACTAGGTATTCTATGATCATCACCGAGTTTATAAACCTCACTATGATGATATTACAAATTAGGATGCTTAAGTAATGCAAGACATTAAAAGCCATGAATAAAGATGAGTTATCCAACTCAAACTTCATTTGATATATGTATGAACTAAAAAAGATAGTTTGCCCGTCTAAAGTAATTTGAAGTATTTTCTTCTGATCTTCTTCTTCAAATTTGTCTAAAAATGATTGATAGTTCATTATTTCTTGTTGGATTTTTTGGATCTTGATAAAGTTGTTGACACTGTCATATGATTTTCTTTGTTAGTCGCATCGGTAGGTGCCTTGGAACAAATTCCTCACTCACCTTACCATCCCAACTATGTTGTCTTCCATATGTCTTCTTTTTGCTTTTGGTGCTTCCACTTCTTTGTTGTGTAGGTGAAAGATCCCCATCCTTAGCCACCTTATCAAAGCATATATCCAACATATCATCTTCATCATCCCCATCAGACATGTCACTGCCCAAGTCAGGAAAGAAATCCCTATTATCCAAGTTTACTTTTGTAGCACTCAAATTGGATGAAGTATCTAAGACTGCCATAGATGCATTTGTCTTACTTGTAGGAAATTAATTCGAGTGCTTGAGGGCTTAACTTACTCCTACTAGGTGAAATAGTATGATTCTCCACCTCAACTAAATCTTCCCATCTTGAAGCACTCGTTTTCACTTGTTTTTTCATAGATTCATTTAAATCTGTTGTAGCCATTTCTTGATTCAAAATAAACATGGCAGGTGTATTTGGATTCATTTATTTGCCATCTATCTCCTATGTTACAATGGACTCCTTTCATGTGTCCCAACAGCTTGTTTATCAATATGATCATCATGGAAGCGTTCTTTCAACTTCAGTGTTTGCTCAATCGTCTTTTCCAAGTCTAAAGCAATTGGTGTCTCCTCTTTTGGATTAAACCATGGTGTCCAACATTGAATTTTACATTGGTATTGATTATTCACGCCCTTTTCTTATAGTGTGATAAATGATACCTCCCTAGAATACACCTCCACAAAGTCTTCATGATTCGATAATCTCACCAGAACATGACGATGATCCAGTAGTCCCAATTGCAATCTCCTTTGATTTTAAAGTGTCGTGTAAAAATCTTTCTTAGATCAATAATATTAGATCTCCCATAAGAGAACTTAGCAAAAAGAACATATTGCAAGTTCTCTTCTTGGATATACGATTCCAAATTTGAAAAGCTGAAACTCACTGTAGGTTCCCCATGAACATACATCACAGGTTTTAATTTCAGTGGAAGTTTACCATCAGATTTTTAGTGCAAGTTTATGGATTAGAAATAGACGCATAACTAAGTTTTTCTAGTCTCATTTCCACAGCTTGAAGCTGGGGAGAAATTGTTTCGGCCATGGAGGCTTAAAATTTCATAAGAGTCGCCTAGTGAGAAGACGCTAGCGTGTGAATAGTTATAAGTCACGATGGAAGAAAAGAGAGAAAAAATCTAGCTTATCACTTACTTTAATATCACCTTTGTCTTAAAATAGTTATCGCGTTCTGTTTCTTGAGACCTAAATCCACTAGCCCCACAAGATGAAGAAGGATTATAATTAAGTCAAGATTGAGGACCAGAAGAGAAAAATAAGTCTTTCAAAACATATTAATTTCTCCCTAACCCCTTCAAGATGAAATCACCTAAGAAGGCCTAAAGCATTGTAAAAAATATGCTCATGGATGAGAAACACTTAAGCCTTAATAAGGATGAACAACAAAAAAATAAGAAACTACCACAAGAGGATGAAAAAAGTGACCACATAATATTAGTTATTATCCAATGAAGAAAAAAGAAAAATCTATAAACCATCGAAACATTCCATTAAATGGGCAAAAATGAATAACCTCAACTATATCAAAGAGACATTGATTATGTTGTGTAGGGTGATTGAAAAACACTGTCAAATCGCGCACTTCGAGAAACTGAAACTCTAAATACCCTGGTGAGTCTAATCCTAAGTTGGAGCAAGAAGTAAGGGATTAGGCGCATCTTCACTAATTTAGCTCACGACTATTATATAACAATGTTTTATAAAGAGGAAAACTTGCGGCGAATTCTATGTTGGGTTCGAAAGTAATTAGAGTGTCACACAGAAGTTTACAATTGCAAACCATAACATGGATAAATCAGAAGTTTATTATTTGCTTAAGGTGTTTGTTTATATTCGGGGTTGTACCTTTGTTCTTAGACTTGCCGTTAGTAGATTTTTGGTACATTGACTTTTAGGTTTTAGGGGTTGTTCTTCCGTATTAGTTTTAGTTGTTTTGTTAAACCTTTGGAGTTAATAGGGACTCTTTATTTATTATATTGTCATTTAAACCTGCTTCCGTATCTTTAAATGTCTTAATTTTCATAAAAAAAAATTATTTGGGTTGTAGTAATGGTTCTCCCACCGGACGGTTAGTGTGGGTGTCAATCACGACGCTCTGGGTCGTGACAAACGATTACACAAATGATGTAAAACTCAAGCTGAAAAGATATCAAGAAAATATATTAAATAAATAAAGAAGAAAGTAATACAATACAAGCATCATTTTGTTTGGACTGTAATAAGCAAATATAATGAGGAAGCTAGCAAAGCAAACTTCGAAAGACCATGAGTAAAAAGACAAATGAGAAATACACCAAAATAGACAGATTTAATGTGGTTCGGTTAATCGACCTAGTTCACAAAGGAGATAAACAATCCACTATAAATATGAGAGTACAAAATATAGAGAGAAACAACCTCAACCCAGTGTCGGAACTAGAAATTTCACAAAGAGTGTCCAAAAATAGCATAATAAAAGCTCTTTCCAGAAAGTAGAACTAGTGAGATTCAAACACACAACCACTACATCATTCTAAGGAGGTGAAACCACTAGGTTACAATAGTTATTTGTGTTAACGGTGTCTAAAGTATGCTATTTAATCATTTTATATATTACTTTATTTGTATATATAATATTTTTTTCGACGAAGGGTGTCCAATTAGACACCCTGACCACCATGTGGCTACGCCACTACTTCAACCAATTCACTAGGAATACAAGAGGTTCACAAAATTCTCACCCATAACCGCAACCCTCAAAACCCTAGGTCTACATTGTGAATGATAATTAAGTTAGAAGAAAGAAACCTATATTTATAGAGTCATAAAAACTTTCCCACAAGAAAAAACTACTCAAAATATTAAAACTTTTTCTAATAGGAAAACCTATTTATGGTAAGATAAGGCCAATAAACCCCAACAAATCTCCCTCTTGACCTGAATTTCTAACAAAATAAATTTTCCCACTTTCTTCACATAATCTTTAGGATCTTTGATCTCTTATCCATAAAATCCTCTATAACATCTCGTATCTAGAATCAACTAAGGTTAAGCTAAGAAAAAACAATAATAACCAAATTTGGAAATAAGTAAGGAAATCTGGAAAAATTTCCAGATTTAAAAGTGAGTTTTGATAATTTTCAAACGGACATAATTTCCGTCTCAGGAGGAATTTGATGTGTTATTTATATGGATGGAAATCTCGTCGGAATATCTTTCCAACGATGCCAAGATTGCTAAATTCTGAGGTCGTATGAAGGAGATACGACTTCCGGAAGTTGGATTGTTGGGCAGAGGATATTCCAAATCCGGATTTTTGTAAGGGAAAAGTTGATTTTTCACCCTATTAATTCCTAATTCGTTTTAAGCTAAGTCCCAAATCAGTCTTTTACAAGTTTTGAAACGCTTAGGGCTTGGGAGAAGAAGAGAGAAGAAGAGAAGATCAAGAATCGTCTAAGAACGCCAAGAACGTTGCGTGGATTTCGTCGGGGGTGATCCCTATCAGGGTATGTGAGATCATTCGGTGATGGGTCATTTCACCCACACCCAAATTATTTATATTCAGCAAGGTTTGAGTTAGTGAATGATTAACATGGAAGTTCTTGTTGAAATATTGTGGAATCCTGTTGATTGAATCATTGTTCATATCTTGTAGTTTTAATCCATGTTTTTGGACTATTTTTGGGTCTAATGTTTTAGGTAATGAAGTATTTTGGTGATACCTAGTGTTTGGGGTGGGATCCATGGGAGTTTAGAAGAGTTAGAAGAGAAAATTGGAGAAGAAAAGTCAAAAATCGCATCGGACACCCCTTGGGTGCCGCGCCTGCCAGAGCGCCTCAAGGCAGGCTCTATCTGACAAGCACTGGCGTGGAGCGCCAGCCAGAGCGCCCCAGACCAGGGTATGTCCGACAGTCCCTGGCGCCCAGCGCCTCTCAAAGCGCCCCGACCCCCTGGAGACTCCGTTCTTTCCCTATCTTTTCATACTAGTTCCTAAGTAATGTACCCTTCATTCCTAGTTTATTTCAACACTCTACAGTACATTTAAACATCATGAAATCATCCATAAACATGAGATCATGATCCTTGAATCCATAATCCAAATTCAAGGGAAGTTAGGATCAAAGTCAAGAAGGTAAGAAGGCAAGTCTAAAGCTATGAGCTGAGTAAAAGTAAAGTTTTCAAAGTTCTTAGAGTCTTACTTAAGCGTTTTTAATGCGTTTTAAGGATCAAGTTCGAGTTAAGGGAAAGATTAAAAGTTGAGTTCATTTCTCAAAAAGGTATAAGGGGACTAAGTATTCCCTAAGAGTTAAAGTTTCAAGTTAATTAAAGAGCAAAAGTTGAGTTCATTTCTCTAAAGTTTATAAAAGGGGGACTAAGGGTGTGTTTGGTATGGAGGAAAATATTTTCCTGGAAAACAAGTAGATTTTGGACTTATTTTCTCATGTTTGGTTGGTGAGTAGAAAATATTTTTCGAAAATAATTTTTAGTGTTTGATCTATGAATGAAACATGTTTTTGAGAGACATCTTTTATTTTTATTAGAGTAAAAAATAATTTAATGTTTTGCACATTTCACGAATATAGATAGTGTCTACTTCATCACGACGCTCGCGCATATCAATTACTTCAGAAATTATAAATAATTATTACTATTGTAGACCCGATCTTAGTCTAAATCTAATCACTCAGCTACACTCTTAACACGAATCGTTTCCTTTCAATCTTTATATAATAACCTTATGACCCTATAAAACGAGATACGCAACATGTTAATCAAGATGGAAGAATAAACGAGTCCGATCGGCTGCAAGTATCAACCAACAATTGGCACAACAAGCCCGCAGCTGAATAACGTACCTCTGAAGCTGAACTATAAAATCTCCTTCGCTTCCGCGCACTCCCGATCGACCCCGCGGAGCACTTAGTCTTTTATTCACGGCGAGGCGCAATTATATTTTTGGGCAGCTTACATCTCTATATGACATCGCATCTTATCTGTAGGCTGGCTGTTACTTTACGCAGAGCATTTCTGTGGCTGCGCAAAACAAATGTATTTTACAGCAACACAGCTCTGTGTCAGTACACTTTATTCACCAAACTTACTCCCCAACAAGTACATTCAATATGTCTGCTGCTACAGTGACGTGAGTATAATATGTTATCTGGCTCTCGATATCACAAAACCAGACATGGCATTAGCAAGGTCCAACGCAATTGGTGAAGGAAATCTTTCCTTCTTTTACTACTAAAAACAACATTTTTGTGCCAACCGTTCTCACAGAGATTATATTATATCACTGAATGCACCGTCTAGTATGTAACTTAATTCTCTTCTTTTTCTTGTTTTGTATCTGTTTTTAAATTGAACTATTTGTCTTTGGTTTTGACCTGGCAGACTAGATACTATAGTTGTTGTAGATAGTTACAACAAATTAGCGATCGACAACATTTAGGCTTATACGTTTTGTGATGCAATTCAGACCAATTTAGTTGTACACCTTTTTAGCAAACAGTCATAATAGCTTGCCATGATCCAAAGTTTACT
>CM040618.1:32605243-32666802 GCA_022817965.1 Solanum lycopersicoides | reverse complement strand
GATTTTTTTTTTTTATAAATGTTCATTTATTGGAATCCCAATATTCTGAAATAGGACAAAGAAATTGTATTTGAGTCTCTTAAATCTATTCTAGTTGTAGTCTATGTTCGGACACTTCAAAAATATCGATCGGTGCATGTCGGATACTTCAAAAGCAAAGCATTTGGAAGAATCCAACATGGGTGGGGCAATAATTTTGAAGAGTTCGAGCAACGTAGGTTCTAGTTACTGTGGGCATTTTGTTTTAGTTATTAGTTATGGAAAAACAGAGAATACATTAAAGAAGTATTTTGCAGGATTTTCTTAGTACTATATATTACTATCTTTGATTCCGAGATATATAAAACTGATCAGTACAGATTTCCCTTTGCACGCATGTAGAGGATTCCAGAAGAATTTTCCAGAAGATGTTGCAACAACATGTTAAACCTGTGTATATTGAGGTTCCCTTTGAAGAAGTATGGGAGGTTGAAGTGTAGCATTTTGAAGGTCAAATTTGACTAACCAAAGGATGGAAGGATTTTTTGTGACTATTATTCTATAAGTTGTGGCCACTTTTTGATGTTTGGATACAATGTTAGTACCCATTTTAATGTCACTATATTTGATATGAGTGCAGCAGAAATCGAATATTCGTATAGTTTACACACCATCCATTGCCATGAAACACACCATGCACCAAAAAAAGTGACTCGTCCGAATCAGATTTTTCTGTAGATATCCTAGAGAATATTCCAAGTAGGCAGAAATTGAAAGAAAAAATTTCTGATATGGTTGATCATTTTGTTGAAAACCTAGGTGATGGACAGTTGAGAAAAAGGAAAAGGCACGAAGAGGATATAACTTCATCTTCTTTCACAAGAGAGGGTCATAGTAAGGATCTTTTTGGCTATGTTAATTTATTAATATGAGTTTTAAGTTCTGCATCGACATTGTAAAACTAATTGCACAATCAAGTTACTTATTAGGTCATAAAACTTTCTGGTAAGTATTACTTGTAATAAGTAGCTTTCTAGAAATGGTAAAAAAGAAATTTTACATTGTTGTTGTATATAACTTAAATTCATTCAGTTATAACATAATGATCTTAATTAAGACTGCAAGATTTAGAAGCAACAATCCAAGAGCGTTTATGATCAGAACAAGACAGTAAGGGACAAAGAGAGCAGTATAGCATATCAACAAGCAAAAGCTTTTAAATCTAAGAATCCGTTCATTGTATATTTTATGCAACCATCATATGTCTCTACTCCATTTAATATGGTAAGCTACAAGCTATAATCTTTATGTACTTTGCAGTGCTCTGATTAATCTTTCATATTCCATTGCACTATGTCAAAATCAATTTACTTAGCCATCTCCTTTGGCAGTTCATAGCGCTAAAGTTTGCTAAAAAGTATTTCCTTGAGAACGATGGCAATCTCATGCTTCGTGTTCCAGGAAGTGGACTTGGTTTGTCAAATGCACTATCGGAACAGTAAATGCTAAAGTTGGTTCTGGTTGGAAGGCATTCACGCTAGAAAATAAGTTAAAAGTCAGTGATGTTTGTATATTTGAAGTGATAAAGGGCCAACTCTTCGTAGATGTCATAATATTTTGTGCAGCTAGTAGAAATCAAGTGGAGTAAATGTGTATTTGATTGCATAATAGGTTAGGTAACTCGTTAAGGAATCTGTACGACTTTACGAAATTGAATTTAGATAAATAGATCATCGGGAATCGATCTTGGCGTTAAGGGTACTTTCTGAGCGTAGTGGGTTAAGAGGGTGTTGTAAAAAAGGAGAAGTGAAATTCCCTTAAGGAGCTCACTGCCTCGCAATGTGCAGCGATACCGCTACAGCGGGATGGGTGCCGTTATAGCGGGCGAGGCTGAGATAGAATGAAGGATTATGGGCTTTTTTTGAGGAAAGCTTACTGGTTCACTTTGTGCCGTTGCACTGACACTGTATAGTGGGATGAGTGTTGCTGTAGCGAGATGACGTGTTTTAAATTCGTAAATAAAAACCTAAGACGACATGTTTTTGTTTTTTTTGACTTTTTGAGTTAAGAGACGACCCATGAGCTATTACAACTCGTTTTCCACCATTTTTGAAACTAGAGGTAAGATTTTCACTTTCTCAACTCATTTTTTAATTCGTAGATCATTGTAGAATGGGTCAATATTGATGGGAAAAATTTCTTAAAGAATCTTATGGTGGAATTAAACCTAATTGACTAGTTGGGGTCATGAGTTTTGAACTAGGGTTCATAGATTGTTAATTTTTCAAGAATTTAGTGTTTCTTTATTGATTTCCATATATAAATTGTCGATTGTAGACCACGAATAAGCAGAACTAATCCGGAATCAAGTTGTCGAGGAGTACAAGCTTTTTTCAAGGTAATTGATGATTGTGTGATATACACTTGCTTTGCTTCGTTGTGATACTTGTATATGTATGCATGTTGCAATATTGATCATAGATGTTGAATTGGTTTATATGAATATTGACACCATGAAATAATGACTTGAATGTATGATCTTCTTGTGTTATTGATGTGTGATTGGGATTGGTTTCCACGTTCTGGTACTCTAACTTGGATCAGATTGCCATGTTACGACATGCTAACTGGTATCGATTGCCATGTTCTGATATAAAAATGGGATTGAACTGTCACGTTCCGACATGCTAACAATTTGACTTTGATTTCATTGAGAGGACCTACTATGTGATGAAGCATGCAAATTGTGATATTAATTTTTATGATAATATTGAATATGTTGATATTTATGCATATGTTATAATGTTGTATTTTCTTGTTTATGTTACACTAGGGATATAGCCGCGTGATCCTACCAATACACGATGGTTGTGTACTGAACTTGCACTTGCTCTTATTTTTGTTGAGTACAGGGCATCTTCACACGACTGTTGACAGACATCACTGTGTCATGCCCCGATCCTACACCCTAGACGGGACTAGAACTCGAAAATCATTGCTAGCCTCGAGCGGACCCTTGGTCTAACTTACATACTCAGCGGAAGACTTAAACACAAGAGAATATAACTCAAGGATTAGCTAAAAAAGATAATAACTTAGCCAAAATGACAACTTAAGTCTTAAACATATACAATTGAAATGAATAAGACAAAAGAACTAATACTATCTGTATATGAAGCCTTTAAAATAAAGATGGATGTTGGAAAAAGACCCCTAATCATCCTAACAATTGAAAACTAAAAACAATTGCTGAAATGATAAAGTTGTCCTCTGTAATGAAGGGAGGCTCACCAACAGACTTTGAGTTGCTCACTAGATCAACGGTACGCCAGATGTTGATCCTAACTACCTGCGTCTGCATTATAAGCGATGCAGACAACTGTCATCAGTACATTTTATGTACGAGTATGCGAGTTGGAATGCTAAAACAACATAGGCTTGAAGGAGATTCTGAAGGAAACACTTACCTTGACTCTTCTCAACTCATGAACAGTTAACTAAACTCATTCCAATATCAAGCAATTTAAAAGCAAATGCATTATAAAGAAAAGTTATTTAAAACATGTTGTAAACAATATGTGTATACAAAGATACAAATAACTATGAGATGAATGTAAAAATACAAAATAAACTAACGTCAATTCTTAATCGTAATAAATGACATATCATGCTTTCTCTCAAAGTCTACTCGTGCAATGCATGAATGAAGTCTCATACCCCCATTCATACTAAGCAGAACCTCTTGAGAAACCATGCAACTACTGATGTGGGAGTTTCTCAAACCGACAACCATCACATAATAGTTATAGTGATGATGCATCATTACTTGGCCCACGCTACCCGACCATCCTAACCTTTCCAGAGTATATGACCTGAACTGCCTAATGAATCCACTAGTCTATTGTGAAAAGGATTCATCTAAAAAGTATGACCCCTTTTCTACCCATGATGCCGAAATGGTTATCATGGAAACTTGAGTTAATATAAAACTCGCATCCCCACATCGGTGCTCAATACTACTCTCAAAAATATACTTAACTTATATGTTTTAAGAAATAGTTTCTCCTATGATTTGATATTAGTTCTAAAAAACTTAGCTCAAAGGCTATCTTGGAAATTTCAGTTTCCCTGCATGCTTCATTTTATAAAGCTATAACTCTTTTCTGAAAACTAGCCCCAAGGTTCTTTGGAAAACTCAGTTTTTGTTCTTCTTCAAATGTGAAAAACATTTGTTTTAAACTCCTTTGGGAATACATAGTCCCCATATATTCCTTTGAAGGAAGAACTTCAACTTTTTACTCTTTAGTTAGCTTGAAACTTGAGTCTTAAAACATAGTTAAAACGTTGTTAAAGACCCTTGAGAACTCTTAAGAACTATGTTTTGACTTACTCTTTAACTTCTTTGACTTTGATCTTAACTTTACTTGAATTAAATTATGGATTCAAGGTTCATGACCTCGTGTTTATGGATGATTTTATGATGTTTAGATGTACCTTAGAGTGTTGGAATCTACTAAGAAATGTGGGCACATCACTTAGGAACTAGTACGAATATATGGGGGGAGAATGGGGAGAACTGGCGTCCCTTGCGCTCTCAAAGTCGCGGGGTGCCAACCCTCAAAGTTCAGAACACTTTATGTGGTGCTCTGAAAGTCGCGGGGTGCCAACCCTCAAAGTTCAGAACACTTTATGTGGTGCTCTGGCTGGCGCGACGCACTAGAGACCAATGTTCAGAAGAACTTTTGTGGCACTCTGGCAGGTGTGTTGCCCCAGCCCTTGTCCAGAAAATCTCCGACTTTTCTCCTTTATTTTTCATCTCTAAACTCTCTAAATTTTCATGGTTCTTTCCCCAAAAACACTTAGAATCATTAGTACCCTCAATACCCAATAGATTCGACTCTAAAAATAACCCTGAAACATGAATCAAATCAACTCCAGGCATGCAACAACTCAACCAAAAAGAATTCAACAATGTTCTTCTAGAACTTCACTATCTATAATTCAACAAAATCGTTGAATTTAAACACGTTGGTGTGTGGGTGAACTAACCCAACATGAAAAGATCTCATATAACAATTTTATTTTAACATATATATATATATATATATATATATATATATGTTAAAATAAATTAGTTTTGTTTCTCACTTTATGTCTACAATTGATACTCTTAAGGAAATATTATAAAAAACAAATTTAATTAGAAAATAGTGAATGTATTAAATGTTTTAAATTTCATGAAAATTAGTAGTGCTATTTTCAATGTGGAATATAATTATTGAAATTGTAAAAAAATATTATTTTGTAGATGTATTATTCATATACATATATATATATATATATATATATATATATATATATATATATATATATATATATATATATATATATTAAATTACTAGCTAAAATTAATTAAATTTTTTTCTCACTTTATTCCTATAATTAATACTCTTAAGGAAATATTATAAAAGAAAATTAACTTGAAAATAATGAATTCATTAAATGTTTTGAATTTCATGAAAATTCGTAGTGTTATTCTCAACATGGAATAAAATTATTGAAATTGTAAAATATTATTATATTATAGATGTATTAATTAATTAATAAATTAATAATTAAAGAAATTTTTTAAAATTTAATGAATGTACCTCATCTCTTCTCCTTAAAAACAAGGGATATTAAAAAAGGATGGAAGTATAAACAAAAATGGAAGATCAAAAAATTGGGAGAAAGATAGTGAATAGAGTACTAAAGTGAATATAAATTAATTATTTTTGGGTGGTGTTTTTATTTGGAAGGAATTTTTTTTGAGCAATGTAATTTTTTTGAAATCATCTAGCGATTATGACTTTTCTTTTAGTGATTTTACTTTAGAGGATATTTTGGGTGCAAAAATATAATGTAACAACAGTATCCTTGCCAGCCTCCTTTAATTATGACATTAACCTGAAAAGGTAAAATCGTGCCAAAAAAGTATCCTACCAAATATATTTTCCGTTATGGATAATGTTTTACTTTATCTATATAATTAGAGACAAAAGTGTCAAACCACTTGACCATTTTTTCCTTTCTTTTTTTTTTTTCCAGAAATTTTCTTTTCTCCATAAAATATACTCTATTTGTTGCATTTTGCCTATGACCAAGTAAATTTATTTTTTCCGGTTAGAGAATCTTTGTTTAAGATGTTTCCCCGTTTCAAAAGAGTGATCTAATTTGCTTAGACACGAAGTTTTAGAAAATAAAAAAGATTTGTAAATCTTGTGGTAATAAATCAAAGTTATTTTTAATGTTTAAATTGTACTTTAATCTTGTGGCCTTAAACGTGTCATATAGAAAGTTAAATTAAAATCTTACAAAAAAGACATCTTTTCTTTTTAAACAGACGAAAGAGGAAAAAAGTCTTTTTTTTTTTAAAAACGAAGGAAGCACTTTTTCATAGCATTTAGGTGCTTATAATTAATTATTCATAGCTACATTTAACTTATAATTAATTATGAGATAACTTATATATGCTACAAACTTTTAGTTAGAAAAAGTGCACAAATATAATTATTAGTATTTTTTTTCTTTTACTAATCTTATAAAAATATTGTTGTTACCTTTTTCTAGTTTTGTAAAATAATATATAATAGATAAAGTAATTACATATAAATGTAAAATAAAATTATAGCCTTGTTATATAAAAATTAAAAAAATATGAAATGAAATTTAATTTAACTTTTAAAAAATACTAATTAATTAGTAAGAAATATATTGGTCAATATGTATATATGAAAAGAATATTTTAATCTTGAGAAAAATAATTTGTTGTTTCTGCTTCATTTTTTCTTTTTTATAAAAAAATAACATAAATTTTTAGCTTCTTCTCAACCTACTTCAATTTATATTTTTTTATTGATTTGTCAAACACTTAATTTTTCAACAAAAAATATTTTTTCTCAAAATAAATACTAGGCCAAACTCATAAACAAATCTCTAAGCTTGTTGGGTGTTTTTGCCTTAGGTACCTCAACTGCGTCATTTTCCTATTGAATAATTGAACCACCGATAATTTGTTTCTTTTAAATATTGTCGGCTGATTTTGATCAACTTTTTTATTGTAAATGTCTTAAATTGTGTTCGTATTGTAATGATTTTGATTAAAGGAATGAAGAAAAACAGTGTGTTAGTCTCATTTTTTCTAATGTGTTCAAATGACTTGAAATAAAACACAATTATTTTCGAATATTTCACTATCAATTGGACTAATGAGTTCTGGAACAACATATGTATCCTCTATCAATACCCCTCACAAAATCGTGTTCCACATCAACCAACGATGTTTAATAGGAACCAATTATGGGTGATTCAATGATTCAATAGGAAAATAACTTAGTTGAGGTAGATGAAGGGAAAACCCCAACTAATTTAGAGATCTGTTTATGTATTTGATCTAAATACTTATAAAAACTCCTGAGAAATGTTAAACAAACTCTTAACTCACCCTGTTTATCTCACATCATAACTAAGACATGTAATGTACACTCAATTTGATAAATACATAAAACAATTTGAAGCACAACACATTTTTTTTTGGTTTCCTTAGATTTAAAGATTTTTTCATTTATACATACATTGAAATTATACTTTCTTCGTTATTTACGAGTTGATAAGAAATACGCCCATACAATTTATATTTATAGATAAGATCATCTATCATTAATTTATATTTATATAACAATACAAACTAATAATGATAAAATAAAAAATATTTTTATTTTTTAATAGAATTGAAGTAAGATAAAAATTTGCTAATATTTTTAAAAATATTATTAGAAAAAAATGTGTAAAAGAAAAATAAAATTTTGAGGAACTTTAAGATATAACCACTCAAAAATAGCCTAATTACTCTCCATACCTATAAATTGATAATAAAAATTCGTAGCTACGTGCTATAGGGAGGAGAGAGGCGAGCGAGACGGGGAAAGAGGAGAGAGGAGAGAGTAGAGAGAGAGGGAAAAGAGTGGGAGAAAGGTGAATTGTATATGTATATCAGTTAGATAATTGTATATTATACATATGTATTTGTATATATGGAAAGCGAGATTGGGAGAGGAAGGAGAGAGACGAGCGAGATTGGGAGAGGGAGGAGAGATGCGAGCGAGAGTGGGCATAGTGGGAGAGATATGAATTGTATATTTATATCAGTTAGATAATTGTATATTACACATATGTTTTTGTATATACTGGCGAATTATACATAAAACGTGGCTATAATTATATAAACTCAAAGTCTACTCACGTAATTAATGTATAATGTTAGTCGCGAGTGATAATTATTGCAAATTATAACTACGATGAGTAATAAATAGTATAAGTTTGCTTAACCGCGTAATTTTTCCATAATATATTTATTTGAAAAATGAGCATTTTGACCTATTAAATAACAATAAGGACATTTTATTGATGACAAAGACATTTTAAAATTAAACTATGAACAAAGAATATTTATGTTCCTTTGACATAGTTTAAAGAAAATTTTGAACATTTTTTTCTTAAATCGATAACAATATATATATATATATATATATATATATATATATATATATATATATATATATATATATATATGAAATTATAAAAAAATCCATTAGCCCAATAACCCAAAAATAATGATTCAACAATATTTTATTTTATTTTATTTATTGATGAATTCGATTTTTCACATTCCAACCTTTTTGACTTTGTCCAATTTGTTTTGTTGTAATAGCAATAATAATAATAATAATAATAATAATAATAATAATAATAATAATAATAATAATAATGTAATCCACATGGTTGCTTGCATGTTTAGATCATTTAATCCGCTTGCTTTCTATACCTTCTAACCTGAAGTCTTTTCTTGTCAAAGTTGTGTGGCGGTAAGGTAAGTGTGTGAGAAAAGGAAAAATATAGAAATTTCTTTAGTTTGATTTCTAATTTTTCCTCTCAAGAAAAAAAAATGCTAGTGGATTTCAATAACCCTCCGCCGTTTTGCAAGCTTTTACAATTTGGAGAAATTTTTATAAGTAAAATGGTGAGTTTATTAAACTCTCTTTATTTATTTTTTCGGTCCTTGAGGACTACAGTATTTGGACATAGATTTAATTGAAACATTATTTATTAAATCAACTAAATTGATTAGTTATATGAATTTTCACCATTTTGGTGAAGATTTAGTTTCTGCTTTCCAATCATGTCCAGTTTTTCATTTTTCTTTTCGGACTGCAACATTATTATTTGTATCATGACTAAAGGCATATATGGGAGCATGTCAATTTATCTTTATCATGGTGATTTTGGTTCTACTGTTCAAGATGTGGGCTACTATGTTATCAATAATCGCTTCCACAAACCGTGCAAGGTATTAGCATATCATTTTCTTATTGAATTTTATTTTTTGGCTTTCTCTTGGTCAACTATGTAGTTTTGAATATTACATATTCAGTAGTATTCGTTTTTCATGTTTTGGCGTTTGGTTTGTTCTGCTATTTCTTCCATAGACAAGTAGCAAGACTACCAGAGGTGCGCGAAAATTGAGGGTATTATCACAAAAAATCACTGATGATACAAAAGACTTTGATCAGCGCCAAATTGCATTTAAAAGATAATTTCTTTAAGTGAGCTTGTTTTCATGTAATACGGAACATAATGTTTGTAACACAAAAAGAAGCTTTGATGAAGTAGACTAGATATGTTTTCAGATTTTTTGAGAGTAGATTATGACATATATGATTTTAGTCTTAAACATGTTCTTCAAATATTCTGAAGTAGTCCAAATATGGTTTTCCCCCCAAATGTCTCCTTTACCTTTTCAAGTATACATTCTATATCAAATTAACAAAAGGAATTTTGTTTCTCTTAAAAATTCTCAAGATATTAATCTCCACTTAAAATAAAAACATAACTATTAGAATTAGTTGAAAACCATTTCTCCATCTGATTGAAAAAACAACTCCATAAGGAACTTAATGTGTCAGGATGTTGTGACAAAAAAAGTTTTAGTTTACTGATTAATTAAGCTTTAAAAGGGAGGATTAACATAATATGAAAAAATCAATTTAATATCGTATGATCAACACCATTTCAGTGTGCTCTCGAAAAAGTATTCGTGATGTCTAAGGGTCTTTTTAGTATGTAGTTGATCTGGTCTTCATATTTGCATTCCTCTACCTCCAACTATTATGCCACTATTATCTTACAAAATGCTTTGTTCAAAAAAGAGATAGAAAATGATCACATGAGGTACGTGAAACAATAAAAACAAGGCGCCAGGGCAATTTCAAGTAATTATGAGGGGGAAAAAGAGTCATTTGAAGCATGTGTAGTGTTATTTGTAACTTTAGGGTTAAATTGGTCCTCACGTGTTATTTATGAAGGCGTTCTTCAGTATTAACTTAAGTGCTTATTCTAACATATTTTTGCGTCAATATAGTTGCAAATGTTTATTGTTGTATATCTTCAATCATTTCTCTCCCTTTTGCTGATCTAAAACTTCTACAGATGTTCCTTTAATGTGCAAACAAGAATTCATTCCAACATTGTTCTTCTCTTGAATTTCATTCCTCTCAGTATCTTTTATAGGTAAGTAATCTTATTTTCTAGTATCTTTCCTTTCTATGTATTTTCATTTGTGAATGTTAAATGCGAACCCTATTTGATTGAGAATAAATATTTTGATAATCAAAGAGGTGTTAATTCTTTTAGAACTTCGTATTGTGATGGACCAATAGAGTGGTAAAGTTTCAGTTTATTATTAAGTAAATCCTTCTATTAAGTGTTTGGTAAAACATTATATTAGTTGAATTGTGTTTATCATTCTTATGCACTCTTCACATATTTTCGCAGAGGTATATATAACAGAGTCATCTCAATGAAAAGTTTCATATATTTTGTAATGCACATCTCTTTTACTTGATTCTCCTGAAGCTAAATATATGCATGTGTTCATAAAAAAAATAGTTTATTGAGTTCTCTTTATTTGTGTATAAGGTTGGAATGACCCACATTGTGAGAGAAGCTTAAAAACTTGTATAAAGTAAAATCACTTTTTTCATTTGTATCCATATTTTCGGCTTACATATTATTATTTAGACGGTGGTTATTGGTGTTGTCCTAGTTCCCTTCACCCTAAGGTAAGGAACTACCATGTTGATGTTAAATATTGATCTTAACAACTACTTTGTTGAATTGTAGAACTCCGAAAGAGAAACACATGTTAAACAGTCACTATAATAGGAGCACCCCAATGATGGTAATTGGTGTTGTTGGATATGTTATGAGACTTCATAATCGCGTTACTTTAATACTTATTGAGCTCAACATCACAACAATGAGTTGAAGAGGTTCTACAAGAACTAGAGCAAGTCCAAGGAAGAGTCCATTATGGAGTACTCCAAGAAATCTGAACAAGTATACTTATGTCATCAATGTGTTGACTCACTCATGAGTACACTCTTCCCTCAGGTTTTGGGGGACCATGACTTTAATATGCTTTTTCTGTATACATAATAATGTATCTCAATAATTTTGTTTTCTCTGTAATCTTATTTGGACCAACATTCATGTTATGAGTTACTGGTAATAAGAGAGGTTGCAACTTAAAAGATTTTTTTTCTAATTGATAATTATGTATTTATTGTACATTTCTTAACAAAAACTAAAAGGTATTTATGGTACATAAACGATTGGTTATTACATTTATTTAAATCTAATATAAGTGAGTGCAAAAGAATCAAATATTATTTAAAGGTATATGATCTCATTTATTTCATACACGTACATGAAAATGTTAGGTTCTATCCATATAGTTAAATTGTTGGGTTGTATTTTTACAATAAAAATATGAGATTGAAACAAACTATGTTGGGCCCGTGCTACCAACCTTTTGTGTATATATATATATATATATATATATATATATATAGATAGATAGATAGATAGATAGAGAGAGAGAGAGAGAGAGAGAGAGGTTTTTTTCTTTTTTTTTGGTTCCAACTCATCAGGCTTCATTTGCTTACAAGAAATGCCGGGTTGTTTCATCAAAGAAAACAAGGAAATGTTGACAAAGGCGTGTTTACTGAAAACGGATAAAGCTGGAACGTTTTGGGAAGCAAAGATAGTGAAAGAAAAGTCTAATAATTACTTCATATGTGGCCAAAATTTGTGTTGCTTCATCAGCTAAAGCAAGACTATGTTTTGCTACTTTTTCTCGTTGAAAAATCAGTGTTCCGTGTGCATCCATACACACAGATATGTTTTAGAAACAATGGTGAGAAGAAACTATTGTATGAGGATCTCAGCAGTAGAAGAAGCTATGAAATGGTTGTACAAAGTTCACACACGACTTTTATGGTAAGATCGAGCTAGCTATTTTTTTTTAATTTCTTGTTAGCTACATTTTTCACATACTTTGATATGTATGTTAATTAGACTATTCCAAAGAGATTCGCGAAAAGGACATGCATAATTAGTGGGAAGAAAATGAGATTAGTTAATGAAGAAGGGAAAGAATATTGGAGAGTGGCAATATTAGCATATTTGAGCGGGACTATTCGCATAACAAGAGGATGGGTTGCCTTTCAAACACATAACAAGATAGTTTGTAGTGATAGTTGTCGCTTCAAGTTGATTCAGAGAAATATTTTACAGGTTCAAAAGGTTCCTAAACATCCATCCTTGCAATCTTATCATTAAGAAAGGTAATATCTTTTGTTTCCTTTGTTGTTTTCTCTAAAAACTATAACAATAGAGGAACTTATTTTTCTAAGGTAACGTTGGATAAGTTTCTATATATGCATCAATTATATTCAGCAAAGTGCTCGTATAAGTACTTAAGTTTGTAATTATGACCAAGTGGATGTTTCTTTGGTAGTAAAATGTTTATAGCTTGTTAGACATTCTGTAGTGTTTGCTTGTTTGTCTTATATATTTTTTAAAAGACTCTGTTTTAGACAGTCGAATACAAATCGCTACAGCAATAAAGAGTTTTATTGTCATTGAATCGAAAGATGCATATTATGGTGAGATTATAATGTTAGGTGCTGAGGCGAAATCGTAATTTGGATGCGGAATGGTAGGGTAATGTTCATAATTTAAAAAACAGGAATTCAAATGAAGTAGGAGAAATTTCACTGATACAATTTATCAAACATCTGACCAAATGCAAATTCACAAAACCTCAATTTTTTGAGAAATTTAACTCTGCCTCTCTGCTTTAGGAGAAATGAAAAAAATAAACAGAGTGGGGAGTAATGACTAGAATGAATAAATTTTATATTGACGGAGTAGGCAGCGAATCCATAATTAATATCAGGAGTGTCAAGAATAGTGGTGAAAAAATATAATTATGTGGCTAGTAGGACAAGGACATATCATCTTAACCAGATTTTGCAATACTTTAACCAGGGGAGGATTTACGTATAGTTAAGGTTTGTCACGGGACACGATTTCGTCAATTTTTTTTTACGAAATATACCGATATAAAAAAAATTTAAACAAATCTTAAAGGATAAAATAATTAAAAAGGACATTGCTTATATAAGAACACTATTAACTCAAGTGGCATAGGCGCCACATTTCAAATATTATGCCTGGGTGCGATGCCCAGTTGATTGCTTTACTTTACACATTTTATTTTTACCCCTTTTTTTTTCTTGTAAATTTTTATTTTAAATTCAAAACAGTAAGTTTAATCCATTTAAAAACTTATAGACCCACTTTAATTCATTCAAATCTAACTTTTTTTTTAGAATTAAAATAAAACTCAAAATCTGAGTCCTTTATCCATTAGAATTATAGTAAATAAAAATAGTATGGACTCGTTAAATCCTTATATTTGTATATTTGTGATTTGTGAGTTTCTTCAAATTTCTTTCCATTATTGTTCATCATCATCGTTATTTGGCATCTCAAATCTCTCGCATCATGTAAGTATTTTTTGCTATTCTATTTTAAATTATTATGTGCTTGAATTTTCATTTTTGTTTGTTCATAATAATAATTTTCTTTTTTCTTTTCTATTGTCTTGTCACAATGAAACAAATTAGAATTCATAAAATTGATCACAATTGTCCGCAATCGTCAATTATTTGATCCTCAATTACAATTGTGCAGATTAGATCATAGTAGTCTAAATTTAATGTAGATATATTATTATCATAAACATTCAAAGTCAATCTTAACAACTCAAACTTCAACTGACTTGGGAGAACAAGCCAATTAGTCGAAAAAAGAATTGATTTAGGTTCATTGTCGTTTAATTTTAATTTATTAAGGATGTTAATTGTATTTGTTTGCAATACAATTTGTTGAATAACGTTAGTGTAAAATTTTATTAAATAATATGAATACGTGAATGGTTTAATTTATAATTTTGAAATATTATCTAATTTAAATGTAATTGTTTTATTATTTTTAATCTAATCATAATTTTATAATTTTAAGAAAACTATTATTTCATAAAGTTCACTATTAATGGGGCCCTCAAATTTTTGGAGGCTTAAAGCAAATATTTCATTGATTTTCTTTGTGAACTATTCTTGTCCCTTAAATGGTGACACCGCTTAGAAAAGACCTTGAGTATGCCACTGACCTTAACCACCAATCTTTAAGTTGTGGTGGTGGGGCTGCCCGCCTGGGGTAGGAGGAGGGTGGGAAAATTCTTTTATTAAAAATTGAGGGTGGCCGGGTGGTAGAGGTGCAGGTAAGGATGGGGGTGGAGTACGGGCTAAAAAGTTAATTTTTATTTTTTCTTTAATGAAAAAATAAATTATTTTAAAAATAATAAATCAGAGATCGATTATTAACAATTTAGCATTGCTTTATTTTTTTTTAACTTTAAGAGATTAAAGTGGATTAGAATTATTTTACCCAATAATATTTGATCAAATTCATATTAGTCATATTTTATATGGACATGTTATAATCCTAATCCATTTAGATTCAGTTCTTTCGAATTTGATCTAAATCAACCATTTATCATCCCTAGACGTAGGGGATCTAAATTACTTCTGAGTTCTCTATATTTCCTCTTTAATTTCTGCTCTTATCTTCTTGCAAACCAAAAAGAGCAAAATGTTGGTGGTTGCTTCTAGCCGATGTATTTTCTTCATCTTAATGTCGTTGTTTTATTTTTAATAATTTGATATATATTTTAAAATTATATAAAAGAATTATAAGTTATAATAGTTGTTAATTGAAATTAAAAAAATTGATTGGCTCTTACAATTCTATCAATGCTATATAAATTTGAGATAACTAACAACTTAGTATATTTAAAAAGACATATCAGAATATAATGGAATTTCAAAATTCCATATAATGGACAATGCGAACAAGATCCTCCACTCTGCAAGCCTTTTTATTTATTTAATTAGAGAAGGAACCATTTGATAAAATAGTTACTACTTACACATAACTTTTTTTAATTTTTAGTTGATAAAGTCTAAATTTCTTTCTCAAACATTTGTGAACTAGTTTACTTATTTGTGCGAAACAAATATATTTTGTTAAACAATTGATGTCCTTAATTGACTATTTTTTAAATAATTGATGTCCTTAAAATATTATGATAATAACTATTCAAAAGGTAACTCTTTCTTTAATGTGAAAAATAGGATAGATAATTTTGCTTTAAATAATTATAAGTTAAATATATATTATTCACAAATGCATATTTGTTATGGCATAACTATAAAATAAATTTGAGAACTTTTTTCTTCATTCGTTTCATTGAATGATTTATTTATTGATTAAAAGTTTTAAAAATATTAACAAGACGATCTACTTATTTATTTTGTGATTGATGTCTAATATGATAGACAATATAATATATTTTTAAGGGTAACAATATCTAATAGCTAGAGAAATGTACCATAGGTAATATTATACCTTTTAGCAATGATTTGTTTTTTAGAATATTAATTAGAAATTGACAAACAGATACACCAAACACAAAAACAAAAAATGTGATATTTTTCATCCTCATTCATCCGCTTAATAACAATGTTAGTAGATGTCTAATCAAAATAAGATAAAAAAGTATAAAATAATATTAATTGAAATCAAAACAATATCAATGAATCTTCAAAATATTTGAAAATCATTCAAACTTTTATACTAATATGACCATCTCTTTTGATGAATCTTCCAAGATAATTAAGTTTTCTTCTTCATTTTGACGAAGTTGTAGCAAACTAATGCGAACATCTCTATGATGAACTTTTGAAGAATATATATATATGACTTTTTTAAGGTGAAGATCATATCAGGACGTTATTAAGTTAATGAAAGATGAAAGAAAAAAAAAAGAATGAAAAAATAAAAATTGACATTGAACATCTCTAAAGATATTCTTATTTATAGATTGGGCAAACCATAACAATAATTAGAAAGAAGTTGAAGAGGCATATTATTTAAGTAGCGAAGATAAATAGATAGTGATTTTTTGTAACTTATTAGACACTAGGTAATTTACCCGCGCTTCGCGCGGGCATAAGGAATTTTTCTAACCTTTTGAACAACTTTACCAATGATCGACTCTTATAAGGAAAAAAAAAAGTAAATGTTCGTAGGTTTTTAGAATATTTATAGACAAATTACATGATTTTACATTATATCATGTCTCAAAAATTTTAAATATATAATTTAATGATTAAAAATATCTTGATATCTAATTATTTTTATCTTTTACATAATTTATCATATTATATGTTTGATGATATAATTTTCTTGTAAAAGTTGAGTGATATTTTTATGTAGCGATTAATTAACTTTTTATATACATGAAAATATAGAATATGATAATTTTATGGTTATCATAACTCCTTGTGTAAAAAAATTATGTTAAAGTTTTTTATTGTCAATTTTATTTATCGATAAGTTATGTCCGTTAAAAACTATACACCGCAACAACATAAATAATTTTCTTTAGAGACAATCTACTTGTCTGAGGTCAAATTTTCTTCACTTTTTGTTATTATTACTTTCTCATTCTAAGAAAAATTTATAGAAGGAGAAAAATATATTTTGAACAACAACAAAATAATATTGTTGCTCTTATAGAAATTCATTCTTCATTTAACTCTGGAAGGCCCTTCCGAATTCTTCATCAATGCAACTTTACGACTTTTTAGGAATATTTATGTATTGCATTATGAAAGTACACATATATTAAAATGTTGCATTGTAGATTCATATTAAAGAAAAATTCTCGAACATTAAAAATTAAAAATGAGTCTAACCTAGATAATTCGAACGCTCAGCAATGACTTGGGACATGAAGGACAAAAAATCTATGTTAATAGACATATCTTTTGTAGCTTAAAATATTACTTATATTTAGAGTAGGTTTTGTTTCATATTCTTCAAATTAAGCTTGACTAAAATAGTCATATCTTACGTTAAAAATATTTAGAAGAGGTGAATGAGAAAGGAAAAAAATATTAAAAGGACGGAGATCTTTGTCATAATGAGATTATATATATATCAAACAAAAAATAATCAATACAATTGTAAGGAGACAACAACAGAGAGAGAAAAAACATACATTAATGAGAGTAAACTAGGAGATATCCAATGATGATAACAAATAATTCAAACTAGAAAGTTCTTTTATTTTGAAATAAGATACCTCTAAACATTGACCAACACTTCAATCAACTTTCAATCATTAAAGCACTCATAATATCCACTAATAAATTTAGTAAATATAGACAACAACATAAAAATAAAAATATCTGGGCATACATAGTTATTAAATCTCAGAGGATTTTATAAAGCATACAAAATCACATCATTATTTGTGAAGGAATAACATTGTTGATGAATAAATTTGAGATTTGTAATGGTTGTTTTTAATGTACATTCAATAATTTCTGTAGAGAAAATATGCTTGAATAGTCACTTAACATTTGTTATTTATCTTTACTAACAAATACTTATAATTATAACTTTACATAAATATAAACAACAAATTTTAAAGCATATATTCAAAAACAACAATTAATAATATAAGCATAAACTAATTATTGTAAAAAAATATACCAGGATATGCAACAATAGAATGAACAGAATGAAAAAAGTTAAGCCCACGGAATGAAAAATATAGTCCTCTATTTATAGACAACAAATGATAGTGTAAAAAATGTGATTATTGTGTATTATCGGAAAGGTCACAACTCTTTGAAAAAGTTACAATCCTTCGGAAAGGTCACAACATTTCATAAAAGTCGCAAATCTTCATAAAATCACAACTTTTCCTAAAAGTCACAACTTTTTATAAAAGTCACAACTATTTCATTAAAGTCACAATCTTTCATGAAAAAAGTTACAACTTTTCATAAAAGTCACAACCTTTCATAAAAGTTGTAACTTTTCATGAAAGAGGAATGCTAGTTTTGGAAATAAATTAAATTTAAAGAGAATTCTGGCTTGTGATAGCGCCATGTAGGCGGGGCCTATGGTTCTCTTTTGTATATATATATATATATATGATAATTAGAATAGTAAATATGATTGAATTTTTAAATTAATAAGCAATTACTTATTGAGAAAATGAAGAAAAAGAATATTATTAATATACAAAATTTATTTGCATGTAAGGTTATTAGGTTTGGTTCAAGAATTTTTCGTTTTTTATTTATAAATTAAAATAATCATTCAATTTTTTGAAACAATTATAAGCTCAAATAAATATCCATAGTTTATTGAAAATATAACATAAATTGGTTTGATTCGATTATGTTTGGTTGATTTTTCATATTCTTTTTGACACACCTACTTACAACTATTTGCTTCCCTTTATCCCAATACTTTCTTTTTGTTTTCCCACATGATATTTGATACCCATATTAGAGCTTGACTATTGTGAGTTTGTGTCGTGTAGGCTCCCTATAAAGGATTTTGCATATACAAAACTCGAACCCGAAACCTCTAATTAAGGGAGTAACAACCTCATCAGCTGCGCCACATCCATTGGTGGTCCTCTATCCAAATTTAAGTGTCTTATTTTTTTTTTATTTTTCCTAAAAAGTATTTTGTTGTAAATTTTTCAAATAAATAAAATAAAATTAGTTCGAATATCCTACATGAAACCACAAAACTCAAAAATGCATAATATATAAATGTGTCATTTAACTTGACATTATTTTACATTTATGTTCTCCAATTTTGGTGTCACAAGTAGACACTTAAATGTATAAAGTTCAACAAGTAGATGCTTGAGTCTTATGTAACATAATATACGCAGGACACCACATATTATACAAATTGTCTTGTTGAATGTTGTGATCTATAGTCCTATGAGTCCTAAACGGTATAGTTATATCTTTTGCCTTTTAATTTTTTTTTATAGTCACACAAGTATTCAAATATTATTTTAGATTATAAGTGTTAAAAGTTCTTTTTTTAACTTGAAATTATATGTCAAGTCAAATAATGCAACATAAATTGAAATAAAATATTTTTTATAATCAATTATTGTTAACAAGTATGATAATTAAAATGGCCAAGAAAATAGAATATTTACCAAACGTATAAAGAAATACTCGCTTCATTCACTTTTAGTTCTCCACTATTTCAAAAATAGATTTTTAATTTTGCTTGTTATTTTTAACATATCAAGAAAATATATATTTTTTAATGTAATATATTTAATATTAATTATATATTTTTCGAGATCTTAAATTTTAATTAATAAAAAATTATTATAAATTTTTTATATTGAAGCCTGTTTGTTCATAGTGATGGAAAATTAAATTATCTTTTAATTACATGAATAACTAAAAGAAAAGTCAGCATAAATGGAGACTCTGCATATTGCACCTGACATGACACTGTCATAAGTGAATGCTTTATTTATTTTCCAACTCTGAATATTTCACTGTGACATGATACTGTACTGATCCGAAAGAATGTGGTGTAATAGATGAGATTATATTTTCGTTAAGGAGAAGTTTTGATTTTGAATATAAAGTATGACAACAAAAAAATTCCGGAGACCGTGTTTTTCGTCAAATAAGATACTATGCGGTGTGAATTTAAAGTTATTGAATTCCAGAGTATGAAGCCCATATAGAAAACAAAACACAAAAGCACAGTATTGAAATTACTGCTTCTGCTACAATATCATTTTGTAGCTCGCTTGACAAAAAACAGAGATGGCTAGCAAGGTCCGCTAGCAAATTGGCGGAGGAGTTTCCCTTGGGAATTCTTCTTCTACTAAAAATAATAATTTTGTGCAACCAAAGATCTATAAAATTATACCATCTCACCATGATTGCACTCGTGTGGTATGTACAATTTTATCTTCTTTTTTTTTCCTTTTGATTTCTGTTTTAAAATCAACCAAGTGTGGCTGTTAAAACAAATTCTGAAATTAGATATATAGTTAAAAACATAATAAGATTAGTGAAAAATTTATGCTTATAGTTTTTTATGAGTCATAGGAATTCACGGCCAATTATAGTTACATTAAGGGGCAATGCTTCACTAGTATTATTTATGATCAAGTTTATGTTTATTTATTGTTGATAAATGTTTCATTTATTATAATTCCATTATTTCATTTTCGAATATATATTGCCTAGATCTTTTGAAATAGGACAATGAATTTGTATCTGTGTTATACTTGTAGTCTTGCTCACACTCTTTAGAAATGTTGATGTGTGTGTGTCAGATACTTCAAAATTAGTGCATTTTGAAGAATTTGACATGCTTGGGACAACGATTTTGAGAGTTCGAGCAACATAGATTTTAGTTGGCCTAATTAGATTATTGTGGGCATTTTGTTTAGTAGTTATGGAAAATCAGGGAACAAATTATATGAGTATTTTGCAAGATTTTCTTACGATTAATTGGTACTATATTTTACTGTCTTCGATTTCGAGATGTATGTAACTGAGTCAAGATTTACTTTGCACGTATGCAAAGGATTCCGAAAGACTTTGCCCGAAGATGTTGCAAAAACATGTTAAACACTGTGTATCTTGAGGTTCCCGGTGGACAAGTATGGGAGGTTGAAATGCAAAATTTTGAAGGTTAAATCTGGCTAGCCAAAGGATGGGAGGATTTCTGTAACTATTATTCTATAAGCTGTGGGCACTTTTTGATGTTTGGATACAATGCTCGTTCCCATTTTGATGTCACTATATTTGATTTGAGTGCAGCAGAAATAGAATATCCATATAGTTTACAAACCTACCTTTGTCATGAAACTCACCATGTACTAAAAAGTGACTTGTCCAAGTCGGATTATTCTGTAGAAATACTAGAGGATATTCCAAGAAGCCAGAAATTGAATGAAAATGTTCCTGATATGGTTGATCATTCCGCTGAAAATCTAGGCGATGGACAGTCCAGCAAAAGGAAAAGAGATGAAGAATGTAGCTTCACCTTCTTTCACAAGAAAGGGCCAAAGTGAGGATCTTATTGGCTGTGATCTGAACTCAATATCAATCTTGTTACATAATAATTAATACTATGAGTTTAAGTTCTATGCAATCACATCGCAAACCTAATTACACAATCAGTCCCTTATTAGCTCGTAAGTTTTTATGGTACTTATTACTAGTAATAAGTAGTTTTGTCGAAATGGTAAAAAGAAAATTTACATTGTTGTTGTATATAACTTAAATTTCATTTTGTATTAACACATGATCTTAATTTTCTATTTGAATAAAGCAATGAAGATTGCAGGATTCACCAACAACAATCTAAGAGTGTTCACGATCAGAACAAGAGAGTAATGGACAAATAGAGCACTATAGCATATCAGAAGCAAAAACTTTTATCTAATAACCCGTTTATTATATCTTTTATGCAACCATCATATGTCTCTACCTCAATCAGTATGGTAAGCTACAAGATACAATCTTTATGGACTCTGCACTGCTCTAATATTTCTTTGTTCCATTTTGCACTATGTAAAAATCTATTTACTTAGCCCTCTCCTTTGGCAGTCCATATCGTTGAAATTTGCTAGAAAGTATTTCCTTGAGAACACTGGCAATCTTTTGCTTCGTGTTCCAGGAAGTGGATTTTGGTCTATCAAATGCACTATCGGACTATGGAATTCTAAAATTACGTCTAGTAGGAAGGCATTCGTTCTGGAAAATAAGTTAAAAGTTGGTGATGTTTGTGTATTTGAAGTGCTTAAGGACGATCAGGTCTTTGTAGATGTCATAATATTTCGTGCATCTAGGAGCACACCAATGCACAATATAGTTGAAGAAGTTCCAGGAGGTTCTTATAGTAAAAGCAAGATTGTCAAAAGATAATTTTGTTCCATGTTCTGAACCCAAAGTAGTCCACACCAAGGAACTAAAGCACGATACATGAGGTTCATATAATCTCAATTTAAAAAGTGAACGTGATTGATAAAGTTGAATTTTCTCTATAAGATAGTCTGGAGTATGCAGCTTTCGTTGTACTAGTAATATTCTGATCATTTCATTAAGGTTATATTGGCTTGAATATTTTCAGAAGAACATGGTGAAGGCACTGAGATTAAGCATTCTGCTGAGATTTTGGGTCATTGTCCGTTAGGACGTGGAAGCAAAAGAAGAATATCAGAAGTGGATGTAGAGGATGATGATGTGGAAACTCACAAGAAGATGTAGCTTTGACTTCTTTCACAAGAAATACCAAAAGTAAGAAAGCGGAGGAATACATTGATATTTTAATATGTTGGAATGTATACGCCAACCAGTGATCTTGGGTACAGGTCCCTCAACTCAGCAAGAACAGTTCCTAAAACATGTGCAGAAAGTAAATAGTTGGAAGTGAGATTTGCACAAGATTTTTACGTGGAAACCTCCTTGTTCAAGGGAGTAAAATCATGACCTGTCACACATGACTTTTCAAATTGTTTTCACTAATATTCTCAAAGCAAAAGTAAAAACCAGTTTACAAACCACACTTAGAGATTAAGCTCCTAATATCTAAATTAAGTAATACAACGATTACTTAAGCGAGCCTAAGCAGATACAACACTACCCACTATACTAACCCAACTGATTAATATAATCTTTTACAGTAAGACACAAAGTTACTCCTAAATATGTTCTTACAAAGATTCACACCAGTTTTGAAACATTTCTAACAGAAGTGAAACGAATCCTACAAGTTAAGAACAAATACAAATAATCAAGAACAACAACAGGTATAAAAAGCACTCCTTCAATTGATCAGGTCCTTGATGTATGGATTGTCTTTTTAAGCTTGTGAATTTAGTTTGTGTGTTTTTAGAGAGAGACTATATATAATCAACATAACTCCTTGGGACCGCCCATTGGCTGAGAGCCTGTTGTTCAGAAAAGTTGTGCACCTACCACATCAGAGGTGACAACTTTTCTGACAGCTTTCTTGTTGTCTTTTCACATACGCAGTCTTGCAGGACCAGATCCCTTGCAAACTTTTCTTAGTAAGTTCTTGAGAAGACGTGCTAGGTCACTCTCCTTTTAAATGAATGAATTAAATTTGTTGTTTGTCATGTTGACTAAGTCAACCGTAAAGAGTTATTGACCGTTGGACAAACAGCTTCGTCCATTCTAATTGGTGTAGTATGTTGACGCCTCACCAACCTCTGACACGAAAACTTTACAATTGTACCTAATTATAGATCAAGACGAGAGAACTCAGCCAGGGACTGGGTCCCTTCATTTGTGAGACGCTAAAACAAACACTCTCGTCGTCTCTTTCTGTTGGTGCAGTACACTGTATTTCTCACCTATCACCTGATATGACAGCTTTAGAGTTGTACCCATTTGAATTTGGACGAGGTCACTGCCAGGGACCAATTGTGAGGATGATCAAAACACCTTGAATATAACATACTTACATGACAACTTAGTAGTAATACATTGATATTGGTTTTTATTATGAAGAAAGCGGAGGAAGTTGTGGAATGCACAAGCAACAATCCAAGATTGTTTATAATAAGAACAAGTAATTAATGGACAAACAGAGCACTATATCATATCAAAGAACTAAAACTTTTCAATCTAAGAATCAATTCATTATATCTTTTATGCAACCATCGTATGTATGGATACCATACATTCTGGTAAGCTACAAGCTATAACTATGTAGACTTTCCAAAATCTTTACTCAATTCATGTGGATGCATGTTGTTATACTTATTTCACTATGTCCATCTATTTTGGCAGAAAATACATTCAGGATTTTCTAGGACGTATTTTCTTGAGACCGATGGAAATTTAATGCTTTGTATTCCAGGCAGTGGATCTTGGTCTGTCAAATGCACTATCAGAACATGATATGCTAAAGTTTAGTCTGGTTGGAAAACATTCGTCCTAGAAAATAAGTTTAAGGTTGGTGATGTTTGTGTATTTGAAGTGATTAAGGGAGCTCAGCTCTGTGTAGACGTGACAATATTTCGTGCAGCTGGGAGAACACTAATGCACGATATAGTCGAAGAAGTGTCAGGAGGTTCTGATAGTAAAAGGAAGGTTATCGAAGCTGATAATTCTGTTCCATGTTCTCAGCCCAAAGTAGTCCTAACCAAGAACTTAAGACACCAGACAGGAGGTTCATATGGTCTCAACGAAAAAACTAAAGGTGAATTCTCTTTATAAGATAGTCTCGAGTATACAACTTTCATTGAACTATTAATTTTCTTGATCATTTTATTTAAAGTTATATTGGCTTTGATATTTTTAAAGAACATGGTGAGGTTACTGAGATTGAGCATTCTGTTAAGATTTTGGCCATTGTCAGTCAGGAAATGGCATCAAAAGAAAGAAACCATAAAAGGAGGCAGTGGATGATGTTCCGATTGACGTTCACGCCAAAAGTATCAAGGTGGAAAAGTCAGAAGAGGATGTAGCTTCACCGTCTCTCTCAAGAAAACTCAAAATTATGTTTACTCTGGCTTACTAACAGAATAGATCATCTGCTTCCATAACATTTTAGTAGCAATATATTGATTTTGATTTTCTATTTGAAAAAAGCGAAGAAAGTTGCAGGATGCACACGCAACAAACTGAGATGGCTTATGCTAAGAGAATGACAGTACTGGACAAAGAGAGGAAAATTGCACATCAAAGAGCATAAGCTTTTATATCTTAGAATCTATTTGTTTAAACGTTTATGCAACCATCATATATCTCGAAACCATACAATCTCGTAAGCTACTTTACAAACTTGCCAATACTTTTTTTTTTTCAATCCATATGGAAGCATCAACTTATGCTCAATTTACCATCTCCATCTTTTTTGGCAGCACATATGTTTCTTATTTGCTGGAAATATTTTCGAGAGAAATTTGGCGATTTAGTGCTTCATGTTCTTGGCAGGGGATCTTGATCTGTCAAATATGACCTGGGGATATCAGAAAGAATAATTCTTTTTACTTGGAGGTCATTTGTATTGGACAATAAGTTAAAAACTGTTGATGTCTGTGTATTTTGAACTGATTAAGAGCACTCAACCCTTTTTAGATGTCACTATATTTTGTCAAGCCGAAAACCAACGCATAAAATAGATGGAGGTGTTTTTTATTTTAAAGACAAGATAAGCTAAACTAGAGTCTAGAAGTTTGTGTTGTGTTTCAAGTTTCAAGCAAGAGACAATGTGTTGTATTATAAAATGTGTGAATGGAAAATGAAGAATTGCGACTTTTATGAAGAGTTGCGACTTTTATGAAAGGTTGCGACTTTTATGAAAGTTGCGACTTTTATGAAAGGTTGCGACTTTTATGAAAAGTTGCTACTTTTATGAGAAGTTCCGACTTTTATGATAAGTTGTGACTTTTATGAAATGTTGTGATCTTTCCTTGAGATTGTGACTTTTTCAAAGGTTTGTGACCTTTCCGGTAAGGGACAATAAGAACCTTTTCACACTATCCTTTATTTTCTATAAATTTAGGGATTTCCTCTCATTTTAAGAACCAATTTCTGGACTTCTACTACTACTACTACTAATAAATCTAGTATTCTAAGTGTACTTTACTGTCGTTGAGTGGCTTGCTGAAACCAGCATTTTGGATATCAATACACTGGTGATTGAGATCATTCTATCTTGGGAGGACATATTTCAATCAAACCTCGGATACTAGAGGGGAATAATTTCCTTAAGGGGATACTGTGCATTCAGTGGGCTTGATTTTTTTTTCCAGATTCTTGTATGTGTTGCAAATTTAGATTTGTGAATTATTTTTTGTTCTTGTGTTCTTCACTGGTTCATTAAATTTTGTAACTTCGTGTTTCTGCAAAGTTTGTTGGAATCTGTAAAATTCTTTAAACACAGATTGACAACAATGCTTCCTTAAAAAAAAGAATTCGTATATTTTTTCTAATCTATTTATGACTCTAGTTTATCTACTAGGTTTAATTTCTAGTTGTGAAAATGTTCTTAAACTTTGTTGTATCTTATCAAGTTTTCCAAAGTTTTGTTCTAAGTATCTTAGGAATACAAGATGAACAACAATCTTAAGGAAAATATTATACTGTTGGTATTTCTTGTATTTTATTGATTGAGAGAAACATATCATGAAAGTAGAAGATAATGCATTACTTCTCCACAATTCGGTGCTTTTTTTAGTAAGATCGAAGTGAGAATGTAGAGAAAACATTTTTTGGTTGTATTTCGATTAAAAATTACACCAAGTAACCTTCTTATTATTTTGTCTAAATAGGGAAATAGTTTGTAAGAGTTAACAACTTTGATTTTTATCATGTGTATCTTTGGAATATTTTTTTTTGCAAACCAAATGTTGTGGAAATGAATTTTGCTTGGTAAATAGTGTTGGCTTTAAAATTCTTTAGTTTGCAAAATGAGAGATGCATATTTTTGTTTGATAAAGTAGTATGTCAGAATGTTATAATCGGAAGTATTGAAAAGAAAAATATTTATATGTGATAAAGAATATGTTTAATAATGTTTGGAGACTAAAAAACTTTTGTAGTTTTGTACTCCATGTGAAATTTAATTGTGTCTGATTTTGTAGACTCAAAACGGTTGTAGTTTTTACACTAGATAAATCAGACTATGCAATTGGCTTAAACAATATGAAAACTTTACATAATAATTCAATGTTGTACTTTTGACTTCTATAAACTTCATTGTTATATAGAAACAAATTTTACAAAACTTTTTGTGTTTATTGTTAGTATTCTAAATACTAAGTGGTATGTCTATTTTTGATAAAGGAAAAAATATCAGTGACTTAGAGTGTGTGATTTTGTGCCTCTCTATGGAATGCACTTTGACACTATGTAAAGATTGTCAAAGGGAATTGAAGCAATATAATTTGTTTGTAGAATAATATTTCCAAAATTGCTTTCATACTGCCAATGACATTTTGATAGTCTGGAAAAATATGTGAATAAACTATTTTCAAATACTTGAAAAATATTTTTGAAATCACATTTAAAATGAGGTTCTTTGCTTATGATAAAGATAAAATTAGACTTGGTGTCTAATTTAATTTTTGATCAAAAGATATGAAATTCAGTGATACTTTTGTATTATGTTAGATCGACCAAATTCTTGGAGTATATTCGGTATTGTGGTTGTTGAGTTTCTCTATTACTAGTATATGCTGTGACTAGTATGAAACTACGAATCATATATATACTTGTTCAAAATAATTGTGTTCTTTTATGAAAAGATGTCACTTAAAATATTGTGATTTTTCATGAAAAGATATGTCTATTATAATAAAAGTGTTTGTATAGACATGAATATTGGTGAATAGTCATTTGTTATGTTTTGTAAAAGAAACATTTGGACTACATTGCTTTTATTGTACCCAATGAAACTTTATTCATTGGTAGTTCTATAACAATAAAATTGAAAGTTATGGAAAAGTCCTTCTGAAAAGGACATTTGACAAGGTGATGACTCTAAATAGTGTTTGTGTCATACAACATTGTAAGAAATATGAACAAAATGTTAGCGAGAAAAAGGCTACCTCGCGAAAAGCTTTTCAAACTCAATATTTTTATTTGTTCTTACTTTATACATCATAAATATTATGGTATGTTTATTTGTGAACTACCAAAAGGGCAAAAGAAATAAAAACTCTTGCCTATAAAGGTTGTGACAGACCAAAATAATATTTTTGTGTGACAATACAAATTTGTCATTGTTTGTGTACCTATGGTACAACAAAAGTAAAGCAAGAATCATGTCTTGCTCGTAATAATTTTGACCATGACAATAATAATATAATTTCTCCTTGAGGATATGTTCACCATATGGATGGTGTCATGGAATATGTGATAGTACACAAAATTAATTGCAAACTCTAATGAGTTGTATTATTACGAGAGGAATAATATTGGGGTTTTAGTAAGTCTCAAAAGAAACTTTTAAGTTTCGGATGAATTGAAAATAAGTATTCAGATTATAAATTACGAAAAGATTTATTATCTTTAGATTACGACAATGAAGTGGGTTATAAATATTTACGTAAAAGATTAGCCATTTTTTCCTCTTGTTTGTTGAACACAAGCGTGGGCATGCTGATGGAATCACATGCAAAAGTAAATTATAAGTGTACTGAAAAAAAGATCAGTTGGCATGACCGGTTGATCATTCTGGGTTGAACGTGATGCAAATGTAATTGAGAATTCATGTGGATTATATGATGAAGAAATAAAAGATTCTTCAAGAATTCTCTTGTGTTGCTTGTTCTCTTCATAAAATGATCATGTGCCAGTTAAGTTTGGGATTGTAATTCACTCAAATTTTTGGAACAATAAAAAGGTGAATATGAGCCCATTCACCTTCAATGGGGATCATTTGCATATGATAGATGCATCTATGCAATGATCACATGTAAACTTTGATGTCAACTTACAAATTGGTGTTTGTAAGGTTGTTTGCTCGAATTCATAAATTAAGAGCACAGTTCCAAATTATGAAATTATAGTGATAGTGCTGGTTGATTTAGCAGAAATTGTATGCCTCCAATTATAGCTAAATCATGGTTATGAGAACAGAACTCCCAAATAAGATTTGTATGAGAAATTTTTATTTAACATGTAGCAACACATGTATGCATCAAGCAAACAAGGTTTTCCCTTTAAAATTGGGTTCAGGGTCAGGAACCAAATAATTTTTATTTAAAATGTTGAATGTGTATTTATGATTTTAATTGCTCCACCACACACAAAGATGAATTCCCAAATAAGAGTGGGATGAATGTTAATTTTCTAACATTAGGGGGAGAGATGATTTTGACAACTGAAAATTATGTCTGATGTTAATTATGAATTATCTAGATCCTCGTTAAATAAATATGTGAACTTAAAGTTAAAGGGATAATTCATTTGCACAATGTTGGAAATCAGTTGTCATATGAATATACTAACCCTATCATATAATTCAGCTGCAAATGCTCCAATGTGAAGTCTTGAAGGACAAAGTCTATGATATGTCGGAAGCATAATAGACCAATCGATTCAAAATATAAAATTTCTTGAAGAAGGAGATGAGAAGGAGATGAGCAAATGATCAATATGGTCATGATAATGAGGCAAGTGCTATAAAAGAGCACATTTACATAACACTTCATAATACCTCGAAAAAGGTTCAATTACCTGAAAAATGACGAAAATGAAGATATCTCGATAAGTTATGTATTGTTGGAATCAATATTAAATAACTGTCGACGATGTCTTTGATATATGTTAGCGCTGAATGATATAAATTGTGACGAGGATCTTGATTTCGATTTTGTCATATAGTGTGGACAAATAAATGATTGGCCAAGTAAAATTCATGATTCAAGAATATTTTATTTTGACTTAGAAAAGAGATGTTTTGGACTGATAGTCCATAAATAAAGGTATAATATTAGTGGGGTACAAATAAACTATTATGCGATAATATAACCGTAAGATATCAAGTACGGCCTGTGCCTTGGGGCATAAAGGTTTGTCCCGAAAATTGTGACATTATTGGAGACGTTTTCTCCTATGGTGGATACAATGAGGTTTGTTTTGATGTGGCAACATATGAAAAACTTGAATGCATATAATGAATAATTGCGATGTCTAGCTAGACAATGAAGGTTATATGAAAATCCTTGGAGTAATCGAGGTGTCTGAAGCATATAAAAGTTTGAAAAAAACTTTTTCAATAAAGTTTCAAGAATCCTTATATGGATTGAAATAATCAAGGAAGAAAAGGGTACAAAAAGAATAACCCTCATTGTCCTTGAATTTTTATGAAAAGGTCAGATCTGAATTTGTTATAAATTGTGTATTTTAATGACTTAAAATTACTAACACTCTTATGGAGTTTTTAAAAGCTATTGAGTATTTGAGAAGGGGATCTAAAATGAAAAGATTATAAAAATACAAAATTTTGTCTTGACGTAAGATTGAGAATTTGACGAATGAAATATTTGTCCATCAATCAACATACACAGAAAAGTTTTGATGTGACTTTTCTATGGATAAATCACATTCATTGAATACCCCAATGATTATGAGATCGCTTGACTTAAATGATGATTTAGTTTGATCACAAAAGAAGGATGAAAGATTCTTGGTGATGAAACTCCATATCTTAGTGCAATAAGGGCACTAGTGCATCTTGCTAACAATACTCGACCAAACATTTATTTTGCAGTAAATTTACTAGCAAGATTCTGTTCCTCCCCAATAAAAGGACATTGAAATGGTGTTGAGCACATACTTGAATATCCTTGAAGAACCATAATTATGGGTTTATTCTATTTCAAGTAATCCAAGACAAAATTGATTGGTACACAGATGCAAAATATTTATCTGATCCGCATAAATCTCGATCTCAAGCACGCTATTTTTTTGCATGTGGAGGCACAATAATATCTTGACTATCAATGAAGCAAATGTAGGTGATCTCTTTTTCAAATCATGCAGAAATAAAAGTCTTCTATGATGCAAGTCGAGAGTGCATCTGGTTGAGATCAATGACACACCATATTCATGAAATATGTGGTTTTTCTTTGAAAAAGAATTTATCAACCACAATGTACGAAGATATTCAACTGCAAATGAAAGTGTCCACAAGATTATTATTGATGTGAACACGTTAAATGTGCAGTTTACTTGCAACAACGAGGGCATGAAGAATAGAATGATATTCAATGATGTATTCGGTTAAGGTCAAAGCCTCGTCATATTAATCAAATCAGAAAAGGATATATCACGATGAGTCCAACGATGCAACATCTTCGTGAATGTGATTTGATCAAAAAGACAGTGTCAATATCAATATTTGAGAAGCTAGTGTACAAGATTGGAGACTTCATCGCAAGAAATTAAGTGATATTTTAATCAGGGGAAGTATAATACGCGTTGCACTCATTTTACCTTGACCGAGGTTTTGTCCCATTGGTTTTTCCTCGCAAGGTTTTTATTGAGGCAACAAATAGTGCGTATAAAAAGATATGTGTACTCTTTTGCACATTATGTATGGATTATCCATTAGAATTGTTCTATATAGATGATCCATTAGAGTTATCCAACAATTAATTGGATTCATGTATAAGTGTTTTCAAGGTGATAAGCTAGTATTTATTAATGTGGTTACCTTTGGGAGTGATATCTCAACACTATAAATAGAGATATCACTCACCATTTGATATATATACTTGAATAGAAGAAATATTTTCTTCTTTATCTCTATATCTTGTCTTCTTCTCTTTATAATTACATCAATATGATCTTGATTTTCTAACAATAAAAGAATATAATGATATTTCAAAATTTTATTTGTGACACATAAATGAAAATAAAGAAAATTACATATAATGGGTAATGTGAACAAGATCCTCCATTTTGCAAGTTTTTTTAGTTTATTTAATTAGAGAAGAACCATTTGATAAAATATTTACGACTTACTCATAATTTTTTAATTTTTAGTTCATAAAGTCTAAATTTCTTTCTCAAACATTTGTGAACTAGTGTGCTTATTGACTATTTTTTAAAATAATTGATGTCCTTAGAATATTATGATAATAGCTATTCAAAAGGTAACTCCTTCTTTAATGTGAAAAATAAGATAGATAATTTTTGCTTTAAATAAATATAAGTTAAATATATATTAGTCACAAATGCATATTTGTTATACCATAACTATAAAATAACTTTGAGGATTTTATTCTTAATTTGTTTCAATAAATAATTTATTAATTATTTATTAATTAAAAGTTTTAAAAATATTAAAATATGGTTTACTTATTAATTTTGTGATTGATGTCTAATATGACAGACAATATAATATTTTTTTAGTGGTAACAATATCTAATAGCTAGAGAAATGTACCATAGGTAATATTATACCTTTCAACAATGAATTTTTTAAGAATATTAATTAGAAATTGACAAACAGATAAACACAAACACAAAAGCAAAAATGTGATATTTTTCATCCTCATTCATCCGATTAATAACAATGTTAGTAGATATCTAGTCAAAATAAAACAAAAAAGTATAGAATAACATTAATTGAAATCAAAACAATACACTTATGAATCTTCAAAATAATTGAAAACCATTCAAACTTTTTTTCTATTATGATCATCTCTTTTGATGAATCTTCCAACATAATTATGTTTTCTTCTTCATTTTGACAAAGTTATACCAAACTAATCCGAACATCTCTATGATGAATTTTTGAAAAATATATATATACGATTTTTTTAAGGTGAAGATCATATCATGACATTATTAAGTTAATGAAAGATGAAAGAAAAAAAAGAATGAAAAAATGAAAATTGACATTGAACATCTCTAAAGATATTCTTATTTATAGATTTGGTAAACCATAACAATAGTTAGAAAGAAGTTGTAGAGGAATAATATTTAGGTAGCGAAGATAAATATGATTGAAATTTTTAATTGATAACAATTACTTATTGAGAAAATGAAGAAAAAAATATTGTTAATATACAAAATTTATTACATGTAAGGTTATTCAGTTTGATTCAAGAATTTTTCATTTTTTATTTATAAATTAAAATAATCATTCAATTGTTCGAAACAATTATACACTTAAATAAATATCTAGAGTTTATTGAAAAAATAACTTAAATCGGTTCGATTCGATAGGTTTGGTCGATTTTTCATATTCTTTTTGACACGCGTACTTATAACTATTTGGTTCCCTTTATCCCAATACTTCCTTTTTGTTTTCCCACGTGATATTTGATATCCATATTAGACCTTGACTATTGTGAGTTTGTGCCGTGTAGGGTCGATTTAGGGGAAACCGCTCCCTATAAAGGATTTTGCATATCCAGGACTCAAACCCGAAACCTCTAATTAAGGGAGTAACAACCTCATGAGTTGCGCCACATCCATTGCTGGTCCTCTATCCTAATTTATGTGTCTTATTGTATTTTTGGTTTGTCCTAAAAAGTATTTTCTTGTATATTTTTCAAAAAAATAAAATAAAATCAGTTCGAATATCCTACATGAAACCACAAAACTCAAAAATGCATAATACGTAAATGTGTCATTCAACTTGACATTATTTCAGATTTATGTTCTCCAACTTTGGGTGTCACAAGTAGACACTTAAATGTATAAAGTTGAACAAGTAGATGCATGAGTCATATGTAAGAAAATATAGGCAAGACACCATATATTATAAAAATTGTCTTGTTGAATGTTGTGATCTATAGTCCTATTAGTCCTTAAGGGTATAGTTATATGTTTTGCCTTTTAATTTTTTTTTATTTATAGTCACACAAGTAGTCAAATATTATTTTAGATTATAAGTTTTAAAAGTTCTTTTTTGAATTAAAATTTTATGTCAAGTCAAATAATGCAACATATATTGAAATGAAATAATTTTTTATTATCAATTATTGTTAACAAGCATGATAATTAAAATGGCCAAGAAATAGAATATTTACCAAACGTATAAAGAAATACTCGCTTCATTCACTTTTAGTTCTCCACTATTTCAAAAATAGATTTTTTATTTTTCTTGTTATTTTTAACATATCAAGAAAATATAATTTTTTAATGTAATATATTTAATATTAATTACATATTTTTCGAGATCTTAAATTTTAATTAATAAAAAAATTATTATAAATTTTTATATTGAAGCCTGTTTGTTCATAGCGATGGAAAAGTAAATTATCTTTTAATTACATGAATAAATAAAAGAAAAGTCAGCATAAATGGAGACTCTGCATATTGCACCTGACATGACACTGTCATAAGTGACTACTTTATTTATTTTTCAACTCTGCATATTTCACCGTGACATGACATTGTACTGATCGAAAAGAATGTGGTATAATAGATGAGATTATATTTTCTTTAAGGAGAGGTTTTGAATTTGAATCCTAACAAATATCTTTTATCGACATTAAAAATGCACATTAACGAAGAGTGTTAGAGCCTTTATCGATATTAATTAATTTTAATTCAATTCAATGCTGTTATAATCTTTAGGAACATATATAGATAGTACCAACTGACTTTGAAAATACATATTTACCGATAATTAAATAAGAATTGTTATTAAAAATCATTTTTACTGTAGTGATAGCTCTTTATTTTGATAAAGTTTTTTGTTTTTTTCAATAAAGAAGTAACAACTCTTTCTTTTGGATTATTTCAATTAAATTTGTGACATGTAAAATTGTATACACCTTGATAGACAAGAAACATGACTTTTTCATCTTAACTACTAGGAAATCAAGGGTGATTTTATTATTATTTGTGGATATTTGTGAGTTTCCATGCTCACAAAATTATTTGTGAGATTTTAATATGTTATGTGTCAGAATTTTGGTTTAGAATATACAGTGGTGAACCATTCGATTCAGAGGCCACCTACTTCATGGTTGATAATTGAATTCATTCTTTCTAACTGCATACTATAACCATAAAATTAACTATAGTTCAATTCAAAAAAGGTTGGGGTCGATGATATGAAACATAATCAATAGTAATGATTACTCTGAGACAATGAGGAAAAACATGTATGATGCAATCAATTTTAGGCTCATTTTTAAACATATACATGATACGTCATACTATAATTAAAATAGATTGATGGAGGTTCATAAGAAATAAGCTGAGGATCTTCCATTTGAGTTTAGTTTATAGGGTATATATCTAAAATATTAATATTATAGAATGATCAATTTACCTAGTATGTTTATAACGGAAATTTATGAAGTATATATAAATGATTAGTCCATTCCTTGAAGAGAATGTGACTTGTGATGAGGGCTCATATATCTAAAAAAATATACAAATATTTGGAAAAAAATGAATGATCAATTTACCTAGTATGTTTATAACGGAAATTTATGAAGTATATATAAATGATTAGTCCATTCCTTGAAGAGAATGTGACTTGTGATGAGCATTGTGAATGCTCGATCATTCTATAAGAGAATGGATCAAGACGTGATAAAACCATTATGGGTTGGATATATGCCACAACTCATATCTATGGGAGGTTTGGAAAAAAATGATATATGCCACAACTCATCTCTACGAGAGGTTTGAAAGGAATAAATAAATTTTTATTTGGCAGAAATGGTCCATGGTTTTGTACGTTTATACGTCATAAATATTATGGTATGTTTATTTGTGAACTACCAAAAGGGCAAAAGAAATAAAAACTCTTGCCTATAAAGGTTGTAATAGGACCAAAATAATATTTTTGTGTGACAATACAAATTTATCATTGTTTGTGTACCTATGGTACAATAAAAGTAAAGCAAGAATCATGTCTTGCTCGTAATAATTTTGACCATACAATAATAATATAATTTCTCCTTGAGGATATGTTCACCATATGGATGGTGTCATGGAATATGTGATAGTACACAAAATTAATTGCAAGCTCTAATGAGCTGTATTATTACGAGAGGAATAATATTGGGGTTTTAGTAAGTCTCAAAAGAAACTTTTAAGTTTCGGATGAATTGAAAATAAGTATTCAGATTATAAATTATGAAAGATTTATTATCTTTAGATTATGACAATGAAGTGGGTTATAAATATTTACGTAAAATATTAGCCATTTTTTCCTCTTGTTTGTTGCACACAAACGTGGGCATGCTGATGAAATCACATGCAAAAGTAAATTATAAGTATACTGAAAAAAAGATCAGTTGGCATGACCGGTTGATCATTCTGGGTTGAACGTGATGCAAATGTAATTGAGAATTCATGTGGATTATATGATGAAGAAATAAAAGATTCTTCAAGAATTCTCTTGTGTTACTTGTTCTCTTCATAAAATGATCATTGCCAGTTAAGTTTGGATTGTAATTCCTCAAATTTTTGAACATATAAAAAGGTGTATATGAGCCCATTCACCTTAAATGGGGATCATTTGCATATGATAGATGCATCTATGCAATGATCACATGTAAACTTTGATGTCAACTTACAAATTGGTGTTTGTAAGGTTGGTTGCTCGAATTCTTAAATTAAGAGCACAGTTCCAAATTATGAAATTATAGTGATAGTACTAGTTGATTTAGAAGAAATTGTACACCTCCAATTATAGCTAAATCATGGTTATGAGAACAGAACTCCCAAATAAGATTTGGTATGAGAAATTTTTATTTAACATGTAGCAACACATGTATGCATCAAGCAAACAAGGTTTCCCCTTTAAAATTGGGTTCAGGGTCAGGAACCAAATAATTTTCATTTAAAATGTTGAATGTGTATTTATGATTTTAATTGCTCCACCACACACAAAGATGAATTCCAAATAAGGTTGGGATGAATGTTAATTTTCTAACATTAGGGGGAGAGATGATTTTGACAACTGAAAATTATGTCTGATGTTAATTATGAATTATCTAGATCCTCGTTAAATAAATATGTGAACTTAAAGTCAAAGGGATAATTCATTTGCACAATGTTGGAAATCAGTTGTCATATGAATATACTAACCCTATCATATAATTCAGTTGCAAATGCTCCAATGTGAAGTCCTTAAAGGACAAAATCTATGATATGTCGGAAGCATAATAGACCAATCGATTCAAAATATAAAATTCCTTGAAGAAGGAGATGAGAAGGAGATGAGCAAATGATAAATATGGTCATGATAATAAGGCAAGTGCTATAAAAGAGCACATTTACATAACACTTCATAAAACCTCAAAAAAGGTTCAATTACCTGAAAAATGACGAAAATGAAGATATCTCAATATGTTATGTATTGTTGGAATCGATATTAAATAACCGTCGATGATGTATTTGATATATGTTAGCACTGAATGATATAAATTGTGACGAGGATCTTGATTTCAAATATGTCATATAGTGTGGACAAATAAATGATTGGCCAAGTAAAATTCATGATTCAAGAATATTTTGTTTTGACTTAGAAAAGAGATGTTTTGGAGTGATAGTCCATAAATAAAGGTATATTGTTAATGGGGTACAAATAAACTATTATGCGATAATATAACCGTAAGATATCAAGAACGGCTTGTGCATTGGGTCATAAAGGTTTGTCCCGAAAATTGTGATATTATTGGAGACGTTTTCTCCTATGGTGGATACAATGAGGTTTGTTTTGATGTGACAACATATGAAAAACTTGAATGCATATAATGAATAATTGCGATGTCTAGCTAGACAATGAAGGTTATATGAAAATCCTTGGAGCAATCGAGGTGTCTAAAGCATATAAAAGTTTGAAAAAAACTTTTTCAATAAAGTTTCAAGAATCCTTATATGGATTGAAATAATCAAGGAAGAAAAGAGTACAAAAAGAATAACCCTCATTGTCCTTGAATTTTTATGAAAAGGTCAGATCTGAATTTGTTATAAATTGTGTATGTTAATGACTTAAAATTACTAACACTCTTATGGAGTTTTTAAAAGCTATTGAGTATTTGAGAAGGGGACCTAAAATGAAAAGATTATGGAGATACAAAATTTTGTCTTGACGTAATATTGAGAATTTGACGAATGAAATATTTTTCAATCAATCAACATACACAGAAAAGTTTTGATGTGATTTTTCTATGGATAAATCACATTCATTGAATACCCCAATGATTATGAGATCGCTTGACATAAATTATGATTCAATTTGATGACAAAAGAAGGATGAAAACTTCTTGGTGATGAAACTCCATATCTTAGTGCAATAAGGGCACTAGTGCATCTTGCTAACAATACTCGACAAGACATTTGTTTTGCAGTAAATTTACTAGAAAGACTTTGTTCAGCCGCAACAAAAGGACATTGAAATGGTGTTGAGCACATACTTGAATATCCTTGAAGAACCATTGTTATGGGTTTATTCTATTTCAAGGAATCCAAGACATAATTGATTGGTTACACAGATGAAAAATATTTATCTGATCCGCATAAAGCTCGATCTCCAGAACGCTATTTGTTTGCATGTGGAGGCACAATAATATCTTGGCTATCAATGAATCAAATGTAGGTGATCAATTTTTCACACTATGTAGAAATAAAAGTCTTCTATGATGCAACTCGAGAGTGCATTTGGTTGAGATCAATGACACACCATATTCACGCAATATGTGGGTTTTCATTGAGAATTTGTCAATCACAATGTACGAAGATAATCAACTGCAAATGAAAGTGTCCACAAGATTATTATTGATGTGAACATGTTTAATGTGCAGTTTACTTGCAGCAATGAGGTCATGAAGAATAGAATGATATTCAATAATGTATTCGGTTAAGATCAAAGTCTCGTCATATTCATCAAATCAGAAAAGGATATATCACGATGAGTCCAACGATGCAAAATCTTCGTGAATGTGATTTGATCACAAAGACACTGTCAATATCAATATTTGAGAAGCTGGTGTATAAGATTGGAGACTTCATAACAAGAAATTAAGTGATATTTTAATCAGGGAGAGTATAATACGCATTGCACTCTTTTTCTCTTGACCGAGGTTTTGTCCCACTGGGTTTTCCTGGCAAGGTTTTTAATGAGGCAACAAATAGTGCGTATCAAAAGATATGTGTACTCTTTTGCACATTATCTATGGATTATCCATTAGAATTGTTTTATGTGGATGATTCATTAGAGTTATCCAAAAATTAATTGGATTCATGTATAAGGTTTCCAAGGTGATAAGCTTCCAAGGTGATAAACTAATATCTATTAATGTGGTGACCTTTGGGAGTGATATCTTAACACTATAAATAGACATATCACTCACTGTTGATATATATACTTGAATAGAAGAAAAGTTTTCTTTTTCATCTATATATCTTGTCTTGTTCTCTTTATAATTATAGCATTACGAGCTTGATTTTCTAACAAAATAATAATGTAATGGAATTTCAAAATTTTATTTGTGACACATTAATAAAAATAAATAAAATTACATATAATGTGTAATGCGAACAAGATCCTCCATTCTGCAAGCTTTTTTTATTTATTTAATTAGAGAAGGAACCATTTGATAAAATAGTTACGACTTACGCATAACTTTTTTTAATGTTTAGTTCATAAAGTCTAAATTTCTTTCTATAATATTTGTGAACTGGTGTACTTATTTGCGTGGAATAAATATATTTTGTTAAAATATTGATGTCCTTAATTGACTATTTTTTAGATAATTAATGTCCTTAGAATATTATGATAATAACTATTCAAAAGGTAACTCCTTCTTAAATGTGAAAAATAAGATAGATAATTTTTGCTTTAAATAAATAAAAGTTAAATATATATTAGTCACAAATGCATAGTTTTTATACCATAACTATAAAATAACTTTGAGGAATTTTTTCTTAATTTATTTCAATAAATAATTTATTTATTAATTAAAAGTTTTAAAAAATATTAAAAAGACAGTTTACTTATGTATTTTGTTATTCATGTCTAATATGACAGACCATATAATATATTTTTAGGGGTAAAAATATCTAATAGCTAGAGAAATGTACCATAGGTAATATTATACCTCTCAACAATGATTTTTTTAGAATATTAATTAGAAATTGACAAACGGATAAACACAAACACACAAAAAAATGTGATATTTTTCATCCTCATTCATCCGATTAATAACAACGTTAGTAGATATCTAATCAAAATAAAACAAAAAAGTATAGAATAATATTATTTGAAATCAAAACAATACACTAATGAATCTTCAAAATATTTGAAAACCATTCAAACTTTTATTCTAATATAACCATCTCTTTTGATGAATCTTCCAACATAATTATGTTTTCTTCTTCATTTTGACAAAGTTATACAAAACTAATGCGAACATCTCTATGATGAATTTTTGAAAAATATATATATGATTTTTTTAAGGTGAAGATCATATCATGACATTATTAAGTTAATGAAAGATGAAAGAAAAAAAAGAATATTCTTATTTAGAGATTGGGTAAACCATAACAATAATTAGAAAGAAGTTGTAGAGGAATAATATTTAGGTAGCGAAGATAAATATGATTGAAATTTTTAATTGATAACAATTACTTATTGAGAAAATGAAGAAAAAACTATTGTTAATATACAAAATTTATTTACATGTAAGGTTATTCGGTTTGATTCAAGAATTTTTCGTTTTTTATTTATAAATTAAAATAATCATTCAATTGTTCGAAACAATTATACACTTAAATAAATATCCAGAGTTTATTGAAAAAATAACTTAAATCGGTTCGATTTGATTAGGTTTGGTCGATTTTTCATATTCTTTTTGACACGCGTACTTTTAACTATTTGCTTGCCTTTATCCCAATACTTCCTTTTCATTTTCCCACGTGATATTTGATACATATTAGATCTTGACTATTGTGAGTTTGTGCCGTGTAGGGTCGATTTAGGGGAAACCGCTCCCTATAAAGGATTTTGCATATCCAGGACTCAAACCCGAAACCTTAATTAAGGGAGTAACAACCTCATGAGCTGCGCCACATCCATTGCTGGTCCTCTATCGTCATTTAAGTGTCTTATTGTATTTTTGGTTTGTCCTAAAAAAGTATTTTGTTGTATATTTTTCAAAAAAATAAAATAAAATCAGTTCGAATATCCTACATGAAACCACAAAACTCAAAAAAAGATAATACCTAAATGTGTCATTCAACTTGACATTATTTCAGATTTATGTTCTCCAACTTTGAGTGCACAAGTAGACACTTAAATGTATAAAGTTGAACAAGTAGATGCATTAGTCCTATGTAAGAAATATAGGCAAGACATCATATATTATACAAATTGTCTTGTTGAATGTTGTGATCTATAGTCCTATTAGTCCTGAAGGGTATAGTTATATATTTTTGCCTTTTAATTTTTTTTTATTGTCACACAAGTAGTCAAATATTATTTTAGATTATAAGGTTTAAAAGTTCTTTTTTAATTTAAAATTTTATGTCAAGTCATAATGCAACATATATTGAAATGAAATAATTTTTTATTATCAATTATTGTTAACAAGTATGATAATTAAAATGGCCAAGAAAATAGAATATTTAACGAACGTACAAAGAAATACTCGCTTCATTCACTTTTAGTTCTCCACTATTTCAAAAATAGATTTTTAATTTTGCTTGTTATTTTTGACATATCAAGAAAATATATATTTTTTAATGTAATATATTTAATATTAATTACATATTTTTTGAGATCTTAAATTTTAATTAATAAAAAAATTATTATAAATTTTTATATTGAAGCCGGTTTGTTCATAGTGATGGAAAAGTAAATTATCTTTTAATTACATGAATAACTAAAAGAAAAGTCAGCATAAATGGAGACTCTGCATATTGCACCTGACATGACACTGTCATAAGTGACTGCTTTATTTATTTTCCACCTCTGAATATTTCACCGTGACATGACACTGTACTGATCGAAAAGAATGTGGTATAGTAGATGAGATTAGATTTTCTTTAAGGAGAGGTTTTGAATTTGAATCCTAACAAATATCTTTTATCGACATTCAAAACGCACATTACGAAGAGTGTTAGAGCCTTTATCGATATTAATTAATTTTCATTCGATTCAATGCTGTTATAATCTTTAGGAACATTTATAGATAGTACCAACTGACTTTGAAAATACATACTTACCGATAATTAAATAAGAATTGTTATTAAAAATCATTTTTACTGTAGTGATAACTCTTTATTTAGATAAAGTTTTTTGTTTTTTTCAATAAAGAAGTAACAACTCTTTCTTTTGAATTATTTCAATTAAATTTGTGAACTGTAAAATTGTATACACCTTGATAGACAAGACACATGCCTTTTTCATCTTAACTGCTAGGAAATCAAGGGTGATTTTATTATTATTTGTGGATATTTGTGAGTTTCCGTGCTCACAAAATTATGATGTGAGATTTTAATATGTTATGTGTCAAAATTTTGGTTTAGAATATACAGTGGTGAACCATTTGATTCAGAGGCCACCTACTTCATGGTTGATAATTGCATTCATTCTTTCTAACTGCATACTATAACCATAAAATTAACTATGGTTCAATTCAAAAAAGGTTGGGGTCGATGATATGAAACATAATCAATAGTAATGATTACTCTGAGACAATGAGGAAAAACATGTATGATGCAATCAATTTTAGGCTCATTTTTAAACATATACATGATAAGTCATACTATAATTAAAATAGATTGATGGAGGTTCATAAGAAATAAGCTGAAGATCTTCCATTTGAGTTTAGTTTATTATGTTATTGTATGGACGTGATGTTCAACTTTACTTGGGAGTTTTGTCGTTCGAGGCTTTTTAGTCTCTTCTTTATGTCTGATGTTTTCTTTATAACTTTTTGATATTTAGCAAATTTTATTGCTTATTACCAAATATTTTATGGAGATTTTCTTTAACTTATTTCTTATACTCGAAATCTCTCTATGACTCATAATTTCTATAACAAAAATAATTTAAAAAATATAGCACTTTAAGATTTTGGAAGAACATTTGGCCTTAGAATAAAATGTTCTTCATCATATAGGGTATATATCTAAAATATTAATATTATCGAATGACCAATTTACCTAGTATGTTTATAATGGAAATTTATGAAGTACATATAAATGATTAGTCCATTCCTTGAAGAGAATGTGACTTGTGATGAGCATTGTGAATGCCTGACCATTTTATAAGAGAATGAGTCAAGACGTGATAAAATCATTATGGGTTGGATATATGCCACAACTCATATCTATGGGAGATTTAAAAAAAATGATATATGCCACAACTCATCTCTACGAGAGGTTTGAAAGGAATAAATAAATTTTTATTTGGCAGAAATGATCGATGGTTGTGTACGTTTATACGTCATAAATATTATGGTATGTTTATTTGTGAACTACCAAAAGGGCAAAAGAAATAAAAACTCTTGCCTATAAAGGTTGTGACAGGACCAAAATAATATTTTTGTGTGACAATACAAATTTATCATTGTTTGTGTACCTATGGTACAATAAAAGTAAAGCAAGAATCATGTCTTGCTCGTAATAATTTTGACCATACAATAATAATATAATTTCTCCTTGAGGATATGTTCACCATATGGATGGTGTCATGGAATATGTGATAGTACACAAAATTAATTGCAAGCTCTAATGAGCTGTATTATTACGAGAGGAATAATATTGGGGTTTTAGTAAGTCTCAAAAGAAACTTTTAAGTTTCGGATGAATTGAAAATAAGTATTCAGATTATAAATTATGAAAGATTTATTATCTTTAGATTACGACAATGAAGTGGGTTATAAATATTTACGTAAAATATTAGCCATTTTTTCCTCTTGTTTGTTGCACACAAACGTGGACATGCTGATGGAATCACATGCAAAAGTAAATTATAAGTGTACTGAAAAAAAGATCAGTTGGCATGACCGGTTGATCATTCTGGGTTGAACGTGATGCAAATGTAATTGAGAATTCATGTGGATTATATGATGAAGAAATAAAAGATTCTTCAAGAATTCTCTTGTGTTGCTTGTTCTCTTCATAAAATGATCATGTGCCAGTTAAGTTTGGGATTGTAATTCACTCAAATTTTTGGAACAATAAAAAGGTGAATATGAGCCCATTCACTTCAATGGGGATCATTTGCATATGATAGATGCATCTATGCAATGATCACATGTAAACTTTGATGTCAACTTACAAATTGGTGTTTGTAAGGTTGTTTGCTCGAATTCATAAATTAAGAGCACAGTTCCAAATTATGAAATTATAGTGATAGTGCTGGTTGATTTAGCAGAAATTGTATGCCTCCAATTATAGCTAAATCATGGTTATGAGAACAGAACTCCCAAATAAGATTTTGTATGAGAAATTTTAATTTAACATGTAGCAACACATGTATGCATCAAGCAAACAAGGTTTTCCCTTTAAAATTGGGTTCAGGGTCAGGAACCAAATAATTTTCATTTAAAATGTTGAATGTGTATTTATGATTTTAATTGCTCCACCACACACAAAGATGAATTCCCAAATAAGGTTGGGTTGAATGTTAATTTTCTAACATTAGAGGGAGAGATGATTTTGACAACTGAAAATTATGTCTGATGTTAATCATGAACTATCTAGATCCTCGTTAAATAAATATGTGAACTTAAAGTTAAAAGGGATAATTCGTTTGCACAATGTTGGAAATCAGTTGTCATATGAATATACTAACCCTATCATATAATTCAGCTGCAAATGCTCCAATGTGAAGTCCTTAAAGGACAAAGTCTATGATATGTCGGAAGCATAATAGACCAATCGATTCAAAATATAAAATTCCTTGAAGAAGGAGATGAGCAAATGATCAATATGGTCATGATAATGAGGCAAGTGCAATAAAAGAGCACAGTTACATAACACTTCATAAAACCTCGAAAAAGGTTCAATTACCTAAAAAATGACGAAAATGAAGATATCTCGATAAGTTATGTATTGTTGGAATCGATACTAAATAACCGTCGACGATGTCTTTGATATATGTTAACGCTGAATGATATAAATTGTGACGACGATCTTGATTTCAAATTTGTCATATAGTGTGGACAAATAAATGATTGGCCAAGTAAAATTCATGATTAATGAATATTTTGTTTTGACTTAGAAATAGATGTTTTGGACTGATAGTCTTAAATAAATGTATAATAATAGTGGGGTACAATTAAACTATTATGCGATAATATAACCGTAAGATATCAAGAACGGCCTGTGCATTGGGGCATAAAGGTTTGTCCCGAAAATTGTGACGTTATTGGAGACGTTTTCTCCTATGGTGGATACAATGAGGTTTGTTTTGATGTGGCAACATATGAAAAACTTGAATGCATATAATGAATAATTGCGATGTTTAGCTAGACAATGAAGGTTATATGAAAATCCTTGGAGCAATCGAGGTGTCTGAAGCATATAAAAGTTTGAAAAAAACTTTTTCAATAAAGTTTCAAGAATCCTTATATGGATTGAAATAATCAAGGAAGAAAAGGGTACAAAAAGAATTACCCTCATTGTCCTTGAATTTTTATGAAAAGGTCAGATCTGAATTTGTTATAAATTTTTGTATGTTAATGACCTGAAATTACTAACACTCTTAAGGAGTTTTTAAAAGCTATTGAGTATTTGAGAAGGGGATCTAAAATGAAAAGATTATGGAAATACAAAATTTTGTCTTGACGTAAGATTGAGAATTTGACGAATGAAGTATTTGTTCATCAATCAACATACACAGAAAAGTTTTGATTTGATTTTCCTAAGGATAAATCACATTCACTGAATACCCCAATGATTATGAGATCGCTTGACTTAAATGATGATTCAGTTTGATCACAAAAGAAGGATGAAAGATTCTTGGTGATGAAACTCCATATCTTAGTGCAATAAGGGCACTAGTGCATCTTGCTAACAATACTCGACCAAACATTTGTTTTGCAGTAAATTTACTGGCAAGATTCTGTTCCTCCCCAACAAAAGGACATTGAAATGGTGTTGAGCACATACTTGAATATGGGTTTATTCTATTTCGAGGAATCCAAGACAGAATTGATTGGTACACAGATGCAAAATATTTATCTGATCCGCATAAAGCTCGATCTCAAGAACGCTATTTTTTGCATGTGGAGGCACAATAATATCTTGACTATCAATGAATCAAATGTAGGTGATCACTTTTTCAAATCATGCAGAAATAAAAGTCTTCTATGATGCAAGTCGAGAGTGCATCTGGTTGAGATCAATGACACACCATATTCATGAAATATGTGGTTTTTCTTTGAAAAAGAATTTATCAACCACAATGTACGAAGATATTCAACTGCAAATGAAAGTGTCCACAAGATTATTATTGATGTGAACACGTTAAATGTGCAGTTTACTTGCAACAACGAGGGCATGAAGAATAGAATGATATTCAATAATGTATTCGGTTAAGGTCAAAGCCTCGTCATATTAGTCAAATCAGAAAAGGATATATCACGATGAGTCCAACGATGCAACATCTTCGTGAATGTGATTTGATCAAAAAGACAGTGTCAATATCAATATTTGAGAAGCTAGTGTACAAGATTGGAGACTTCATCGCAAGAAATTAAGTGATATTTTAATCAGGGGGAGTATAATACGCGTTGCACTCATTTTACCTTGACCGAGGTTTTGTCCCATTGGTTTTTCCTCGCAAGGTTTTTATTGAGGCAACAAATAGTGCGTATAAAAAGATATGTGTACTCTTTTGCACATTATGTATGGATTATCCATTAGAATTGTTCTATATAGATGATCCATTAGAGTTATCCAACAATTAATTGAATTCATGTATAAGTGTTTCCAAGGTGATAAGCTAGTATTCATTAATGTGGTTACCTTTGGGAGTGATATCTCAACACTATAAATAGAGATATCACTCACCATTTGATATATATACTTGAATAGAAGAAAAGTTTTCTTCTTTATCTCTATATCTTGGCTTCTTCTCTTTATAATTATATCAATATGAGCTTGATTTTCTAACAATAAAAAAATATAATGAAATTTTAAAATTTTATTTGTGACACATAAATGAAAATAAAGAAAATTACATATAATGGGTAATGTGAACAAGATCCTCCATTTTGCAAGCTTTTTTGTTTATTTAATTAGAGAAGGAACCATTTGATAAAATATTTACGACTTACGCATGATTTTTTAAATTTTTAGTTCATAAAGTCTAAATTTCTTTCTCAAACATTTGTGAACTAGTGTGCTTATTTGCGGAAAATAAATATATTTTGTTAAACAATTGATTTTCTTAATTGACTATTTTTTAAAATAATTGATGTCCTTAGAATATTATGATAATAGCTATTCAAAAGGTAACTCCTTCTTTAATGTAAAAAATAAGATAGATAATTTTTCCTTTAAATAAATATACGTTAAATATATATTAGTCACAAATGCATATTTGTTATACCATAACTATAAAATAACTTTGAGGATTTTTTTCTTAATTTGTTTCAATAAATAATTTATTAATTATTTAATAATTAAAAGTTTTAAAAATATTAAAATATGGTTTACTTATTAATTTTGTGATTGATGTCTAATATGACAGACAATACAATATATTTTTAGTGATAACAATATCTAATAGCTAGAGAAATGTACCATAGGTAATATTATACCTTTCAACAATGATTTTTTTAAAGAATATTAATTAGAAATTGACAAACAAAATATTAATTGAAATAACAATGTTAGTAGATATCTAAACAAAATAAAATAAAACGTATAGAATAATATTAATTGAAATCAAAACAATACATTAATGAATCTTCAAAATATTTGAAAACCATTCAAAATTTTATACTAATATGACCATCTCTTTTGATGAATCTTTCAAGATAATTAAGTTTTCTTCTTCATTTTGATAAAGTTATACCAAACTAATGCAAACATCTCTATGATGAATTTTTGAATATATATATATATATATATATATATATATATATATATATATATATATATATATATATATATGATTTTTTAAGGTGAAGATCATATCATGACATTATTAAGTTAATGAAAGATGAAAGAAAAAAAAGAATGAAAAAATGAAAATTGACATTGAACATCTCTAAAGATATTCTTATTTATAGATTGGGTAAACCATTAACAATAATTAGAAAGAAGTTGTAGAGGAATAATATTTAGGTAGCGAAGATAAATATGATTGAAATTTTTAATTGATAACAATTACTTATTGAGAAAATGAAGAAAAAAATATTGTTAATATACAAAATTTATTTACATGTAAGGTTATTCGGTTTTATTCAAGATTTTTTCATTTTTTATTTATAAATTAAAATAATCATATAAATTGGTCGAAACAATTATACACTTAAATAAATATCCAGAGTTTATTGAAAAAATAACTTAAATCGGTTCGATTCGATTAGGTTTGGTCGATTTTTCATATTCTTTTTGGCACGCGTACTTATAACTATTTGCTTCCCTTTATCCCTATACTTCCTTTTTGTTTTCCCACGTGATATTTGATGCCCATATTAGATCTTGACTATTGTGAGTTTGTGCCGTGTAGGGTCGATTTAGGGAAACCGCTCCCTATAAAGGATTTTGCATATCCAGGACTCAAACCCGAAACCTCTAATTAAGGGAACCTCATGAGTTGCGCCACATCCATTGTTGGTCCTCTATCCCAATTTAAGTGTCTTATTGTATTTTTGGTTTGTTCTAAAAAAGTATTTTCTTGTATATTTTTCAAAAAAATAAAATAAAATCAGTTCGAATATCCTACATGAAACCACAAAACTCAAAAATGCATAATACGTAAATGTGTCATTCAACTTGACATTATTTCAGATTTATGTTCTCCAACTTTGAGTGTCACAAGTAGACACTTAAATGTATAAAGTTGAACAAGTAGATGCATGAGTCCTATGTATGAAAATATAGGCAAGACACCATATATTATACAAATTGTCTTGTTGAATGTTGTGATCTATAGTCCTATTAGTCCTAAAGGGTATAGTTATATATTTTGCCTTTTAATTTTTTTTTATTGTCACACAAGTAGTCAAATATTATTTTAGATTATAAGTTTTAAAAGTTCTTTTTTAACTTAAAATTTTATGTCAAGTCAAATAATGCAACATATATTGAAATAAAATAATTTTGTATTATCAATTATTGTTAACAAGCATGATAATTAAAATGGCCAAGAAAATAGAATATTTACCAAACGTATAAAGAAATACTCGCTTCATTCATTTTTAGTTCTCCACTATTTCAAAAATAGATTATTAATTTTGCTTGTTATTTTTAACATATCAAGAAAATATTTTTTTAATGTAATATATTTAATATTAATTACATATTTTTCGAGATCTTAAATTTTAATTAATAAAAAAATTATTATAAATTTTTATATTGAATCCTGTTTGTTCATAGTGATGGAAAAGTAAATTATCCTTTAATTACATGAATAACTAAAAGAAAAGTCAGCATAAATGGAGACTCTGCATATTGCACCTGATATGACACTGTCATAAGTGACTGCTTTATTTATTTTCCAACTCTGAATATTTCACCGTGACATGACACTATATTGATCGAAAAGAATGTGGTATAATAGATGATATTATATTTTCTTTAAGGAGAGGTTTTGAATTTGAATCTTATGTATGACAAAAATGGTAAAAAGAAACTTTACATTTTTGTTGTATATAACTTAAATTTCATTTTATATTAACACAATGATCTTAATTTTCTATTTGAGGAAAGCAATGAAGATTGCAGGATTCACCAACAACAATCTAAGAGTGTTCACGATCAGAACAAGAAGGTAATGGACAAAGAGAGCACTATATCATGTTAGAAGCAAAAAATTTTAAATCTAATAACCAGTTCATTATATCTTTTATGCAACCATCATATGTCTCTACTTCAATCAGTATGGTAAGCTACAAGCTACATCTTTACGTACTTTGCAATGCTCTAATATTTCTTTATTCCATTTTGCACTATGTCAAAATCTATTTATTTAGCCCTCCTTTGGCAGTCTATATCGTTAAAATTTTCTAGGAAGTATTTTCTTGAGAACAGTGGCAATCTTTTGCTTCGTGTTCTAGGAAGTGGATCTTCGTCTGTCAAATGCACTACCGGACTATGGAATTCTAAAGTTACGTCTTGTAGGAAGGATTCGTTATGGACAATAAGTTGAAAGTTGGTGATGTTTGTGTATTATAAGTTCTTAAGGACGATCAGGTCTCGTAGATGTCATAATATTTCATGCAGCTAGGAGCATACCAATGCACAATATAGTTGAAGAAGTTCCAGGAGGTTCTGATAGTAAAAACAAGGTTGTCAAAAGATAATTCTGTTCCACGTTCTAAACCCAAAGTAGTCCACACCAAGGAACTAAAGCACCATACAGGAGGTTCATATGATCTCATCTCAAAAAGTGAAGGTGATAGATAAAGTTGAATTTTCTCTATAAGATAGTCTGGAGTATGCAACTTTCGTTTTACTAGTAATATTCTGGTCATTTCATTAAGGTTATATTGGCTTGAATATTTTCAGAAGAACATGGTAAAGGCACCGAGATTAAGCATTCTGCTGAGATTTTGGGTAATTGTACGTTATGACGTGGAAGCAAAAGAAGAAGATCAGAAGTGGATGCAGAGGATGATGATGTGGAAACTCACAAAAATATGTAGCTTTGCATTCTTTCACAAAAATACCAAAAGTAAGAAAGCGGAGGAATACATTGATATTTTACTTTGTTGGAATGTATACGCCAACCAGTGATCTTGGGACTAGGTCCCTCAACTCAGCAAGAACAATTCCTAAAATATGTGCAGAAAGTAAACATTTGGAAGTGAGTTTTACGTTGAAACCTCCTTGTTCAAAGGAGTAAAATCAGGACTTGTGACACATGACTTTTCAAAAAATTTCACTAATATTCTCAAAGCAAAAGTAAAAACCAATTTACAAACGACACATAGAGATTATGCGAGCCTAAGCAGATACAACACTACCCACTATACTAACTTAACTGATTAATATAGACTTTTACAGTAAGACACGAAGTTACTCATAACTATGTTCTAATAAAGATTCACACCAGTTTTGAAACATTTCTAACACAAGTGAAACGGATCCTACAAGTTAAGAACAAATACAAACAATCAAGAACAACAACAGGTACAGAAAGCACTCCTTCAGTTGATCAGGTCCTTGATATATGGATTGTCTTTTTACGCTTGTGAGTTTAGTTTTCCAAATCTTGACTTGTGTTTTTAGAGAGAGACTATATTAAATCAACACAACTCCTTGGGACCTCCCATTGGCTGAGAGCCTGCTATTCAGAAAAGTTATGCACCTACCACATCAGAGGTGACAACTTTTCTAAGAGTTGTCTTGTCGTATTTTTACATACGCAGTCTTGTAGGACCAGATCCCTTGCAAAATATTCTTAGTAAGTTCTTGAAAAGACTTTCTAGCTCCCTCTCCTTTTTAATGAATGAAATAATTTGTTGTTTGTCATGTTGACTAAGTCAACCATAAAGAGTTATTGACCGTTGGACAAACAACTTCGTCCATTCTGATTGGTGTAGTATGCTGACGCCTCAACAAACTCTGACACAAAACCTTTACAATTGTAGCTCATTATAGATCAGGATGAGAGAACTCATCCAGGGACCAGGTCTCTTAATTTGTGAGACATTGAAACAAACAGTCTCGTCGACTCTTTCTGTTGGTGCAGTACACTGCATTTTTTTCCACCTACCACCTGACATGACAACTTTACAGTTGTACCCATTTGAATTTAGACGAGAGCACTCTACCAGAGACCAATTCCCTGCATTTGTGAGGATCATCAAAAGACCTAGAATATAACATACTTATGTGACAACTTAGTAGTAATACATTGATATTTTTTTTTATTTTGAAGAAAGCGGAGGAAGTTGTGGAATGCACAAGCAACAATCCAAGATTGTTTATAATAAGAACAAGACATTAATGGAAAAACACAGCAATATATCATATCAAAGAACTAAAACTTTTAAATCTAAGAATCCATTCATTATATCTTTTATGCAACCATCGTATGTATGCATACCATACATTCTGGTAAGCTACAAGCTATAAACTCTGTAGACTTTCCAAAATCTTTACTCAATTCATGTGGATGCATATTGTTATACTGATTTCACTGTGTCCATCTCTTTTGACAGAAAATACATTCAGGATTTTCTAGGATGTATTTTCTTGAGACCGATGGAAATTTAATGCTTTGTATTCCAGGCAGTGGATCTTGGTCTGTAAATGCACTATCAGAACATGAAATGCTAAAGTTTATTCTGGTTGGAAGGCATTCGTCCTAGAAAATAAGTTGAAAGTTGGTGATGTTTGTGCATTTGAAGTGATTAAGGGTGCTCAGCTCTGTGTAGACGTGACAATATTTCGTGCAGCTTGGAGAACACTAATTCACGATATAGTAGTAGAAGTGCCAGGAGGTTCTGATAGTAAAAGGAAGGTTATCGAAGATGATAATTCTGTTCCATGTTCTCTCACAAAAGTAGTCTTAACCAAGAACTTAAGACATCATACATGAGGTTCATATGGTCTCAACTAAAAAACTAAAGGTGATGTATCTTTATAAGATAGTTCGAGTATACAACTTTCATTGAACTATTAATTTTCTTGATCATTTTATTTAAAGTTATATTGGCTTTGAATTTTTTAAGAAGAACATGGTGAAGGCACTGAGATTGAGCATTCTGTTAAGATTTTGGGCCATTGTCAGTTGGGAAATGGCAGCAAAAGACAGAAACCACAAAAGGAGGTAGTGGATGATGTTCCGATTAACGTTCACGCCAAAAGTATCAAGGTGGAAAAGTCAAAAGAGGATGTAGATTCACCGTCTCTCTCAAGAAAACTCAAAGTATGTTTACTCTGGCTTACTAACAGAATAGATCATATGCTTCCATAACTTTTAGTAGCAATATATTGATTTTGAGTTTGTATTTGAAGAAAGCGGAGAAAGTTGTAGGATGTACACGCAACAAACTGAGATGGCTTATGCTAAGAGAATGACAATACTGGACAAAGAGAGGACAATCGCATATCAAAGAACAAAAACTTTTATATATTAGAATCTATTTGTTTTAACTTTTATGCAGCTATCATATGTCTCGAAACCATACAATCTGGTAAGCTACTTTACAGAATTTCCAATACTTTTTTTTTTCAATCCATATGATGCATCAGCTCATTCTCAATTTACCATCTTCATCTCTTTTGGAAGCACATTTGTTTCTAATTTTCTTGGAAATATTTTCGAGAGAAATTTGGCGATTTAGTGCTTCATGTTCTTGGCAGGGGATCTTGGTCTGTCAAATATGACCTGGGGATATCAGAAGGGACAATTCTCTTTACTGGAGGTCATTTTTGTTGGACAATAAGTTAAAAACTGGTGATGACTGTGTATTTGAACTGATTAAGGGCACTCAACCCTTTTTAGATGTCACTATATTTTGTCAAGCCGAGAGGACACCAACGCATAAAATAGATGGAGTTATTTCTGATTTTAAAGGCAAGATAACCAAAACTAGAGTCTAGAAGTTTATGTTGTGTTTCAAGTTTCAAGCAAGAGACAATGTGTTGGATTTTAAAAGGTGTAAATGGATTATGAAGAGTTGCGACTATGAAATGTTGCGACTTTTATAAAAAGTTGTGACTTTTATGATAAGTTGTGACTTTTATGAAAGGGTGCGATCTTTCCTTAAGATTGTAATTTTTTCAAAGGTTTGTGACCTTTCCGGTAAGGGACAATAAGAACCTTTTCACACTACCCTTTGTTTTCAATGTGAGGGATTTCCTCTCATTTTAAGAATCAATTTCTGGACTTCTACTACTACTACAAAATCTAGTATTCTAAGTGTACTTTACTTCTGTTGAGTGGCTCGCTGACACCAGCGTTTTGGATATCAATAACACTGGTGAATGAGATCATTCCATCCTGGGAGGACACATTTTAAATCAAACCTCGGATACTAGAGGGAAATAATTTCCTTAAGTGGATACTGTGCATTCAGTGGGCTTGATTTTTTTGTTTCCAGATTCTGGTATGTGTTACAGATTTTAGATTTGTGAATTATATTTTGTTTCTTCTGTTCTTGTGTTCTTCACTGGTTCATTACAATTTTGTAACTTCGTGTTTCTGCAAAGTTTGTTGGAATTAGAAAAATCTTTATACACAGATTAACAACAATTCTTCCTTAAGAAAAATATTTCGTATATTTTTTCTAATCAATTTATGATTCTAGTTTCTCTACTAGTTTCAATTTTCTAGTTGTGAAAATATTCTTATACTTTGTTGTATCTTACCAAGTTCTTAAAGTTTTGTTCTAAGTATTTTAGGAATACAATAGGAACAACAATCTTAAAGAATTATTATATTATTGGTATTTCTTGTATTCTACTGATTGAGTGAAATAGAACATGAAACTAGAAGATTAATGCATTACTTCTCCACAATTCGGTGCTTTGTTTAGCAAGGTCGAAGTGAGAATGTAGAGAAAACATTTTTTGGTTATATTTCGATTAAATATTACACCGGGTAACCTTCTTATTATTTTGTCTAAGGAGGGAAATAATTTCTAAGAGTTAACAACTGTGATTTTTATCATGTGTATCTTTGGATTTTCTTTTTTTTTTTTGCAAATCATATGTTGTGGAATGAATTTTGCTTGGTAAATAATATTTCCTTTAAAATTCTTTAGTTCGCAAAATGAGAGATGAAATATTTTTGTTTGATAAAATAGTATGTCAAAATGTTGTAGTTGGAAGTCTATTGAAAAGAAAAACATTTATTTGTGATAAAGAATATGTTTAATTCTATTTGAAGACTAAAAAACTTTTGTAGCTTTGTACTCCATGTGAAATTAAATTGCGTCTGATTTTTGTAGACTAAAAACTATTGTAGTTTCTTCTCTAGATAAATCAGACTATGCAATTGGTTTGAAAAATATGAAAACTTCACATAATAAGTCAATGTTGTACTTTTGACTTCTATAACCTTCACTGTTATATAGAAACAAATTGTACAAAACTTTTTGTCTTTACTGTTAGTATTCTAAATACTAAGTGGTATGTCTATTTTTGATAAAGGGAAAAATACCAGTGACTTAGAGTTTATGATTTTGTGCCTATATGGAATGCACTTCGACATATGTAAAGATTTTCAAAGGGAATTGAAGCAATATAAATTTTTTTGTCGAATAATATTTCCAAAATTGGTTTCATACTGCCAATGACGTTTTGATAGTCTGGAAAAATATGTGGAAAAACTATTTTCAAATACTTGAAAAATATTTTTGACATCACATTTAAGATGGGGTTCTTTTCTTATGATAAAGATAAAAATAGACTTGGTGTCTAATTTAATTTTTGATCAAAAGATATAAAATTTAGTGATACTTTTGTATTATGTTAGACCCACAAAATTCTTTGAGTATATTCAACATTATTTATGTATATATATATATATATATACACACACTTGTTAAAAATAATTGTGTTATTTTATGAAAAAATATCACTTAAAATGTTGTGATTTTTCATGAAAAGATATGTCTATTATAATAAAAGTATTTGCATAGATATGAATATTGGTGAACAGTCATTTGTTATGTTTTGTAAAAGAAACATTTGGACTATATTGCATTTATTGTACCTGATTAAACTTTATTCATTGGTAGTTCTATAACAATGAAATTGAAAGTTATGGAAAGGTCCTTATGAAAAGGACATTAGACAAGGTGATGACTCTAAATAATGTTTGTATCACACAACATTGTAAGAAACAGGAAAAAAATATTAGTGATTAAAAGGCTACTTCGCGAAGAGATTTTCAAACTCAATATTTTTATTTGTTATTATTTGCTTGAGTCAAAGTTTGTGACATGAACACTTGGGGTATGTCAATTACAAAACCTTGTAAGGAAAACTGATAAACTTAGAAGTTTGTCTAACTTTGAGTGCAATAAATAAAAATGTCATGTTTGTGAGGAACCTAAGTATGCTGAGCATTCTTATAAAACTGTTGAAAGGAATTCTAATCCCTTATAGTTGATTTAAACTAACATTTGTGATATGAAGTCAATACCATCTCGTGATGGAAAAAGTATCTCTTAACTTTCATTGGCAATTGCATTAAAAATGACTATGTCTATTTGCTGAATGGTAAGGATGAAACAATAAAAATGTCTAGACAATATAATATCGAAGTTGAAAATTAGCTGGGATGAAGATAAGAAGTGATAAGGATGAAGATAAGAAGTGATAGAAATGTCTAGACAATATGTTTGTAAAGTGGAATTATCCATCACACTGCTTCCCTATTTACCTCAATCTAACGAAAAACCGAACGTTGAAAGAAATGATGGATGCATTATTTATAAGTTCAGGTTTATTAAAAAACTTGTGTGGAGATACAATCATTACTGCAAAAGGGAACAACAAATTTTTTTGTCTTATTAGAAAGCAAACAATTTTGTTTGTTCAAGACACAATCTATTCCATATGATAAATGGAACGGAAGGAAATTCAACTTGAAATATTTCAAAGTGTGGGGGTTTCTATCTAAAGTCCAAGTTCCAACTCCTAAAATGATTAAAATATGACGTAAGACTGTGGACAGTAAACTTAGGCTTGAATAGTTTAGTGAAAGATGTAAACGACCTTGGGAAGAAAAAGAGGAGAATGTATTTAATAAAGAGATTCAGAGGCTTAGTAAATTTCAAAGGATATCTACTTCCTTAGAATATGATTTTGTAACATTTCTTGTGTCTTCTGTAGACTCATCCTTTTGGACAGATGGTGTCAATAGTGTGATTGGTTCAATATTGAGCAATTCTATTTGAAGTTGGTTGATCTTCCTCCAGGAAAAAAACTTTGGGTTCAAAGTGAATCCTCAAAAGGAAAATGAAAGTCAATGGAACTCTTTACAAACATAAAGCAAGACTTTTTGTCAAAGGTTTTAGAAAAAACAAGATCTTGATCTTTTCGACACATACTCACCAATAACTAGAATGACATTTATTTGGATGTTAATTGTGTTAGTTGTGGTATATGACCTCCCAATTCAACAAATGAATATGAAAACAACTCTCTTAACGTCACGATCGGGGAGCACCCCCTAGACATAACCGGCGTCTTCGTCCTCGGAGAGGACTTGGACTATCCCTTAGCATTCGCCATAACGTATCATAGGCCAAAAGTACGGAAAATTAAAAACTTTTACATATTAAGGTATACATATACCTCTCGCATATCATATATGGAGTTTTCATAGACTCCTCGCTTATGAAGCTTGCATAGGATTCTCGTTTAGGCAACATAACCAATGCATAATATATAGTCTAATAATATTGTCTCACATTAAACCATCTAAGAGTATCACAACATTGGAGATAGCCCTTACATCAATACAATACGCCACATATAGGCTTACAACAATAGTCTTAAGAATTAGAGAAAGAAAACAATTGTCTTTAGACATAAGCAATACGACTAATATAGAGAGGTGGCATCATCCTCGAAACTTTGAGGACCTACAAAAAACTTGGGGAAAAGTCCAAGTCTTCTTGCAAAGCGACCTTGATACTTCAATGGCCCCAAACCAACATTGTTTGGTAAAAGGTAAAGAATATGGGTTAGTACAACCACATGTACTAAGTATGGAAACATATGCAAGTAAAACCATTGAAATCATGCTTAAAAGGACATTTCGTTCAAAACCATACTGAGTCACTTTCAAAGGCCTTTATGCACATATAAGAGCATATACAAGTCAATAATCGCAATATCACTTAAGGCAAGTTCATATCAACACAAGACCAACATTAGCATAATATCCTATCAACATGAATAGCATCTTATTAATACCATATCAACATAACAACTCCAACATAATGTCACAACTACAACTCATGTACTAGAGTTCATAACATCAAAACATATAAGACCCTTACTCACAACCTCTTCCCAAGCCTACAAGTGCAAAGCCTATGTGAAGCCCCATAACCTCACATAATCATGTAAACCAAAAAAAGTACCATAAGCAATGTCTACATTTCATATATATTCATATCATGCATTTTCATCATCATGTACATCAACTTAAACCAATATCATGTTCTTTACATATAGTCAATATGATGTAAGGTCAATATCATATAAAGTCAACAATTTCATTTCATTCATATCATAAGTTCATAAGAACAGCCCCCTAGGACTTCCCTCAAGGTCAACTTTTGCCATGTATAAGTAGAGTCCCATAACCTACTACACTAAGTAGAACCCTTAAGTACCCTAGTTAGTGCTCACTTCATTACTTTCATTCATTTTACTTTCGGGAACATTCACCTTAACCGACAATAGACCATGTGAGCTAAACATAGAATCCGGTGTCATGAAACCCTACACCGAAAGAAGGTGGTCTACTTGCCAAGGTAGAAACAAAACATGAACATAACATTCAGATGTATCCACTAGCTAGTATTCTATGAGGGACAACATAGTTAAGGAACTAGGAGATATGTCTTGAACCCTCTACATGCCCATTAGCATTGGAGTTTTCATCTCATAAGAACATTGGTGAACCTTCCTTCCATTGGGATTAACACTCTCATTGTCAAGTTCACTCGATGCTAAGATAAAGTCCCTTTTGGAATGTTTTAAGCCTTTCTTAATCATCTTGTCTTAGTATAGGTCTAGGAGACTAACCCCTTGTATATCATATCATTAGCTCATTAGGTATTTCATGAAATTTCCTTTAATAAAACCCTTCATTTGTGAGATCAACATATCATAGTCATATCATAGTAAGATACACAAGTGATTCACATTCAACCTTGTATCATCATACCCTTAACATGATCTCACAATTCACATATTCAAGACATTTCATCACATTCATCATATCATCATTTTCTTAATCTAATCACATATAATACTTCAATTTAACACCATTATCAAGAATAATCCATCATATTGAAGTAAAAAAAACCATGATCATAAGGTCTTACCACATAGCCTTCATAAGCCTCCTTCAAGATCTTACCATCAATCAAAAATATTCATCACCAATTCACTTAATATAATAGTAATCTATACAAGAACTAAGTCAATTGTATCATAAGTAATCAATTCAACCTCAATCCATAACCTAGGGTTAGGGGAAAAGGGTTCAATCATGAATTCTTTCATAAACTAGGTCAAAGACTAAGAACTTCAACAATTAACCAATATCTATAATAATAATCTACAAATAATAATCAAAGGAAACCAATAATAAATCAATTTGAAAGATCAATTACGAAATTGGAAGAAAACCCAACTTTTAGACTTCATTGGAAACCAATTTTGAAGAGCCTCTTGGGGAAAGGGATCCCAAGAGTGAATAACCCATACCTTCAGATTCCTTGAAGTTTGATGGAGAGAATATGAGTCTTGGATCCTAATCAAGCTTGGAGTTGGTCTTCAATGGGGTCTTGCAATAGAGAGAGAAAGAAGAGAGAAGTTGGAGAGAATTGGGTTTGGGAATTATGGGGTGTTAAGTTGGTTTTAGACTTAGGGTAGCTTATATAGTCCTTAACTAACTTATTTTTACCACCCCTTAACCCTTAATTAATCACCTAACTAATTAACCAATTTAACTCCTAACTTAAAACTTGGCAGTCGACTTAACCCCTAACAAACGAAACCCCGTCGACGCCCCGTAGACCCATCGACGGCCCGTCTTGCATGGGCGTCGTTTGACAAAACTGGTTTTGGAAACTTTGGAAAATAATCTAAGTGTCAACCTACGAATCCATCGACGGAGCGTCGATCAAATGACGGCTCGTCGTTTGGCTCGTGGTTGCACACTGTCCAAAATGACAGTTTTGGGTCAAATGGAAGGGTCCTCTCCAAGGACCCTTAGGGTGGTCCTTGGGGAGTTGTTTTCAACCCTAAACCGAAATTTTCAACCCTAAACACACTCTTTGATATTAACACCTTTTTTACCAATTTTCACTAAATTCTGACTCTTAAAACCCCATGAAACATGCCAAGGCACACTAGCATACGTTTCACAATTCTCCGGACGTCATGGTCGTTTCTTAACGTTTTGACTCTAACACTTCCTAATCAGTTTCAACACATTAGTTTAGGCTTAGAAACAGTGTTTTATACCTTAGTTCATCATGTGAGGCTCTAGACCAAGTCATGGACTTTCGAAGTGTTACACTTAAGAGGAGAATTGGAGGAATAAATTTACATGGAAAACCGAGGGTTATATGGTTCATGGTAAATAAAAGAAAGTGTGCAAAATTGTTAAGTCACATTATGGACTAAAAAAAGCCACAAACAATGACATAAGAAATTTGACCAAACAATGTTGGCAAATGGATTTAAGAATGATGGAAGTGATAAATGTGTTCACATAGGTCATTGTTTGTTTGTATATTGGTGATATGTTGATCATCATAGAGACACTAATGACATAAATGCTACTAAATGTATGCTAGAAAAAGTTTGAAATGAAATATCTTGGAGTTGCTGATGCGATCTTATGTATAAGAATCCTTAGAACTCCATAATCTTTAGCTTTTCATGGTCTCATTGCATGAAAAGATACTTCACTAGTTCAAATATTTGGATTTCAATATTGTCAAGTCCCAATAAATGTGAGCTTGCATTTCAAATGAGTGAAGGCGAAAGTGACTCACAATTGGATTGTGCTAGCATATTGGGAAAATGATGTATATCACGAAGTGTGTGCGATCAGATATATCATTGCTATTAATGAACTGAGTCGGTTCAGAAATGATCCCAATCGAACTCATTAGATGGCAATAAATTGAGTTTTGGAGTATTTAAAAAATACCTAAAACTATATCTTGCATTATAACAATATCCAACAGTATCTTAAGGATATATTGATGTAAATTAGATCACCGGACAAATGAAGTAAAATTCACGAATGGAAATGTATTTACTCTTGGTAGAGGAGTAATCTCTTGGAAATATTTCAAAAGCGACATGTATTGCTGATTTACAATGATCTTTGAGTTAGGTTCTCTAGATAAGGTCGGTGAATAAGTTGAAAGACTCAAAATTTCTTGATAGATATTCATTTTTGGCCCAAACAGTAACACCCCGTAAAATTTTTGAGCTAAACTCGAACCGTTTTTCGTAGTGAGTGAGATTTTATCAAGGAATTAAAATTTCTTAAGTGTTAAGGTCAATAGATATATCACCTTGAGTTCTAAAAGAACTAAATTGGAAATAGCGAAATATGAAATTTTGGAGGGTAAGCTAAGTATGAGTTTTTGGTCAACTTGAAATGACATAATTCCTAGCACAGGATGAGTTAGTGTGCTACAAGATACCATAGGAAAGATCTTTGATTTATATTTCCAATGCCACCAGTTTGCTAAGTTTCAAGTTCAGATGAGTGAGATATGACCTTTTCAAGTTAGGCTGTCCAGTTAAGGAAAGTTAGCCGAAAATAATGAGGGGCATTTTTTTTTTCCTTACTTAATCAGATTTAATTCATTTTTAGTAAGGTTTTAAGGAT